>OW388303.1:31513103-32153239 GCA_936450465.1 Gibbula magus
GAAAATCGTACTTTCCATCCTCTGAAAATCTTTATTTTGAGTCGAAAAAACGTATTTTTGGCACAAAGTAATCGGAAAAATATTACCATGAAATGTTGGAAAATCGTACTTTCCATCCTCTGAAAATCTTTATTTTGAGTCGATAAAACGTATTTTTGCCACAAAGTAATCGGAAAAATATTACCGTGAAATGTTGGAAAATCGTACTTTCCATCCTCTGAAAATCTTTATTTTGATTCGAAAAAAACGTATTTTTGGCACAAATTAATCCGAAAAATATTACCGTGAAATGTTGGAAAATCGTACTTTCCATCCTCTGAAAATCTTTATTTTGAGTCGAAAAAAAGTATTTTTGGCACAAAGTAATCGGAAAAATATTACCATGAAATGTTTGAAAATCGTACTTTCCATCCTCTGAAAATCTTTATTTTGAGTCGAAAAAAACGTATTTTTGGCACAAAGTAATCGGAAAAATATTACCGTGAAATGTTGGAAAATTGTACTTTCCATTCTCTGAAAATCTTTATTTCGAGTCGAAAAAACGTATTTTTGGCACAAAGTATTCTGAAAAATATTACCGTGAAATGTTGGAAAATCGTACTTTCCATCTTCTGAAAATCTTTATTTTGAGTCGAAAAAACGTTTTTTTGGCACAAAGTAATCGGAAAAATATTACCGTGAAATGTTGGAAAATCGTACTTTCCATTCTCTGAAAATCTTTATTTTGAGTCGAAAAAACGTATTTTTGGCACAAAGTAATCGGAAAAATATTACCGTGAAATGTTGGAAAATCGTACTTTCCATCCTCTGAAAATCTTTAATTTGAGTCGAAAAAACGTATTTTTGGCACAAAGTAATCGGAAAAATATTACCGTGAAATGTTGAAAAATATTACCATGAAATGTTGGAAAATCGTACTTTCCATCCTCTGAAAATCTTTATTTTGAGTCGAAAAAACGTATTTTTGGCACAAAGTAATCGGAAAAATATTACCGTGAAATGTTGGAAAATCGTACTTTCCATCCTCTGAAAATCTTTATTTTGAGTCGAAAAAACGTATTTTTGGCACAAAGTAATCGGAAAAATATTACCGTGAAATGTTGGAAAATCGTACTTTCCATCCTCTGAAAATCTTTATTTCGAGTCGAAAAATCGTATTTTTGGCACAAAGTAATCGGAAAAAATATTACCATGAAATGTTGGAAAATCGTACTTTCCATCCTCTGAAAATCTTTATTTTGAGTCGAAAAAACGTATTTTTGGCACAAAGTAATCGGAAAAATATTACCGTGAAATGTTGGAAAATCGTACTTTCCATCCTCTGAAAATCTTTATTTTGAGTCGAAAAAACGTATTTTTGGCACAAAGTAATCGGAAAAATATTACCGTGAAATGTTGGAAAAAACGTACTTACCATCCTCTGAAAGTCTTTATTTTAAGTCGAAAAAACGTATTTTTGGCACAAAGTAATCGGAAAAATATTACCGTGAAATGTTGGAAAATCGTACTATCCATTCTCTGAAAATCTTTATTTTGAGTCGAAAAAACGTATTTTTGGCACAAAGTAATCGGAAAAATATTGTCGTGAAATGTTGGAAAATCATACTTTCCATCCTCTGAAAATCTTTATTTTGAGTCGAAAAAACGTATTTTTGGCACAAAGTAATCGGAAAAATATTACCGTGAAATGTTGGAAAATCGTACTTTCCATCCTCTGAAAATCTTTATTTTGAGTCGAAAAAACGTATTTTTGGCACAAAGTAATCGGAAAAATATTACCGTGAAATGTTGGAAAATCGTACTTTCCATCCTCTGAAAATCTTTATTTTGAGTCGAAAAAACGTATTTTTGGCACAAAGTAATCAGAAAAATATTACCGTGAAATGTTTTAAAATCGTACTTTCCATCCTCTGAAAATCTTTATTTTGAGTCGAAAAAACGTATTTTTGGCACAAAGTAATCGGAAAAATATTACCGTGAAATGTTGGAAAATCGTACTTTCCATCCTCTGAAAATCTTTATTTTGAGTCGAAAAAACGTATTTTTGGCACAAAGTAATCGGAAAAATATTACCATGAAATGTTGGAAAATCGTACTTTCCATTCTCTGAAAATCTTTATTTTGAGTCGAAAAAACGTATTTTTGGCACAAAGTAATCAGAAAAATATTACCGTGAAATGTTGGAAAATCGTACTTTCCATCCTCTGAAAATCTTTATTTTGAGTCGAAAAAACGTATTTTTGGCACAAAGTAATCGGAAAAATATTACCGTGAAATGTTGGAAAATCGTACTTTCCATCCTCTGAAAATCTTTATTTTGAGTCGAAAAAACGTATTTTTGGCACAAAGTAATCAGAAAAATATTACCGTGAAATGTTGGAAAATCGTACTTTCCATCCTCTGAAAATCTTTATTTTGAGTCGAAAAAAAGTATTTTTGGCACAAAGTAATCGGAAAAATATTACCGAGCTAATAAACTTCGTACTGTAAGTGATAAAAAACTATAATCCATATCACACGTTGTATAACCTATCGAATTCTAAATGCCAATCAATTTTACGATTACCCGTTTCCCCGTTTTTAATAGCCTAACAATATTTATACAAGCAATGAGCCTACATAAGATATGTATTTCGATCCAATGTAAATTGCCTTTTCAGGTTATTATTTCTGATAATTACACTGAGTCACGCATACATTGAAATTGTGTTCAACTTTAATTGGGGCATTTTTGTCCTGTAAAAAAGAGATTATTAGAGCGTAAAATTAACCTTGCGTATTCGACAGTTATCAATGAACTGGTTGTCGGTGGTCAGCTCGTTAAAAGAGATAAAACACAGATGCCGCCAAAGAGTTTTACGAGACACGCGCATGAGCAGCAATGTTGCAATGTATTTTATGTATATGTGTATTTCTCTAATTAAACAGTCATGGCTGGTGTATATGACCAGACAGTTTCCTGTCATCCCAGGTATTGAAGACACCTGTTCAGCAACTCAAACGTGGTAAGCTGGGGACCCGCCGCTGTGTCATTCATTCCATGGCACGATTACATCATGAAGTATACATGCCGACTGAAAGAAGGAAATGATGTATATTTGAAAGAGGGTGTTCTGTCAGCCATTTATTTATGTATTTAGGAAAGAAGTTTTAACTCTTCAATAAGCTGATATCTTGATTTTCTCATGTAACGCCGATGGAGAGAATTAACATTTGAATTTGGACTTAAAATCACATATTCTAAATGTCCATCATCCATCAACTAACATTCAAGTTTACACTTCTGTCTTATTAATACTGCATTTGCTTTTTGCGCAATCCAGATGAAAAATATTAACGAGGGTTATATATGTATGACTTTATATTTGAAAACTTGATAAAGAAAAGTACCTGCACATGATTCAAAAACAAAAACAATGAGAAGTGAAGTTATGCATCGGCGCTACTAGTGCGGAAAGCGTTGTTATGGCACATTAAAACATTGTTTATTTGGTTAATGATGAGTTATATGTTACTCTGTAAATATTCTAAAACTGCATGTGTTTTATAATATGTCTTTGTTCTTAAGTTATAGTCTCCCGTAACCCTAATTTTTGTGGCTCACGTTTTATCTTTTACATGTACTTTTATATGTATATATATATATATATATTTATTCCTGTATTCTACATGTGAGGTGAGACTTAAATAATCTGTCTGTCTGTCTGGCGTGATTAGGGTATTCAAATCACTGTCGTGGAGCGTCTCTAACTTCATGATGCTGCGTCATTAAACACTGAAGCTTACATTCTTTGGTTTTGATACCGTCAATCTAATCTTATAGGGTTTTTTTTATTGTAACAAACATGAAAGGTTACAAGTTTCGTATTCACTGCAGTATAGTATGAAAGTCAGCGAGTAAATAGATAGTACTTTTGAACAATTGTGAGCGCACGAAACTGAAATATAAGAAAAAAAATGAAAACGTTTTGCATACTATTTATTTCATTACGTATGTTTCGTATTGATAAGTATCCACGCTTATACGTGAGTGTATAGACGTCTGTGACAATGCCAGTAAAACCATATTCCACAAAGGTGAAGATTATTTTATATAAATGTCACACACAAACTGACTTAGGAGGTGCTATAAAACATAGTATACATAAGAATAAAAAACACATTTCAAAAGGAATACCATAGGATAATGTCAAGAACCAAGTGAGACAGTAAGAAATAAACATGTACACCTAGGCTCATTCATGTAACATTACTGTAGTTGGTAATACATTATTATATATTATTACTAATAATATATATAACATATTATGAACCGTTGTGGCTACGGATTTTGTATGGTGGTTATTGGACAGTAAAATTTGCTAAATCCCCATGTGCGACGTCTTAGCTTTTCTAAAAGATTGAAAACTTTCATTTGGACATCAAAACGTTATTGTTTAAAATATGTCCAAACTCATGGAAATAACTAGGCTGATGGTTGTTCATTCCATGTGAGACCGAAAATATAACAAACTATTTTCTATAGCCTTGAAAGCTATTAACCAGTGATATACTTCTCATGTGCATCATATGCAGACTGGACTATTTAACAAACATCACATTTCAGTCGACATAAACATATTCCAAGAAAAAGCATGGGTTGATTGTGACAAATGAAGTTACAAAATTAATCTATTGCGACAATACAATGATGTATAATGGTCTTCGATGATATGTGATGTGTCTTACATAACGTGCTTGGAGTGCGTCACCCTTCAGTGCACGTGGCGAATTTGTACAGGGGACGGGGATAACCATAGACTAATTAACCGACACTCAACATACCTCTTCTACCAGACCATTAGGGATGGGTTAATACTTTGAAACCTTCAAATGTTCTTATAGATCTAACGCACAATTAGTATATAACATGTGACATTAGGAAGGCAGTAATGAAACTTCAATTGTCATGTACAGTAACAGATTGTGATTTGTAAACACTCAGTCGATATGCGTGTCGATGTTTAAACGCAATCATAAACGAAAACACATACATTCGCTGTCAGAAAACAAAACTTATGTATTAGCTCTACATTTAATTAATGTATAATATCATTAAAACTGTTGCCGTTTAAATCCGTCGATAACAACATGTGACACAGACATATTGATATAATAAATAGAATATCTGTCACTTCTTGACAAATGCCATGTTTATCTCATCTCGTGAGGTAGAAGAGTAGCATATTCTCACTTGCGCCGTCGCTGCATGCGAAAATAAACTCACCGGCAAAAGAAAGTATATCTTCTTTTCAAACGAAAAATATTTTGAATGTTTGTAATGAGGATATATATCGGTAATACACAATTTCAGTATGATATTTAAGTATTTAATATTTATGAGTATGATACTCAATATTTTATATCTTTTCAAGATCACATAGGGTGCTGAAATAGCTATTTTAAAAGGTATTTTGGGAAATAATGTTGGGTATTTAATGTAATTTTTAATGAAATATAGGAAATTAGATTAGTAAAGATGGTATTGACATACATGTAACGCACTTAACCTTTTTTGTTGTCGGACGTAAAAAAACAAGCTTTAAAGCCATATTTCACCCCCCTATCTCGCCTGGTTAAAGAGATTCTATAACAACGATTTTTAAAATGACGTGTTTTTCAGAATTATGAACAGATACTGTTTCAAAATTTACAGCAAAGTTAGTTTGCTTTTAGAGACATGGTGTAACTTTGTTTTAATCGTGGAACTCGTTGATTGAAATATATTGCGTTGTTAAACCTATACTTTCTTTTGCTTTTCTCTCTCTCTCTCTCTCTCTCTCTCTCTCTCTCTCTCTCTCTCTCTCTCTCTCTCTCTCTCTCTCTCTCTCTCTCTCTCTCTCTCTCTCCATCCCTCCCTCCCTCCCTCCCTCCCTCCCTCCCTCTCTCTCTCTCTGTCTCTGTCTCTCTCTCTCTCTCTCTCTCTCTCTGTCTGTCTGTCTAATTTATGTACGTAAAAACATTGATTAAACATAGTATTTATCATAGAATATATCTTGCCGTCACACATAGAACATAAGCCATTTTAGTTTGTGTATATTTATAGATAATTATAATCTGCAATGTATATGATGGATCAATGAATACTCAAAATAAAGACTTAGTACATGTATTGTAAAATTTAAGAATCGACGGAATACTTAATTATCATATTCTTTAAACACAATTTGGAAAATGAAGAGTTATTGGACATGGATTTTGATGTCTCGGTATGGCATAATTAATGTAATTTGTGATGGGATATTTGAAATGAGTCAATTCAATTCAATGTTATATTAACCTGAAATCGTAGCAGTGTATACATTACAATATTGTAGTATTAATTGCCATCATTAGTCATCCTGTGAGGAACAAAGTCGCGCTCTTAACGAGTTAAATAGAATATGCAAACCTGGAGATACTGGGATATGTGTGTATTGCAAGGTGGCAGTCTGTGCGGCTATTACCATAAACCAATTTAAAAATACGTACGGATGTGTATTGTCGCCAATACCGTTAAGTCTATCTGTCTTACACGTGTGTAGTTGACTCAGAGATATTCTCAAGTGGTCACTGGAATCTTCAGGAGATACGGTTCACTGACTTCATGGATAAACGCTAAAGAATCTGCGATTTTAGAAAAAGTGGTATATTTGTTTTTGATTTCATTTGAATGTAAACCGGAGAGTATATTGTGAAAACGCTTATTTAAAATTGACTCAACTCAGGATATTTCTAAGGGGAAGGACAATTGTGTGAAATATACTATTTGTAAATATTATCCATCAAAATAGTAAGATTTCTTGTATAAAAGAGTGTAAAGTATTGAGAGAGCGGCCTAAATTGTAAACAAATCAAATGATTACGAACATATTAAATGTAGATTGTGCATACACCCAATCTAAGAGTGAGTGCGTCACCTTAAGATCTAAATTCGAGACTAATTTCAAGAGTTCGAATTGATTTAATAATTAGTGTTTGGATAATGCAAAATTGGTGACTGGATGTTAGAATACAATATTAATCTCATCTTTAATATATAAATTATCGGAAATGTATTTTACTTGCATCCCCGACAGTATTGTATGTAGCTTGATAATGAATCTACATCGAGACGTCGCACTTCTGCAATAAAGAAGTTGTATATCCATAGAAATCATTCTCATATTTTTTATAAATTTAAAAAATTAATTTCAATATGTATAAAGTACATGTTTTACCTTATTTGTTTTACGTTTAATATTTTACAGATATAATGAATTAGCCATCGTACATAGATTTATTCCTTACAAAACTTTCACAAAGATGTTATCCGGGGCAAAAATAAGTTTTGTAATAGTAATAGTTTCTTACCTGCGCACACAGCTTGCCCTTATCCAGTATAACCAATTGTTAACATATACTCAATAACAATTTAAAAATTGATACCTTTTAGAATATAAAGATAACTTTAATTGTTTCTCTTTATTTCACAATCAAATTATCTGAAAGGACATTGCAATTCAAGCATGAACTTATAATTTGGGACACATGTTAGGATAAAACCGATATTTAAACAGATATACGGTATTGATAGTACACTTCAATAAAGGAATGCATTATACATTCATATTCAAACGTTTGGAAAATGTAAGTCATGTATATTGTTACATGTAATAAAAGACAACTATATCCATGTACAATATGGTAATAAATTACGTACTTAAAGATTATTCAAGAAACTTTTGATCCCGGAATTACATGTCACTTCTATGTTAACAAGATGTCAACGTAGAGTACTAAGTAAGTTACGCTGTGGCACATTACCATTGGAAATAGAAGTCGGCAGGTATACCCGCCCTAAAACACCTTTAGACAATAGGATTTGTAAATTTTGCAACAGCAATGTAATTGAAAATGAAATACATTTTCTCACTGAGTGTGACTTTTATTCTGATCTTAGGTATAATCTATGGCAGGATATTTCTCTTGTTAACCCTTTCTTTACACAGTTGTCAAAAACAGCCCAATCTGTATTCATATTACGCAATGAGAGGTTTGTGAAGCCTCTTGTCGCTCTAGCATTAAAAATGTATAACAGGCGAAAACATGCAATCAGCACCCTCAATATATAACAATCATAACACTATTATATCTTGTATATGTTTGTGTTGTAAAGCGTAACATTTATTTTTATATATGCATATTTTAGACATGTATGTGTCTCATAGGCCGTATGGCCGGGTGGTACTTTCTTTTATTGAATGTATTGTGTTTGTTTTAATGGATATATATACTGTACCACGTGACACAGAAATAAAATAATTTTCTTCTTCTTCTTCTTCTTCTTCTTCTATATTGTTTTGTGAAGACATCTGTCTGGCGTACTGCAATTTTGTCATACCTCTTACATCCAGCAATTGAAGACAACAATAGAAACAATTTAGTATTTGAATTAATGTTGGGATAGTACATGTATATAGCAAAATAACAAAGTCGATATTATTATCATATGATCAAAAAGGTAATGTATTCTATATACCAAGCCAATCAATTATTCTATTCACGGACACAATCTTATGTAACCACTTACATATTTGTCTTTATCCACACTATTGCATTCACTCGAATTTACAACAGAATTAAGTAAACGAATTCTAATGTAATTGAAGTTTAAATCATATATTCTATACGCAGTTGAATGCCCTTGTAATTTATCGGACTTTATTGTTGAACAAATGAATGGATGTACACATCAAAGAAAAAATTTGTCCGGTAAATTTTAAATAGAGCATATACCAGGGGAAGAGAAAGTATGATTAATGTACATTGGCATACATGAAATAACGACATACATGTATAAGTAAATGGATAGTCCCTAATCAGCTTATTCCTTCAGTGCTCAATCGTTAATTAGCGCTTCAGCCATGCATGATTGAAGGCAGACAAGGAGCGTTATAATGAGGAAGCATGGTAGAGTAGGAAAACTTCAACATCAAATATCCGCTTATCTAATTAAGTTATAAAGTTGATTTTAAAAATGTGTGTTAAAGTTAATAAGCAGTTTCAGAATATACCAAAATAGTTTAGATATCTCGTAAAAAATAAAAACTCGAAATTTCTAGAAACTTTCTAGAAACTTTCTAGATACGCACTAGAAACTTTCTAGAAATTTCTAGAAAGGGGGTACTTTGTTTCTTGCCTAACTGTATATATATATATGCGATTTTTAAAGTGTGAAACGTCTTGCATGGCGATAACACACTTTCAAACATTTTGCTAATTATATATACAATGATGAGACATTTTATACTACAGTTCATTAATTGATGTTGTATGAGTAACGACAAACCACGATCGTAATTGACACTAACTGAACACAGAATTTAAATCCGATATAAGTAACCAGTGCCTATAATCCAATGCATACCACAGAGGATACAAAATATCGTGTTTGCTATTAAATACATAATTCTCATAATGCCTTTCTGCTGATCATGTTTACATCTGTTCTGCTTAAATATAATAAATAATCAAGTAAATATAAAACAATGCATATATAGCTATTATCAACTTTGTCACACATAAACAAAGTTTGTCTAGCGTAGTTCAATCTGATGTAATTAAGCTAACAGAAAACACCTATATAAACAAACCAACAAATTTATTTGTATTTCATTTGTAGTTAATTATGACACATAATATTATATAGTGGAGTATACTGGGGTATTCTAGAGTATACTGGGGTATACTGAAGTTTTTAAGCTTAGGAAATTTCTCGTATACTGATCAGTATACGCTAGGAAATTAGGGTGGTTGACAAACCAGTATACGCCAGGAAATTAGGGTGATTGACAAGACGTATACTGGTCAGTTTACTAGCAGTTTTCTTGCGGGGAGTGTTCAAGCTTTTGCCAGATAGGTGTTACCTTGCTACAGTCATAGAATAGAATGGGTAATAGTCTCTGAAGAGCCAGAACAGTAACTGCATAAATCATGGTCAATGTATTGCATCTTAAAAAGTCTATTGTTTGTTGGTAGAAAATGGTGTAAGAGCTTGTATTGAAACCACTGAAGTTTTGTGTCTCATGAGCAGCGAAACGGGATATGATTGTATTGTTGCCATAAGTTTGTATCAATTTCATCTCCAAGTAAAGCATTCCATTAAGCACAGTGCTGATTTTTGATTGATTGTTTTAAGTAAAGCTCTATAGAATATTTGGCTGTTATCTGGCTGTTATCGCTTGTCAAAAAGTGTAACATGTGTGGTTGTTTAGGATCTTGCTTTTTTAATATTTTCTAATTTTGTGTCACTTTTTAAAGAATGCCTTAATTGAGTAAATGACCCCATTGTATTCTAGATGATTTGCTTTTAGTTTATATTTGTTTTCAAACATATCTCGGGACAAAAACTTACCCGAATCATCCAGAAAGTGATTTATAAAGAGAACACCTTTTGCATTCCATGTTCGATAGAAAATAGTTTTTCTATCGATCAGGATGTTTTGGTTATACCAGATACGCTGCGAGGTAATATTATTTGGTGAATCTGCGTTGTTGTGTCTAGATAATAGATCCCACCAAGCATTAAGGAGATCACAGTAGAACTTGTTGCGAACCAGTAGTATGATAGTCTTTCTCAAATTTGGACAGTTGTATTCGAAAATATTTGTAGATCCAAACTTGGGAAGATTTTCATTAAAGGATTACAAACTTTTAAGTAGTTTTTATAAAAACGCCTTTATGACAGAATTTTTTTTGAGCCTGTATTATTTCGTTTATATTAGGTGTATTAAGGCCACCCTCCTTAACAGTGCATATCAGCTTGTTTCCCCATATAAATCGGATACACTTGCTTTGAAATTCTTTAAAGGTGCATCCATTGTGTTTCATAAATTTTTATTTGGCTTTAATACGGTCCAACACACCATATGTGTTGTTTACAATACAAACAAGTTCATTCAGTTTGCACATTCATCCCCAATCGCCAAATATATCATATACTAGTTTCCAATTAAAATCGAGTAACATCATTATGCATGTGCAGAAATCGAAAGTGCACGTCCTATTTACATGCACAGTAGTTATATGACCCATTAAACATTTTCAACCAAAATTTGTTATTTTGTCTGGTTTAAATAAGATTCCAAAATAACGTTTGACTCATTGGCGCGCGCCACACGTGGTGCATTGTCCGGTTTTCGATCAGAAATCGATACTTTTACTTTCATATCGTCAATATACTAAGCCGAGTATCAGCAAAATGGTTGTTTTCGGTAACAGTTGGTACTTCTAGATAAAGTAAGACCATTTATAACGTTTGGCATATTTGACCCCCAACAACACAATGGATGTACCTTTGATCAAACTATCTGGTGGATTGGGTAGACAAGCAAATAGATGGTTTAATTTCGGGTAGGATAAGCGATTTCATTATGGTTGTTCTATCCAAAGGGGTGAGATTTCGAATTGACCATATTGACATGAGGTTTTCACAGGGTCTTACCCTGTCTTTGTAATTGAGATCAATCATATTTTCAATATCCAAGTCAAATTGTATTCCTAATAGTTCAAAATTCGTTTGTTCCCAATTTAGATTCCAATTGTGACATAGTTTTATTCTCGAGCGTTTCTTTGAACCAGGCCAAATAATACTGGTTTTGTCTATGTTGACTTTTAGTCCTGCAAAACGGACATCCATCAAGAGTACAGGAGGTATCATCTGCAAACTGTTTGAGAAGATATTCTACATTGCCGACATGAATTCCTTTTATGTCAGCATTATTGCGTATCACTATTGCCAAAACTTCAACACAAAGTATGAAGAGGTATGGTGATAGTGGGTCACCCTGACGACAGCCTCTATATATTTCAAAGTTGCTTGTTCCAAAACCATTTACCAGTACACTTGATATATTTTTTATAGAAAACCTTTATCCAGGTTTTAACGGAATCTCCAAAGTTAAAAAAAGGTGAGGGTTTTATCGATAAATGACCAATCATTCGTGTCAAATGCCTTTTCAAAATCTATTAAAAGGAGGAGTCCATAGATTTGGTATGCATCAGTATATTCAATCAAATCATAAACCTGTCTGGTGATATCGCCTATATATCTGCCAGACATGAAACCCTTTTGATCCTCGTTTATTAATGTGTCAAAAACAAGTTTAATTCGTTTCGAAATTGCCAATGAGGCAACTTTATAAAATACTGATAATAGCGAAATTGGTCGCCAGTTTTTCATAAATTGTTTTGGTTTATTTCCCTTTGGAATACATGTGATAAGGCCTTGTTTTTTGGACACTGACAATTCTCCATTTTTGTATCATTAATTTAAAGAACGAACAAGATATTTTCCTAAATCGTACCAAAAGAACTTAAGGAACTCGGCAGTGAAGCCGTCTGCACCAGGACTTTTATCATTTTTTAAACATTTTAGAGAGGCAAGGATCTCGTCTTTGGTAATTCACCTTCTGACCCAGACGAAACATCATTATTCAGTCTCGGAATTAGATAATTCTTAAGTAGGTCATCCAGGTCCACGTTTGAGACGTCATGTGTGCTATATAGCTTTTGATAGAATAATTTCACTTCCTTCTGAATATCATTTTGAGAGTCCATTTGAATCCTCTAGCCTGGAAAAGGATTTGTTGAGAAAATTTCGAGATTCTAGACAGAAAGAAAGAAGTCGGCTTTTCGCCTTGATCAATCCAAAGTGCTTTAGATTTGAGAATTGAGCCTCTAGTTTTGGTTTCATATAATTCTTCAAGTTCCAGACGAATAGCTTCAATTTCAGTTATAATTTTTACTTTACTAATATCATCTTCCGATTCATCAAGTTCAATTTCCTTGTCGTTTAGATTGTCTCAAAGACGTTTTTCTCTCTCCTCTTATCATAAGTAATAAAGTTTCGAAAACAAGTTGATCATCAATGCTATATTTATCAGTGTCAACTTCATAAAGAGCAACGGTTTCAGAAATAATATATTTTACCTTCTTAACATAAGTTTTGTCTCTTAATAATGAATTGTTAAACTTCCAAAACCATTTCCCGCGTGATAAATCTGACAGTTTGAATGTCATTGGTATTAATGAGTGGTCTGTTTTGAAACCTGGTTCAATAGCAGAGTGTGTAATTGATGGTAACATATTATGAGATACGAGGAAGTAGTCTCAGCGCGTTTGTTTAAGTGGGGTGGGCTGTCGCCAGGTGTAACGTCTATCATATGGATTCATTTGTCGCCATGGGTCAAGGAAATCTAGATCATCTTTTAGTTGTAAAATCTCCTCTCTAGCTTTAGGATTATTTATATGTATATAGTTAAAAGTATCAATAGAGAATTCATGCACGACATTCCAATCTCCACATAAGATCACGTGGTCACTATGCAGGCTTTTGATTTTCTGAGCAAGAGATATATAAAAGTTTGGATCGTCATTGTTGGGTCCATACAAATTAACAATAGCAAGTTTATACGTATCAAGAATCATTTAAACTATTATCATATTAGCTTCTTCGTCGGGCGTTACCCCCTGTAGCTCGAAGTCGAGCCATTTGGAACAAAGAATTGCTACACCCCGGGAGTTACTCTTAAATGAACTAAAGTAACAGTGTTACAGTAACATGTATGTCTTGAAGGCAATATATAGAAGCTTTTTTACGTTTCAGGAAAGTAAATAATTGACTACGTTTTTGTTTGTCATGTATGCCCCTACAGTTCTGTGATATGATTCTTAATTTATCAACCATTATCGAAGTAGTTCAAACTGTTGAAAATGATAGACTGAAGCAAGGTATCCATGGTTACATAATGGTTTCTACAGAAACACATCAGAGATTTTGATGGAGCACAGTTGTACATGGTAATAGTGGTAGACATGGTAAAAATGGAAACATAATAAAGTTAAACAGTTAAAAAATAACAAGTCATCGTTTCGGTTGTAGATACCTACAAACCGCAATCCATGGGTTTGAAAATAAGTAATTCACTAAGTAACGGTATTCACATTTTGTGATCCACATAAATCCGACAAAAGAAACACAAATCCAACGAAAGAAACACAAAACACAGAGTTGAGAAAACTATCTCACTGCGAAGCGGCATTCTCGCCACGTGCTCAAGTCACAGACACAAATTCCCGCGCAAAGCGTGCAGGAGGCACATGCTGTTGAAATATGTATCAGAAGTAATCAGAGTGCGCCGATATATATAAACTTTGCTTTGCTCAATCAAATCTATTATACTCAGTTACACAAAATATATCTGAGGAAGTATTTATGTTCAGATTTAGACACACCATGTCAACGTTGTGAATTAATCTATTATAGTTGCAGATGTCTGTTTTAATCGGCATGAAGTTCTCAATTATTCATAGTAAGCTGTTTTACAAGAGAAATCTCATTAAATGTTTAATCAAAATCTTAATAAAAATAAAATGGTATTAATTATATTTATATAATAGTGACCATTGGGGATTCAAAATGAAATCATTTACCAAAATCATTCTTATATTATGTGAATCCAAAGCCCAGTCAACTGAAGAACAACGGTCCTTTTTCACCGCGGTGCAAACCCTTTCCACCTCAGCTAGTTTTTGGTCATTTTATATTCGTCTCTATTTCATTGTCTCTGTTTTATTCGATACCGATTTTTATCATTCGGAGCCGATAACGTCAGCGTGAGGCTTCGAATGATAAAAAAGGTATCGAATCTACGTTAGACTCACAAAAAGTTAAAAACACAGTAGGTTTCTCTCCATTCTACCATGACGAGTTATCAGCGTATTTTAAACGTGTTTCTTTGACACTGCGGAAGTGAACTGAGTGATGCGGTAATCGGTTGAACCCATTTTTCTTCAGGTATGACGCATTACATTTCTGTTGTTTTCGATGCGGTAGAAATTGAATAAACAGTGAAATTAAAAATTTATTCATATTCAAATATGATGATTAAGTGACAACATAGCTTTTAATCAAAAAGAACATACAGGTTTGTAAATCTTAAGGTTTCTCTGCCTTGAAAGCTTTCCTCCACCACTTGTCAAATTGACGCGGCCAAGTCCTGTGACGTCATAACTGATTGAGCTTATGACGTCATTGTATCCGAACCGAAACCGGTTCGTTCACGGCTTATCGCGGTCTTGATCGACTACTGTAGTCTCACTGTTAAAACATCGTTTCAAATTAGAATTATTTTCCAAAACAGATACAAAGATAAAATTGCGTAGAAGGAAAATATGATGGAAACCGTAAAGTGAAGATAAGTGATTTACCCATGTTATTTCAATGACATAGTTTGGCCTAGAATCTTATGTCATCATGTATCCAAACGCGGAAAATCGCCGTTCACAGAAATCGTGTTTGAACCTCCGTTCGACCATAAAATAAACCAATCAAAAACAATGATTTTAAAATGTCATGGTAGAATCTAGGTCTTCCGTATTTTCAAGTTCAATGAGAGAAATGCAATAAACTATAAAATACTTTATGTCCCTTTTGGGCCACCGTATGGAATGCTTTAGCATTGCTACAGTTAAGATTCCTAGAATTGTCCTTGCTCGTTCGTCTCTCAGGAGAAGTAGCTGCATACAATGGTGATGATAAACAGCCTCCACAGCTCTGATGTCACCTGCACATACAATTCTGGGATGAACACTTGCGGTATTTGCATCTGTTCTCTTAGAGCTTACTTCGAGAAGTGTAGACTGAAGTGTACTTGATTTCTCAGAGTTGCCAACAAGTTCAATGCGTCTTACTCCTTGACGGTTAGGATGTTTCTTTGTATTATTCAAATCAATTTGTTGACATTTGCAGTTTGTTTTGTAACTGAATGAATAGCTTTTTTCAGGTCCATTGGTATTCTTCCTACAAGATGAGATTATACTTTAGTTGAAGTGAATGCCTTCCTGCATCCTTCATGAATTTGCCTTTGAATTTTCGTACTCCTCATTTCTGTGATGCAGCCAGAATTGAATCTAGTCCTTTCAGTTTAACATTAACAACAGCGCCCTTCTGGTTACAGATGAGGCAATCCAGACCTGACAATTGTGAGTGAGTCAATGAATTAAGAAATAGTTTTTGAGTTAACTTAGAAAAAATATATAAAAAAACTGAGAAAAAAATATCTCTTGATCCTGAACTTTCTTATATAAACTGGCATATTAGTGTATAGGCAATTTAGGAAGAATACATTGACACAACAGAAACATTTTTAATAACTATCAAGCATCAGATAGTCAACTGAACTTCGACATTGTTAGTTACAATTTCACATTTACCTGGCTAAATCAAGAATAGTATTGTTATATGGTGAATGCTCACAGTTTTCCATTGTTGTCCGGTCTCAAGATGGTTTATTGCTTCATCACTCACGATCCAATCCAATCCAATCCAATCCAAACCTGAAATAATGTCAAACAATGTATGCAATGATGCATTATTATAATATAATTATTGGTCACAAAGGGGGCTGCCATATTGTTGACAGCAACCAGATAATACTTTCCCTACAACTCATTATAATAGTTGAGTCCTTTCTCAGACTTTGAAGCTCAAACTTTGACATGCTGTAAACGGCTGATAATGTCTGGGATATTTAGGATGCATCCCCTATGATAGTATACTGATTTAAAGCATACATTTGGTTGTTGGGTTAAATGTCCGGGTTAAATTATTTTGGTAGCTTTTTCTACTGGCCTATTACTAACATATTAAATTTCATTTTAAAACATCTATCCATACATTTGTGTATGTTATTGTATGTATTATAGCGCTTTGGAGGAACATTATTTGTCTCTGTTTTAACTTTTACTTCTACTACTTTTAAATCAATCAAATCAAATGTATTATTGTTTAGTGTCTCATAAGCCAAGTTATGGCTGGATGTCATTTTTCTCAATCCACGGATGTTAACAATGTGTATATGTCTTCATGCATGTAACTCTTTCTGTCTGTCATATATCGTCTTGGATGTAAAAGAAAAAATGTGAATGCAATTTTGTAATTATATTAATACATGTGGCCCAACTGTAAAGCGCACATAAAATATCATTCGCGTTCGGAGAGAGGAGACTAGTCAATCTGTTCATACTCATCAACCCTCTGTGGTATAATCAACCCTCTAGAGTCTATAATTGGCTACAAGTGAGGGATGAAGAGGTTACATTGAGACTGAGGTCATTCAAGCAGTTTGGCAAGCTCACAACAATGCAGTGTCCACCCGTGAAATCCACATTTGATAAATATGGTTTGCCGTGAGGGTAACATTTCATGCAGACGCCTTTTTGCCTGGAAAACCACAATTATAACTGTATGATTACCATTTTTTTAAATAAGCATCACCATGAAGTTATGAAGCGTGTTGGCTGTCCAATGATATCCTTGGTTAAATTATGTTCAAACTGTATTTGAAGCATGTGGTCAAACGCTTATTTTCGATAATCACCAGTATTTCTGTAAAGAATGCATAGTCACCACGATGTTTAATATTTCTAAAGATAATTTTTGCAGTCACTGTGTAGTGACGTTAACAACTCATCTAACGGAATTTATCATGCCATCAGTAAAGATTTGGCATGTTTTGACCAATATATTCTACTGAATACTGAATAAAACAATATAGAACTAGTAACTATTATTTCCCAATTGTAAAAAGTCGATTTCATATTATCCCGCTTCAGGAACGAACATGTACACTATGTAACTCAAACCAGATCCGAGATGAATGTCACTATTTATCTAATTGTAATACTTTATAAAATCAATGCTTAAATCTGAAAAATGAATGTACTTTTCAACGTCTATCTATATTACATCATATTGCAGACATACTTCATTGCGGACGCAAATCTTACATAAACGTGTGCATCTGACACAATATTTGGTGAGGAAACTGTCTTAGAGTGTCCAAAACTGTTGGAGCAAGTAAATGACATAAACTGACGTTTTTAGGAGAGTATAAAACAAAATACTGATTTCAGAGAAACTGATATTGCATGTTTTCTATAAACATATGTTAAGTAAATAAGTACTCACAATTTCATACATAAGAGTGTGTAACTTTATGAATATGGATATTATATTAGCATAAGATGTTGTCGACATAAATAACCTGACTGAACTTAAATTTGTTAACTCATCTTTTTTGCAGTAGGTCACAAAACAGGCCGTAAAGCCCTTTTTGACTCTCCTATCTCTTCTCGTTAATAATATTAGAAAACGACGATTTCTTAAAACCCGTGTTTCTCAGAAATATGTACTAATAACGTTTTGACATTTCAAACTTAGTTGTGTTTTGTGAAGACACGATGTAACTCTGTTTCAGTCGTATATATCGCTCATGGGTTAACATAACTTGTTTTTTGCACGTGAGTTTAGTTCACGTATGTTAAATGGACAAACATAGTTTATTCGTACAAGTGGCTACGAGGCCAATACTACATTATATAATGTTTGTGAAATACTTTTGCGCAACCTGTATAATCAGATCAAATCAGTAGCCAGTACGAAATGACACGACAGCGAACATAACTAATAATACATAATAACCGTCTTCGTAGTTCTGTAACTTACATGCAACGAAAACATGCAGAACTTTGAATGACATTACTGATAATGTCTATAAAACCTAACACCCCTCCTGACTAGGACAGTCAATGACCAGTAGATTCCTTAATAATAATCAACTGATAATACAATAGAGTGACGTCATGGCCATGGATTAAATGTGGTAACATGAATCCGTGGTTATACCTTTCGCCGGGCATAGGATCACTTAATAACCCGTAGCGCCGGAAGAGCAAACACAGTGTTCAACCTTAGATACCTTATTATCACGGGCTGAAACCAAAAATGTAGGGTCAATGTCCGTTTTCAAATTTATTAATTTTTAACAAAAAATCATATTTATAGCTGGCTAGTTGGCTTAAGAACACTACAACAGCGACGTGCATTGATCCATACAGGGACCAGTAAGTTGGGTAGTAAAGTAGAACTGTACCGAACGTTTGTTCTCACGAATGCTCAGATCCGATTCGACTCTGCGAACATGCTCATCCCCCCCCCCCCCCCCCCCCCCCCCCCTTTGCAACCGTGCCCGTCTGCACTTGCTGAGTGGACAACGCGGTCACTTCATTCACTTGACACCCTCCTCACCTCTCCTCAGCCCTCAATCGATAAGGTCCGATAATAAGTCAATGGCAGTTTTTGCCTGAGTATGCCAGGGTGCGATCAAAGCGTCACGCTACTTCAGCTGTAACAGTGTTCGGCGAGATTGTGACTCCACTCGACTTCTTGCCTTGCTCCTCATAGATCCTCGTAAGTGTTTTGAAACCGACGAAGACCAGCAGGGTTTTGAAGGATACAATCACAAGCAAGCTATTTTCTCAAGGGATCTTTCAAATCAATATCTAATACGTGAGTCAAATTAATGTTGAGTGTTGATCATTTGAGTGGGATAATCTGTATGTCGTGATGTGCACGGCCTATTGCTGAAAACACTTCTTGCCTCTTTATCGTCTGGGGCGAGATCTAATCAATGTGTCTTGGGAAGCTCAAGGTTATGCAATTTTGTGGCTGAGATGTCGCTCAATTTATCCGATTCAATAAGTTTACTTTCACCAACACAAGATTCACTCAACAGTACTGGCGTCATTGCAGTGGAGTACACCTTATCAGTGAAAGTTTTTCTCGGATTACTTTTGTGCGTTCTTATATTCGTAGCTATTGGTGGAAACATGCTTGTCTGTGCCGCTGTTCTTACAGACAGAAGACTGAAAAAAAAATGTAATTCTTTTATCGTGTCTCTAGCCATAGCAGATTTGCTGGTGGCTTCAAGTGTCATGACTTTTGCTGTCCCTAACGACGTTCAAGGCGTATGGTTTTTTGGTACTGAGTTTTGCAACATTTGGATCTCCGCCGATATCATGTGTTCCACCGCCTCCATCCTTAACTTGTGTGTCATCAGCCTCGACAGATACATTCACATCAAAGATCCACTGCGCTATGATGCTTGGATGACCGGTAGAAAAACAACGTGTTTAATTGCAACCGTTTGGATATTATCACTCCTTATTTCATTTCTCCCCATTCATTTAGGATGGCACTTTCGCTCTGATGGAACAAATACTTACGCTTCCGATAGTTGTATCTTCGAATTAAGTCCCATTTATGCGGTGTTGTCATCAACAGTTAGTTTCTACATCCCATGCATTGTTATGGTGTCAATATATTGTAGATTATACGTATGTGCACAGCACCATGTCAAAATAATCAAGAAGATGCAGGCAGCCGAACGTTTTCACTTACGACAAAATGCGGACATGGATCAGCTGCATGGTGTTGCATATCCGAGCCGGGGATCTGAACACAAAGCAGCTGTGACACTGGGAATTATCATGGGCGTTTTTCTCCTGTGCTGGCTTCCTTTCTTCGTGATGAACCCCATTAACGCCTTATGTCCCCAGTGTATACCCGAAATTCTCTATAAGGTGTTCACCTGGTTGGGATACGTCAATTCCTGTCTCAATCCTATCATATACAGTATATTCAATCAAGAATTCAGAGATGCCTTTCGTAAGATTTTATTTGGGAAATGTCTATACTTCTGTGAAAAAAAGCCTGATACCGTAAATGTGAAGGATCTCAAGGTGAGAAAATCTGAATATGTTATTCCTGGTGCTTGCATTGAAAATGCACAACTTCAAACTAGTGCGAGAAGAAGCAGTCGGGAACATTTGTTTTCGGATAAAGTCACAGCCCTCTGAGGGGCAAAGCACAGTGAGTGTGTATTGTGGATCACGTATTATATTAAATTTCAAACCATTAAATAGTAATTATTTGCATTTATTATTTTTTAAACTTGAGAGCCTCGGGAAAATATTCACTATTGTCTTGTTTTATTGAAATATTCGAATATTGCAAACATGCCAATGGAAAATAAGCTTCGAAACATGAGCGTTTCCGAGAGTAACGCTGAAGGTTTGTACTATCAATATTGATTACGGTTTCGTTATAGTTATACTTTTTAGACTGGCATGTAATCTGGTTTATCATCCAAAACTGGTTCCCACAGTAGATATCGCTTGTGTGAGATCAAACGATATCTACAAGCGATATCTACATTGTAGATATCGCAACAATCAAATCGTCACAATCATATTACATCATCAGCTAATGACATCACAAGGTTTTGACATCACTGTGAACACTGCTGACAATGTTATGACGTCACAAAGTTGATGACGTAACAATGCTAAGAGGCCACAATGCTGATGACGTCACAATGCTATGACATCACTGAGATCACTGCTGAAGTAGTCAAATGGCAGTTTTGTGTTGCAGATATGTTCATTATTTTGCTAATAATTGTTGAAGAATGATTTTGAATGATAAATAAAATCTCACCCTCGTGTCTTCTGATATCAAATATATCAACACTCGTTGATAAAAGTAAAAATATCCTCGGCAAGCCTCGGATATTTGTAACTTTAATCAACTCGTGTTGATATATTTGATATCAGAAGACACTTGGGTGAGATTCTCTATTTAGTGTTAAAGTTAACCCAGCAGTCTAAGATGTTTAAAACCTGTTACGTTTGTCGAACGTCTTACATTTGAATAAGTTAGGCTATTTCTTAAATGGATGGGGATATCTTGGTTGAGACAGATACCAGAGTGATGTCCTCGCTCGAAGATTCACGCTATCGTTGCATTATCAAAACACCTTCTTTTACTTTTTTATTGGTTATAATGTCATTTTCGGATATTAAGATACGCAATTTGAAAGCAATGCGGTATATCATTTGATGAAGGAAACCTCAGATCTGTAAAGTAATTGGTCCACAACGATCCACATTGAACTATTCTCTGAGTCTGCACTTTTTCATTATATTATAAGATCTGAATGCTATTCGATCTTGAACACGATTATTTCAAGGCAAAATACATTCATAACTAAACATATGAGAAACTTTAATACAATAAGCATTATATAGTAAGATTAGGAGGTTATACTGGTACTGTATTCTTCCAAGAACGCCTGAAAACAGAGAATGCAGAATTCATGTAATAACAAAACCTGTAGTTAGCTATGACTTATCCAAATGTTAGTAAGCATATAGCAATGATGTTTTCTTCAGGTTGAGATATGTAATCTGTAACATAAGTTTGTATGCCCAGAAAATATGTATACGGTGATAATCTACTGATGAAATTATGAAGGACATATCACTGAAGAATTGCTCATATAAACCTCTGGTGTCATATTTGTTTCATTTTGGGGGTAATTCGTTTCTTAGGTAAACCTCTATTCAAGGCCTTGTAAAATATCCCTGGGACATTCTATACATGGGCCTGAAAGTAGATTTTAACGACGTGAATTGCAATTCCCGGAATAACCTCATTTTAGGATTCAGTTTCAAAAACAGCCCAGAACAAATCCAAAACTATTCTTAGTTAAAAGTACACGCTTGACGTGGTGGGATTCGAACCTGCATCCCTTCGCACTTTAAACTGGACACTCTACCATGGGACTATGAAGGACCTGACAATAGTTGTGTAATAACTGAAAGATGAGCCGCAATATATTATTTTCTATTGAATTCTAATCTGCAATTGGTTCATTAGACTAGTTTGTAAAAATGAGAACCAAAACAAATGTAATATGTTGTTCGTATATTAAACTAGAGCGACTCAAACATTGCATAAAAACCGTCTGCTTTTCACTTGCCAAGGACCAACAGAAAATGGGGCGTGGCTTAAAGGGGTGGGGGGTAACCAGAAGTGACGTACGTGAAGGGACGGGATGTAAACATCCATTTACTTTGTATAATGGCCAATACTGGGCGATCGGTTAGTCGATCCGTTATATCTACACTTTGCGACAATGTCACACCACTGTTTTGTTGTAAATTGTTCGAGTAATCCAGGTTATCAAGTTTCCCTCTGATGTCTCGCTTGACGGCAAATGAACTGATTTTGTTCGAGTGAAACGTTGTGCCAATGTTCAGATCAATTCCTTGAATATTGTTTTCTTTGCGCAGCTTCTAGGCAAGCACTCAAGCAATATATTTTAATCGAAACAAATACTACAAATAAAGTTTTCGCTTTACATGGTAATGTTTGTTATGATGAAAGAAGTAGATCGCCAACCAACCAAGGACTTATGTATGGCTCTCCAAGAAAACATACATGCGACGTATATCTATATCATTTTGTAAATATTGAAAGTACATATAAACAGTTTTATACATTGTGATGATTTTGCAAGTATTTCACAAACGAATAACAACCTGCAATGTGTCCAATGATTAGAATAACGAACCTGTTTTCTGCTTGAGCTTGATAATTCATGAATATCGTTGTATATCCTCAATTATTCCACAACGTTATGTTTTCTTTCAAATGAGTGCATCGACATAGAAGAACCTACAGAATTAAATCTGTCATCCTATTCCTTAATTCCATTGGTTGAATATATATGTTCCCAACTTTCATTGGCTGACAATATCTAGACTGAATGTCGCTTCCTTTTTTATGATCACCTTTGTGTCACCAAGACAGGACGTTTGACAATAAACATATATGACATGCTGGTCACCGACGTGCCAGTTGTTATGTAATTGAACCGGTTCAGTAAACTTGTTACCTGTAAAAACATAATGACACTGGGTCTCTTTGACCCTGTTCAGCTTAATTGCGTAAACTAATTTGCTGTAACAACACTTCTCCTCTTTGATCTGGAAGAATCTATATGGTACCTTTAACTGCGAATTGAGTGTTAGAGCGGCACGTAAAGGCTATCAACCCGTTTCGTTTTCATTTACGAGATGTGCAGTAAGATGCTACACTGTCGGCGAGAAGACAAAACGCCTACCAGATATCTTATTAGATTTCGTAAAAACTATAACGAACAGTTTAGCAATATTATAGCATTATGAAGTTGCACCATTTCTGCATAATATATTTAAATTTCAGAAGTGTCACGCACAAAAGAAAATGTGAAAACTGAAATTGTTCAGTTTTCGATCAGTGCTTGATCAGAAAAGCATTTGAAACAGATTTTCATACAACCACGAGCAACAATACAGGCACGCATTCGCATTAAAGTGATGATGACACTACAGATGTACGTGCTTACGGTGCGCAAGTGAATCAAGTGGAAATAGCAGTCTTCATTTGGTGTGGTTTTCATGAATATTATTGACTCGAATCACAGTTTTCCCACGATTTCAATGAACTTTTATATTAATTATTGTTTCACCATAACGCGGAGACCCCCAATCATTATATTTCAGAAATTATTTCATCTTTCATTTTAAGGAATCTCAAGTAGGCGTTTCTTTTGGCCGACAGTGTACTGAAAACAAAATTCCATATTCGATCTTATTCATTGTCTATAAATCTGTGTAATCATTATTAATATGTGTGTTCAATGGAGCAATCTTGATATAAATTTTGCTGAGCTTGTTGACCAATCCAGTTCATGCATTTATTCATGAAATTACTTTTTTTTAATCATATAGGAAGTGAAAATGTTTTGCATTACATTACATCATATATATGGACATTTTAATGGACAAACTTGAAATTACAGTAATATTAAAAAAATTTATATAAATCCGCGATGTTATCTCGTTTGTTTGGGCAACCAATCGTTCAGTGTCTATGAAGTAATACCTACCAGATTACTTTATTTATCAATACGTACATCCCAATGTATATATAACGATCTATGTGTCATGACAGCAGTGGTCTCGCTGTCCATGGCCACAAACATACTGTACATTAGCGCAAAAAGCACTCCAATTAAGCAGGGCCCGGTCGTTGTTACCATATGAAATTGATAGTTGAATAGTAAAGTAATCCGTTTATCGACAATTTGGGTTGTTTTGATGAGGATTTCTATGAAATTGCTCGTGATCAGTCATTTCTGGTTAGTGGTAATTTTGAAAAATTGAAAGTTTTCAAAAATAAAATATTTTAAATGGGCTATTTTTAAATGTTAGTGTGACAAAAAAGGTAGATCATGACAAATTCGTAGGTTACATGGTTAACCCGTCATCCTGAAATTCTGAACAATCGTGTGATTTTGGTTAGAACAATTCAGTCAAAATGCACGTAGAGATATGAAACTTGTCTTAAATGATAGAGAATGTCATTTGTACAAAAAAAGTCAACTAAGATTTGTTCATAGGTCACATGGTTTAGCCACCGTTTTAATATTCACAATTCACACTTTTTCAGTAAGTAACAATGCAATAACATTTGTAACTGAAATTCAGACGAACTAAGTACCTTGATAAAAGGTTGCTTGGATAAACTAATGACTGTGAGAAAAGGTCGCCACGACAACTGTACAGAGGTCTGAAGACCAAAGTATTGTCCTGCGGCAATCCAAGTCAAGGATCCATCCCTTTGGGCAGAATCCTTATTTTTATTGGCGTGTTTATTAGGTCTTCAACACGTCTTGATGACCTATTATTATTCTGATTAGTTTATTATTATTCTTTACACCGAATTTTATACAGCAGATTTCTCAATTAAGGCTTGGCCGATTTCCATCGAATGTTCAGATGTGGTAGCCTGTAATCCAATTTAAATTAAGTCGAGCCACTTTTGTGATTTTCGACTTCTTTCGTGAGTATTCCCCCCTGGAAGTTGAAACTTCAAAACTTAAAAGCTCGAAAACTAATCAAGATATTTTCATAAAATTTTCACCAAAATGTGGACAACAAGATTTTCAGTTTTCTGCCGTAATATAGACTTTTTCGCTATTTCTAAAAAAAAGCTGAAAATCTTTTGCGCTTTCACAGTTTTAAGTGTATGTGTAAATCTTCTTCTTAATAACGCCATACAGATATGTGTGCTAGTTTTTTTGAAGGATAAGTCATTGCAGAAGAAAGCTTGCTAACAGAATTTTGAATTTTGGTCTAGAATTCGTGCAATCTGACGTTTTTAAGGTTCGAAGGAACGTAACTCTGTTAGGAATGAACTAATTTCAAAGCTATCTATTGCCATATATTTCTAATAACTTGCTTAACAATTCCATAAAATATCACTTTCATATAAAAGTTTATGGTTAGGGCACGATTTGGACATATTCCCCAAAATGCTAAATTTTGTGATTTTGAGCATTTTCGAGGTGTATATCCTTTGGAGAATTATTGATCATGAACCACTGAAGAAAGGAAGACTGCTCATAGCTCAATTTGATGTAGAAACGTCAATTATCTTATAAATAAATAATTTATATAAATAATATACAATAATTTTCAAGCAGGTATCTGTCATAGTTTATGTGTGACAAGTCCTAGAATATTGTCATTTTCACCAATGTTAAAGGTTCCTAACTGCTTAATTTCTTATGCTATTGAAATTTTACTCAAACCTACGTATGAACACTTTCAAGAAGAACAACTTTTATGTTGTTTGCTTTCATCAAAAAGTTGTTAGTTAAGCCTTGAACATTGCGAACGTTGTTTAGTGGTCAGAAAATTTTTGAGTATTTTTCTGAATATGCGGAAGAATATAACTCATTAATTATGTATGCAATCTAAACATTTTCTTTGGCACAACATTTTCTTTGTTATGTTTTGTCTTAAGCATGAGAAATATATTGTTGGGGTCTATTAATATGTGTTTTTTCAGAGTAGTGTTTTCTTTGGATAATTTTTTAAAAAACTACTAAGGATAGAGACATGTTTGATGGTTCATTTTAAAGCATAGAAGCTGTTTAATTACAGTTTGAAGTCAAACATGGAGTTCAAGGTCAAACAGAAGTCTTGAAGACCTAAGTACTGCCGCGGCAGTCCTAGTTATTATTTTTATTATTTCAAGATTCTGGCGGACACGACTTTGGAAATAAGGATTTCAGCTATTGCAACCAAACTTTACAGGCTGATAGCCCTTACTTTGTAGTTGTCCAGCGAAGCTTTTGCTCCTAATTGGCCCAGCCATTTACGGTCAAGTTTGAATATAAATGTTCATTTAAACATGGGAAAACATGCAAAATGCAGCTAGAGATTTGCAACTTGTTTTTAAAAATGCGCAATGACCATGTGAACAGAAAGTTATTCACGACGAATATGTAGGTCACGTGGCTTAGCTGCCATCTTGATTTTAGACACTTTTTAAAATCTTCAAACCTCATGTTCCTTTGACAATCTTCTCCTCTGAAGTTATAGTATATTACTTGCAACTAAGTGCTGAAACTTACATATTTGTAAAGCTGAAGTATTGGTGAATAACGTGAAATTCGATTTTGTTCAACAGTGCCTACTTCAAATCTGCTAATGTTTCAAAAAGCACAAACTTCCAGGGGAGATAATTAAAAACCTACCCACCGAATTAAAAGATTTTTTCAGGAGTGTAACAAAAGTATGTTGTCTTTATGAATCAATAATACAATTGATCGCGAACAGTCAATTGTGGTCACAATAATTGTTGAAATTTATTCAATATTTCTCAAAATTGAGATGTTAGTGTGTTTTTGTAATTTCATAACTCGATAACAAACAAAGTATAAAACGTTGTTTAATATCTCATCAGACAGACAAAACATTGTCCCATCTACGAAAATTATAATTGGTACAATAGTGTTCATAGCTGATGAGTTACGGGTATTTTAAATTGGTCAATTAGAAATCTATTCTAAAATGACAATGATCAAGTTTGTATTTTAACATGGGTAAATATTTTCTTATAGAGACTTGAAACCACTTTAAAAAGATAGCCAAGAAATATACGACCCAAAATTTAAATCGTTGTCAAGTTTGCACCTTTGGTTTTGGCGCTATTTGCACTTTACTTTGAAAAATGAGAGAAAACGAGGGTTCCGATTTTAACAAAGGAAACATTTAAACTAGAAACTATGCATAAGACCGAAATAGTAAATCGTTGTCAAGTCGTAGCTCCTATGGGATTGTCGCTATTTACGTTTTTCCTTTGACATTTGAAAGAGGGTAACAGGTCAGGTCACACCCGCGGCCACTTCTACTATGTACTCGGGTTCAATCAAAACTGCAAGAGTTATAATCTGAAAATCAAGATATTTATAACCTTCACTGTGAAGTCACGGCGTAAACCTTTTGGACCCAATGGACCAATCCATTACAGGTGAAGTTCGATTCTGAATATTGATTTGAACATTGGAAAAAAACATTCAAAATGCAGTCAGATACATGAAACCTTTTTTAAGATGACCATTGACAATGCGAGCAGAAAAGTAATTCTTGACGAATTTGTAGGTCACATGGTTTAGGCGCCAAATTAATTTTTTTTTACAAATTTAGGTCTCAATAACCCTACAGTCCTGTCAGAGACTTGCAACTTGTTTTAGAAGATGTGCAATAACATTGGAAAGATGCATTAATAGATTATATTTCAATTGATTGAATCATTTATGCACTGAATCTGTTTATCGTCGGTTGCGACGATATTTATAATTATCTCTCGTAGACGCATTGTTATTATCCTGATTCTTTTTTTTATTAAGGATTCAGCAATTTTGAAACTGTCCATGTCCCATGTACCTCCTCTGAAGATACTTGTACCACGAAGCTGAAACTTATATGTGTCTACAGTTGAGGGATTGTAGAATAGAATTTGAATTTTTCATAAGGGTTGTTGTAATATTTGTTCAACTGTTACCTTTCAAATTCGGCCGACTTATTACGCGGTACCTACAAGGAGACATAGCTCAAAAAGTTGGACTCACAATTGCATGAAAATTGCTTTAGAATAATATAGTGTCTAAAGGAATCAAGAAAAAAAATCGTTCGTGAACACTCACAATTAAGCCTGAAAATTTGTTAACGTGAGGAATCTTTTCAAAATCAACACAGACACTTCAAACTTTTTATAAAAAGATGTGCAATGACAATACGAGCAAAAAGGTAAATCATGGCGAATGCGTAGGTCACATGGTTTAGGCGCCATTTGGATTTACAATTTTAAAAAATTCATTTTTCAAAGTTTTGTTAATATGAGACATTCATTTCATAAAATGATAGTTTTGACAGAACAGTATCAGTGACATTCTTCAATCAAACATGTAGCGGAAGATCCAAGTGGAAGTCTGAAGACCTAAGTACTGCTGCGGCAGTCCTAGTTATTATTAGTATTATTATTATTACTATATTCTACTTGTTTATGTCGCGGCAACAACATTCCTAATCAATCAAGATAAGTGTGGTTTTCGGCTGTGATATAAGATTTGCCGCTATTTCCACTTGACTGAAATTGTGATAAAATCTACGGTTTTGAGAGTCTTCCAAAATCTTCATCATAACAACGGCAATACATAATACTGTATTTGGAAGCTGAAAAACTGCTACTAATATGAAACTATCAATTTTGAAAATTAGCGTCTGATATTAAATCTATTTTTTACAGTTTGTTCTACATTTATATAATAACACATCCACCGCATTACATGCTAATATAAAACTTTATATTTAAAGGGTCACTACGTATTTTTCATGAAATTTGATATAGATTTGATACATGTAAACAGATCAAATGTGTTGTATATAAAAAAAATAGCTTCACTCGACTTGCATATGTACCCCTTACGCCAAATATTTGACAATAACTTGTTTTCAATGGAACTCGAATATCAGCTGAATATACAATGAGTAGCCGAATTCATGCGCCCCATTTACAAGTCAGTTATATGTTCCATTGAACAGTACCAACCAATATCTGTCTCTTTGTCTTCTTCATATAAGTTTCAAAATTACGTTTGAGCATTTGACGAGCGACAGCGGTTTTCGATCATATTCACGACTTAACATCTTAATAATGTAACTATACTGAACAGATTGGCACTAAAAGGGTAATTTTCGACAACAGTCATTACTTCTCGAAAACATAACACCATTGGTAACTTTTTACCTATGTTACTACCCTGTAAGGGCAAACTATTGACTTCATTGAAAAGTTAGTTTTTGGGGGTATTTTCTTGGAGAATGTTTGTTCGAAAAGTACTGAAAATATAGATATGATTGATAACTATCTTTTAAAGGACAGAAACTGATAGTACGGGAGATTTAAATCGAACATGTAGTTCAATTTCAGAAAGTTAATTTTATTAGTTTTTTAGGGGTATTTGCTTTGGAAAATTTTCTTTGAATACTACCGAAAGAAAGACATTATTGATAGCTCATTTGAAAGCAGAGAATGTTAGGGAAACAGGGGGAATATACATCAATGGTGTTTAGGTCAAGTAGAACCATCAACGAGTTGATAATTAAGCTTCAAACATTAACTACATCGTCCAGGGGTTCAGAAATATATCAAAGGATGTACTACGTGTAAGAAATATAATTAATGAGTACATCTACTTACGTGGTAATCTAAGAACAAAATCTCCTTTGTAATAACACCGTTTTCTGAAAATGTTTAACGTGTTGTAATATGAATAAACAAAATAATGTACGGATCCAATGATATATGATTTTTTCCTCCGAAGACATTTTGTTCCAAAATTACTGAAGAGAGACATATTATTGATTGCTGATTTTAAAGTAGAAAAATTAATCAAGTGGGACTTAAGTCAAACATGATGTGCAAGGAAAAGCAGAAGTCTTGAAGACTAAAGTTTAGACCCATCAATCCTAATTGCTGGTTTATGTTATTATATGACATTTCAAAGTATGCTAGATCTAGTGTTATGTGAGGTTTAATATCATTATTTGTACCGTATTTGTGGATGCAAGACACACAACTCTTTACTCACACAAAGTTGATTACGTTCTGCATTTATAATTCACGACATTGCACATTTAGAACAAGAACAGAAACAGACACTTGCTAAGTAAAATTTTCCTAACACTACAGACATCTAACATAAAATTCTAAGTCATTTACCCCACAATTAACAATTACAAATTAAATGAATATAGAATATAATTAACAACACCTTTAAGCATGTTTATCTTGTATACATTAAATTTCATTACAATAACAAACTATATTACTTTCATTTGTGCTTGCCTAAAGTTTGCCTAAAATATTCTAAACCAGTACATCTCCATCATGGAGGCAGTGAACATGTGCTTTGAAGTAATCTAGTCATGGTAAAACGTTATGCAACTAATAACACTTGAAACCTGTGTATGTATTTTATGATTAGGCTTGTGACAGGATGTTTGCTTGGTAGAAGAATTTGGTGTTCATTTCATCTTGGATCTGAGCAATGCTGCGTCTGCCTCCCACCTTGAGGATTCCATCATCGATGAACGGGTCAAGCTTGTATATTGAGTTGCGCGAGAGGTACTCGACCTCGTTCACCTGCTGCAAGAACACTTAATTCATTATCAAAGTTCATTTAAACAATTCTCTCTGCACTTCAAAGTTTCTCGCTTGTGAAAAGATGTCGTTACCATTGACCAGAATGTTGGAGATAGACAACTATTGCCCACTTAGACGGTACCAACTGGAATAGTGTTTGATTAAAGCGACTAGTCCTTCATTTTCTCACGTTCATTCACTTGTAGTTGCAACAGTTTTTTCTTCAACTAATTGTGTACACCCGGGTTCCTTCAGGTTCCACTCTCTCAGGTTTGGTCTAGTATGGAGCACAGTCTCTCACGCCAAAGGCCCGGATTCGAATTCCGGTGGAGACACCACAATTGTTTTACCTGGGTCCAAAACTATAATGTGTCCCTGGGCAAGGCACTTCATCCACATTACACCCAGTAAAGTAAATTTCTGTCAGGGTAATAATGTGAAGCACATTCAGCATGCATTCGTGTGTGGATAACTTGCGCAGTATTCATATATCCAAATTATTATTAAAGTAGTTGTGTTGTGCTAGCGCCTCGAGATGCTACACCTGCAGGCTGTTCCTCAAATTCTATGTATTTCTAATCTTCTGGTTCAGAATAGTCCTATCACTCTCACATGGTTTCTGGGTATAGCTTTTTTCTCATTGGTTACGTAAATGAAGGACAGTTGTCGAGTCTGTGAAGTAGGACACACTGTCTATATTTGTATCAAGCTCCTTCAACGTAAGTTGAGCTATTTCAACTGGGACTGTCGCAGCCTTCAGCTTGAGACGTTAAATGTTAACAGGTTTCGCTGGAGTCTTTATTTCCCCATAAGAAATGTGATGTGGATGTTATGCTCAACATCACAAAGCCGAAGATAAGTTACACAGCCGTACCCTACTGAGCTAGCATCAGAGAAGACATAAATCTGTTTAGACGTTACATCACCAACCTCTGCAGGCTTCCGATGTCGTTTAATGTTCAGAGTTTCAAGTAGTTTGAGCTCTTCCAACCACATTTACCATGAACCGGAATACTTTCCTGGTATATCATCATCCCAGTCCAGAAATTTGAGATGAAACTGGTGGTAGTAGTCCACGATGTGTGACCGGTTGTTCAACATGAAAAGCCTTTAAAAAGGCATGGTTGGAGGCTTCTTCTTAAAACACGCTAAAACATAAAAATGAAATTAAAGTTAAAACTTCCCCGATTTATTTTAACATATTTTGAAGTAAGCCTAAATTATTAATTGAAACGTTGTTGAGAGTTTAATTGTTAGTATCAAGCAATAAGAATATGTAGGCCTATTTCCCCTGAAACAAGCAGTCAACCATTTGGTAAAAAATTGCTAATTTAAATATACCAATTCGATAGATTATGAAGCATATTTCGGTTTATCTTTGGAACGAAGGAGTATGGATATAATTCTAATCCAAGGATAATGACCCGTTATCCCCATGCTTGGTGCTTTCATTGTGGACATAAATATGGTTCTATCCAATAATTGTTTATACATGTACATGCTTCACTTTCATGAATACATTATCGGTACATTGAGTGTAATTATGCAAGTCTCATTGGCATTGAACAATTTGATAACTGAGAAGGTTTGCGTGTTGATTGACCGCTAATATTATCGTTTAGTAGATGCTTACATCACGCTTTTAACAATTGCGTGTAAAGTGTCTTTTATTTTCCGTAACTGCAGTGCGAAATTATGCACTTGAACTGGTACATGTCTGCGCCTCCAACCAATGAAGTCAGTGTAAAATCAAACATGCCTGTATTAATTTTATCCTAAGAGCATGTTCAGTTTGCAATTCATCATAATCAAGATCACGGGTTTTAAGCTCTTTTGAATGCTCATCAACTGGAATTGATTTCAATACCTTCTTGTTTTTTTAGGTGAACAAGGTCAATTTGAAACCCCCGTCGGCTCATGTCACTCTCACATCATAGATAAGTTTCATTGCTGTCTCATCATTTTTCCAATTTTAAACAGTCGTCAACATGATAGTTCTTTCTAATTGTATCAGCTGTAGTTTTCAATGCAAATGAAATGCACCTCCGTTCTATGAGATCACCATTGAACCACCGCAGAAACGTCAAACTATCATTTTGTCTTTGTTCCGTGCAATCTAGGTATCACCACAATCTGCAGATTCCTAGATTATTTAAACAATCTGCAGATTATTAGACCTGAACAATCTAAGAATGAACACAGTCTAGGAATGTGTTTCCTTGCAGTTATATGTGAAGATTTTAAAGATTATGGAGCATTTCAATTCGTTTCTCTGTCTTATCTACCAACCATGAGGTTCGATTACTAAATTTTGAAGAATCTCAAATAGTTTCTCTTTGTTATTTACTATTTAACTCATTTTTCTTACTATTAACATGTTCATTCTTAAAGTGTGAGTGGTTTTCATATTTAAAGGGGTCGATGCCTAGATTGTGAAGGGAATAGTTTCTCAATCTTATCTACAGACGTTATAGATCAATTCCTTGACTGTGAAGGGTTACACAAAAGTTTTTCTGTCTTATCTACCGACTGTATTATTTGATTCCTAGATTCACCAACTATAAGGGACTATTGCTAGATTGTGAAGGGAATAGTTTCTCAATCTTATCTACAGACGTTATAGATCAATTCCTTGACTGTGAAGGGTTACACAAAAGTTTTTCTGTCTTATCTACCGACTGTATTATTTGATTCCTAGATTCACCAACTATAAGGGACTATTGCTAGATTGTGAAGGGTTTTCAAATAGAAAACATGTTTTCCTATCTTGTCTAAAGACTGAAGGAGTCGATTCCTAGATTGTGAAGGCTTCTCAAATGGTTTGTTTATATCTCATCTACAGACTATAGGGGTCGGTCCATAGATTGTGAGGAGATTTCAACTCGTTTCTCTATCATATCTATCGACTACAGGGGTCAATTCCTATATTGTGAAGGGTTGTGATATTTCAATATATTTCATCTACAGAGTCGACTCCTAGATTGTGAGGAGATTCTTCTACCTCACCTGATCAGCTAACTTTAAGTTTAGCTGAATTGAGTACACTAGTTAACTATAACAACATTTGCCACCTCTGATAGGCAAGACTATCTTCAACGACAAAAAACATTAAAACTGTTACTGTACTGTTGCACAGACTCCAAACCTGTCTTAACAAGTAAATATAATCACTTATAATCACTAATCACTGATCTACACCTTCAAAGATGACATTGTGTCGTACAGTATATGATACATTATTGTCAAAGTTGTTTCATAAAACACTTGAAATCTGTTACTTTTTTCCTAACAAAAACTGTTACATTTTTAAGTTACTTTTTTCCGAGCACCTATACATGTAGGTGCCTATCGTCTAGTTGTGTGTTCAAATTTCAAATCAACATGTTCCGTTGTGGAATTGCGTGGAAGCCTGTTTTTTTAACTCTTCTTATAAAACCCCAATCCGCGTTAGTGTCAGGGTATTTCGCTTCAAGGAATGTGTGATACTATCATTATCCATGATTGAATTCTACAACATACGAGCATGTATATATGTTACTGAGCTAGTTAGTTTTTGGGAGATTTTACAAGCGCCCCCAGCGGAGCTGATCTCGCACTTTGGTTCCGCAGAACCTTTAAGGAAGTGCCAAATGTTGAAAAGGTGGGACAATTTTTTTAAGCCGATCCGAAATTGAGGGGGGGGGGGGGGGGGGGGGGGGTTGGGGGGGGAAGGGGAGAGAATTTTGAAATTTTGAGATTTGGAATGAATTAAGCTAATTGGTTTGGTTTAAACATATTTTGTTCACATAGAATCGGATTGGGTACAAGTTGTCCAACTTAGAACACCCTCTCCTTGGTATATACATTGTACAGAAATATAATAAAATTAATTTTGGTAAAGACAACAGATACTGAACAGAGAAAAGGATGTAAGAGTCAAGATTGACACATACAAAAGATGCATATTATACAACTTAAGCTAATTTAAGAGAGGGAGAAGGAATGGGTGTGTTTGAATGATGTTTTGAATTGATGGATTGTTAGATTCCGGCCAGGAGGCCCGAATCCTTAATATATTTGCCTAGTGCATTGAAAATTGTAGCGTTGTTTTGGGGGCTTAGTAGTTGTTGTATGCTGCTGGGGTTAATGTTTTTTTGTAGGAGTGTTGTGTGTAGTTGTTTGCGTTGTGTTGTGTATTGGGTGCATTCTGTGAGAACGTCTGTAATTGTTTCAGGGTGGTTGCAGTGTGGTGTGGAGTTGCGTTTATTTTAGTGGAGATGAGTGTTGAGTTTTGTGTGTCCCGTTTGGAGTTTGGTGATTGCCCTAGCTATATTTTTGTTTTTGTGAGTGATATGTTTTGACTTTTGTTAAGGGTTTGGGTAGTAAGGTTTTAGTGTGGAGAGCAGTTTTGGATTTGGTGTATTGTTGTTGCTTTGGTTTTATGGTTTTGATATGCTTTTTAGCGAGGCTTTTGGCCTCTTGTTTAGAGTGGAAGATGGGTAATGTTATATTATTGGGTTTTAATGCTAGTTTAGTTGCTTGGTCGTTGCCGAAGACGCCGACGTGGGCAAGTACCCAGAGAAGTTTTACGGATTTGCCCTATAGGTTGAGTTGTTGGATGGTGTGGAGTATCTGTGAGATGATGCCTGCGCGTTTCAGTGCTTTAGGCCCACTGAGTGAGTCAGAAAGTATGAGTATTTTGTTGTATTTTTGTATGATTGGTTGTTTTAGTGCTACCAAAATGGCCATGAGTTCCGCCGTAAAGACGGATTGGTTATTTGGTAGTCGGTATGCCTGTGTGGCTTGCAGGGGTTGATGCAGGTGAATCCCCAAGCTTGATGTGCATGAATCGGGATCTTTCGATCCGTCTGTTGTTTGTTGATGAGTTTGGTGAGATGTAGGTTGATGCGTGGGGTAGGTAGCTGCGGTATGAAGTGTTGTATGTTGGATTTGGTTGGAAGTGTGATGTTGCTTAGATTTGCCTATTTGATTAGGTTGTGTATGCGGAGTAAGTAAGCAGGTGGGAAGTAATAGGGGAAGAAAGTGGGTGTTTGTTAGCTAATGCGATTTTGCGTTTTGAGATGTTTTTTTGTTGTAGGAGTTGTGTGATGAGTGGATCCTCTGAAGATGAGGCCCAGAAGTTTAAGGTGAGTTGGTCCCGTCTCAGTCTGAGGGGAAATTCTCCAGTTAGGGCCTGCAGAGCTTCAAGGGATGTACCTTGTTGTGTACGTGTTGCGAGTTTTAATACCTGGTATTGTATGAAGTTTAATTGTTTAGCAAAGGTTGGTTTAATGTGTTGTATATTGGTGCGCCAGTAATCCAATTTTGACCTAATTAGAGAAATATACATTTGTATTAGGGTTTGTTTGTTAGCTCCCCAGCCTGTGCTGGAGACTGCACGCAGGACATTAAGGTCCTTGCTTTACCCCCACGGGCCACTATCAGATACCATATATACCCCAAAACCAACATCACCAAGCCACGCAACACGACTCTAATTCAGCAATCATGGCTAAACTGCTCGATGTCATTGAATCTGTAGAGGGTCTGGAGCTGAAATCCCAGTGTTTTGATACCCTCAGAGAGCAAGTGACTGAGTTAGAAAAGAGCACGAAATTCATTAGTGATACTTTTGAAACGTGGCGGGGTTCAAAGACTGAAATGGAAGCATCTTTCAAGGAAGTTTAATCTGATCTTGGCATGATATCGGATATGCAATTGGAACAAATCAGATTGAGAGAAGCACTTATCGATCAACGAACACGATCCATGAGAGACAATCTTATATTTACAAACATTCCTGAGGCTTTAGAGGGAGAACCAGGCGTCTCTCCTCATGAATCGTGGGGAAATTGTTGGGAAACTCTCATCCATAGGTTCATACAGAATGAGCTTGACCTTGATAGTAAGGACATTAAATTCAAACAGGTTCACAGAATTGGTGCAAGACGTGTTGCAATGAAGGGTAATCGACCCCGGCCCATCATTGCCAAATTCATATATACACGTGAGAGAGATGCTGTCAAACGATCCGGTTACAAGTTGAAAGGCAAGACATATAGTGTAACCGAGCAATTTCCAGAGGAGATTAGCGCTTATCGACGAGAAGTTCTCATGCCGTTATTTCAAACAGCAAGGAGTCAAGGTAAACGCGCGTCTATGGTAGTTGATAAACTTTACATCGATGGGAAACTACAGAAAGCGTCAGTTTGACAACCATATCGCGCCCCTCCATGTACAGACCGGATGTTTACACGTGGTAACCTGACAACGAGGACGGAAGTGTAGGGATGGCAAGGTTGATATGTGCTGTGTCAGGATGAAGCAAGCGCTCAACATGTGACATTTCAACCATCCCCGGACACCGACAAAACACTCAACATGTGACATTTCATCCTTCCCCGGACACCGACAAAACTGGAAATAAAAGGGTATGTCATGAACATTACGCATCCCATCCTGACTTAAAAAATACATATTTCCAACATAACAATAACAGGGAACTCGACACTGAACTTAACTGTCCAGACTGAACAACCACGTTGTTCAAACGAAGGCAGTTAACCGTTGAGGCTCCACATGAGTCTGAACCATCTTGCACACACTCTGTTGCGTTTAACACAAGTGCCTCACCGGAACATAACAACTATGAGTTACTTGATGAACTTGGACAAGTGTTATCGCCATAAATGCATGTGGTCTGAGAAAAAGACTCAATTATCCAGAATTCATGGATCTTGTAAATAGCTCTAACTCTGTTGCTCTTCAGGAGACTAAAACGGATTCACTTGATGATATTGAAATCGATTGTATATAATTTGTTTTAAAAAAACAGGGGTCTGAGTGACAGACGTTCAGGAGGTATAGGCCTGGCAGTCAAAGAATGTTTATCAAAATATGTCACTCTGTTAGAGTTTGACTCAGTATACTATGCTTTAGAATTTCAAAAATAATTCTGAACAGTAAGAATGACCTTGTATTTGGTGTTGTCTACCTCCCACCAGATAGATAGATAGATAGATATTCTTTATTTCCTCCAATATGAAGATACATATGCATACAAATATAAATCACAGGTCACATGTCAGAAAATGTAAGATATATTACAATACATATTGTATACAAGAAATATAAATGTTTAGCAACATTTTGCAAAGTATTTTTGCCACTGTGTTACAGTTTTGCTAATCATCTTTATACACTTTAACCAAATATTTACATCAAGATTATCTACTTGTTCAGTTGGGGTTCCCCCCAGTAAAAACATAAGAAACACATCATCGTCATCCCATATACTGACAAAAGTTTCAATATCTAATGTATCAACAAGATATTCGAAAAGTTGGTCCCGTAAACCTTGGGTTTGCGGACAAAACATAATTACATGTCTAACAATATCATAGGCATATGTAAAACATATACACTCTTGTGATTGGATAAGAAATGTACTAACACGTAGGAGAAACGCAATATCATAAAAACAATCAGGATTAGCTAGTGCAATTAGCCAAAGTTTGTTAACATCTGGTTGACGTAACATTGAATACCTATTAAGGCTTTGCCTAGAACTAATTTCACAAAGGGTATTATGTAAATCGTATTTATGAACTTGCTCCTTTACACGTGCTGACCATACGTTTTTGTTTGCAAAAACCAATGAATTTTGAAAGGAGTCAATATCACGTGAGAGGTCATATTTAGCACATAATTCCAACATATGAAAAATTGGTGAATATTTACATTTTTGAAACCTTTGCGAACTCTCATCACATTTATATTGGGCCAATCTAAAATGAAGGATGTGTTTAAAGATGAAGTGAGAGTCAGCAGAACACAATCGGCCTAGAAACAGGAGAGATCGTTGATCTACGTAACACTGCATGGACACCATGCCAAGGATATCTCTAGCGATTAAAGAACATGAGCGCTTTGAGAAGCCTTGGACCTTTTTACAAAAGTATTTCTGAGCTCCTTCCAACAAGTCATATTCTTTCCTTGACAATTTGCACCAGACATTACAAGCAAACATACCACAGGGCAAGATTATATTTTCCCATATACGTACAGCATGAATTGGATGCAAACCTCCGAAGTAAAGTCCATGGCTATGATTGATGTTAACCAGTTTCCTAAGTTTTTCACATAATGAGAGAGTGCGAGCTTTGGTTGTATTGAGATAAAGACCAGCATATACTACCTCACTTTTACAACTAACGTGTTGATCTCCAAGAAACAAATTGGGACATGCCTGCTTTTTTTGCACTACCAAAGAAAAGGAAAACGCTTTTGCTAGCATTAAACTTGAGATGCCAGGTTTGAGCATATTTTTGTATAACATTGAGTAGACATTGGATACCATCAGGTGTACAGCTTAATAGTGTTGTATCATCTGCTAATAGTATGCCTGGCATACTACCCCAAGGAAGTTGTAAGCCTCTTCAAGAGTTATCAATGTCATGTAGGAGGTCATTGATATAGAGTGTAAATAGCCATGCCGATAACACACGTCCTTGACCAACACCTTGCTGTATAGGAAATAGCTCTGAAATATGACCAGCCATACTGACACGTGACTGCATTGAAGATGACAAAATATGAAGAATTCTCCATATTTTGCCTTTAAGCCCAAACTTGTGTAACTTGTAAAAAAGACCATTCAACCAGACTCTATCAAAAGCCTTTTCATTATCCGCAAAAACACAATAGACAGGTGTATCTCTCTCGTTGTAATATGCAACACTTTCTACGAGAGTGAGTGCCGCCACTTCAGCACCAGCCCCTTTCCTGAAACCAAACTGAAACGGATGGGGAAACCGTTTGACATCAGTAGCCCATTTATCTATTCTTTTTAGAATAACACGTTCAAACAGTTTGCCTAGAACAGGGGTGAGGGTAATTCCACGAAAGTTAGATGGGTTATCCTTACTTTTCCCATGTCCTTTATGAATAGGTTTAATATTGCCAATATTAAACTGATAAGGGACGTATTCGTAAGCAATAATATCATTATACAGCTTGACGATGTGGTTTAAGACTGATCTACCACAGAATCTTACATGTTCATTGACAATGAAATCAGGCCCTGGTGATTTACCAGTCTTGAGCGACTTTACAGTCTGGAGCAGCTCCTCAAAGCTAATTGGACGTAACAAGAGACAGCTAACTTCATCATCAGTATCGACAACATTGTGTATATCATCTTGCTTGCATGTTAGTTCATGAATAAAACTATCCACAAAATTGCTAAATTCTGAATCAAAACTCTGATCGTTAGCAGGTTTGGCCAGGTCTTTAAAGTACTCACTGGGTTACTTTCATGTTTATTGTGAGAAATGGAGTAATGATAACACTAAAATTGTTATTTTCGGAAGTGGTAAGTGTAGAGTAAATAAATTGTCATTTTACTATGATGAAGATGAAATTGAAATAGTTGATAATAATAACTACTTGGATTAACTACTTTGGGAAGATGACATATCCCGGCGGTCCCACATAATTTTAAAAACATATCTTTGACAGATAATTGTATATTGACTACTTCACTTAGTGGGTAATACAAATGCTGAGATACAGATATGATGAGGGGTTTGGAGGTCTGTTCTGGCAGCAGATACTCTCTGAACAAAGTCCAAATACAACATGTTTCAATGGAAACGGAAATTTTTTTTTAAAAATTCAGAAATCTGAAAATACCAAAAGGCACCACTTCAGTTAGTGGGTAATACGCATGCAATGTTTCAGGTAGATATGATGAAGAGTTTTGGAGCTGTGCTCCGGAAACGAACCTGTCTCTGAACAAAGTCCAAATTCAACACGTTTCTATGGAAACGAAAAACAAATTAAAAATTCAGAAATATCAAAATATCAAAATATCAAAAGGCACCACTTCAGTAGATGGGTAATACACATGTGCAGTTTAAGAAAGATATCATGAACGGTTTTCGAGTTCTGCTTCGGAAACGAAATGATTACGGGCGGACGGGCGGACGGACGGACGGACGGACGGACGGACAGACGGACAGGGCGACGACTATATCCCACGGTATTACATACCGGTGGGATAAAAATATACTTTTGCTACACAAGCTAAGAAATGTATGTATTTGTAACTGAAAATGGCAAGAAATAACGATCAACTCATTGATTGTGTTGTTAAAGCACTTGATGTATTGATCCTCCCTATCATGTTATATGGCTCTGAATTTTGAGGTCATGCTAAAACAGATATACTCGAAAATATACATACTAAGTTTCTCAAATTAGCCCCTTTTCTTAGAATGTCAACACTGAATTTTATGTTGTAAGGTGAATTTGGAAGATATCCGATCAGCATTCATGTATCTAAAAGAATGATTAATTGTTGGCATAAACTCAACCCACCTCTTTTCCATTTTAAATTATCCCCAGTAATTTACAAGTTTATGTCATTAGATAGCGTTATTAATAATCACTCCTATTCATGAATTACTTCTGTTGAAAATATCTTCAACTCATGTGGGCTAAGTAATGTATATACTTTACCTGGTTATTATAGTCGAGTATGGCGACTTAAGACATTACACTACACTAAAAGATCAGTTTAAAAGTGGAGAAAAGATATCGAAATAAGTTCGAAGGGACAATATTATAAATAGATTTTACCTTATTTTGATTCCTACCTTTTATAACCTAAGTATATTAGTTATCCGTTGTTAAATTTAGAACTTCTAATCACTGTTTGCCTGTCGAGACAGGACGTTGGAATAATACCCCAAGAGAAAATAGAACATGTAGATTATGCGACTCACTTTCAATAGCAGATGAATTTCACTATATTTTTCGTTGTCCTACTTTCCATGAAACCAGAAAAAATATGTCTTTACCACACAAGACTTTATTGTTTTAAGAAACTTAGCTAAGTTCATAAGCATAATACTCTCTACAATTTCAAAAGCTAAGAAACCTGAACAATAATATGCTAAGATCATTTAAACTTGTTTCGTTTTTGACTGTACTGTGTATGACTGTACTTGAACATATCCTGTTATAACCCACCTCCATTTTGACATTGTATATTATGATTATTGATGAATATGTACTCGTATACAACCAAAGGTGGTTTTGGAGAATAAATGAAGTTAAAGTTGAAGCTGCTGCACCTACCAATTAAGTCCAATTAAAACGTGGGCTCCCCAAGTGAGGTGTTCGTCAAATGAAAATTAGGTATGATTTTGAAAATTTATGTTAATATTTTTAAGAAATAGGTTTGGTGAGGTTTGGCGATTTCTTTTGTGTTTGAATATAACCCCTGTAATTTTTTCTGCATTTAATTTGAACCAATCAGGTTACTTATAATGAAAACAACAGGTTGATCACAGTGCGGATTACATTTTAACGAGAAAAGTTAAGAAAAAGGTTTGGTGAGATTGGGCACATTCTTTTGTGTTTGAATATTATCCCTGTAGTTTGTTCCGCATTTAATTTGAACCCATCGGGTTACTGATAATGAAAACAACAGGTTGATCAAAGTGCGGATTACATTTTAACGAGAAGAGTTAACTGGTACACTTAACCCAGCAGCCTTAATCGTTGTGAAAACATCTAATAAGGAAATGTCAGCGTCTTCATGTACTTTTGTGTCAGTAGGTTTATCAGGTTTCTACATGAACATAATACATACACATTTATATACAGAATAAAGATCAAGATGGCATATGCATATAAACTTGTCATGCAGATACAAGATACAAGTAGGGCAATAAATATGTGCAATGTACAAATACTAACTAAGAGTTTTAGTAATCTTAGGGACCTGGTTTATAAATATGACAACTGTTTTATATACTAAATCTTTGTTTGTGGTCAATAATTGTTGTGTCATGAAGACGCTGACATTTCCTTATTAGATGTTTTCACGACGATTAAGGCTGCTGGGTTAAGTGTACCAGTTAACTCTTTTAGTGAAAATGTAATCCGCAATATATAACCTGTTGTTTTCATGTCGCAGAGGTCTTATGTGATATCGAAAACACAACAGGTTGCGTGTATCAATACGGGTTTATTTCATCTGGTAGACTCAAATATTGATTCCAATACTGATCGATGCCCTTAAAATAAAATGATAATAAGATAAGTATACAATGTACATACTAAAGCGCATGAAAACACTTGCACAGAATATGGCTAATAGTTATATATACATGACATGGTGATTGTAATACATTAATTGTGATTATAAACAATTAATACTTTGTAAATAATTAAAGAGTTATGCAAAACTTATAACAATACATCAATAGTACACATATTGATATAAATTACATAGCTCATACAAATACATTGATATTACACCAATATAAATTCCCTCACCTCGTCTAAGGGACGCAGGCATATACATCATCAGATGCAGACAAATCGTGTGTGCACGAACGGATACCTATATGATGAAACAATACAACTTACTAATAGAATGAAGTAGTGCGCACATATATATGCTAACATATTTATGTATATTTAGATAAGATAAAAGCAAATAACCATTGTTGGAAGCATAGTACAATTAAAATGAAAAGCCTCACTCATATCTAATTACATGATATGAGACATATGCACAGTACAGTATTAATAATATATATACCAGTATAATACTAGTACAATAAATACATAAGTTACTTGTACCAAGTTACGAATAGATATAGTTTAATCTATTCCATAAAACAGACATATTTACAACATAAGGTTAAAGTAGCTTACCCCAATTTGAATTCTTTCCCGTGCAAGACTGTGACAGAATTGTGCAGATAGAAATAGGAAGCCACTTTTAAAGATAAAAGTGCTAGGAGAAGAACATGAAAAGCATGGCCAAGCGTAGCAGCTGACCAGCCAAGAACAATAGCCAGGGCTGAGACCGGAGTGGCCTGAGCAAGGGACAATGCAGCGCATTACATAACCTAATTGATTAGCTTAAAACAAGTGTGCATTTAGTACAAGGATTTGTTTATGTGGTAAACCTTAACTATAGGTTAAAGCTAGTTTATAATATGATATGGATGAATATTAAAATACACTAAGAGTACTGAGATAAGTAAGTAAAACTAACACAATAAATATATTAGCTTAAACTTAATATTTATTTCCTGTCACATTCATTAACAGTAACCCGACCCCCTACTCCCGATCCTACACTAAAATTTTCATCACCATCATCATCATCATCATCATCATCATCATCATCATTATCATCACCACCACCATCATCATCATCATCATCATCATCATCTTTTTTTTTACACTTACATCCATCATTGGATAAACATGGATATTGTCTTGGACACATCATTATCATTTCCATCAACATAATTTCAAACTGTTTTACTATCATTTACACTCAGATCCATTATTGAATAAACATTAAATATTATCATGTGACACATCATTGTCATTTCTATCTGAAGTGTTGTGAACACAGTTACCAACCGTTTTACTGTCATTTACAAGCACATCCATAATTGGAAAAACATTTATATTGTCATGTGACACATCATAGTCATTTCCATCTACACAATTACCAACTGTTTTACTGTCATTTACACTCACATCCGTGGTGGCCATTGGTCCTGTGCATAGCTCAGTTGACCGCTATCAGTGAAGTTCAGCAACAATGGGCGCGGCTCGCCGCATGGGTAGGTTACCCGCTACATTGGTGGATAAACTGAGAGTTTGAAGGGTCATTCCCTGCCCCACACTGAGACATGAGAGACTTGTGGTGTCACCCTGGGTAAGTGACTTAGTTCAAAGTGTGCCTCTGTCCACCCAGCAGTAAAGTGGGTACCTAGTATGATACGATGGTAGTCTGAATTTGAACCTTGAGCGCCGGACAGGCGACTGGTTGTAATCTCCTTCGGGAGTGTTCTGTACTCGTGGACCAGGGGTAATATGTCGGTCGCGCCATGAGCAGGTATTAGTACCTGGAGGTAGCGCGTTATAAATATCCACATTATTTATTATTATTATCCATAATTTAATAAACATGAATATTATCATGTGACACATTATAGTCATTTCAATCTACACAATTACCAACTGGTTTACTATCATTTACAAACACATCGATAATTGGATAAACATGAAAATTATTATGTGATACATCATTGTTATTTCCGTATACATAATAACCAACTGTTTTACTGTCATTTACAAACACATCCATAATTGGATAAACATGAATATTATCATGTGACACATTATTGTCATTTCCAACTACACAATTACCAAATGTTTAACAATCATTTACACTCACATCCATGATGAATATCATGTAAGATACCTCATTGGATAGGAAATTGAATTATCTTTCATTTGGGTACCCTTAGATGGTGATGAAAATAATCTTTGGTACCCTCAGACTAGTTTGATTGTGAAAAACCCATCACAGAACTAATATGTATACTACCTAGTGACGTTATTTCGCATTTTACGTTATCACAGCCACTATCAAACATAATGAAAGATACCTCAGTTGATAGGAAATTGAATTATATTTAAATTGTGTACCGTTAAATGGTGAAGCAAATATTCCCTGGTACCCTCAGACTAGTTTGATTGTGAAAAACTGATTACAGAGCTAATATGTATACTACGTAGTGACGTTATTTCGCATTTTTACGGTATCATAGCCCCTATCAAACATCATGTAAGATACCTCATTGGATAGGATTTTAAATTATCTTTCATTTTGGGTACCTTTAGATAGTGTAGCAAATATTCCTTGGTACCCTTTGACTAATTTCATTGTGAAAAATCATTACAGAGCTAAAACGTATACTACCTAGTGACGTTATTTCGCATTTTACAGTATCACCGCCCCTATCAAACATCATGTCAGATACCTCAATGGATAGGAAATTAAATTATCTTTCATTTGGGTACCCTTAAATGGTGGTGCCAATATTCCTTGGTATCCTCAGACTAGTTTGATTGTGAAACACTCATTACAGAGCTAATATGTATACTACTTAGTGACGTTAATAGCAATTTACGGTATCACATCCCCTTTCAAACATCATGTAAGATACCTCATTTGAACGGAAATTGAATTACCTTTCATATTTCTTTCCTTAGATGGTGTAGCAAATATTCATTGGTACCCTCAGACTAGTTTGATTGTGAAAACACATTACAGAGCTAATATGTATATTATTTAGTGACGTTACTTCCCATTTTACGGTATCACAGTCCATATCAAAGATCATGTTAGATACCCCATTTGATAGGAAATTGAATTATCTTTCATGTGTGTACCCTTAGATGGTGGTGCAAACATTCCTTGGTACCACCAGACCAGTTTGATTGTGAAAACCCATTACAAAGCTACTATGTATACTACCTAGTGACTTTGTTTCGCATTTTACGGTTTGACAGCCCCTATCAAACATCATGTAAGATACCTCATTATATGGGAAATTGAAGTATCTTTCATGTGTGTACCCTTATGTGGTGGTGCATATATTCCTTGGTACCATCAGACTACTTTGATTGTGAAAACCCATTACAGAGCTAATATGTATACTACCTAGTGACAATTCTTCCCATTTTACGGTATCACATTCCCTATCAGATTGTAAGATACATTATTGGTTAAGTTATGGAATCATCGGTCTTGTGTGACCCTTAGATGATGGTGCAATATTTCTTGGTAACCACAGACTAGTTTGATTGTGAAAAACTTATTACAGAGCTAATATGTATACTAATTGGGGACGTTATTCGCATTTTAAGGTATCACATCCCCTATCAATCATCATGTAAGATACCTCATTGGATAGGAAATTGAACTATCTTTCATTTGGGTTCCATTAAAAGGCTGTGCCAATATTCCATGGTACCCTCTGACTAGTTTGATTTTGAATAACGCATTACAGAGCTAATATGTTTACTACCTAGGGACGTTATTTCGCATTTAACGGTATCACAGCCCCTATCAAAAATCATGTTAGATACCTCATTAGATAGTAAATTGAATTATCGTTCATGTGTGTACCCTTAGATGGTGGTGCAAATATTCCTTGGTACCCTCAGACTAGTTTGATTGTGAAAACTCATTACAGCCTAGTGACGTTATTTCCCATTTTACGGTATCACAGCCACTATCAAACATGATGTAAGATACCTCATTAGATAGGAAAATGAATTATCTTGCATGTGTGTACCCTTAGATGGTGGTGCAAATATTCCTTGGTACCCACAGACTAGTTTGATTGTGAAAAACTCATTACAGAGCTAATATCTAGAATACTTAATGACGTTGCTTCCCGTTTTACGGTATCACACCCTTATCAAACATCTTGTAAGATACCTCATTGGAGAGGAAATTGAATTATCTTTCATGTGTGTACCCTTAGAAGGTGTTGCAAATATCCCTTGGTACCCTCAGACTAGTTTGATTGTTAAAACACATTACAAAGCTAATATGTATACTACCTAGTGACGTTATTTCGCATTTTACGGTATCACATCCCCTATAAAACATCATGTCAGATACCTCATTGGATAGGAAATTGAATTATCTTTCATATTTCTTTCCTTAGATGGTGGTGCAAATATTCCTTGGTACCCTCAGACTAGTTTGTTTGTGAAAAAAACATTACAGAGCTAATGTGTATACTACTTGGTGACGTTATTTCGCATTTTACGGTATCACCGCCCCTATCAAACATCATTTAAGATACCTCATTGGATTGAAATGTAAATTATCTTTCATTTGGGTAAATTAGATGGTGGTGCAAATATTCCTTGGTATCCTCAGACTACTTTGACTGTGAAAAATTCATTACAGAGCTAATATGTATACTGCTTAGTGACGTTATTTCGCATTTTACTGTATCACAGCCCATATCAAACATCATGTCAGATACCTCAATGGATAGGAAATTAAATTATCGTTCATTTGGGTACCCTTAAATGGTGGTGCCAATATTCCTTGGTATCCTCAGACTAGTTTGATTGTGAAAAACTCATTACAGAGCTAATATGTATACTACTTAGTGACGTTAATAGCAATTTACGGTATCACATCCCCTATCAAACATCATGTTAGATACCTCATTTGAACGGAAATTGAATTACCTTTCATATTTCTTTCCTTAGATGGTGTAGCAAATATTCCTAGGTACCCTCAGACTAGTTTGATTGTGAAAAACTCATTACAGAGCTAATATGTAGACTACTTAGTGACGTTACTTCCAATTTTACGGTATAACACTGCAATCAAACATCTTGTAAGATACCTCATTAGAGAGGAAATTTAATTATCTTTCATGTGTGTACCCTTAGATGGCGGTACACATATTCATTGGTACCCTCAGACTAGTTTGATTGTTAAAACACATTACAGAGCTAATATGTATATTATTTAGTGACGTTACTTCCCATTTTACGGTATCACAGTCCATATCAAAGATCATGTTAGATACCCCATTTGATAGGAAATTTAATTATCTTTCATGTGTGTACCCTTAGAGGGTTGTGTAAATATTCCTTGGTACCCTCAGACTAGTTTGATTGTGAAAACCATTACAGAGCTAATATGTATACTACCTAGTGACGTTATTTCGCATTTTACGTTATCACAGCCACTATCAAACATACTGAAAGATACCTCATTTGATAGGAAATTGAATTATATTTAAATTGTGTACCGTTAAATGGTGAAGCAAATATTCCTTGGTACCCTCAGACTACTTTGATTGTGAAAACCCATTACAGAGCTAATAGGTATACTACCTAGTGACGTTACTTCCCATTTTACGGTATCACACCCGTATCAAACATCTTGTAAGATACCTCATAGGATAGGAAATTACATTATCTTTCATTTTGCTGCCCTTAGATGGTGTAACAAATATTCCTTACGGTATCACATCCCCTATCAAACTTCATGTAAGATACATCATTGGATAGGAAATTAAATTATCTTTCATTTGGGTACCCTAATAGGGTGTAACAAATATTCCTTGGTGCCCTCAGACTAGTTTGATGTTGAAAAACGCATTACAGAGCTAATATGTACACTAAGTAGTGACAGTTCTTCCCATTTTACGGTATCACACCCGTATCAATCATAATGTAAGATACCTCATAGGATAGTAAATTAAATTTTCTTTCATTTGGTTGCCCTTTGATGGTGTAACAAATATTCCTTGGTATCCACAGACTAGTTTGATTGTGAAAAACTCATTACACAGCAAATATGTATACTACTTAGTGACGTTAATCGCAATTTACGGCATCACATCCCCTATCAAACATCATGTAAGATACCTCATTGGAACGGAAATTGATTTATCTTTCATATCTCTTTCCTTAGATGGTGTAGCAAATATTCCTAGGTACCCTCAGACTAGTTTGATTGTGAAAAACTCATTTCAGAGCTAATATGTAGACTACTTAGTGACGTTACTTCCCATATTACGGTATAACACCGCTATCAAACATCTTGTAAGATACCTCATTAGAGAGGAAATTGAATTATCTTTCATGTGTGTACCCTTAGATGGCGGTACAAATATTCCTTGGTACCCTCAGACTAGTTTGATTGTGAAAACCAATTACGAGCTAATATGTATACTACCTAGTGACGTTATTTCCCATTTTATGGTATCACAGCCTATATCAAACATCATGTCAGATACCTCAATGGATAGGAAATTGAATTATCTTTCATTTGGGTACCATTTAATGGTGGTACCAATATTCGTTGGTATCCTCAGACTAGTTTGATTGTGAAAACCTCATTCAAAGCTAATATGTAGACTACTTAGTGACGTTACTTCCCATTTTAGGGTATAACATCCCTATCAAACATCATGTATGATACCTGATTGGATATGAAATTGAATTATATTTCATGTCACTACCCTTAGATGGTGGTGTAAATATTATTTGGTACTCTCAGACTAGTTTGATTGTGAAAAACACATTACAGAGCTAATACGTAGACAACTTAGTGAAGTTATGCGCATTTTACGGTATCACAGTCCATATCAAACATAATGTAAGTTATCTCAATGGATAGGAAATGAAATTTTCTTTCTATTTAGGTACCCTTTGATGGTGGTGCAAAAATTCCTTTCTATCCTCAGACGAGTTTGATAGTGAAAAACCCATTACAATGCTAATATGTATACTACGTAGTGACGTGATTCGCGTTTTCCGGTATCACATCCCCTATCAAACATCATGTAAAATACCTCATTGGAGAGGAAATTGAATTATCTTTCATGTGTGTACCCTTATGTGGTGGTGCAAACATTCCTTGGTACCCTCAGACTACTTTGATTGTGAAAACCCATTACAGAGCTAATATGTATACTACCTAGTGACAATTCTTCCCATTTTACGGTATCACATACCCTATCAGACATCATGTAAGTTACATTATTGGTTAAGTTATGGAATCATCTTTCATGTGTGTACCCTTAGATGATGGTGCAATATTTCTTGGTAACCACAGACTCGTTTGATTGTGAAAAACTTATTACAGAGCTAATATGTTTACTAATTGGGGACGTTATTCGCATTTTAAGGTATCACATCCCCTATCAATCATCATGTAAGATACCTCATTGGATAGGAAATTGAATTATCTTTCATTTGGGTTCCATTAAAAGGCTGTGCCAATATTCCTTGGTACCCTCTGACTAGTTTGATTTTGAATAACGCATTACAGAGCTAATATGTTTACTACTTAGTGACGTTATTTCGCATTTAACGGTATCACAGCCCCTATCAAAAATCATGTTAGATACCTCATTAGATAGTAAATTGAATTATCTTTCATGTCTGTACCCTTAGATGGTGGTTCATATATTCCTTGGTACCTTCAGACTAGTTTGATTGTGAAAACCCATTACAGAGCTAATATGTATACTTCCTATTGACGTTATTTCCCATTTTACGGTATCACATCCCCTATCAAACATCATGTAAGATACCTCAATGGATAGGACATTGAATTATCTTTCTTTTGGGTACCATTAAACGGTGGTGCAAATATTCCTTGGTACCCTCAGACTAGTTTGTTTGTGAAAACCCATTACAGAGCTAATATCTATACTACGTATTAACGGTACTTCCCATTTAGCGGTATCAAAGCCCCTATCAAACATCATGTCAGAAACCTCATTGGATAGGAAATTGAATTATCTTTCATGTGTGTACCCTTAGATGGTGGTGCCAATATTCCTTGGTACCCTCAGACTAGTTTGTTTGTGAAAAACCCATTACATAGCTAATGTGTATACTACTTGGTGACGTTATTTCGCATTTTACGGTATCACACCCTATCAAACATATTGTAAGATAACTCATTGGAGAGGAAATTGAAGTATCTTTCATGTGTGTACCCTTAGATGGTGGTGCAAACATTCCTTGGTACCCTCAGACTAGTTTGATTGTGAAAACTCATTACAGAGCTAATATCTAGAATACTTAATGACGTTGCTTCCCGTTTTACGGTATCACACCCTTATCAAACATCTTGTAAGATACCCCATTGGAGAGGAAATTGAATTATCTTTCATGTGTGTACCCTTAGAAGGTGGTGCAAACATCCCTTGGTACCCTCAGACTAGTTTGATTGTGAAAACAAATTACAAAGCTACTATGTATACTACCTAGTGACGTTATTTCGCATTTTACGATATCACATTCCGTATCAAACATCATGTCAGATACCTCATTGGATAGGAAATTGAATTATCTTTCATGTGTGTACCCTTAGATGGTGGTGCAAATATTCCTTGGTACCCTCAGACTAGTTTGTTTGTGAAAAACCCATTACAGAGCTAATATGTATACTACCTAGTGACAATTCTTCCCATTTTACGGTATCACATACCCTATCAGACATCATGTAAGATACATTATTGGTTAAGTTATGAAACCATCTTTCATGTGTGTACCCTTAGATGATGGTGCAATATTTCTTGGTAACCACAGACTAGTTTGATTGTGAAAAACTTATTACAGAGCTAATATGTATACTAATTGGGGACGTTATTCGCATTTTAAGGTATCACATCCCCTATCACTCATCATGTAAGATACCTCATTGGATAGGAAATTGAACTATCTTTCATTTGGGTTCCATTAAAAAGCTGTGCCAATATTCCTTGGTACCCTCTGACTAGTTTGATTTTGAATAACGCATTACAGAGCTAATATGTTTACTACTTAGTGACGTTATTTCGAATTTAACGGTATCACAGCCCCTATCAAAATTCATGTTAGATACCTCATTAGATAGTAAATTGAATTATTGTTCATGTCTGTACCCTTAGATGGTGGTTCATATATTCCTTGGTACCCTCAGACTAGTTTGATTGTGAAAACCCATTACAGAGCTAATATGTATACTTCCTATTGACGTTATTTCCCATTTTACGGTATCACATCCCCTATCAAACATCATGTAAGATACCTCAATGGATAGGACATTGAATTATCTTTCTTTTGGGTACAATTAAATGGTGTTGCAAATATTCCTTGGTACCCTTAGACTAGTTTGATTGTGAAAAACCCATTACAAAGCTAATGTGTATACTACTTGGTGACGTTATTTCGCATTTTACGGTATCACACCCCTATCAAACATATTGTAAGATAACTCATTGGAGAGGAAATTGAATTATCTTTCATGTGTGTACCCTTAGATGGTGGTGCAAACATTCCTTGGTACCCTCAGAATAGTTTGATTGTGAAAACCCATTACAAAGCTACTATGTATACTACCTAGTGACTTTGTTTCGCATTTTACGGTTTGACAGCCCCTATCAAACATCATGTAAGATACCTCATTATATGGGAAATTGAAGTATCTTTCATGTGTGTACCCTTATGTGGTGGTGCATATATTCCTTGGTACCATCAGACTACTTTGATTGTGAAAACCCATTACAGAGCTAATATGTATACTACCTAGTGACAATTCTTCCCATTTTACGGTATCACATACCCTATCAGACATCATGTAAGATACATTATTGGTTAAGTTATGGAATCATCTTTCATGTGTGTACCCTTAGATGATGGTGCAATATTTCTTGGTAACCACAGACTAGTTTGATTGTGAAAAACTTATTACAGAGCTAATATGTATACTAATTGGGGACGTTATTCGCATTTTAAGGTATCACATCCCCTATCAATCATCATGTAAGATACCTCATTGGATAGGAAATTGAATTATCTTTCATTTGGGTTCCATTAAAAGGCTGTGCCAATATTCCTTGGTACCCTCTGACTAGTTTGATTTTGAATAACGCATTACAGAGCTAATATATTTACTACTTAGTGACGTTATTTCGCATTTAACGGTATCACACCCCTATCAAACATATTGTAAGATAACTCATTGGAGAGGAAATTGAATTATCTTTCATGTCTGTACCCTAAGATGGTGGTTCATATATTCCTTGCTACCCTCAGACTAGTTTGATTGTGAAAACCCATTACAGAGCTAATATGTATACTTCCTATTGACGTTATTTCCCATTTTACGGTATCACATCCCCTATCAAACATCATGTAAGATACCTCAATGGATAGGACATTGAGTTATCTTTCTGTTGGGTACCATTAAATGGTGGTGCAAATATTCCTTGGTACCCTTAGACTAGTTTGATTGTGAAAACCCATTACAGAGCTAATATCTATACTACGTATTAACGTTACTTCCCATTTAGCGGTATCAAAGCCCCTATCAAACATCATGTCAGAAACCTCATTGGATAGGAAATTGAATTATCTTTCATGTGTGTACCCTTAGATGGTGGTGCCAATATTCCTTGGTACCCTCAGACTAGTTTGTTTGTGAAAAACACATTACATAGCTAATGTGTATACTACTTGGTGACGTTATTTCGCATTTTACGGTATCACACCCCTATCAAACATATTGTAAGATAACTCATTGGAGAGGAAATTGAATTATCTTTCATGTGTGTACCCTTAGATGGTGGTGCAAACATTCCCTGGTACCCTCAGACTAGTTTGATTGTGAAAACCCATTACAAAGCTACTATGTATACTACCTAGTGACTTTGTTTCGCATTTTACGGTTTGACAGCCCCTATCAAACATCATGTAAGATACCTCATTATATGGGAAATTGAAGTATCTTTCATGTGTGTACCCTTATGTGGTGGTGCATATATTCCGTGGTACCATCAGACTACTTTGATTGTGAAAACCCATTACAGAGCTAATATGTATACTACCTAGTGACAATTCTTCCCATTTTACGGTATCACATACCCTATCAGACATCATGTAAGATACATTATTGGTTAAGTTATGGAATCATCTTTCTTGTGTGTACCCTTAGATGATGGTGCAATATTTCTTGGTAACCACAGACTAGTTTGATTGTGAAAAACTTATTACAGAGCTAATATGTATACTAATTGGGGACGTTATTCGCATTTTAAGGTATCACATCCCCTATCAATCATCATGTAAGATACCTCATTGGATAGGAAATTGAACTATCTTTCATTTGGGTTCCATTAAAAGGCTGTGCCAATATTCCATGGTACCCTCTGACTAGTTTGATTTTGAATAACGCATTACAGTGCTAATATGTTTACTACTTAGTGACGTTATTTCGCATTTAACGGTATCACAGCCCCTATCAAAAATCATGTTAGATACCTCATTAGATAGTAAATTGAATTATCTTTCATGTGTGTACCCTTAGATGGTGGTGCAAACATTCCTTGGTACCCTCAGACTAGTTTGATTGTGAAAACCCATTACAAAGCTACTATGTATACTACCTAGTGACTTTGTTTCGCATTTTACGGTTTGACAGCCCCTATCAAACAACATGTAAGATACCTCATTATATGGGAAATTGAAGTATCTTTCATGTGTGTACCCTTATGTGGTGGTGCATATATTCCTTGGTACCATCAGACTACTTTGATTGTGAAAACCCATTACAGAGCTAATATGTATACTACCTAGTGACAATTCTTCCCATTTTACGGTATCACATACCCTATCAGACATCATGTAAGATACATTATTGGTTAAGTTATGGAATCATTTTTCATGTGTGTACCCTTAGATGATGGTGCAATATTTCTTGGTAACCACAGACTAGTTTGATTGTGAAAAACTTATTACAGAGCTAATATGTATACTAATTGGGGACGTTATTCGCATTTTAAGGTATCACATCCCCTATCAATCATCATGTAAGATGCCTCATTGGATAGGAAATTGAACTATCTTTCATTTGGATTCCATTAAAAAGCTGGGCCAATATTCCGTGGTACCCTCTGACTAGTTTGATTTTGAATAACGCATTACAGAGCTAATATGTTTACTACTTAGTGACGTTATTTCGCATTTAACGGTATCACAGCCCCTATCAAAAATCATGTTAGATACCTCATTAGATAGTAAATTGAATTATCTTTCATGTCTGTACCCTAAGATGGTGGTTCAAATATTCCTTGCTACCCTCAGACTAGTTTGATTGTGAAAACCCATTACAGAGCTAATATGTATACTTCCTATTGACGTTATTTCCCATTTTACGGTATCACATCCCCTATCAAACATCATGTAAGATACCTCAATGGATAGGACATTGAATTATCTTTCTTTTGGGTACCATTAAATGGTGGTGCAAATATTCCTTGGTACCCTTAGACTAGTTTGATTGTGAAAACCCATTACAGAGCTAATATCTATACTACGTATTAACGTTACTTCCCATTTAGCGGTATCAAAGCCCCTATCAAACATCATGTCAGAAACCTCATTGGATAGGAAATTGAATTATCTTTCATGTGTGTACCCTTAGATGGTGGTGCCAATATTCCTTGGTACCCTCAGACTAGTTCGTTTGTGAAAAACCCATTACATAGCTAATGTGTATACTACTTGGTGACGTTATTTCGCATTTTACGGTATCACACCCCTATCAAACATATTGTAAGATACCTCAATGGATAGGACATTGAATTATCTTTCTTTTGGGTACCATTAAATGGTGGTGCAAATATTCCTTGGTACACTTAGACTAGTTTGATTGTGAAAACCCATTACAGAGCTAATATCTATACTACATATTAACGTTACTTCCCATTTAGCGGTATCAAAGCCCCTATCAAACATCCTGTCAGAAACCTCATTGGATAGGAAATTGAATTATCTTTCATGTGTGTACCCTTAGATGGTGGTGCCAATATTCCTTGGTACCCTCAGACTAGTTTGTTTGTGAAAAACCCATTACATAGCTAATGTGTATACTACTTGGTGACGTTATTTCGCATTTTACGGTATCACACCCCTATCAAACATATTGTAAGATAACTCATTGGAGAGGAAATTGAATTATCTTTCATGTGTGTTCCCTTAGATGGCGGTGCAAACATTCCTTGATACCCTCAGACTAGTTTGATTGTGAAAACCCATTACAAAGCTACTATGTATACTACCTAGTGGCTTTGTTTCGCATTTTACGGTTTGACAGCCCCTATCAAACATCATGTAAGATACCTCATTATATGGGAAATTGAAGTATCTTTCATGTGTGTACCCTTATGTGGTGGTGCATATATTCCTTAGTACCATCAGACTACTTTGATTGTGAAAACCCATTACAGAGCTAATATGTATACTACCTAGTGACAATTCTTCCCATTTTACGGTATCACATACCCTATCAGACATCATGTAAGATACATTATTGGTTAAGTTATGGAATCATCTTTCATGTGTGTACCCTTAGATGATGGTGCAATATTTCTTGGTAACCACAGACTAGTTTGATTGTGAAAAACTTATTACAGAGCTAATATGTATACTAATTGGGGACGTTATTCGCATTTTAAGGTATCACATCCCCTATCAATCATCATGTAAGATACCTCATTGGATAGGAAATTGAATTATCTTTCATTTGGGTTCCATTAAAAGGCTGTGCCAATATTCCTTGGTACCCTCTGACTAGTTTGATTTTGAATAACGCATTACAGTGCTAATATGTTTACTACCTAGTGACGTTATTTCGCATTTAACGGTATCACAGCCCCTATCAAAAATCATGTCAGATACCTCATTAGATAGTAAATTGAATTATCTTTCATGTCTGTACCCTTAGATGGTGGTTCATATATTCCTTGATACCCTCAGACTAGTTTGATTGTGAAAACCCATTACAGAGCTAATATGTATACTTCCTATTGACGTTATTTCCCATTTTACGGTATCACATCCCCTATCAAACATCATGTAAGATACCTCAATGGATAGGACATTGAGTTATCTTTCTGTTGGGTACCATTGAATGGTGGTGCAAATATTCCTTGGTACCCTTAGACTAGTTTGATTGTGAAAACCCATTACAGAGCTAATATCTATACTACGTATTAACGTTACTTCCCATTTAGCGGTATCAAAGCCCCTATCAAACATCATGTCAGAAACCTCATTGGATAGGACATTGAATTATCTTTCTTTTGGGTACAATTAAATGGTGGTGCCAATATTCCTTGGTACCCTCAGACTAGTTTGTTTGTGAAAAACACATTACATAGCTAATGTGTATACTACTTGGTGACGTTATTTCGCATTTTACGGTATCACACCCCTATCAAACATATTGTAAGATAACTCATTGGAGAGGAAATTGAATTATCTTTCATGTGTGTACCCTTAGATGGTGGTGCAAACATTCCCTGGTACCCTCAGACTAGTTTGATTGTGAAAACCCATTACAAAGCTACTATGTATACTACCTAGTGACTTTGTTTCGCATTTTACGGTTTGACAGCCCCTATCAAACATCATGTAAGATACCTCATTATATGGGAAATTGAAGTATCTTTCATGTGTGTACCCTTATGTGGTGTTGCATATATTCCGTGGTACCATCAGACTACTTTGATTGTGAAAACCCATTACAGAGCTAATATGTATACTACCTAGTGACAATTCTTCCCATTTTACGGTATCACATACCCTATCAGACATCATGTAAGATACATTATTGGTTAAGTTATGGAATCATCTTTCTTGTGTGTACCCTTAGATGATGGTGCAATATTTCTTGGTAACCACAGACTAGTTTGATTGTGAAAAACTTATTACAGAGCTAATATGTATACTAATTGGGGACGTTATTCGCATTTTAAGGTATCACATCCCCTATCAATCATCATGTAAGATACCTCATTGGATAGGAAATTGAACTATCTTTCATTTGGGTTCCATTAAAAGGCTGTGCCAATATTCCATGGTACCCTCTGACTAGTTTGATTTTGAATAACCATTACAGAGCTAATATGTTTACTACTTAGTGACGTTATTTCGCATTTAACGGTATCACAGCCCCTATCAAAAATCATGTTAGATACCTCATCAGATAGTAAATTGAATTATCTTTCATGTGTGTACCCTTAGATGGTGGTGCAAACATTCCTTGGTACCCTCAGACTAGTTTGATTGTGAAAACCCATTACAAAGCTACTATGTATACTACCTAGTGACTTTGTTTCGCATTTTACGGTTTGACAGCCCCTATCAAACAACATGTAAGATACCTCATTATATGGGAAATTGAAGTATCTTTCATGTGTGTACCCTTATGTGGTGGTGCATATATTCCTTGGTACCATCAGACTACTTTGATTGTGAAAACCCATTACAGAGCTAATATGTATACTACCTAGTGACAATTCTTCCCATTTTACGGTATCACATACCCTATCAGACATCATGTAAGATACATTATTGGTTAAGTTATGGAATCATCTTTCATGTGTGTACCCTTAGATGATGGTGCAATATTTCTTGGTAACCACAGACTAGTTTGATTGTGAAAAACTTATTACAGAGCTAATATGTATACTAATTGGGGACGTTATTCGCATTTTAAGGTATCACATCCCCTATCAATCATCATGTAAGATACCTCATTGGATAGGAAATTGAATTATCTTTCATTTGGGTTCCATTAAAAGGCTGTGCCAATATTCCTTGGTACCCTCTGACTAGTTTGATTTTGAATAACGCATTACAGTGCTAATATGTTTACTACCTAGTGACGTTTTTTCGCATTTAACGGTATCACAGCCCCTATCAAAAATCATGTTAGATACCTCATTAGATAGTAAATTGAATTATCTTTCATGTCTGTACCCTTAGATGGTGGTTCATATATTCCTTGATACCCTCAGACTAGTTTGATTGTGAAAACCCATTACAGAGCTAATATGTATACTTCCTATTGACGTTATTTCCCATTTTACGGTATCACATCCCCTATCAAACATCATGTAAGATACCTCAATGGATAGGACATTGAATTATCTTTCTTTTGGGTACCATTAAATGGTGGTGCAAATATTCCTTGGTACCCTTAGACTAGTTTGATTGTGAAAACCCATTACAGAGCTAATATCTATACTACGTATTAACGTTACTTCCCATTTAGCGGTATCAAAGCCCCTATCAAACATCATGTCAGAAACCTCATTGGATAGGAAATTGAATTATCTTTCATGTGTGTACCCTTAGATGGTGGTGCCAATATTCCTTGGTACCCTCAGACTAGTTCGTTTGTGAAAAACCCATTACATAGCTAATGTGTATACTACTTGGTGACGTTATTTCGCATTTTACGGTATCACACCCCTATCAAACATATTGTAAGATACCTCAATGGATAGGACATTGAATTATCTTTCTTTTGGGTACCATTAAATGGTGGTGCAAATATTCCTTGGTACACTTAGACTAGTTTGATTGTGAAAACCCATTACAGAGCTAATATCTATACTACATATTAACGTTACTTCCCATTTAGCGGTATCAAAGCCCCTATCAAACATCATGTCAGAAACCTCATTGGATAGGAAATTGAATTATCTTTCATGTGTGTACCCTTAGATGGTGGTGCCAATATTCCTTGGTACCCTCAGACTAGTTTGTTTGTGAAAAACACATTACATAGCTAATGTGTATACTACTTGGTGACGTTATTTCGCATTTTACGGTATCACACCCCTATCAAACATATTGTAAGATAACTCATTGGAGAGGAAATTGAATTATCTTTCATGTGTGTTCCCTTAGATGGCGGTGCAAACATTCCTTGGTACCCTCAGACTAGTTTGATTGTGAAAACCCATTACAAAGCTACTATGTATACTACCTAGTGGCTTTGTTTCGCATTTTACGGTTTGACAGCCCCTATCAAACATCATGTAAGATACCTCATTATATGGGAAATTGAAGTATCTTTCATGTGTGTACCCTTATGTGGTGGTGCATATATTCCTTGGTACCATCAGACTACTTTGATTGTGAAAACCCATTACAGAGCTAATATGTATACTACCTAGTGACAATTCTTCCCATTTTACGGTATCACATACCCTATCAGACATCATGTAAGATACATTATTGGTTAAGTTATGGAATCATCTTTCATGTGTGAACCCTTAGATGATGGTGCAATATTTCTTGGTAACCACAGACTAGTTTGATTGTGAAAAACTTATTACAGAGCTAATATGTATTCTAATTGGGGACGTTATTCGCATTTTAAGGTATCACATCCCCAATCAATCATCATGTAAGATACCTCATTGGATAGGAAATTGTATTATCTTTTATTTGGGTTCCATTAAAAGGCTGTGTCAATATTCCATGGTACCCTCTGACTAGTTTGATTTTGAATCACGCATTACAGAGCTTATATGTTTACTACTTAGTGACGTTATTTCGCATTTAACGGTATCACAGCCCCTATCAAAAATCATGTTAGATACCTCATTAGATAGTAAATTGAATGATCTTTCATGTCTGTACCCTTAGATGGTGGTTCATATATTCCTTGGTACCCTCAGTCTAGTTTGATTGTGAAAACCCATTACAGAGCTAATATGTATACTTTCTATTGACGTTATTTCCCATTTTACGGTATCACATCCCCTATCAAACATCATGTAAGATACCTCAATGGATAGGACATTGACTTATCTTTCTTTTGGGTACCATTAAATGGTGGTGCAAATATTCCTTGGTACCCTTAGACTAGTTTGATTGTGAAAACCAATTACAGAGCTAATATCTATACTACGTATTAACGTTACTTCCCATTTAGCGGTATCAAAGCCCCTATCAAACATTATGTCAGAAACCTCATTGGATAGGAAATTGAATTATCTTTCATGTGTGTACCCTTAGATGGTGGTGCCAATATTCCTTGGTACCCTCAGACTAGTTTGTTTGTGAAAAACCCATTACAGAGCTAATGTGTATACTACTTGGTGACGTTATTTCGCATTTTACGGTATCACACCCCTATCAAACATATTGTAAGATACCTCATTGGAGAGGAATTTGAATTATCTTTCATGTGTGTACCCTTAGATGGTGGTGCAAACATTCCTTGATACCCTCAGACTAGTTTGATTTTGAATAACGTATTACAGAGCTAATATAATAATAATAATAATAAACCCATTTCAAGGCTACTATGTATACTACCTAGTGACGTTGTTTCGCATTTTACGGTTTGACAGCCCCTATCAAACATCATGTAAGATACATCATTGGATAGGAAATTGAAGTATCTTTCATGTGTGTACCCTTAGATGGTGGTGCCAATATTCCTTGGTACCCTCAGACTAGTTTGTTTGTGAAAAACCAATTACATAGCTAATGTGTATACTACTTGGTGACGTTATTTCGCACCCCTATCAAACATCATGTAAGATACCTCAATGGATAGGAAATTGAATTATCTTTCTTTTGGGTAGCATTAAATGGTGGTGCAAATATTCCTTGGTTCCCTTAGACTAGTTTGATTTTGAATAACGTATTACAGAGCTAATATAATAATAATAATAATGTATCATACTTTTATAGCGCAAGTCTCCCATGGGACTCACTGTGCTTTGTCGACAACTGTTGGAGCAGTCTAGGGAAAGGCTTGCCTGAACAAGAATGTTTTGAGGGCGATTTTAAAGCTCGGAAGAGTTGGAGTGTTTCGGAGTTCCGTGGAGAGAGCATTCCACACTGAAGGGGCGCTGTATTTGAAGGAGCGCTCTCCAGCTGACTTGAGCTTGCATTTTGGCACTGCTAATAGTTTCTCACCAGATGATCGAAGAGTGCGCGGAGGCAGGTAGGTAGACAGGTCTTGGGAGAGATATTGCGGCAGTGACCCATTAAAGTGGCGGTACACAAGCACTGCGATTTTATATTTATGAAAGATTATTCAATTTCTTAACCAATAACGTATCTTATATGATGTTTGATAGGGGATGTGATACCGTAAAATGCGAAAAAACGCCACTAGGTAGTATACATATTAGCTTTGTAATTGGTTTTCACAATCAAACTAGTCTGAGAGTACCAAGGAATATTGGCACCACCATCTAAGGGTACACACATGAAAGATAATTTATGTTCCTATCCATTGAGGTATCTTACATGATGTTTGATAGGCGATGTGAGGCCGTAAAATGGGAAATAACGTCACTAGGTAGTACACATTTTAGCTCTGTAATGGGTTTTCAAAATCAAACTAGTCTGAGAATACCAAGGAATATTGGCACTACCATCTAAGGGTACCTAAATGAAAGATAATTCAATTTCCTATCCAATAAGGTATCTTACATGATGTTTGATAGGGGCTGTAATACCGTTAAATGCGAAATAACGTCACTAATTAGTATACATATTAGCTCTGTAATGTGTTTTTCACGAACAAACTAGTCTGAGGGTCCCAATGAATATTGGCACCACCATCTAAGGGTACACACATGAAAGATAATTCAATTTCCTATCCAATGAGGTATCTTACATGATGTTTGGTAGGGGCTGTCAAACCGTAAAATGCGAAATAACGTCACTAAGTAGTATACATATTAGCTCTTTAATGAGTTTTTCACAATCAAACTAGTCTGAGGGTACCAAAATATTTCCATCACCATCTAAGGGTAGAGACATCAAAGATAATTCCATTTCCTATCCATTGAGGTATCTTACATGATGTTTGATAGGCAACGTGAGGCCGTAAAATGGGAAATAACGTCAAAAGGTAGTATACATATTAGCTCTGTAATGGGTTTTCAAAATAAAACTAGTCTGGGGGTACCAAGGAATATATGCACCACCACATAAGGGTACACACATGAAAGATACTTCAATTTCCCATATAATGAGGTATCTTACATGATGTTTGATAGGGGCTGTCAAACCGTAAAATGCGAAACAAAGACACTAGGTAGTATACATAGTAGCTTTGTAATGGGTGTTCACAATCAAACTAGTCTGAGGGTACCAAGGAATGTTTGCACCACCATCTAAGGGTACACACATGAAAGATAATTCAATTTCCTCTCCAATGAGTTATCTTACAATATGTTTGATAGGGGTGTGATACCGTAAAATGCGAAATAACGTCACCAAGTAGTATACACATTAGCTATGTAATGGGTTTTTCACAAACAAACTAGTCTGAGGGTACCAAGGAATATTGGCACCACCATCTAAGGGTACCTAAATGAAAGATGATTCAATTTCTTAACCATTGAGGTATCTTACATGATGTTTGATAGGGGGTGTGATACCGTAAAATGCGAAATAACGTCACCAAGTAGTATACACATTAGCTATGTAATGGGTTTTCACAATCAAACTAGTCTGAGGGTACCAAGGAATATTTGCACCACCATTTAATGGTACCCAAAAGAAAGATAATTCAATGTCCTATCCATTGAGGTGTCTTACATGATGTTTGATAGGGGATGTGATACCGTAAAATGGGAAATAACGTCAATAGGAAGTATACATATTAGCTTTGTAATGGGTTTTCACAATCAAACTAGTCTGAGGGTACCAAGGAATATATGAACCACCATCTAAGGGTACAGACATGAAAGATAATTCAATTAACTATCTAATGAGGTATCTAACATGATTTTTGATAGGGGCTGTGATACCGTTAAATGCGAAATAACGTCACTAAGTAGTAAACATACTAGCTCTGTAATGCGTTATTCAAAATCAAACTAGTCAATGGGTACCAAGGAATATTGGCACAGCCTTTTAATGGAACCCTAATGAAAGATAGTTCAATTTCCTATCCAATGAGGTATCTTACATGATGATTGATAGGGGATGTGATACCTTAAAATGCGAATAACGTCCCCAATTAGTATACATATTAGCTCTGTAATAAGTTTTTCACAATCAAACTAGTCTGTGGTTACCAAGAAATATTGCACCATCATCTAAGGGTACACACATGAAAGATGATTCCATAACTTAACCAATAATGTATCTTACATGATGTCTGATAGGGTATGTGATACCGTAAAATGGGAAGAATTGTCACTAGGTAGTATACATATTAGCTCTGTAATGGGTTTTCACAATCAAAGTAGTCTGATGGTACCAAGGAATATATGCACCACCACATAAGGGTACACACATGAAAGATACTTCAATTTCCCATATAATGAGGTATCTTACATGATGTTTGATAGGGGCTGTCAAACCGTAAAATGCGAAACAAAGTCACTAGGTAGTATACATTGTAGCTTTGTAATGGGTTTTCACAATCAAACTAGTCTGAGGGTACCAAGGAATGTTTGCACCACCATCTAAGGGTACACACATGAAAGACAATTCAATTTCCTCTCCAATGAGTTATCTTACAATATGTTTGATAGGGGTGTGATACCGTAAAATGCGAAATAACGTCACCAAGTAGTATACACATTAGCTATGTAATGGGTTTTTCACAAACAAACTAGTCTGAGGGTGCCAAGGAATATTGGCACCACCATCTAAGGGTACACACATGAAAGATAATTCAATTACCTATCCAATGAGGTTTCTGACATGATGTTTGATAGGGGCTTTGATACCGCTAAATGGGAAGTAACGTTAATACGTAGTATAGATATTAGCTCTGTAATGGGTTTTCACAATCAAACTAGTCTAAGGGTACCAAGGAACATTTGCACCACCAAAGGTATGGTTAAGAAATTGAAAAATCTTTCATTTGGGTAACCTTAGATGGTGATGCAAATGTCATGAGTTCAGTTTTATCTGTATTCAATTTTAGCATGTTATTAGACATCCAGTCAAAGACAGCGTCGATGCATGATTGGATACCTTGCTTAACATCACTAAAAGCGTGTGGTAGATCCTTTTTGACATTTCTGTGTCATCTGCGTACTTTTCAAAGTCGCAGTCGTTGGAGGAAATGACATCAGAGAGAGGCTGTACATACAAAGTAAACAGGACTGGCCCTGGGACCGACCCCTGTGGCACTCCATATGTAAGGGGACTACTGCTGGACAGAATATTGTCAATCATCATGGACTGTTTGCGACCACTGACGTAGGATGTAAACCACGTCAAAACTGTTCCCCATATTCCGTATGTTGTTTCCATTCTTTTCAGGAGAATTGAGTGATCAAGCGTGTCAAACGCGGCACGTACATCTAGTAGCGCCATCAAAGAGAGTTTCCTTTCATCAGCTTTTAGTAGGAGATTATTGACCACACTAAGTACAGCAGTTTCAGTCCTGTGGTTTTGCCTATACGCCGATTGGTGCGTTTCCATGAGACTTTCAGTGCGGAGGTGTCTCAGCAATTGTTTAAGAACAACTTTTTCTAACACCTTTGAGATGAAAGGTAGATTGGAGACTGGCCGAAATATGTATACTACCTAGTGACGTTATTTCCAAATTTACGGTATTACAGCCCCTATCAAACATCATGTAAGATACCTCATTAGATAGGAAATTGAATTACATTTCATGTGTGTACCCTAAGATGGTGGTGCATATATTCCTTGGTACCCCCAGACTAGTTTGATTGTGAAAACCCATTACAGAGCTAATATGTATACTACCTATTGACGTTATTTCCCATTTTACGGGCTCACATCCCCTATCAAACATCATGTAAGATACCTCAATGGTTAAGAAATTGAATCATCTTTCATTTAGGTACCCTTAGATGGTGGTGCCAATATTCCTTGTTACCCTCATACTAGTTTGATTGTAAAAACCCATTACAAAGCTAATATGTATACTACCTAGTGACGTTATTTCGCATTTTACGGTATCACAGCCCCTATCAAACATCATGTAAGATACCTTATTGGTTAAGAAATTGAATCATCTTTCATTTGGGTACCCTTAGATGGTGGTGCCAATATTCCTTGGTACCCTCAGACTAGTTTGATTGTTATAAAACTCATTGCAGAGCTAATATGTATACCACTTAGTGACGTTATTTTCCATTTTACGGCATCACAGCCCATATCAATCATCATGTAAGATACCTCAATGGTTAAGCAATTGAATCATCTTTCATTTGGGTACCATTAAATAGTGGTGCCAATATTCCTTGGTACCCTCAGACTAGTTTGATTGTGATAAACTCATTACAGAGCTAATATCGAGACTACTTAGTGATGTTACTTCCCATTTTATGGTATCACAACCCTAACAAACATCATGTAAGATACCTTATTGTATAGGACATTGAATCATCTTCCATTTGGGTACCCTTAGATAGTGGTGCAAATATTCCTTGGTATCTACAGACTAGTTTGATTGTGAAAAACTCATTACAGAGCTAATATGTATACCACTTAGTGACGTTATTTCCCATTTTACGGTATCACAGCCCATATCAATCATCATGTAAGATACCTCAATGGTTAAGTTAAGTATCATCTTTCATTTGGGTACCCTTAAATGGTGGTGCCAATATTCCTTGGTACCCTCAGACTAGTTTGATTGTGATAAAACTCATTACAGAGCTAATATCAAGACTACTTAGTGATGTTACTTCCCATTTTACGGTATCACACCCCTATCAAACATCATGTAAGATACCTCATTGGAGAGGAAATTGAATTATCTTTGATTTGTGTACCCTTAGATGGTGGTGCCAATATTCCTTGGTACCCTCAGACTAGTTTGATTGAGAAAACCCATTACAGAGCTAATATGTATACTGCCTATTGACGTTATTTCCCATTTTACGGCCCTACATCCCCTATCAAACATCATGTAAGATACCTCAATGATTAAGAAATTGAATCATCTTTCATTTAGGTACCCTTAGATGGTGGTGCCAATATTCCTTGGTACCCTCATACTAGTTTGATTGTAAAAACCCATTACAAAGCTAATATGTATACTACCTAGTGACGTTATTTCGCATTTTACGGTATCACAGCCCCTATCAAACATCATGTAAGATACCTTATTGGTTAAGAAATTGAATCATCTTTCATTTGGGTACCCTTAGATGGTGATGCCAATATTCCTTGGTACCCTCAGACCTGTTTGATTGTTATAAAACTCATTACAGAGCTAATATGTATACCACTTAGTGACGTTATTTCCCATTTTACGGTATCACAGCCCATATCAATCATCGTGTAAGATACCTCAATAGTTAAGCAATTGAATCATCTTTCATTTGGGTACCCTTAAATGGTGGTGCCAATATTCCTTGGTACCCTCAGACTAGTTTGATTGTGATAAAACTCATTACAGAGCTAATATCGAGACTACTTAGTGATGTTACTTCCCATTTCACGGTATCACACCCCTATCAAACATCATGTAAGATATCTTATTGTATAGGACATTGAATCATCTTCCATTTGGGTACCCTTAGATAGTGGTGCAAATATTCCTTGGTATCTACAGACTAGTTTGATTGTGAAAAACTCATTACAGAGCTAATATGTATACCACTTAGTGACGTTATTTCCCATGTTACGGTATCACAGCCCATATCAATCATCATGTAAGATACCTCAATGGTTAAGCAATTAAATCATTTTTCATTTGGGTACCCTTAAATGGTGGTGCCAATATTCCTTGGTACCCTCAGACTAGTTTGATTGTGATAAAACTCATCACAGAGCTAATATCAAGACTACTTAGTGATGTTACTTCCCATTTTACGGTATCACACCCATATCAAACATCATGTAAGATACCTCATTGGAGAGGAAATTGAATTATATTTGATTTGTGTACCCTTAGATGGTGGTGCCAATATTCCTTGGTACCCTCAGACTAGTTTGATTGTGAAAACCCATTGCAGAGCTAATATGTATACTACTTAGTGACGTTATTTCCCATTTTACGGTATCACAGCCCCTATCAAACATCATGTAAGATACCTCAATGGTTAAGCAATTGAATCATCTTTCATTTAGGTACCCTTAGATGGTGGTGCCAATATTCCTTTGTACCCTCAGACTAGTTTGATTGTAAAAACCCATTACAAAGCTAATATGTATACTACCTAGTGACGTTATTTCGCATTTTACGGTATCACAGCCCCTATCAAACATCATGTAAGATATCTCATTGGATAGGAAATTGAATTAGCTTTCATTTTGGGTACCCTTAGATGGTTAGGGTGAGGGTTAGGGGTATGGTGCAATCACTACTTCAATAAAGCCCACAGACCATTGTTGATTTAACAATCAACTATTAATTCTCCTCATGTAACTGGTATCACAAATCCTCAAGGTATCTCACTCTCATGCTTAATTAATCTTAAACCTTAAGTTAATCTATCTGATTGAGTTTTCTCGCCATTGGTTTCTTCACTTTATAAATGTATGCCTTTTTGTTATTGCTTACATTAAGTATAGTAAGTATATACTCCGAAATGTCTTGTATGTTCACAGAGGTTGCTATCCAAAAAATATCCTTATTCTTATGTCAAGTAATCATTACTATTTTTTCAGCGCGCAATTATTAACAAGTGACGTGGTTACATGAAGGTCTATTTCAGAATTTTGTCAAAAGTAAACAAATATGAATACTTACTGAAACATTATCAGTATTTTTTTTATCATGCGTCAATACTCGTAATTATAATCAATAGTAAATTATTACACCATCAATGAGAAACCTCTTTTATCCAGACATATTATCAATATTTCGGCCTTTCGTTTTTTCCCCACAAACAAGTGTACTTATTTTCATAATACTAATAGACAACAATTGATATATAATTGTCTGTATTTTTTATCATTTTTGTCAACACTAAAATATAATTACTTGGTGTGTATGGATAAATGAAATCACGAGTGGACCCTACCTACTTAAAACATTAATTGTTCAAAATAGTCAATGATGACAAAGTGTCATCCACAAGTATATACCCATAGGGTTCAACATAAACAAAAATATTTTCTATGGATGCACTTTTCCGGTCACAAGGGCTGGCTGCCGGACTATAGCCAGATACTCGTCATGAACAATCGACATGAACAATCGCATACCGTGTCTCACCAACCAGTGATGTTGTTACCATGCGGATTTCTGTGAAACTTGTAGGCCTAAATGTAAGAATAATATTATTTAAATACCTATCTGTTGACTAGACCTACTATGCCTACCTCCTCTTAAGGTATGCTATTTCAACGATAACACAGACGTAACTGAAACAGTGGAGTAGGGGATGCGTAAAATCCCTCTCCCAAGAGCGGTAAGTCTGCCTGGTCTCGTGACGTCCCCACCGGAATCTCACTCTCCTCTCAGTTGCAGAACAAGGCAGTCGTGTGTGTTTTCGCTCTGAGACTGGGTATTTTTAGCGCCTTTTTTTCGCTTACTTGCTAGCTACTTCTTATTAATTTAAGCGATAGTATCAACGTCTATCTCTACGTTCGTCGTTAACAGGTTGTTTGAGACAACCTGTTTTATGTAGGTGTTGAGTTAACAAGGGGCCTTGTTGACATGTGCTAGGTGTGCTCTATCTGTCGGGTGGCTGCATGCTTTGCACGTGCAATTCGTGTCTTTTGTTTTTTCTCTCGCCTTCGTCGGGTGACTGTTCGGTTCGCACGGCCTTGGTCGTACCTTCCGCCAGTCCCTTTGTCTTCTAGATCAGGTGAGTATTCCGTTGTTCGTCGTCTGTTGGCGTTGATACTACCTCTTAAATTAATAAGAAGTAGATAGCAAGTTAGCGAAAAAAAGGCGATAATATACCCAGTCTCAGAGCGACAACACACACGACTGTCTTGCTCTGCAACTGAAAGGAGAGTGAGATTGGATAGGGATTTTACGCATCCCCTACTCCACTGTTCAAGTTTCGTCTGTGTTAAGGTTGAAATAGCATACCTAGAGAGGAGGTAGGCATAAAAGGTCTAGTCAACAGATAGGTATTTAAATAATATATAATTATGTTATTTGAGGAATGTTTTACTTTAAAAATCAGGAACCAATTTGCACTTGTAGAATTGTATCTCCCAGTGAAGAAAGGCAGTTGATATACTTAATCACTCCAAACACTTACATTAAAATGTGTTTCCAGTTGAAGAACGTTCGTTTGTAAATCTAATAAATATAGGCCTACCATTCTGTATATGCAATTAGACCTGGAATAGACAATTTACAATCTACTGAATAAGTTCAATTATATTTCCCGTTGGTCGGTCTGTATAGCGCGTGAACTCGTTAATAAAACCATATCACATTGATGAGTATTATTATTTTGCTTTTCAGATAGATATATGACATAGATAATACAATTGTGTATGTAGGAAAGTTGCACAGGTGACGCATTGTGAGATTACAAGCCTTCCAGAAGTTGATCGAATGTTAGAGATTTAAAAAAAAGCGAATATATCAAGCGTTAATATGACTAGATTGTTATAAAAAAAAAACACCATAAAATGTATTGTATAATATCACATGGATTTTGTAAATATTTGAGATATTTAACAAGTACTCATATCTGTGAATCAACGTTCCACGATGCTTTGACTTTTCAGCAAGGCACTTTATGAAATAACATTTTAATCACTGTTGTCAAATGTAACACGGACTCCTTCAGAAAACAGCAACAGACGTTTGTGCAAAAGTAGAAGACTTTTTGTGAGTTAGTAGTCAAGCTATTCATGAAATACGATACTGGGTGCCGCTTCACTAAACGTTCGTTACAAGGTACCTCAGCAATGGTGTTTTTTTTCTCTCTCCGGAAATCGGAGATCTTCATGGCGTCTCGACGGCCAGCGTCAGTAGATCAATTAATACCACAATAAAAGCAATTTGTTCATCTTTGAGGCTGGTTAATTTTCCCAAAACAAAGACCGAGCAACAGAGGGTGGCCGGGGAGTTCCACGACATCGCTGGATTTCCCCGAGTAATTAGAGCCGTTGACGGCACTCTGATACCTATCATTGGTCCCCGGGAGATGAGGAGGTGGCCCATGTATGTAGGAAGGGCTGTAATGCCCTCAACGTTCAGGCGGTCTGTGACGCCAACCTCAGGTAGAGTAGCATCAAGTAAACAAGAATTGATAGACGCCGAAAACAGGCAATCACACTTTTTTATAATATTGATTATGCCTTCAACCTTGACATTGTCACACACAGACGAAAATCAGCCAATGACGATAATTTTTAAACTGCTCTTGAGGCCAATAAGGTTCACGAAGAGGATCAAAATGGGTTTTATTGTTTGAAAATACATAAAATACATTAATCAAATTGTTACAGATTTAGTATATAAGCATTAATCAATTCCAATTTAGAGCGTAGGTTATTAAGTAATTACTATCGTTTGAATGAATTGGAAATAAGGGTAGCTGTCAGAAGGTTCAAAGACGTATACATTGTAAGTCCTTTGTAGGTTTTAAATATCTTTTGCCCAAAGAAAGTAAATAGCTTGTTCTGAAAGATCTTGCAAAACGAATAAATGAGAAAATAACACATATGAGTGATCACCAAATTTTCGAAAAATAACAGTTCACTATGAATAACTAACGTAAGATCAAAGGTCGTTACACAGTAGCTCAGTAGGTAAAGTGTCTGTCTCTCACCCCAACAACAGGGGTTAGATTCCACTCAAAATTTTGAACTTTTGTAACTTTTATTTTCACTAACAACATTAATTATATCAATTCAAATTTTTAAAAGGTATTTCTTTGTAGGATCTTGACAGCAAAATAAGCATAGCCATTTCCTGATTGTGTGATATATTTTCCAATTACAGATTCACAAATGTAGTAACCAAGTGGCCAGGATCAACCCAAGACTCTTTCATTCTGCGGAACAGTGGGCTTGGAAACTACCTGGAGCAGCAAGTTGGAGGATGGCTCCTCGGTGGCTCTGGGTATGTTGAATCCATTGGAATATTTTCATTATTATTATTATGCATTTACAGGGATCAAACTTCTTCACATTAGGTGGTGTATTTGTTTCATAGCTATAGCTTGCACTGTTGTAAATTCATTGGTTAACTTATAAGATATAATATATATATCATAATTCTACACTAATTTCATTTTCATAATCTATTATTCTGTTTGTTTCGTTGATTAACTTCAGATTTTTTAGTAATTACAAATACATTTTAAAATTTCAGATATCCATGTCGCCCATATCTGTTGACACCTCTGTGCAATCCGAACACTCAGGAAAGCTACAACATTGCTCACATCAAAACAAGGAACACCATAGAAAGAGCATTCAGTCTTCTGAAATCTCGCTTTAGGTGAGTTGTATAATTGCATCTTTGATAAATGCAAAAAAATAAACATAATTAATATGCAACTGTATATTAATTGTAATTCTTTAAATTAATCAGACACGAGGGTTGAACAATCTGCAAATTCACAGTCATAGAGAAAACTGTTTGAGGAATAATATGTTTGAAGTAAATTTAACACATTTTAAAGGGAAAAAAACATTTTCAATCAAATCTATGAGCAGAAAATATTATTGTTATTTACAGTCAGATAATAATGTAAACTTATTGTTCCCTTCAGTATTGAGAAGTGTCACAGGTTGATATATGCAGTTTTTCAACTGCATAACTATGCAATCAACCTAGGACTTCCTCAGCCTGAATTGCATGATGATGATAATGATGTTGTTGACCGACACATGTATCAAGGCCCTGTCCGAGATGGTTATGCCACAAGGGCAGCGGACATTTTCTTAATTAAGGTAATTTTTAAGTGAACTATTGAAATGATCGTTCGAATTGGAAACCAGATAACAAAACATGTCAAACATTTGTTTTAAATATTTATTCAACAAAAATGACAAGATCACGACATGACTTAGGTTTATTCAATATTTTGTAAATACTAAAATTTGTTAAAGTAACACACAGCTAATAGCAATTTAATATTTCATTGAATTACAAACTACAACAAAATAAGATAATCCAATACATGTGCATTTACACATAGAAACACCAATGCCATTATGGTAACATAGCAATAATGAGCACAGTTCACATACCCACAGCCTGAAGTTTGACCGCCTTCATAAGGTACTAATAAACTAGAAAACACAATCTAGTCAATCATGTCATTGAAAAACAATGATTGTTTTAATTAAACATTTTACAAAACATATTTGAACCATGGAGATTAAACCAATAAAAGGCACAATATCATTAAAGTAACATCCAAATTTGAAGTTACCAACTCATATAAATTTTTATTTACGCTATGTAAACGAGACAAACGAAGCGCTATATCCCAAACTATGTCATAGTGTGGGCATGATAATACTGTATACAATCTATTCTCTCTAAACCCCATTATCGCTATTTTAACAATATATCAAGTTCAAAGAGTACTTAATATATAATTCAAAACTGGCTCCCACAGCAGATAGCGCTTGTGATATATCTAAAAGTGTTATCTCATTCTGAGATATTTGAAATTCTCATATTAGAGGGTTATCAGTTTAGATAGAATACACTGTATTTAGATCTATGACAATTTAAAGATTGAGGACAGATAGAAGGGAGATTGAGGTCCATGTGATGCTGTTTCAATATGCAATATTTTTCAATATCTTCAGTTTTTCTTCTTTGATCTCCAGAGCCCTCCTCTCAATCTGCAGTTTCTCTCTTTGTATATTTACATAATATTTTAGTATTTGGACCTTAGCTTCTTCGAGGTCAATGATAACCTTGGAATCTGAAGTATAATATCTGTCCTAATGAATGAGGTGTTCAACATCCGAATTTTTATTTTGAAATTCAAGACTGTGACAGTTTTAGATCAAATGTAAATGTAAGTAAGTAAATATAATAATGTTTAAATGTGTCTACAGCCAGAGTGTAAATAAAGTTCAGTTAACCCTTATTACACACAGACATATATTAACAATTAAGGTCTGCTCCAAAAAGAGTCAATGGTTGAATTCCTAGGCAGCATTTCGTTATTTGTATAAATGATTATCTAAGTTTGATAACTTGAAACATATAAAGAAAACATAAATACCATTTGCCTTTGTCCCATGGGTCAGTTTCACCCCTCTTTTATGACTTTTCCCTGAAAAAAATAGATTTGCTTAAAGGAGGTCTTTACTGATTATCATACCGGTACCTTTTAAAGCCATGGGCTCTGAAGCTCATCGGGAATTGAATTATTAAATTTCTAACATTGAAGATCTTAACAAATTAAGCCATTGTCTTGTGCATGCTTTATAGGCAAAGGTATTTATATGATATCAACCAAAGGTGTAAAAATTAATGACATGCAAATCTTTCATTTCAAAACAGTGATAACACAAATGAATAGCATGTCTGAATGAAGCAAACATTACTTTGCTCTCTCTCAACTCTCTTTTTAAGCTTCAAGTTTTTATCTTATCTTGCAGAACAGTCTTTGGATGAACTGCCACATGCAACAAATATCAGAACAGTCTTTGGATGAACTGCCACATGCAACAAATATTTTTCACTTCACCACATTACTGAAATACTTATCATGTACATGTACATGTAAATATCTTGTATATGCACATTGTTTCATTAATTATTTACTTTCAAATTGAAGATATCTCAATGTGAATGTGTTTTTGTTTATACCAAGAAAACAATAGAAATTAATGCATATCACTACCATCCAATGTTGTACTCACTTGTAGTCCATCTATTTTTTCTTCACTTCCTTGGTCTGTCTTTTGCTTATTTGCTTAAGGTATTTGCACTGATTCTGCAAAGAGTGTTAATGTAATGGTTTATAAATAATATATACTGAAACTATAATATTATATCATTGTTATTGTTTGCAGTGCCATTACTAGTTACGCTTAGACAATATATATGTTATCTACCTGCATGTAAGAGAGACCAAGCCTACTGTGAATCAGTGAATAATCTATTTATTTTAATTATTTATTAAAAAACCGACTTGACCCGCCGATTATTCAGGGCAGGCAATTATATTTTCAGTCATAATATATATGAATAAATATGCTTATGCCAGAATTATTTTTGAAAAGGAGATTGCCATTAGTTTATTGAAGGATTTATGGTGTATTTATATGTAGAAGTGTTACGTCAAATTACAGTTGAAATGGTTGATGAAATTGTGATGGCTTGCTGCTTCGATTCATGCAGAACTTCTTATTGACAAAAAATGAAATTAACCAGAAACCAGCGTACAGTTAGGAAGAAATTATGTCATATGTAAATACCACGAAAACAGGTGACCCATGAAAGTAGATTACTCGATCGAATTTAAGATACTTTGATCAAAGAAAAGTTAACTTTTAATTGTCACGTTCTTTATAAAAACTTCCCCTTTACATTGAAGGATGGTTTACTTTTGGAAAAGTTCAGTCAGATCTCATATGATTGGGTCGGCAATAGCGTGAGTGGCCTACAATCTACTGTTCCAATCACAAATTTAGTCACCTCTCGGCAATTTCCTGCCATGTCTTGTTCTTCATCGAATTGGTGAGGGTCGAAGAAAAAGATCCATTGATGATATCTTTCTTCTCATCCACACAGTCATCCAGAATGTCCAGTTCTGAAAGAGACCAATTCTTTGACCGATGTCTCGGCGTTTTCCCACAGTCCTTGACGTCCATTTTTGCCATAAGGTTTAACAAGTGTCGTTTGTTGTTGACAGTGACACCACGTGAATCGGACCAATTAGACAGCACCACAAATGCTGTTCCTCATGAATATTGATGTGGACATAGGCTAGATTAATTTTGCATTTTGAGCTCTTGTAGTTCCTACATTAGAACACTGATAAGGCTTTATATGTCATATAATAATAATAATAATACAAATAATAATGGGCATTTATAAAGCGCTATATCCATACACAAGGTGCATGCTCAAAGCATTATTTTAATTATCAGAAATAGACAGTTAATTGAATGTACAGTTGAATTTTTCATAAGTTTGTTTTTATTGTTGAAAAGGGAAATCCTAAGCCATGACGTCACGAGGGATTTCCTGGAATTTGTCCTTGACCCTTGGAGAATTAAATGTTATTTTTAAACATTGATTGATTCATATATGCCTATTGTTAGTGATAAGAAAAATGCATTCTTTTCAGTTTAAAAAAATTAACAATATTAATGCAATCATATTCGCATATAGGTATAACTGATAAACATAATTTCATTTATTACATTTTGACTTATATCCAGCATATTTGAACATATCTCACTTTTTTCACCTGCGTGCACATGTTACTAAATTCTTTAAACTTTTGTATCTTCCCCTGACAAAGAGTTCCACTTTTATTTACGATTTTATCGTAACGATGATTATATTACGATTGGCTTACGAAAGTTTAGTGAAACGTCTTATCTTTTCATGAGCATATTCTGTCCACTCGTTAATTTACTTTGCTTGTTGTATACATGTGTTTAGATTGTTGTTCCGATTATGCCCGTGGATATTTCAGCATCAATCTACCGCCATTGTCGTTTCTTTGTGTCATTTTGAAGTGTCAATTCTATAGCGTAACTACGTGAATGTCTATCACTGGCCATTTCTGATATGTCAGACTCTGATTCTAGCAATGAGACCTCGCTTTGAACAAGTTAATTCAAGCTATAACGAAGATTTGTATGAAGAACAAGAGGATGTACCAAATGATGGGGATCATCTTGCTAGCACAAACACATCTAGTTTATATGTCTCATGTTTATCTATTCCATTATTTAACAGTTGAAAGAAGTTAAAGCACAACTGTATGATACTATCTCGATGTAAAACTATGGCATTTGTATAACTCTCACCAAGTACTGGGCATAATAAAAATAACTGAACAATTGAAGGGCTGCATTCAAGAAGGGCACATGTTCTATGAATTTAACATAGCACATGTGCCTTTCTTGAATGCAGCCCTTCAATTTTAAGAAAGAGAAATACAACAAACAAAAAAACCTTGTTAAGGTTCCTTTGTCTATGGTAATCCGTTATTACTAATTATTATGGTTGATGATGATGCTGTGTGTTAAAACACATGTTTAACGTTAGGTTTGACATTAAAGTCTTTTCACTGACTTCGTTTTGATGGAGATTTTTCGAGCATTGACGGAGTGATGGAATTATTATAGACATATCCGTAACTTACTTCTATGGATATTTTCTGCAGTTGACCAATACATTTCAAACTCTGTAATGATAAATCCATAAAAGTTGATATTAGATTGACATTCTGACATTTTGAGAATTTGTAGCTTCATTGATATCTCTTGAATATTTAATAGTTTACTTATATTTTTGTCTGGGGAAAACATGCATTGGATTTCTTAAAACAGTTATTGTTAAAAGATCGTCACTTCTCATGTTGTTAACACTTCATCTATTAAATAAAATAACTTAGTTAGGTTACAGATTTCTACTATATTTACTCTTACATCCCACTGGTACTTTTATCTTGTTTTTATTCTCTATTTATTCAAATGTATGTATATTTTTCATTTGTTTAACAGCTTATTTACTTACACAATGATTTACTCCTTTTGTTGTTATTTTATATTTGTTTTGTTGTTATTGCACGTGTTTTTGTGAAAATTGTTACATATCTTTAGTGCATAACACATTTCAGGTATTCATTGCTCAAGCCCTTAGGTCCTTATGCAAAATGTTATGTTAAGTTTTCCTTCATATGTAATAGGTATAAACGAGGTTTTGGCTCAAAGGAGAACAAATGTATTTTCTCATTAATTTGAACACAGAAACTGCTTCGCTTAACTCAATAATCCGCTTTATTCACCATTTATCCAAAATCCTCCTTTACACCTACTATATATAAACAGTATTATTAATAGATAACATATTAAAATCTACCATTATCAATATTCAATTGGCATCCATGATAACATAAATAAATAAATGTGTACTGGCCCAGGATTTTCTACTTCTTTTCTTCATTCCTTCAATCCCACTTCACTTCAAATCTTCTTCCAGAGCCATGAAGTTGATCATCATCAGTTGTTCTTTGGTCAAGCCACAAGGCATACTTGTCGGTAAAAAACTTACCTATTTTCATGTCAGTCAGACATACATCTTTCATCACCATATTTGTTATTTGATGGCGTTTTATACTTGGAAACTTCTTAATTTCATCCCATAAATTATGCTTATGCATAATGTTGACTGTAAATTTGATTTGGTACCCCATCAAGAGTCATTTGTATAGTTTTGATTTAAGGATTATACAAAGTGGTAGGGGTTTTGAATAGCATCAGGACGCTTTTCATCGATTTTGCAGGTACACTAATATTAATATTCCACACTGTATCACTTTTATTCATTGGTAACATACGATGCCGAAGTATGCGATCATAACATATAGCCAAGTGACTATTATATTTAGAATTGATTTCCCGCTCCAACCAATTCTGTAACTTTGTCAAATTCTAATGCAATATTCTTAATTTCATACTTCATTACGGCGGCTCCTATACTAACATTTATACATTCACTAAATGTCAATTCACATTCTAATGTATCCCCCAAAGCTGCCTGATAGAAAGGCATGTGACTCTCTAGCAATCAAGAGGAATGTAAAATCGACTTCCCAGATTATCCGCTGTTGCTTTATGTTCTACATTTGAATTATTTCCAAGGGCAGATCCCACCCACAATCTGGTTACAATTTGATTTTCAGTTGTATCAATTCCCTGAAAATGTTAATTATTTTTTTCCTGTGTAGATCTCCAAAAATTCATGTACGGGTGATATATACACTGTCGGCCAAAATAAACGCCTTCTTGATTTTCCTTAAAATGAAAGATAAACTAATTTCGGAATTATAATCAATGGTGGTTTCCAAGTAATGCTGAAAACAAATTGATATGAAAGTCCATTGAAATCGTGGAAAAACTGTGATTCGAGTCAATAACATTCATGAAAACCGTGCCCAATGAAGACAGCTATTTCCGGTTGATTTCACTTGCGTACCGGACCCACGTACATCGGTAGCGTCATCACTACTTTAATACGAATGCGTGACTGTATTGTTTTTTGTTTTTTTTAATTTATTTCTTTTTGTGGTACATGTACATGCTCATCACATATACAAATTTGTTTACAACGAAAAGCATACAAACACTTTGGCAGAAGCTGGTAACATAGATGAGTATAACAATTTACTCATCATCATTAGTTCTAATCAAGCTTCAGATTCGATCGATTTTGAGAGTTTTCAGTTTAGGTGAAACAAAGGAATTTCAACATGAATTTGTTTAACATTAATCTTTAAATAGCAAATGACAGGTTGACCAGAATGTCATGAATTTAGAATAGTTGCAAGTTGAGTATGCGTTATATTTGTCAATATTGTAAGCTTTCTTGATGTCATTCTTGATGTAGGTTATGTATGGTTTCAGTCCATTTCGCTTTGTTTTGAATAATGTGTACTTAACAGTTGTGATGATCATATTCAATTCTTTGTTTCTATATTCAGGCAAATATTCCTTTTTGAGAGGTTTATGTTTGCTTGTGTGTTTGTCTGTATCCATTCCTTTACTTTATTCAAAATATTTTTGACAGTAGGACACTCAAAGAAAAGGTGACTTATGGTCTCTATTTCGTCCACACAGAAGCTACATTTATTGTCATCTTTGATTTTCATCTTATCCAGGAGATCATTTGTCGGGAGTATTCTATGTAGAATTGAATATTGAAACCATTTTGTTTTTTAACTTAGATTGGATATAAAAGGCAATTGGTTTATATATTTCCATTCAGTTTCGTTGATTTGACATTCCAAATCTCGTTCCCATTTCATTCTGTATTTGTAGCTAACCCCCGTGATTTCTGATTCTTGTAATATATCATAAAATATTCGACAACCTTTTCTCTTGCCAGTAATATTTTCAATAAAATAAGGTATTAGTGGCATATCTAGTTTTTTCTCTATCCTAATGTTTGACTTTACTAAATATGATTTTATTGCATTAATGATACCAGCATGATCAAGAAAATTTGTCTTAAATTTGTACCTGTTAACTAATTCTGTGCAGTTATAAAAGTTACCGCCACTATCGATTATATCATTTATCAGATAGATACCTGATTTTGACATTTGCTTATAATGAATCACCTTATTGTTAATTCTGATATTATCATTATTCCATATCGGCTGAGACAGGACATCAGCTTGCGTCTTTACAAGTTTCCCCTTTTTGGTAATGAAACTTCCCCATGCTTTTAAGACGTCTTTCCAAAAATCTTCTGCGCTGTATTGATAAAAGTTAGTGTGTGTTGGGGATACGTTTTTATGAAACAGTTTCTTCAATTTAGAACAGCTGTCCGAATTGAAGAGTCGTTTCACCCAACTTATTTTCTGAGAACAAATTGTATTTCTTATATCGGGTGCTCTAAAGCCACCTTCATTATAATTACTTGCTATTATTTTACGTTTAATTTTATCTGGTTTTCCTTTCCAAATAAAGGCAAAACAATGTCTTTCAATGTCCTTCAATATGTTTTCACTAGGATTTGGAAGTATTGTAAATATCTGGTTTAATTTAGGCAGGATAAGGCTTTTTAAAACGGTCGTCCTACCAAGTGGAGTAAGATCTCTTCCCAGCCATTGGTTCATGATGATCTTTATTTGTTTTAGTTTATCTTTATAATTTCTCTCTACCATTTCTGCCAAGTTATGTGTGAATGTTATGCCAAGGATTGTAAATTCTGTTTTAGACCAGTCTAATTTGTAGTATTTGCACAGAGTTTTTTTTCGAATTCTTTAAGGAACCTATCCAGATGACTTGAGTTTTACTTGTATTTATTTTTAGTCCCGAGAAAGAGGCGTATTGAGTTAATGTTTGTAGTGTCGCTTGTAGACAGGTTTCGGATCCATCCAGTGTCAAAGAAGTATCGTCTGCGAATTGAGTTACGAGGTACTCACTGTCACCTATTTTAATTCCTTTTATCTTTTTATTATTACGGATCATGATGCTTAGAATTTCAGCACATAAAATAAATAAATATGGCGAAAGTGGATCTCCTTGTCTACACCCGCGGGTAATTTGGAAGTAATCCGATGAGAAACCATTTACAAGAACACTAGAGTTGATATTTTTTATAAAATGTACCCATCAAGTTTTTAATAGCAGGGCCAAAATTGAAAAAATCAAGAACCTTTCGTAAAAATGTCCAGTCTACTGAATCAAACGCTTTTTCAAAATCTATGAGCAGGAGTAAACCCGGTATTTCCAAACACTCTGCATATTCCATGATGTCATAAATCTGTCTTGGGCATTCTCCGATGTATCTATTTGCCATAAAACCTTGTTGGTCTTCGTTTATTATTTTCGGAAGTACTTTCTTTATTTTATTGGCAATTGTTGCTGATGTTATTTTATAAGATACATTTAGTAGGGATATCGGTCTCCAATTTTTTAAAAACTGTTTCGGTTTATTCTTTTTTGGTATACATGTTATTTGACCCTGTTTCTGGCTAATGGATAACTCTCCTGATTTATACTCATGGTAAAAATGGTTGACACCCCCTGATAGTTATAGGAATGAAATGTTATATAAACAATGTAACGTATCAGTTTCGATTATTTTTTGGGTAAAACATGTTATAACTGGATGTCTTTTTGTGAATAGTATCCTTGAGCATTTACTTTTTCTCCACTTGTACTTTAAAATACAAAAAAAGGGGAAATATCAGAAAAATGAAATTTAGTCAAAAGAGTTCATTCCTTGTGTCTTGAGATCTTGGCATTGGTACATTGTTACAGTGTATGAGTGTTCTCCTTTCGGTTATAATAAATAAGTGAAAGTTGCATTTGAAAAAAAGTTCTACTGAATTCAAATATACCCAAAATCGTTCATGGAGTCTCATTCGCACACAATAGATACATGGCAAGTATTTTATAGTTTATCGTGTTTTTTTGTGCCATTTACTTTTGAAAATGTCATAATATCGGAATAATATTAATTGTCCATGCATTTAATTTGCTAAAATCCATTTCCTGTTTTTGTCTGATTTTGGGTATATTTGGATTCAGTAGAATGTCAATTTCAAATGCATCTTTTACTTATTTATTATAACCGAAATTAGAACACTCACACACTGTAACAATGTGCCTTTGCCAAGATCTCAAGACACAAGGAATGAACTCTTTTGACTAAATTTCATTTATCTGATAATTCCCTTTCTTTTGGTATTTTAAAGTACAAGTGGAGAAATAGCAAATGCTCAAGGACACTATTCACAAAATGACATCATGTAGTTACATGTTTTACCAAAAAATAATTGAAACTGGCACGTTACGTTGTTTATATGACATTTCATTCCTGTAACTATTAAGGGGTGTCAACCATTTTTACCATGAGTATATAAGCGAAGTTTAATGATCGAATCAAGTAGTACAAGTCCAACCAAAAAAAATTGAAAAATTCTACAGTAAAGCCTGACGGGCCGGGACTTTTTTCGTTTACTTATTTTTGAGCGATTCCAGAACTTCGTCATACTTTAGTTCTCCTTCGAGTGTATCTCTGTCTAAGTCACTGAGTTTTGGGACCTTACAGAGCTCATCTAAATTGACCGGCGAACATGTTTGTTTTGTATAGATGTTTTTAAAATAATATTTGGTTTCGTTGACTATTTCGTTTGTGTTAGTTATGATTTTATTATCTTCTGTTTGAAGTTTTGATATAGATTTATTGACATAATTTCGTTTCTCTAGTGATTAAAAGTACTTCGTATGTTTTTCCCCTTTTTCTTTCCATTGGCATTTGGATCTTATTATCACTCCTTCAGCTTTTACACTATTTATCTTTTCTAATTTAAGATTAGCGTCATTTATTTCATTTAATATTAACTGCTTTTCGACAGTGTTGTTGGCCTTGTCGAGGTTTCTGTTTAAATCCTCGAGGGTTTTGCAAAGTTCCTTTTCGTTTTTTTCCCGCTCTCGTTTGCGTTCCGATGAATATTTAATTGTAAAACCTCTTATCATGACTAGTAAGGTTTCGAAAAACAGTTGATCATTAATTTCCAACAACACGTTTCCTTTATCATCTGATCCTATTTGTTATTGTTTTTTTGTGTTATTTATTATGTTCTTAACTTCTTCAACATATATTTTATCATACAGTAGTGAGTTGTTGAATTTCCAAAAACCTTTACCTCTTTCAACATCCTTTAGTTTCAAATTGACCCAGATTACTGAGTGGTCTGATTTGTATGCAGGTTCAATATCTGCATTTTCAATGGATGGTTCTAGGTCTCTAGACAATAGGAAAAAATCTAATCTAGACTGTTTTATAGGTTTTGTTTGTCTCCGAGTATATCGCTTTCTGTCCGGATTTAAATAACGCCACGGATCAATACTATTGTATTCTTCGATAAATGCTAGTATAACCTCTCTTGCTTTTGGGTTATTTATGTTTTTTATAATTAAAATAGTCTATGTCTGGGTTTTGAACAAGGTACCAGTCTCCACAAATAGAAAAGTGATCAGAGTCGAATTCTGTTACGATTTTGAATAAATTTTCATAAAAAGAAGGGCTATCTGTATTTGGTCCATACAAAGTTATCAAGGTAAGGGTTTTCTCACAAATTTCAATTTTAAGAGCAAGGTAGTTTCCACTGGTTTCATCTTGTTTTATATTTATCATTTCAAAATCAATTTCCTCATTAATGATAATAGCTACGCCCCGAGCGTTGCTTTTAAAACAGCTAAAGTAACATTTTGACGAACCCCATTCAATTTGGATATCTTTTGCAAGATTTTGTGTGAAATGAGTGTCTTGTAAACAATAGATGTCGGCTTTCTTTCGTTTAAGATTTGAAAAAACATCTACGCGTTTTTAGCTCATCAGGCCTGAAAGGCCCGATGGGCTTATTGCATGGCATGGTGTCCGGCGTCCGTCCATCCGTCCATCCGTCCGTCCGTCCGTCCGTCCATCCATAAACTTTTCGCTTTTTCGACTTCTTCTCCAGAACCAATGACTCCACAGAGCTGAAATTTTATGTGCAGACTCCTTGGCCAATGGGGATTCTAAATTGTTGATTTCGTGACCCCATGACCCCAAATGGGGTCACAGGGGTCACATCCTTAAAAACCTATTATCATCATCTTCTCAAGTTCCAAAAGGTCTAGAGAGCTGAAAAGTTGTGTGCAGACTCCTTGGCCAATGGGGATTCTAAATTGTAGATTTCGTGACCCCGTGACCCCAATTGGGGTCACAGGGGTCACATCCTTAAAAATCTATTTTCATCAAATTCTCCAGTTCCAAAAGGTCTAGAGAGCTGAACAAATTTGTGCAGACTCCTTGGCCCATGGGGATTCTAAATTGTAGATCTCGTGACCCCATGACCCCAAATGGGGTCACAGGGGTCACAACCCCAAAAACCTATTTTCGTCTTCTTCATCGGTTCCAAAAGGTCTAGAGAACTGAAAAGTTGTGTAGAGACTCTTTTGTCAAAGGTGATTCTTAATTGTAGGATTGGTGACCCGGTGACTCCAAATACAGGTCACAGGGGTCATGATCTAAAAACCTATTTTTTGCTTGTTAACAATGTATTACTTGAGATAACTTAGTTATTCAACCTTAGATAATAAATCAAATCCTGATGAGCTACAGAGCCCATGGCTCTATTTTTTTCTTGTTATTGAGTCCTTGGCAATTTGAAGTGATAATTTTCAATTTACCGTTCATGTTTAGATTTTACATTAAATGTATATTTTTCAGACAAGTAAATGAAAAAAAGGTATGTACATGTACCATTGTAATTAGAAAGGAAAAACAGTAACAAAGTAGAAGAAAGATACAGAGGGATATATACAAAAGGGAAGGGAAAAACATTGGCCATTGCAGAGAGACTGTGGGGATGCGTTTCTTATTGATTTTTACTAAGAGCCGTTTGTAACAGGTGAATGCTCGTGCTTGCAGGTGTGAGTTTTGTGGTGTGCGTGTTTTGCATGGAAAGCATGCAGTGTATTCGAGGTAGATTTCGTTGTATTAACCTGTCATTGTCGAAAGGAGCGGTTTCGGAATATCAATTTTTGAAAAGGTCAGTTTGCTTTATCTATTTTATTATAAGTTATTATGATGATATTTCCTTTGTTAACAATTACTTACAAATCAATACAGGTATCATAATTAGTTTGATATATATACATACACACATACATAAATAAACATACATACACAAATCCATATGATATACACATATATATACCCATACATATACATATATACATATATATATATATATATATATATATATACTGTATTGTGACTGTATTGTTGCTCGTGGTTGTATGAAAATCTTTTTCAAATGATTTTCTGTTTAACCACTGATCGAAAACTGAACATTTCATTTGTCTCATTTTAACAATCGCCATTCTTCTGTGACATGAAAACTTTTGAAATTTAAATTTATTGTGCAGATATGGTGCAACTTCATAATGCTATAATATTGCTAAACTGTTCATTATAGTTTTTACGAAATCTGATAAGATATCTGGTAGGCGCTTCTTTTGGCCGACAGTGTATCACTGTCATCTTTCGACAACACTTCATTTCTACTAATTTTAACAGTGGTTTTCTTCACAATAGAACGACCAATGTTTTGTACTATGGTACTATTTTCATCTTTTTCATCATCCGATGTTTTAGGATAGGATTATTTGTAACACTTACAGAAGACCAGATTCCTTTGATAGCAAGATTCTCCTAAGTGGGCGCAATGGATTGAATTTCTTACCATAGTGCGACAATTTTTATAAATTCAAATGTTATCCTTTAAACATATAATGATAGTTGAACAAAATGGATTACCGACCTATTTTCCCTGATGAGGAAGGAGCTGTAGATGGGCAGGATGAATCTTATGAACTGAGCACTTTCGATAGTCCAAGCGCTATGCCTGAATTATAAAATAATGGAATGAATCTACAACAAGAATTAGAACAAGCACACGAAGGAACCCAAAATGAGAGACTTCTTAAAATCACAGTGGATGATTTTTATGAAGGACTTGGACCTCCTGATTGATTAAACCAAAATTAAAGTAGGAACAGATGGTGAAATGTGGTTAAACAGTCGCCCTGAAGTGGACTTACAGTACAAAATAGGTGATAACAAAGGCAAACCTCTCCCTCTAGAAAATTTACAACCAAAACTTGGCATAAAAACTATATTGGATGAATTGGGGTTTATAGATTATACAAGTGGACAAAAAGAAAATTCAAGAAAAGACTCAGAGAACACTTCATAGCTCAAGGTTACAGTTTGATGAAGCAGAAACATTCAATACACAGCCAATACAAGCCGCTAATGAGGCTAGTAATGCAGTAGACAGGGCCATTCAAACTATAAATGACTCACCTTTAAATACTGAGGGATTAGAACAAAGTTAAAGAGAATTACGAGGACTCGACGAGACAATGCGGACTCAAAGAGGTGAACTAATAAATAACTTATCCAAACTAACAAAATTGGACGAACATCTAGAATATGAAAAAGATAAATTAACCAAAGCTGATAATCAAGAACAAAAGAAACAGTTTACTAAGAAAATAAATTATTTGCATGATGAAAGGTCAGCACGTTTGGAAGATGCTTCAATGAATAAAAAAAGCATTAAGATCACAAATTCAACGAATTCACCATACCATTGAAAGGATATTAGGTGAAGATGAATCACTTGGTGATCGCCTTCGAACTTTATTTCGAGAACAGGGAATAACCATTGCCAGCATTCTAACAGCTATAGGATTTATCATCTCATCTCCCTGAATACTCTGAGCAAGCAACCAAAAAAACTAAAGGAATGGTTACAATATCTAGGTCACCAGCTATCTAAAATTCTAAATTAGCAGGAAGAGCTGCAGCTGCATTACCAGGTATTATAGAAAGTATACTATCGTGGCTTTTTAACTTTCTATCCAAAACAGAAACATGGTTGAGTACAAATCTCTGGGCACAGGGATGGCAGTATCCTAATTTTGATAACCATGGTTATTTTTACTAGCCTCGGGCTGAATGACTGGTGTTAATTTTAGCCCTGAGATTCATTAACATGTCAATTATGAGAACTTAATTAATTTGCACTATTTCTTTGGTGAAATGTGAATGTGTGCATGACTCGCCTTTTTAAAAAAACGTTTATAATTGATTTGTCTTCAACTTCAAATACAAAAACATGTATTGAATTAATCATGTGTAAACATGTGCAGCATCAAGCAAGATTTATTATTGTTGTTACAGGTTACAGGTTACAGTCCCTAATACAAGAGAACAAAAAAAAACCCATTAGGAATGGGCTGTATGTGCAGTAAAATATTCGTGCTGAAGGTGTGATCCTTTGATTTCAGCAAATGATATATATAAACATTGTCATAAGAAGTGATATATGCTGAATGTGTGAACTGATATCCAAATCCTTCTCTTCTCTTGGATATGAGAATGTGCCAATGTGTTAGAAATATTGTATTCAACTTTGCAGCAAACTTGAGCCGCCTCAAAGAAAGACTTCACAAAACAATGCAATAGTGAATCAAATTAACATTCAATTTAATTATGAGAGTATATAAAAATCAAATATTTCCCAAATTATTTAAAAATAAATTTTATGATAAAAATTAATTTCATGTGCACTGTTCCTATGTAATTCCCAAAATTCAAACACTTACACAAAATAATGTTCAATACATGTATACTTAGTTGAATAAATTTGGTTCCTCTGTTTGTTGTTTGTTTTATTCATGATTAAAAAGTGGAAATGCAATATTGCATCTTAAGTGACTTTAATGTCACAATAAAAATAGAAAACGTGAACATAATATTTTTTCAGAATTCTTAGGTCTGTTTCAAGGCAAGTTTGTTTGATATGAAAAAAAAGGTCAAGGTCGCCATGAAGTGTGGACGCTGGTGAAACTTCGCTCGCAATGTTGATGCAGTTTATATGATTTAATACCCTACAATGATACAAAAGTGAGTAACAGCAAATGTGATAACTACTGACTGTCTTCCATGGTGCTTTTGTTTGACCCTACTGCAGACCAACTAACGTCAATTTTGTCATTTGTTTGAGTGAAGTCATCAGTACACGCGTCGGCCATGTCTCAAAGTAAAGTACGTGAAAGTGGCCACTCTACAAGATCAACTCTTAGTCTAGAAGATATAAAAGAACTTATTTTAGCTTCTGAACAGCGAATTGGTGCTAAGATAGAGAGCACTGCTCACGATTTGCAACGATCTATCAATAAGGTTGTAGAGGACGTGAAGGAGCTGACATCAAAAGTGAACGAGGTTGAAGCAATGGCGGATATGAACTCGGACGAGCTGCTCCACCTAAAGCAAGGTTTAAACACTGTACAGGCCGATGTAGACTTGAGACACGGTATGGTCCAGAGAACCCTAATTCAGATGGAATTACATGATAGGAGATCTAATCTCCTTTTTAATGGAATACCGGAACATTGAACATCAACGAGAGAGGACACAGAACACACCCTGAGGGAGTTTATGACCACTTCACTAGGAGTCGCCCAGGACATTGTCAAGAACATCCAGTTCAGAGACGTGCACCGCATTCACAGACCAAGATACAGCGTGAGGGAAGAACCGGATAGGAGACCAAATACGATCATAGCTTGTTTTTCAAAGATGAAAGACAGACATTTTATCTATGACAAGAGGAAGGAGTTGTACCACACAACCATGAACATTCAAACCGATCTACCCCCGTCGATGAAGAAGATCAGATCAGTACTAAACAAGAGAGCGTATGAGATTCGTCAAAAGGACAATTTATATACTCGGGTAAGACCAAAAGGCATTGAAATGGTATTAGAAGTGAAGGGTCCCGACGAGCCTAACACCGCATGGAGACGCGTAAGTGTACCAATTCCGGATGATCTCAAACAATACTGACGTGTCTAAACTTCAAGATGAACTTATAAACAGAGTAAACTCACAGACTCAAAAAGAATAATACATTTTGCATATATTTCAAAATAGGATACAAGATAAGTGACTCATGAAAATACAAATAACCATACCTCAAAATGTAGTCCTGTCAGAAGAAATATGCACCTCCTGAAAATTAACTATACAGTCTTAACTCAACGACCACAGAAAAGTAGTTTATACATGATAGACAGTTCAATTTGAATATATTGAAGTAAAATTGTGACATTTAGGCATTATATTATGCTCCTAACATGCCTTACTTTGCATATGTACATGTATGCATGTATATATGTATGTATGTACATGTATATTGGTATATACAAGGGTACATGTATGTATAGGTTAACAAAAACTCATGTCCCTTGGTCAAGACAGGACAGCCAGTGTGATACAAATACAAGTATACTTCACCCATGAATGTCTATTATTGATATAATTCACTTTAGTACTATTGGTGAATGTATACGTCTATGCTTCATTCTTTGCAAGTGCACTATTTAGAAAATGAATAACGTTTTGGCTGTGTGACCTTGTGGTAAACTAAATATATACTTTGGCTTTGTACATTATAATTGATGTAAATTTAACAAATATTCCTTTCAAAATATTGTTATTAATCAAAATATGTATACAAGTCTTCAAAATATCATAATTATCCTAATTGGTGACTTAATTTTGTAAGTGTATTGACAAGAGTGAATTGTATATGATATTGATGTAGCTTCATTTATTATAATTTAGTAAACTATAGGACTACTAGAACAATAATGCTTTTATATTGAATATAACAATTGCCTTAGTTGGTTAGTATTAATATATATTTGATGAAGAATTCTGAAATGATTTAGTTAAATTATTATGTATTTGGATAACATATGATTTGACAGTATGTTTCCAGCTTAGTAGCAAATTTCTGCTGGAAATTACAACCCTTATTCATAAGAGCAGCAATAGAAAATGTGGTATATGTAGAACACTGCTTTCATGAAATACTTATGTTTAATTATATATTACTATTAATTATATATTAATATATATTACAGTCTCAGTCTCCAATGACATATATATATCTTATATACTTAAATGATATAAACACAAAATATACATTTCGAAGTACTCACATACGACTACACGCCTTTGTAAATTCCATTTTAGTATCCATCCACTTGGTGTCATTCAACGACATGTAAATCAATCACGACAGGTAACATGCATTGAAGCAGGAGACGCACGACCTGCACACTTCGCACGTTAAAGATAGCCTGAAAAGCTGTTACGGGGAATCTTACATGGTTGAAATCTTAAGACGATCATCATTGCAACACAAACTGCATCAAATTGCATGAGCTGATTGGTCAAGTCAACCTATTGACTATGATTAATCATTTGTACATATCTTTTCTTTTACATAGTTCACATTTGTCAACTTTAAAAACTTTTATTTTCCTGATTTTGCATGTAAATACACAATTCAAACATGTTGCGCTTAAAACGGGACTAAAGACTACATTTGCAAGACAACAATCCATTGACAATGGATAACAACCTTAAAATATATTCATCTAATTGTCAAGGGCTGAACAATAAGAAGAAAAGAATAGATGTTTTTCAAAATCTAAAAACTAAAAAAGCTAACATTTACTGTCTTCAAGATACTCATTTTACACCAGACCTAGAGAACACAATTAACAGGGAAATGGGAACAGAGCATTGCTGGTTTAGCTCATACAAAAGTAATGCAAGAGGTGTAGCCATCTTTTTTGAAAATGACTTTGAATTCAAATTTGTAAAGTTGAAACAGGATAAGGAAACGGGAAACTTTCTCGCGATCAAGATTGAAATAAGCACCGGAAAAACACTGACACTAGTGAACGTATATGGGCCAAACGAAGATTCGCCAAAGTTCTATGAGCATATAATACAAATCATAAAGGAATTCGATTCGGACCATTCATCGATCTGCGGTGATTGGAATCTTATACAAAACCCTGATTTGGATTTATATAACTATAAACACATAAATAACCCAAATGCGAGAGATATTGTACTTGACTTTAAACAGGAAGAAAACCTCATTGATCCATGGCGAGAATTTAACCAGTCTACTAAACGCTTTACCTGGAGGAAATCAAAACCTATTAAACAGGCTAGACTTGATTTTTTTTCTCATTTCTCGGGATTTAGAGAATTCAATTGTAAAAACAGGTATTGACCAAGCATATCGATCAGATCATTCCGCAACCTGGTTAACATTAAAAATAAGTGATATTGAAAGAGGTAAAGGATTTTGGAAAATTAATAATTCTTTATTGCATGACGAAATATATGTGAAGAAAGTTAAAGATATCATTCGAACAACAATCGATCAATATAAAATAGGTCAATTTGGAGATGGTAGTTTAAAATTAAGTATTAATGATCAGCTTTTCTTTGAAACTTTACTATTAATGATTAGAGGCCAAACTATAAAATATTCATCTGAAAAAAAGAAAAACAGAGAAAAAGATGAACAATTGATCCGTAATGAAATTGAAGAACTGCAAACTGCTTTAGACACAACAGAAAATATCCAAACTAAAGAACAATTATCTGAAAAACTAAAACTTGCAAACGATACGCTCGAAAATATCAATAACATTAAAACTGAAGGTATAATACTTCGAGCAAAATCTAATTGGAAAGAAAAAGGTGAGAAACCAACAAAATATTTTTTATCTTTAGAAAACAGAAACTTCCTTAATAAAGCAATATGCAAATTGGAAAAAAAAGACGGAACATTTGCAACAAAAACTAAAGATATCCTGATTGAAACTAAAAGATTGTACACCAAAAAAGACTGTAGAGACGTTGATTTACATGGCATGTTCCAGACATTGAATATTCCAAAACTAACAGAATTGCAGAAACTAGACTTGGAAGGAGAACTGAAATACGAAGAAGTTCTAAAAGCATTGAAAAAAATGAAAAATGAAAAAAGTCCCGGTCCGTCAGGATTTACAGTTGAGTTTTACAAATTCTTTTGGAATGATTTAAATAGATACCTGATACGATCTTTAAACTACGGCTTCCGTACAGGTGAACTTTCCGTGAGTCAAAAGCAAGGCCTGATAACTTGTATACCGAAAGAAAACAAAGCAAAACATCATTTGAAGAACTGGAGACCCATTTCACTTTTGAATGTTTCATACAAAATCGCATCAGCAACCATAGCCAATAAAATTAAATCGGTTTTACCAGATATAATCAATGAGGATCAAAAGGGTTTCATTCCAAAGAGATACATTGGTGAATGTACACGATTGATCTATGACATTATGGATTATTCGGAATGTATGGAAATACCGGGATTACTGGTTTTTATAGATTTCGAAAAAGCGTTCGATTCGGTAGACTGGATATTTATCCAAAAGGCCTTAGAATTCTTTAACTTTGGATCATCTATTCAAAAATGGATAAGTACATTTTATAATGATATAAAATCTAGTGTTCTTGTCAATGGTTTCGGCTCTAGTTTTTTTTCAATTATCAAGGGGATGCCGACAAGGTGATCCAATTTCTCCTTATATCTTTATCCTATGTGCAGAAATACTTAGTATAATGCTGAGAAACAACCCAAACATAAAAGGAATAACAATTGGTGATGTAGAATATCTCACATCGCAATTTGCTGATGATACGACTTAAATACTTGATGGAACTGAAAAAAGTCTACTAAACGCCCTTCAGACACTGAAATCATATTCAGAAATGTCAGGTCTAAAGATAAACCCTTCTAAAACACAAGTGATGTGGATAGGTTCTAAAAGATTTGAAAAAAGTCCTTTATGTGACAATTGGAAACTAGATTGGTCAAAGACATCTTTCAAAATCTTAGGAATAACATTTACTCATAACCTGGCAGAAATGGTTGAACGAAACTATAAGGATAAACTCAAAAGTATAAAAATTGAAATGAATATGTGGCTGGCACGTGACTTAACACCACTTGGTAGAAACACAGTGTTAAAGAGTTTGCTGCTCCCAAAACTAAATCACATCTTTTCATCATTACCTAATCCTATCAACGAAACAATAAATGAATTGAATAAATTATGTTTTAATTTTATGTGGAGAAATAAACCAGATGAAATCAAACGTAATGTTCTGACAAACACACTTGAAAAGGGGGGTATTAGAGCTCCAAACATTAAACATATAATTATGTCACAAAAACTTTCACGGATAAGACGTCTATATAATTCAACAAATGGCTCTAAATCAAACCTCTTCCATAAGAACACCTCAACCTACTTATCAAGTATGATACAGAAATGTGAATCGCATATCAATAAAAACGTAATAACGGTGAAGACAAACGATTTTTGGAGAGATGTAATAGAGGCTTGGGGTAATTTTTTAACAATTAAAGGAAAGAATACAAAAACCGCAAATGATATACTAGCACAGCCCCTGTGGCACAACGCTAACATAACAGTTAACGGAAAACCAATATATAATAAGAGAATGGAAGGTGGTGGTATAAATTATGTCAATGACATTATTGATAATCAAGGATGCTATCTTGATATAGATACTCTTTCAAAAACGTTCAATGTAAAGACAAATTTCCTTGAATATGCTGGTATTGTTGCAGCCGTAAAATATTACACCAAATCTCAATGTAAAGTATTTACCATGAAACAACCAAATCCAATATTACCATTTTTTCTCGAAAATGTGGTAGGAAATAAAACGGGATGTAGGGAATTTTATGATATCTTACAGCTTGAAAACATACACTACAGTAGACAAAATTACGAAATAAAATGGGAGAAAGATTTAGATTGCCAAATCTCAGAGAAAAACTGGAAAATAATACATCGATCTGCTCACAAATGCCACACATCTACTAACCATTTGTGGTTTCAATATCTTTTGATACACAGGATATTACCTACAAATACATTACTGACCAAAATGGGTTATACAGATAGTGTTATATGTGACTTTTGTGGGGAAAGTGCTGAACATATATAATGTATGAATGCAAAGTATCAAAACGTATCTGGTCAGAAATCACAGAATGGATTGAGTCAAAAACACAATGTCAATTAAACCTATCAAAACAAACTGTTATTTTCGGATACCTTGAAAACAGAAACAATGTCCTTAATCTTATATTGATAATAATAAAATATAATATATTTAGAGCAAAACAACAAAGTAAATTACCAAACATTCAATACATAAAAAACGATATCCGCAACATATATAACATAGACAAATTCTCTGCATATACGACATGTAATTATTCAAAATTCATGAAATTCTGGTCATCATGTCACAATCTTTGAATAAAAGAGTCATATTCTGCCACTGTGATATCAAAAGAAATTATGTCCATCCTAAGAAATTATATTAGATCATAAAATCTGCCTGCTATAAAAAGGAGTTACTTTTGTCCATTTCACTTGATGTAATTGTCTATATGTCCTAACTGTAATTATGTATGTGTATATAAAGTAGTCCCTTACATGCGTTGATTGTGTATGTACATGACCAAAAATGAATAAAGTTATAAAAAAAAAAGTTTGTTTGATATGCAGGTATTTGGTTTTTTTTAATATAATCTGTAACTGAAAATACAGGTTAGTTAAAATTGCAGATGTAATTAATAAATGTCTGAATTTTCCATTTGATCAGATATATATACTTGACAAAATATAGTTAGGGAAATATTATGTTAACGTTGAAATGAATAATAATTATCTTGTTATTAAAATAACATATCAATCACCAAAAATTCCATTATTCTTACTTATTTTATCCACTAAAATACAGATCAGTTAGATACAATATTTTCATTCTTTCTTTCAATGCCTTTCAAAATTTATGAAACAATATCACTACAATTAAATTATTTCTATTGCAATAAACGAGTTCAGCGAAACGTGTGGATATGCATAGGAGTTCACTGAATCCCGAGAAGACATCACGTGATCATACAGGTAAGATAGAAAAACTATTTGAGAAACCTTCACAACCTAGGAATGGACCCCTGTAGTCGGTAGATAAGATAGAGAAACGAGTTGAAAGCTCCTCACAATCTAGGAATCGACCCCTGTAGTCGGTAGATAAGATAGAAACACTAGTTCAGAAGCCTTCACATTCTAGAAATCGACCCTATAGTCTGTAGATAAGATTGAGAAACGAGTTGAAAGCTTCTCACAATCTAGGAATCGACCCCTATAGTATATAGATAAGATCGAAAAACTATTTCAGAAGCTTTCACAATCTAGAAATTGACCCTATAGTTTGTAGATAAGATAGAAAAAACGAGTTGAAAGCTCCTCAAAATCTAGGAATCGACCCCAATAGCCTGTTGATAAGATAGAAAAACTATTTCAGAACCCTCACAATCTAGGAATCGACCCTTATAGCATGTAGATAAGATAGACAAACTATTTGAGAAACCTTCACCTAGGAATCGACCCCTGTAGTCGGTAGATAAGACAGAGATCCGAGTTGAAAGCTCACCACAATCTAGGAATCGACCCCAATAGCCTGTTGATAAGATAGAAAAGCTATTTGAGAACCCTTCACAATCTAGGAATCGACCCTTTAGTCGGTAGATAAGATATAAAAACTCTTTGCGATCCAATCACAATCTAGGAATCAACCCCTATAGTATGTAGATAAGATAGAAAAACTATTTGAGAACCCTTCACAATCTAGAAATCGACCCTGTAATCGGTAGATAAGATAGAGAATTGAGTTGAAAGCTCACCACAATCTAGGAATCGACCCCTATAGTATGTAGATAAGATAGAACAACTATTTTGAGAACCCTTCACCATCTGGGAATCGATGCATACAGCCGATAGATTAACGCATTGAGAGTGCGAACAGAAAAGTAAATCATGACGAATTCGTAGGTCTCGTGACTGAGCGGCCATTTTGATTTTAGCGTTTTTGCCGTGATTTCTGACCCTACCCCTCTTTAAAAATCAACACGTACAGACATGTGTGACAGCTCATTTTAAAGCTGAATAGAGGGTAAACAAAGTGACCTCACAAAATTGGGAATTTTGTCCTAGAACAAAAGTTATCAGCCTTTGAATATGGTCCTTTTTTCAATGGGAGGGGGCATGTGTCCTCTGTAGCAGATGTCTTCAGAATGAAGATGTGGACCGGGAGGGCGGGGCTTACATGTACGTGATAACTGCAATCAGGGACCTTATACATGTATCTATATAATGTCCCTGCTGCGATCAATGCTATTGCGGCCATAAATTGTCATGTGCGTAAGATGTTCATGATGGTTGACTCAATAAACTAAAGATACGTGATATTTATCTTAATAACGAATTTATTGTTATTTATTTGTGGGTCTCGAAAGTCCTACATGTACATGTACGCCTGTCCGATTATGTAACAAAGTGAGACAGTTTGTAATAAACTAAAGTTCTTATTCACTGTTATTGTGAGGTAATAGCATTCCTGTAAACACATGCAATTGCACTGGGGAAATTCACTTTATATAAAGTTTGAATATTGTCGTCCACATAATAGTGTATTTAGAATTATATTCAATTACACAGTGTGTACATATTGTGTAGTGTTTATTATTGTTCTTGTATAAAGTAAACTGCTTGGATATGAAAACGGATAATTATTGTGAAGAAGAAGAAGAAGAAGAAGATGATGATTATTTTATTTCTGTCTCACTCGTATGTTACAAAAAGGTATAAAATACAAATTGTGTGTAGGTGTGTGTGTGGTATTGGGAAGTTGTGGGTCGGGTATTCACCTGAACCCGGTTTTGAACTCCGGTAAAATCCTTATATGATGTGTATTGTTTTGACAATGCTTGTGGGTAAAATTAGAACGATTCGCCGAAACCATAATCATATTTCATTTCCATTGAAGAATGTTATACAATAATATTGATTGATATACCTTTATATATATTTCTATTAACATTATCAATTACTTATTTGGTAAGGGCGTCGTTACATTTACATTGTTATATGGGAGTAAAGTATCAAAACCCCACAGGACTATCTTTTCCTATCATTTGTCATAAAAACATTAAATTAGGTCTTCTTTCGGGGATGTTTCTTTCTGTATGTTAGTGGATTTGATTAAACTGTTGGCTTATCTTATTTCGCTCCCGTTTATGAAGTGTGTGATTAATTATACACGCATATGCATAAATCAAAATCGTTAACAATGATTAACAATCTTTCAATGATAATAAATGTACTTTTAAACAAAACATTTTCAAGATATTGGATTTTAGTTTGAGGTAAATTTGACAGGTTAATCTGTTAAAAACACGCACATATGCATTCAAGGTTCAAATATGTATTCCCAAATACATGTATGCATGTCTATAATATACATGTAGATAACTATTACTGTACATTATAAAGATTTACATGTATGCTGTTTATTGCAATCCAATAGATGTGTGACGAATGTAAATAATTTCATCTAGATAGTAGATACTGTATGTTTGTGGACTATTGTTGCTTCGGTTCCTTAGTTTGTTTAGTGAATATATTTACACTTCTAACTGGAATTTTGTATGTATGATTTTATGAATAAACTATGAATTTATATTCACATAATCTCTATGACCTTTGATCTAAAATGTACACAACATTAGTTCAGTGTGATCTATATTGAGAATTTAAATAGATTATTTTTAAAAAGTTAATACACAGTTGACATGACCATTTTAATAAACATAAATGGAAACGAATATTTACATTAACATGTCACCATACACTAAAACGGCGTTTCCATTTACATTTATAGCCGAACATGTTATATCTTTGATTTTTTAAAAACCCATTCAGACATCATTAACATAACCGATTCAATAGTATTACTTTAGTATGAGTGCGTACCTATATTTCCACAAACAGAGCACTGCGTGTATATGGTTTAAAAAGAAATCACTAGTGAAGAATTGGGGCAAGAAGAATGGGAGCTTAGGTAGATTAAGGGAGTGTTGCTCTGTGACAGAAAAAAAACGAGATACATGTACATGCTGAATGATCTGTAACAAACGTTTAACTGCCAATACCGGCTAACTGTGTAGTGAAGTTGAGATGCTTGTATCCTTTACACAATGTATAAAAAAGTGCGACATGTATCTAATCATGTAGATTAAATAACTGGCTGATGCAATTATATCTACATTCGAAGATCAAAGTAAAGGAAGTATATTGTCGGTACGACTTTAAACAATATGACAATAAAAACACGAAGTATTTTATTATCGCGCGTCTTAGCAATCCAAATAGACTCAGAATATCAAGGTCCAATACTTGAACCTTTCTGATACTATCCCTAGTTAATGAACAGCGCATATGCAAAAAAAATTTGAACATCCATATATAAGTAAAATTGCCTCCAATTAAGTGAATAAAACCGTAATATAAAAGCGTACCGTCGCTGACACTACCAATGTATAGAACACCTTTATGAGCGATAGCAAATCGTGAATATTTGGAATTTTTTAATTACGCTTGATCAGTGGGTGACCAGAGAGTCACGTATTGTGATAAACGCGCGACTACTCGTATGTTACGTAATCCGTTATATCATTTATTACTAACGACTGAATACACGCTTTCAATACACAACCCACTTTCAATACACAACCCGTCCCTTGTTTTAAGCAGTTTGCTTATTCGTCTTCGTTGCGTCTCGCCGAGTTTATTGTATCGCTCGATATGACATGAGTATATGACGTGTTAGTTGCTATCAAAAATCTATCGGACAATGTAGATCACCGATTTAAAAGCTTAGAAGAGAAGATGATGAGAGATATGAGAACTTTAGTACTCTCGGAAATACACGAGGCGAAACGTGATATCATGGACGATATGAACGAGGTGAGTGAGCGGGTGAAAACTATCAGTAGTGATCAGAAGAAAATGAAAACGGATCTCAGCTCAGATGTAAATAAACTAAAAGAGAAAGACAGCAAATGGAAGAGCGAACAGGATAAAGTGAACGAAGACCTCAAACTAGAGATAAAAAAGTTGAAAGAAGGTAAACAAACTTACTCTGATGTTGCTCAATCAAAACAAACTCATTTGAACATTGTGTTGAAAAATGTGCTGATATCGGAGAGAGAAGATGTGAGGTCAAAGGTGAACGGTGTTATATCAGATGGTTTAAAACTGAGAGACATTACCGTGGAAAAGGCGGAAAGGAAGGAATCACGGAACACAATATACCCGGGAATAATAATTGCTCAGTGTCGATGTGAAGCAGACAAAAATGAGATATTATCATCAAAGAAGAAACTGAGAGACTCTCGCAACTATCGGGATGTGTTCATATCCAGCGACAAGCCACTCAACCAACGTATATATGAATCCAACATGCGAATGCTGGTAGACAGTATTGGCGACAACAACCTGCGGTTGAACGGCTCAAGACTACGTCGATCGGACGACACATCGAGACGGTACAGATCCGACAACACGAGCGAGGGGGGAGATCAACATGACAGTTCGTAGCAAACATGTGGCCGTGTTTACAACCGGGCGTCACGTGACAAGCGATATACAAACGGGGGCAGAGATGGGCGGCGTTATGGAAATGAAGAGGAAGGACAGGGCAAAGGTTACAGTCAAAGGACCAATCAGCGCTACAGAAGATAGGTCAAGTGTGGTGTTTGGAATGCATGCAGCTGGTCGTGTGATGTAAATACTGACAATAATATTATTCGCGAAACCTGTGTGCGTCATTATGACCTGGACATAGTCGGAATTACAGAATCACACCTTACCGGGCGAGATCAACTGAACATTAACGGCTATACCTGGTATGGACATAATAGAGAGAAACTACACAAGCAGGCAAAGTGTGGTTCCGGAGGTGTTGGTTTCCTAATAAAGAAAGAAACTGAGAGACTCTCGCAACTATCGGGATGTGTTCATATCCAGCGACAAGCCACTCAACCAACGTATATATGAATCCAACATGCGAATGCTGGTAGACAGTATTGGCGACAACAACCTGCGGTTGAACGGCTCAAGACTACGTCGATCGGACGACACATCGAGACGGTACAGATCCGACAACACGAGCGAGGGGGGAGATCAACATGACAGTTCGTAGCAAACATGTGGCCGTGTTTACAACCGGGCGTCACGTGACAAGCGATATACAAACGGGGGCAGAGATGGGCGGCGTTATGGAAATGAAGAGGAAGGACAGGGCAAAGGTTACAGTCAAAGGACCAATCAGCGCTACAGAAGATAGGTCAAGTGTGGTGTTTGGAATGCATGCAGCTGGTCGTGTGATGTAAATACTGACAATAATATTATTCGCGAAACCTGTGTGCGTCATTATGACCTGGACATAGTCGGAATTACAGAATCACACCTTACCGGGCGAGATCAACTGAACATTAACGGCTATACCTGGTATGGACATAATAGAGAGAAACTACACAAGCAGGCAAAGTGTGGTTCCGGAGGTGTTGGTTTCCTAATAAAGAAAGAACTAACTGATGTTTCATGTAACGGTTCTTGATAAGACTATTGAAGGCATATTGTGGCTGAAATTTGTACATAGACGATATGCAAATAACACTTTTGTGATAAGTGTTTGCTACCTGCCACCTGAACATTCTACAAGATTTATTGATGGTTCAGAGTTTTTTGATAATCTTTTAATGCAAATTTATAATTATCAATGTTACAACATAGCCTTTATTGCTGGGGATTTTAATAGTAGATGTGCTGATATGTTGGATCACATTGAAGGTGTTGATTTTCTTTCAGAGCGAGAGGTCGTGGACTTAAGTTTGAATCAACATGGGCGTTTGTTTATTGATTTTTTAATTGCTGCAAATCACTGCATTGTTAATGGTAGAGCGAGTGAGTGCAATGATTATAGGTATGTATCAACCAGAGGTATGTCTGTCGTGGATTATTGTATTTGCCCGTATGAATCCCTGGAACTGATCAGTGACTTTAAAGTTATACGCCCAAATAAACTGATGGAAAGCACGGGTCTTATAGGGACACTAGACGGAAAAACTATGAGTAAGATTGACCACTTACTGTTAACATGGAGTTTTGAAGTACAATGATGTATACCAAATAAAACACAGAAGAATACAGCTGACTTGCAGAGTCAAGTGGTAATGTGTGATACGTCAGTGTTACCAGAGCATTTTATGATGTCAGCTGAAATTGAATCTAACCTGAAGAGTATTATAGACAAGCTGGAACAAGCAGGTAAACATGAGGATGATATAAACTGTGCATATGATTCATTTGTTAAGTGTGTCAGAACTGAGATGACGTCCAACCTGCCTACTAGGAATGTGCGTTTATATCATAGCAACCAACAGAGGAAACGTGGGTATAAGAAGCCTCGGTGGACGGAGGACCTGACCTCATCGTGGAATGATATGTGCAAAGCTGAGAGAGAATGGTGCAAGGAAAAAGGTCCACGAAAACGTTTGTATAAGGATATATATGTGACGAAAAGAAAGCATTTTGATAAATTAGTGGCCAGAGCGAAACGGCAACACACACGGCAGAAAGTAAAAGACATTGAAAGACTTTGTGATACAGGACAAGGCGAGTTTTGGAAGCAAATCGGGAAAATCGGTGTCGGGAATGATAGAAAAAGAAGAATACCCTTTGAAGTCCAGTTAGAAGATGGAACAGTAACCAGTGACAGAGATACTGTGTTGGAAACTTGGAAGGATGCATATGCAGGTTTACTTAACTGTAACGTTAGTCAATCAGGATCAAGTGAAATAGATGAAAGCTTGAGTGTTGAAACTGCCCTAGACGCAGGAGTATCAAGACATGAGGTACAACAAGCTATTATTCAGGCGAAGAATGGTAATCACCTGGAATAGACGATACACCTGCAGAAGTTTTAAAGAATGAATTGTGTGTACATTTCCTGCATAAACTTTTTAATGGATGTTTCCGAGCCGGACAAGTTCCTTTATTATGGGCAAAGGGGATAATCAATCCAATTCCGAAGAGTTCTACAGCAGACCCAAGAGACCCACTCTCCTATAGAGGCATTACCCTAGCAAGTTCAATATACAAAATATATTGTGGAATCCTGAACAATCGACTTTCCAGGCATGCTGAAGTAAAAGATTTATTAACGGACAATCAAAATGGATTCAGAAAAGGAAGATCAACAGTGGACCATGTATCAACACTATCATCAATAATTGAAACGAGAAAACGACTCAAGAAATCAACTTTTGTTAGTTTTATTGACTTCACGAAGGCATATGACTGTATAGATAGACACGTTCTATGGAATAAGTTACAGAGTGTGGGCATTCAAGGTAGATTTCTAAAAGCTCTCGTGTCATTGTATAGAGACGTTCAGTGTTATGTGCGAATCAATGGACAATACACCCCTTGGTTCGACGTGAAATGTGGACCCAAACAAGGCTGTCTTTTATCTCCACTTCTATTAAATCTCTATGTGAACGATTTGATTGTGAAGATAAATGCCATTTCCCTCGGAGTTGACATCGACGGAGAAAACATAAGTATACTGGCATATGCAGACGACATTATAATCATAACGGAAAATGAGGAGAATATGAATATTTTGTTGGACGTTCTTCATAATTGGTGTGTGGAAAATAAAATGAACATCAATGCAGGGAAATCGAAATTAATCCACTTCCGAAACCCATCAGTATGCCAGACGACACAGCTATTCAAGTGTGGGACGGATGTCATCGAAATTGTCGACAGCTTCAACTATCTAGGTCTACTCTTCACGGAACATTTGGACTACAGACGAATGGCACAAGCTATCGCAAGTTCAGCTAATAGAGCGCTCGGACTACTTATATCCAAATTCAAAGCTCTCGGAGGGATGCAGTACAACACTTACACCAAGCTCTACGACTCTATGGTTTGGGTGACAATGCAGTATGGATCAGCTGTCTGGAGAACATATAACTTCAGCTGTATCAACGCAGTCCAGAACAAGGCTATGCGGTTTTTTATGGGTCTGAGAAAGTTTGCACCGAATAATGCTTTTTCTGGAGATATGGGGTGGATTCCTCCAACAGTAAGACAGTGGGAAGCCATATCAAAGTTCTACAAGCGATGCAGCTCACTCCTACAACATCGACTGACTAGAAAAGTATTTATGTGGGCAAATAACCATGCATTAAATAACAAGACGAACAGGAACTTGAGAGTACACTCTAGGTATAAACAGCTTGGTCTATGTGAGTTTATCCCTACTGATAATAGACACCACTATTGTCAAATCGCAGCTAAAGTGAGAGAAACAGTATTTAAGAACTTTAAGGAGGAATGGAGAAATGCGATTGACCAAGTTAACAGTCGAACCGGTAAAGGAGGAAACAAGCTTCGCCTATACAACCAGTTGAAGAAAGACTTCGAAGTTGAGCATTTTAACAAGACCCCTATGTCAAAATCAAACAGGCGCTCTTTAGCAGTTTTCCGGTGTGGAGTAGCCCCTATAAGAGTCGAAACTGGACGATATACAAACCTACCAGTCAACGAGAGAGTGTGTTTTTATTGTGATAAGTGTGTGGAAGACGAGGTACATGTCTTATGACACTGCCCAGTTTATAATGATGTACGACAGGTTTTGTTAGACAAGTGCAATGAAGTGTGGAGTGATTTCAAAGATGAATGTGATATTGTTAAAGTGTGTTTTATCCTGGCCAGTCCCAGTGTTGTAATGCTTAGTGCCAAAACCTGCAGGGCAATTTTACAGCTACGTAGCAATATCTTATTCACGTGATTACTTTTATTGTATCATTTTATTTTGTATATTTACTGTATAGCTTCTTTTATATCTTTCGAGAATGTACATCCCAGTTTTATTTAATGTTTTGATTTTAATGTCTCTCATAACTCCAATAGGAGTGGCTCATTTTATATTATGTTATCTTATATCATTTTATATGTAAATTGAGGCAAGACGTAAATAAAATATCTTTCTGTCTGTCTGTCTGTCTGTCTGAGTTTGTGGATAGTATGTTTTAAAACGTAACATGATTCTCATGAATCAATTTGGCTGGGCATTTACTAATACTTTGTGATATATATTGTACAATGAGTTTTATGCGTGAAACTTAATAAACTAACTGTCACAAGTAATATAAAATGAATTTAAAATTTGATTTTCCAATAGTGTGTTAAACAAACGCATCGTCATTCGTTCAAACTGCTAGTGATGCTCTTCTATTTACATGTAGTGTTGATATTTTTTGTCATCAAGCGATACGTTAACGTTGATCGAGGTCACGGTTACCGATTGGTAAACTGTTGGTACAGTCAGTGCTGGCGGTTGGTGCCTTACGCTGAGAAAGTAAGTTCAATTCCGAAAAAGGCACTGGTCTAGTGAACCTACCGCCTTCAAATTCCAAATGCAAATTCTTTCGTTTTCGGTTACATTCAGTCTATAGATTTGAAATGTTTATTTCGACTTGTGTATCGTCATATATTTGGGAAAATATCAAGACAATATTTCTACAGGTTGTTTATTTGAAACATGTCGAAATATTTTTCAAGGCAAGGTCGTATTTATGGTGATGATTTTAAAGCTGCATCCATTGTGTTTCATAACATGTTATTAAGCTTTAATACAATCCAATATACCATATATGCTGATTACAGTGCAAATAAATTTACTCGGCTTGCATATTCATCCCGAATAACAAAATATATCATAGATACGTGTTTCAAATTAAAATAGAGTATCATCATTATGCATATGAAGAAACCGAAACTACACGCCCCATTTACATGCACAGTAGTTATATGACCTATTAAACATGAACAACCAAAATTTATCAGTTTGTCTGGTATAAATAATATTCCAAAATTACGTTTAAATCATTGGCGCGCGCCACACGCGGTACATTGTCCGGTTTTCGATTAGAAATCACTACTTTTAGCTTCATATCGTCAATATACTAAGTAGACTAAGATCAAAATGGCAATTTTCGGCAACAGTCAGTACTTCCCGATAACAAAATACAATTTATAACACAGCGTTTAGCATATGTGGCCCTAAAAAACACAATGGATGTATACCTTTAAGAGCCGATATAAATTGTTAAATCAATGAATTAGACAAGGAATAAGATGGATATACGTCTCTGGTTTAATTATGATAATGCGAGGTTATGGCCGACACCAAATGCGACGGTTTGCGACAAGCGGGGCGTGGCGTAACGGTTTATCTACGCCTGAGTGAATTTACCACCTGGTGTCATTATATTACATAACGTTTTGAGTGAACGGTGTTTCCCTCGCAATACGCACAGAGAAAAAGTTACTTTCTACAGTTAAAGTCATGTGTGTATTTCATTATATTTGTATATATTGCACTACGTAATGCATGATTAAACAAGTCGTACCCTTCCCACAATCTTCAAAGGATTGATCTCATGTAATTAATATAACTATTGATTTCAAGGTATTTATTATGACGGGATCGGCAAACAAGGAAGAAGTCTCCCTACAAACACATACTAAAACAAATGAGTGACGATTATAGAACAGAAAAAGTTACATACACTACAGAAACAAAATAAACTAGTCAACAAGCATTAAACAATGTGGGTAGATGTAATATAATGTTTGCATTGTTTATTTAAATTTCTTAACAAACTTCGGTATGACTGAGTGTACACAATAATGATGAGGAATTGAATTTAAAATCTCAAGTCAGTAACTAACTTGTTTTCCTAATGGTCATGAACGTTTACAGACAGATAGTTTATTCAAATCTCACCTCGATTGCATCTTTATAAATATGTACTATACATTTATTGATAAAACGAAACAGGGAGAACATCGAGCCATCCACTATAGTTTTATGAGAGACGTGATATTCGAAGTAGATCACGAGATCAACAAGTGTGCCGGTACGCGTGTCTGACACGGCGGTATCCATTGATGTGATTAAATTGCCATTTGAATGGGAGTTGGTAGACATGGTGATGCAATGGGCATAGGGGTACTGGTGCCTTTGGACAATACCGAAGATACAAGTGTCTTACAGCTCAATGCAACCTGTCAAAACACAGGTGTAAATAATACCATTATCAATTGGTTTTGCCGAACTATGAAACGTGATAATTATTACAAGTAAATACACACAGAATTATATATCATATTTTGTAAGGTATCTACTTTAAGGAAATGTATAATATATAAACATACACACCCTATACACATGTATGTACTTGGAGAAACACTATACTTACATTAATCCATCTACATGCCACACTATTGTTTTACCGTGGGGAAATATACACAGGGAAAAAAGGATTGTACCCCTTAATGTCTGATAAGAAAATAGACAATGTATCAGAAAAAGAAACTGTGTGATATGACTAAAGCGTCATCTGCCAGTGTAACAAATATGATACCTTTTTAACATTGTCTCATGAGCCAAATTATGGCTGGTTTTTAAACACATTTTATTTATTTTACGTCGTATTTAAAATAAAGTATACACATAAGTGATTTTGTGTCACTTTGTCACTAATACATAACATTATCTCATACAAAATGTATACAAGTAAGAAATGTTACCGCCGGTAAATTCCACAACGTAACACTATGGTATATATTCGACGTGAAGCAACGTCAGCAATCATTTGACAGTAAATGCACATTTCATCTTTACGCCCGCCCACTACAGTAGTAGACCAATCAACTCTTAGCGGCTTAATTTGCGACCGGGACGCATCGGAATAGCTCCGCCTACATTAACGCAATCATCTCGCAATTATCGTGCGACAGAGACGCTAATTTGGCGGGAGACAGTCGCGTTCCTGTCGCAGGAATAATTCAATCACGACCCAACTGTGCTCCGACACGATCGCAGGAATACTGCAATTTTAAATTTACTCCCATGACTTTTGTCCGGTACTGTACGCACATGTGTATGCAAAAGGCATGTTCCCAATCAACCACGACAACGTGACGAGCACATAAAGCTTGATTACTTGTCTTCGTCGAGTCGAGTCTTTGAATATGTAAATGTAGAAATGAGAAAGTTAGTCCTGACCATGCAGCAGATTTTACTCGGGTGGGTGTGAAAGTCTCTTTAACGCACTTTTTACTTCAACTGTCGCACTATTTCAACTTTTAAACATGCACTCCCTCTCATCTGGATAGTTCAGACATTGTGGTATTTAATTTTGTTGCAAAATCGCAAAGGAAAAATTCACAGACAACTTTTACTGCAGAAAGCAACAGACACCATCAACGTTTCTCCTACGTTTTGTTCTCCAAACTAACTACATATTGCCTTCTAAGGCCTCACTCACAACCTCGTTGACAACTTTTCTCATTTCAGTTTGATTTCACAATGTAAAGGATATTGCTTCGAAGAACTGCAAATACAAAATGACGGGCTGAATCATTTTATTGTCGCTGGCGACTATATTTATGTTTACACTTGTGACCCTTGACTTAAAGCGCCTGCGCCCAATTTTAGAAATAAAAGACATTTGGAAACATGTTAATAAGACAGGCGTCACAATAAACAATGCGTGCAAAGAGTAACAATCATGACGAAGAAGTCTAGATCAATTTGCATGTGCGTTGCACTAGTATTATAGTATAGAGATAAACACTAATAAGGTTAACCATCACTCACTTATGAAAAGTTATGGGAAAGGTTTAAGTTTTTGAAAAACGCTCTAAGGTTAAAATCACTAGGAAAACATTATTACCTCTTCTCAAAGGTTTCACCAAAGTGAATGGACATGTGTAGTGTTAAACATCCATCACTGACTAACATAAAAGTATCACCAATATATAGTTTTTCGTAAAAACCTATTACCCCAGCTGAAAGTTCTCATAGCAATTTGTACACATGTGAAGTATACTCACGTGCAAAAGAAAGTCTCCACATTTTTAAGAGAGTTACAACACTTACTGTTGTCAGAGAAAGTAGAGGTTGCCTGTATTCGACAGATATATGTTTGGTATACACAATTTCATACATGTACATCAGAGTATAATACTTATATTTCTATGTCACTTGGGCCACTGGGGTGCAAAAATCGCTTTTTCAAAATGTTTTTGGCCTCAATGTTTAGTGTTGAAAATGTATAAAATGTAAACAATTCGTTACTAAAAGATGTTAAATAACCTGCTTGAAATTTGTTTCATTATTACTGTAAAGGCCACCCCATCTCTCAAAACGCTGGTGAAGCGTAATACGGGTGTAGGAGTAAATGCTCTCAGATTGCACTTATGTTGTCGACACTAGTATACACATCTGTCGTTCTTATAGCAGTCGGTGATAGAAATTTCTCATTTCGATATCACTCATTCAGCTACTCTCAGCCAGCGTACGTAAGTATAAATACCTAATCCAAATAAACTTGTTCATGGCAATAATACTTTGTTTGTGTCTACTATGATTCCATAAATGCGATGACATATATGTACATACATAAATTTAGAATAATTAGCTTATACTTATTCGATGTACTAGGATCAAGTTCGATACAGAGTAATCTTCAAATGAGTGCTTGACAGGCGACAGTCCAGTCGCGACGCTTTGTTAGTGCCAGAAACCAAGAACAATATACAAAGCTTATCAACAAGAACATACAGAGATTATATACATAATTCATGAGCAATTCGATCTGCAAAATGTATTGAAACTCACTCAGGCAGTTTAACGAAGCTATTATTTAAGATGAAAGCGGATCCCTACACTGGAATGTGGTTTCACATGTTTAGATTAGCGGCTTTCGAAGGAAGCCAAGGGACTCTATTTCATATTTAACAAGTCCATTTACCTTCACGCGCCCATGTTTATTTCTGTAAATTAATACGGCTTTTCTTCTAACCAGCATCAGACTACACTCTAACTAAAAAAGAAGGCATGTATGAACACGTTTCGGAAGACACGGCTTTTCTTAAGATCAGATAAGTTCACACTGATGCCTGATATAATATAAAGACTTGATGATTATAATTATATAAAATCATCAGCATAAAGTAACAAGAGAAGTTTCAAATAAATACCAAGATGATTCTGAATTTCATTATTGAGATTATCAAGGCCGTTATACATATTAGTCAATAAAAAATCTTCCAAATCGTTTAAATACAATGCAAAAAGAAACGGGGAAAGATTTTCCTCTTGTCTAACCCCTGAGTAACATTAAAATAATCACTGATGATACCTTTGTGGGATACGCATGATTTAATACAATTATACATGTTGCGTATAACGACAAAGCATTTACCTGAAATATTACATTTAAAGGAGAATATTGGAGAAAAAATTAGTTTTAATATGTTTAACATTATTGTTTAAGACATAGGGTATCAATTGTTTTTATTATAATGGCACAGTTAATAAGGCTGGCAGCAGTCACGTGATATGACGTTAATTGTGGTTATTAACATTAACATTAAAGAGGTTGAAAGTCATAAACGCCTAGGTATAACACTTCAAAGCGACTGTTCATGGAAAGTACATATCAATGACATGCTTACGAAAACTACATCGTTATAAACAGTCAACATATACAATTGTTTAATACCCAGAGACCGTACATTAAGTAATAATCCCAGACCGACCGGCCTCTCTCATAAAGCATTGCACATGTTCTCCTTAGCGTCACTAACATTAGGTAATGCCTTACCAACACCGGACAACCATAGCAATAAAACGTCCAGATCTCTATGCTGTCACCAGTTGTGCACCGCATCTTATGTAATTTAATATAAAACAGAAGCCATTTCTATTGTAACCTGTCGCTTAGTAATGAGATATCCGTATACAAATCAGACAATATGGTGTTCAAATAAATCATGATGATCCTTAGAATATAGAACAACTTCATCTCCATAAATGATAGTTACGTTAGTTCATTTTACAATATACATACATTAAGTCATTATACATGATAGTCACTTATTCAATTATACAACATCTGTAATACAGAATATCAATTCAAAATTCATATGTTATAGTCAGTATTTATTTTAAGATTTAATATAGAAATAATAACATCATTCTTGAACAATGATATTCGGATTACGTTATGATTTAGCTGAATAAGACATGTTCACTGAAGGTGAACGACATGGCCGAGTGAGCTGAATCAAGTATGCGACCAGCGGAGACGGATTAGGCTTTGCTTAAAGATTACTTATTTATTTTTTATTTATAGATAACACCATATTGTCTGATTTTTATAAACTATTCTACGACATATAACACATACTAGACACTAATGTAGCGTCTATTTATCTTACATTAAACATACTTATATTACACAAGACAGAACCTGATTGCATGCCTTTGTGAAACTTAATACCACATGGGTTTGTGTCTCTTATTAAATATGACTATTGCAAACTGGTTAACTTGCTATGAATATAATGGCTACGTATTGTCATCTACACATAAGACCTATATTGAGAATTGACAAACAACACTGAAGTATTTTAGTACATATTAGAAGTAATATATTCATCTTAGTCATATATGCGTCGACACATTGTAATAGAATATTTATTATTAACTTAATGATCTGTCTTACAGGTACACATATTGTCAAGTGTATTAAGGTTGGAGATATATCAAACCATTCTAACGGGAGTAACTCCGATATACATCAATAGTTATAAACAGAAGTAAGTCTAGCTTCAAATATACAAGCGGTAGTCTGATATAAATAAGCATTTAGAAGTACACTATTCAAGCAGCGGTAGATATGATACAAATAAAACATTTTTTAAGTGGATGAAGTCTAGGTAAACTTGCTTTGATATACACTGATCAATTATAAAGTAAACAGTATTCAAGTGTTGGTAACGCTTGATACATATAGATTACATTTAGTCATTGAAGTAACTGGAAGAACTAGCGCCGGTAGTTTTGCATATAATTTATCATTTATATACTGAGGTTAAAGTCTAGCTTTATATCATATTCAAGCGTCGATAGCGTCGGTTGATAAATATAGATAAAAACTAAATAGAAATACATTGTTCAAGCATGAATCAAACATTAAGACTTTGGTTATAAGTAATGTTAAATATAGCAGGAAAGTAACTAACTTAAAATCAACACACAAACAGCAGAATGGTCAGTCAAATATGAATCTGATATGAGACTGTGCAAGACCCATATTTATACTGACCACTGTGTTTAATGTTGAAAAGGATATCTCATTACTAAGCGACAGGTTACAATAGAAATGGCTTCTGTTATATATTAAATTACATAAGATGCGGTGCACAACTGGTGACAGCATAGAGATCTGGACGTTTTATTGCTATGGTTGTCCGGTGTTGATAAGACATTACCCAATGTAAGCTACGCTGAGGAGAACATGTGCAATGCTTTATGAGAGAGGCCGGTCGGCCTGGGATTATTACTTAATGTACGGTCTCTGGGTATTAAACAATTGAATATTTTGACTGTTTATAACGATGTAGTTTTCAGGGATACATGGGGGGAAAATACACAGGTTTTTCAATGATCAATTGTTTGAGAAGTCTGAAATATCGTTATCTTGAAAAACGCTAACTAAATTATATAATTATATATTATATATAATATATTATATTTATCTTGCCTCTTTTTGATTATTGCTGTCATGTATGGGATAGCTGTACGATTGAACAGGCCATGTTATTAAAAAAATTACATTTATACGCATTAAGAACTATTTGCGGTGCGGTACGTGGTACAGGTCACGATAGGATATATGCAGAAACAAATTACAGCACGCTAAAAGATAGAAGATACCGATTTAAACTCACTAATTTCTATAAAATGTACCATAAGATGACTCCAGACTATCCGAGCGATCTTGTACCAAGAAGGGTATTTGAACAAAAGTAATTATAATCTAAGAAACAGTTCTTCTTGCCAAATACCATTATGATGTGGATGTCACGATGAGTTTACGAGCGCTTCATGCGCGACAACCGGTCTTAGACACTGATAGTGTGAGTAATAGCGGGTTTAAATTCGTCTGGGATAGCGATAAACTCGAGTTGTTTAGAGAAAATATTTTATCAGATAAAGTACAGCAACTTCTTGATAAATCAGTAGACAACGCATTTTCATGTATTGACAAAAGCATAGACTACATTGTCGAGGCGCTTTGTTTAGCTGCATCTGATATGAAGAAAGCACTCAAGAAACCCAGAACAAATAACAATAACTTTTGGTTTGATAAAGAATGCAGGAAACTAAAGGCTGAACGCTGTAGATCTCTAAACAAATTCAGAATATAAAGACAAAGACTCCCTTACATCTTATAATAGCATAAGGAATAAATACCATTCTGTTTGTAAACGTAAACGTACAGAATACTACAAAAATAAACAAAACCTGATAATAATATATATATAATATAAATAATTCCAAATCGTTTTGGCGTGAGCTAAAATATCTTAATCCGAACCCTAAAACAAATGTAATCTCTACCAACGAGTGGTTCCAACACTTCAAAAATCGTTTTGCTTCAGAAAATACAGTAAATAACGAAACTGACCAATTTGATGTCCTTGAATATCCACCATATGATCCAAACCGAGAACTTTCAGATCAAATACTTGATTCACCTATATCCAGAGAAGAAATAACAAATAGTATCCAAAATCTTAAACTTGGAAAGTCACCAGGTGCAGACAATATTATACCTGAATTGTTTAGATACTCGGCTGATCTTTTGATACCGTATCTCGACTTAGTGTTTAATCAAATACTAGAAACAGGTCAATTCCCCACAGACTGGTCAATGGGAATAATTATACCATTACACAAAAATGGTGATGTGAAGAATGTAAATAATTACAGAGGAATAACGCTATTAAGTATTTTTAGTAAAATTTTCACTTCTATCATCAACAAGAGATTGGTATTTTGGGGTGAGACTATGAATAAATTAACGGAATGTCAGGCAGGCTTCAGAAGGAATTATACAACTACTGACAATATGTTTGTGCTGCAGAGTTTAATACAAAGATATTTACATTCGAAAGGTGGGAAATAGTATGCTTTATTTGTTGATTTTACAAAAGCTTTCGATTCTGTAAAAAGGGATAAATTGTGGAACCTCCTTCAAATGAGTGGCGTAAGCCCAAAGATGAATTACCTTCTGCGAAGCATATATGAAAATGTCAAAGCCTGTGTCAGAAATAATAATATATTATCAGAAACCTTTGATATACAGATTGGAGTGAGGCAAGGTTGTGTACTGAGCCCGTTTTTATTCTCATTTTCATAAATGAATTGGCTATGCAGATCGAGAATAACTGTTCACATGGTATACAACTACATCCTGATGTTTTCCAAATATTCCTTTTACTTTTTGCAGACGATATTGTGCTCATTTCAAGTACTGTTGCAGGTCTTCAAAAACAAATCAATGAACTTGAAAGTTTTTGTGACAATTCAAAATTATCAGTTAACTTGGATAAAACAAAGGTGCTGGTATTTAAAAAGGGTGGAAAACTTTCGAAGAAGGAACAATGGTTTTATAAAGATTGTGAATTAGATATAACAAATTCCTACAAATATCTTGGTGTATTTTTCACTAATCAATTATCATGGTCTACGCATACAAATTATGCATCAATCCAGGGGAAAAAAGTACTTGTTGGTATTATAAGACAGATGAGTATACTAGGTGACCTAAGCAGTAACACATTTTTCAAAATATTCCATGCCAAAATATACCCCATTCTCTTATACGGGGCAGAAATCTGGGGGTTAAATTCTTTCGCAAAACTAGAAATGGTTCATCTTTATGCATGTAAAAAGTTCTTAGGTGTTAAACAAAATACTCCAAACTTAATGATTTATGGAGAATGTGGCAGATTCCCTTTATATATCCACTCATATTGTAAAGTTATTCGGTATTGGATAAAGCTTCTAAACATGCCCTCATACCGCCTACCTAAAAAATGTTATAAAATGATGCTCTTATACGACAAGAATGGTCACAAGAATTGGGTTACCGACGTTAAAGCAACACTATTTTCTGTGGGATTTGGGAATATTTGGCAAAATCAAGAAATAGGTGTAGAGCCTGAATTCATAAGTGAATTTAAACAAAGACTAAAAGATATATATTTTCAAAATTGGATGGGAAAATTATCATTTTCAAGTAAATGTGACACGTACCTAACCTTTAAAAGCAATATCCATACCGAATATTACTTATCTTGTTTAAATGTAAAGAAATACAGAATTAGTCTAGCACGATTCCGATGCTCGTCCCATGAACTTTGTATTGAAACGGGTAGATATAGAGGTTATCATGAGAGTGTGTTTTGGGATGGTCAATATCCTGCATTAGGAATAAACATTGTATTTTGGGAGCCTTGGCAAGCTAAATACATTGTGTTTATTCCTTATGCAGGATATTTCCCATCCCAAAACACACGAACATGATAACTTCTTTATCATACAATGTCATTCTTCATTCATTTTGCGCAAAACAGCATGACAACATTAATTTCAAAGTTGAACTTTACTGTAACTACGCGTATTGATATATGCAAATGAACTGCGTGCTATTCTCACAGTAAAATGACACAAAATAACACTTCCTAAATTATGCTTTCAGAAAAAATAGTTGTTATTTTCGGCATGATCTTAATTTTCAATGTTTGAATACGTTTTAAATTACGTTTTTCAAATGAAAAATATTTAAGCTGAGGACAGCGAATTCGAACTCGCGTCCTTTCGTGTAATCATGAGTGTAGGGGAGTCCATCTTGAAGGGGCGAGAGTTGCTTCCCTTCCGCCCGGTTGCAAATGGCGACTCACACATCACACGGAGAGCTAAACTGAATGTTAGGCAGCGACTTCTAAAATCCCCTTTACAAAAGTCACATTATGGAACAGTGAAGATTGACTTTCGATAAATGCATATGTGACTCAAACTGCCTTTGTTACCTGTGAGTATTTATAAATTGTTTACGCCGTAGTTTTCAACTCGCGATGAACATGTTTTGGCACTGCTTGATCATAATATTTTTTTCCGTAATATGCATTGCACTATGTTTGTTTGTCATTTCTCAAATTAATGCAGATCTATATATGAAATGAAGTATGTATACCGTGCCGTCATATGTATTTACATGAAGCTATTACGCTATTTGAACTGTTACGGCTATTACTCAATAAATTTAACTGGGTTTCATAAATGACACTGTATTATAACAACGTTTTCAAACGAGTTAAATTATACAAGAAGACAAAACACTTCAGGCTTGTAATGGCAGATTTTTAGCAACCGAAAGGAATTTATCCTCATGAGCGGAATTACTCAGACCCACTCTACAGGCGTTCGAAATGTTAATGCTTGTGACGTCATTCTCAAAAGAAGTTCCGTCACTTGACCTCTGTAATTTGCATCTTTATCCGTATATGACCCCAACGGATACCGAAAATATCCGTTGCCTTTATCCTGCCGAGAACACCATCCATTGTATGATAAATAAGAATATAAGTAGAGAACAAAGATTTTGTCAAATATGTAAGTCTAATATTATAGAAGATGAATACCATTTTTTACTGATTTGTCCTTTGTACAGCAACATCCGAAAAAAATATATCAAAGAAAACTACTATGTAAATCCAAATAAGCTAACATTGTCTCTACTTTTAAACAGTGTAAACAAAAAAGAAATTGAAAACCTGTCCATGTTTATCTTTTATGCGTTTGTACATAGAAATCGCATTATTTCATGAAATGTCAGTGCATTGTATATTTTGTACTATAGGCCTGAGGCCTTTTAAGGACTGAAATAAAGATTGATTGATGTGGAATTCTTTATCAAAAGAAGCCATCAACGCTCCTACCCTTAATCAATTCAAAACTATGATAAATCCAACGGAAACTCGGAATTCTTTCAAATTGAATTTAGGGACTAGATTTTGTCAAATCATCAATTGTCGCCTTAAGCTCGGTTGTAGTGATCCAAACGCCCACCGTTATAATAGACACATATCGGAAACGTCCAGATGTTCATGTGGTCACAATAACGAAGACGTAGTTCACTATCTGTTTACTTGCCGAAACTACCACCATTTAAGATCAAATATGTATTTTTACAATCAATGCTATGACATAACGACAGTATTTTATGGTAACAGCTCCTTGAATGACACCACTAACAATAATATCTTGAACTCATTACATCAGTGTATCAGTAAAAGCATCCGGTTCCTTTGAATGTATCTTGTAATTAATGATTTAATTTTGAGCTGCAGCCCACTTCATTATTAGGCACACCTAACAACATGACGAAATTCATCTCTGATGTTATACACATGTTATATCTCATGTTGCTGTCTCATTGATTGTGTAACCACCTTTTTGAAATATATATGTACTGGAGCGGCGTTGAAATAAGCCTGTGGCTTGTTCGCCAATCCTATTTTCATGTTTATGAAATAAAATATGTTTAAACAATATGACGTTAAAGATGCTCTTCCCTAAGCTATGGCATAAGCGGAACCGTGTACGGAACGTTCGTAGTACTATTATGGCTTCCTCGGATAGCGATGGCAGTGTTGATTGTCAACCCCCAGACATAAACAACGTCCGTCCTTATCAGTATGAACCTATTGTGAATCAAGATGTAACTGAACACCAGAAATCAAGTGAGGATGAGCTGTCAGGTGTCATCTCTGAGAGAGTTGGTGTGCAATAGCAATTTTTGGGGGGCGCAAAAGTTATATGGGTGTGCGCAAAAGCAATGTTACCGGATTGTGCAGAGAGAAAACCTTCATCAAACAGCACATATGATGGTGTTGTTGTGACTAGGTGTCGGACACTAGTGCCTTTTGATAGAGAAGAAATCACTTAGAGATAGCAGGAACTATAATAATGTGTACATCGAAAGTGATTAGCCTGTACAACAACGTATCCAGGAATCCAACATCAGGATGCTGGTTAATGCAGTTGGAGGAAACCTTCGATACAACGGGGGACGTGACGTATCCATCATGCCGACTCTGATCGACAGAACAACCGGGACGGCGCGTGGACCACAGTGCGACGTGAAAGAGGAAGCAGGGGAGGATACAACAACCGCTGGATCGGCAACGACAGTGAAGAACGACAACGTGGAAACAACGCTGACAACACCCGGGACGAGAGAGAAGCACGTTGACAAACAGTCACCACGTGGGATGCGGACCAATCAACATCGAGGACCAGGTGACAGCCGGGGTCAGAGGTCACGGCACTCTGATCGGGGTCAAGGACGAGGTGAACTTTACTTTAACTATTGAATAAACTGTCGGTTCTGGAAAGTTGCTGGCTGTTGCTGACAAGTAATTACCGTTCTTACTGATAATTTTATGTTGCGTGAATCTCTCACGAACTTCCTACATCTTGACATTATTGGTATTGCCGAATCACATCTTGTTGGAGAGTGTAAACTCAGTGTTGATAATTATACATGGTTCGGGCACAAACGACTTACATAGAGACGCCAAACGTCGTTCGGGTGGGGTAGGGTTCCTTGTGAAGAACACTGTACTTGATATGTATAATGTTGACATTCTGGACAATAATATGGAAGGTATATTGTGGTTGAAACTAAGCCATAAGACATTTCATGAATATGTATCAGATATGTGTGTGTGTTATCTGCCTCCTGAACATTATACACGTGATGTAGATGCAGCTGTATATTATGAAACTTTGTTGGCACAGATTTATGATTATCAACGTTATACTATACGATATATTTGTGGTGATTTTAACAGTCGATGTGCAGACCTACTCGACCATATTGAAGGAGTGGACTTTTTGCACAAGAGAGACGTTATTGATATGAGTGTAAATAACCATGGTCGCTTGTTGTGTGCTTTTTTAACTAGTGCTAGTATGTGTATTGTAAATGGGCGCACATGTATGAATGATTTTACCTATGTAAGTACAAGAGATACATCTGTTGTCGATTTTTGTTTTGTAACTATGAAGCCCCAATGATCACTCGTAGAGGGGGCTGGGCTGAGTGGTGTGATCGATGCGGAGTATATCTCTTAACTCATGTACTTCAGGAAACATACAGGATGATGATGTGGACCATGCATATCGTATGAAGTATGATACCAGGCATATCCAAGGTAGTTTCTCATCGTCACGAGAGATCCATGACAAACTGAGTGACATTATTTTGAAGTTAGATAAATCTCAACAGGAACAATGTGACTTAGATGAAGCTTTTAAGATGAGTTTTAAAGATACCGTTTTAGATTAAATGCGATGTCAACTCCCTAGCAAAAGAATGATTCTGTCCTCTAAAAAATGCAACCAGAAAAGGAAGATAAAGATGGAATGGTGGACTGATATTGGAATGGTGGAATGACATTACAGAGCGAGACTGGTGTAGGATTCGAAGTCCAAGGAAAAGAAATCTGAAAGCTGTATACACCCATAAACGGACCCTGTTTGATAAAGCGGTAAAATCTGCAAAGAGGCTTCATAAACAGAAAACATTGCAGGATTTGGAAAACCTTTGTGATTCTGGGTCAAGCGAGGTTTGGAGGAAAATAGGTAAAATTGGTGTTGGATATGAAAGAAAAAAGCAAGTTCCGATGGAAGTCCGACTAGAGGATGGTAGTATCTCAAGAGATAGAAATGTTGTTCTTAATACTTGGAAATGTGCCTACGAGACTCTTTTAAATTGTAATGATGAAACTATAAGTGATAATGAGTGTACTGATTCCCAAGGAGACAGTTATCTTAACAGTGAAATAACATTACAAGTAGTTCAGTACTCTCTATTTCAAGCTGTTCAACTGTTTTATTACCCATAAACCACTTTCGGTGGTACAAGAGCATATACACAAATACAATTTACAATTTACAGGCATGCGTCTGTAGACAGACAATGATTACACTTAATAGTTCATTGAATAATACACGAATATGTGAATAAATAACAGACAGAATACAGATACTTACTAAATATTTGTTAGCATATTTTGAAGCTGTATGATCAAACTTGACAAGTATATTTCTTATGTACGACAGTTGTTGGCGACATGACGTATACTAATCTAGATATATTGTTATTAAAACATTTGTTTGTGGGTAGATATCGTTCATGATTTAAATTTAGCATTGGACAGTTTAGAATATAGTGTAATTCGTCACCGATTACACTTAAGTTACGAAGTTTACAATATCTTTTATCCCTCTGTATGTTCTGCCATCTTCCAGTTTCAATCGGTAAGTTGAGATTTAAGGTTCAAAATTTTAAAATTGGAACATAAATATGTTTAGGAGAAAGTACATATTTTTCGAAAACTTATGTGTGTTTATAGTGTTGATAGTACATTCCCTTTGGACTTGATCTGATATTTTCTCTCCAATTTTGAGTGAATTGATCTCTGAGAATGTGTCCAGCTTTCAAAACTAGAAAAGAGGTGGAACATACCGAGGGGTTTACAAATACATGTGATTATCCAATTCTATCTAATAATCTTTTGATAAAGTGAATCGATGGGTCCGAATTAAAGTTTTCGTTATATTTATTCAAACTATAATGATATAACACGTTGGATAATTTAAACGTATCAGTACATGTAAGTTTGTGCCAAAAGGATAACATACGCTGGTATATTTTTTAAATAAATTGGTACTCTCCCAAATTCGCCGTAAACCATGAAATGTGGGGTAGATTTTCTTAGTCCATATGCGAGTTTCCAAAATTTTAAATGAATACTTTCTATTAATTGAGGTTACTCAAATCCCCATACTTCCGATCCATAAGTTAGAATAGGCGTTATATTTACATCAAATGCAGATAATAAACAATCTAAAGGCAAATTTAAATTTCTTGCCAAGTCGGGGAAGGTTCTGGGATCCCAGTTGAGGTGATAAAAAATGAAGAATCAATCAAGATTTTACACAGTCTCTTCACTGAATGTTTTAGAAAAGGAATGATTCCGAATGAGTGGTCTAAAGGTATTATTAACCCTATACCGAAGTCAGGAACTGAAGACCCACGTAATCCCCTATCATACCGAGGCATCACATTAGCATGCTCGACATATAAACTGTATTGTGAAATACTGAACAGTCGACTTAGTGAACATGTTGAATATAATGGACTACTTTACGATGAAGAGAATGGTTTTAGACAAAAGAGATCAAGAACGGAACACATTTCAACACTTACGGCGTTAGTCATCCTCGGTTACCCAGGGTTTTATATATGCTCCGTTACTCTCCACTGATATAGTGGAGAGTAACGGAGCATATATACAATCCTGGGTAACCGAGGATGGGCGTTAGTGGAAACAAGGAAAATTATGAGAAAAGTATAACTATTTGGGACTGTTGCTAACCGAGCACTTGGACTATATGCTGATGGGAAAGGCAGTGGCAAGTTCGGCAAGTTAGAGCCCTGGGAATTTTCATATCAAAGTACAAGGTAATCGGTGTAATCGGTATGCTATCTGTTACCTTCAGTAAACTATACTATACAATGGTTTGGGCCACCATAGACTATGGGGAATGTTTAATATACCTGCAATCAATACAGTCCACAACCGTACTATGAATTTTTTCAAGGGAGTGAAGAAACACGCATCAAACAGTGAAGTTGCGGGAGATATGGGATGGGTGCTATAAAGTTGCAAGTGATAGATGTCCAGATAGACTGTTCTCGGTTGTGTTTAAGTGGGCAAACAGGAAGGCGTTAGTTTACAAGCGTAACTGGAACTTTCGTATCCATAGCAAGTATAGATGTTTGGAGTTGGACCATTTCATCCCACAGACAACCCTTCCCGTACATGAGAATTCCGCAACTCTTGCGGAAATCCGCACTTTTGCCGCAAAATTTGCCGCACAGAAATGCCGCAAAATTGCCGCACATGCGGAGTATTGGACGCCGCATGTTGCGGCATTTTTGCGGAATTAAGAAAAAAAGGCCACATAAATGCCGCAAGAAAGCCGCAATATTTTTCCGCAGAGATGCCGCACGACAGCCGCATAAATGCCACAAGAAAGCCGCAACATGCGGCGTCCAATACTCCGCATGTGCGGCAATTTTGCGGCATTTCTGTGCGGCAAATTTTGTGGCAAAAGTGCGGATTTCCAGGCGCAAAAATGCTGCATGATGCGGCTTTTATGCGGAATTAATAAAAAGAGTAGAAAGCCGCATAAATTCCGCAAGTATGCCGCAAAGGCTTTGAAAAGCTGCAACATGCGGCATTTTTGCGGAAATAAGAAGAGGAAAAAGCCGCATAAATTTCTCAAGAAAGCCATGCAAAATGTTGCAAGAATACCACAGAAATTTCACAGAAAGTTAACGACACAAATTGGAACGACACAAATGTTTATTCCAAACATTACACGGTGAGTCAAAGTTTGTAAATCTTTCAAAAAATAAATCATTAAGAGGCATCACTTCTTCAATCTGAATGAGTAGATTTCATTATTCTCTGAAACAGTTTCAAGATTGATGCATCCTGGCTATTGATGATTCAGCGGTATCAGGAAATCACTGATATCTGAAAATAAGAATGAAATAAACAATTGATATTGTTCATATTTTTTTTTTAATACTGATGTATAGTATATTAAAAGTTTAATTCAGAAAGTGAAATTATTATTCTTTATCTTATAAGCAGTTTTGTTTCAAAAGTATTGTAGTTTCAACTCTAAGATAACCATGAGGATATTTTTATTCATAATTAGCAATGGGTAATTATGCCTACAAATAATCAGTCATCGAAATAAGGATTGCCCCTGTACATGATGTATTGATATTCATTACAATACACAACACATACATGTACAAAAAGGATATTATAATATTACACACTAAGTGATACTCAAACAGAATCCACAACATTATTTCATTATTAAAAATATAAGAACTTGTGTTAATGTTTATCATCTGATAGACATTGTTTTATCAATTACAAACTTCATAAAATGCAGATTCTTAAAAACATATGTTATGCAAACTAACCTTAAGAAACTCAGTATGTAGAAAAGGTTCATGGATTATTTGGTCTTTATTTTCATTGCAAACTGCAATCTGAAAATAACAGTCATATGAAAATAAGAAATTGCCTAAGATTTGAGAATATATTGGCACAAATTTCTTTCAAATTACCAAATGTTTATCATGCTTGCTTCAAATTCTTAAAACACTGTTAACAGAATTCTATACTTTTATTTTACTTACTTTTTCATCCTGTTGACGTCCATCTGCATTGCTCAACTTCTGAAAATAAATACAATGCAACAAAGTCAGATATTAACTTGGATTATGTTTTTTGTTTCAGCCGAAGACTTAAGTTGGTTCTGGAGGAGATATAAATACAAATAATAATTAAAACACATTTTTCTAGACTCCATGTAACATCCTTAACATGGTAAAATCTTAAGTAGGAGATGAAATAATTTTCAAACAATTTGTTATGATAAATATATATGAATTCTTCCAGTTTGACAAAAAAAAACAAAATTTTCTTTAATTGAATAACATTAAATTTGTAAGAGCTTTCATTCTTCAGATTGTTATGAGTCATGTCAGTCTACTCATCACTCTGATTTTTTCAGATTGAACGTTCACAATTAAGAAGTTGTTTTCAAGAAAAAAGTTATTTTCAAATTTTGTGTTCAGTCTTTTCTTTTCTCATTTATCTTAAACATTTACAACCTCGCCCATGGAAGATACTGCAGTGTAATGGAAATATTACACTAGTGTAATACTGCTGAATTAATGACAACATACAAACTAACATTTTGTATGACAACATCCATACTTACATTTGTGAGTTATACTGTCTAGTGAGCAAGAACAAAGAATGACTATTATTTGCTCTTCCTCAAATTCATTTAACCAACTATAATTGACTATAATTACCTCTGATCGCCAGGAAAAATTGAACCAGTCAGCTCTTCCCAAATGTCCAGCTCTGCATCCCTTGCAAGTTGACCAAGATGACTGAATAATTAAAAGAAATAGAAATTACTATTGCATTCCTAATATATATCCTAATATAATATCACTACTATATCAAAACACTATAAAATAACTTGAAGTTGACACATTTTAGAAATTATAACAAAGACTAATATCAGTTATGTGACCATTTATATGTTGACAAGACATTATTCTGTATCTCTGCTTCAAATGCTACTTTTTTTTTACAATTATAATCATATCATCTTTGCTGTAGATCTAGGATTAAATGGTTTAGCCCTAGATTAATTAAATTAATAATTTGTATCAATATAATCCAAAAGCATAAGTAATGAAACTCATAAATAATTTGGTGAATGTGCACACTGTTTCTTACAATTTTCTTACAACAAATAGGCGAATTATTTACTTTTCTTTTGTCAGAGTGGGACTGAATTTTAGGATGGACCGTATTAAATAAATTTAATGCAGGTGATTCCAGGCTGAATACATTATATTGTTATGTTGATTTCATAATTCTAAGTCTAGGTTACATAAATTGTAAGTTCATGCATCTACAAGGATGTTTATAATCAATTTACATTATTTATAGACTTCAAACAAGATTAATCAATGAACTGTAGACTGCTAGAGTCAACAGTCATTGCACAACAGAGAAATTAGTTATTTAATTGTCACCAGCATTGTGTCATAGAGACATTAATCATGGTGTCATGGTGCACTTCCCTTTCACAAATATAACATTTCTAATTACAATATTATCAATGACAAGGTGTGAAACATAAGTGAACAATAAATAATTTGTTCAACTTTGTTGACTGTATTTTATAAACGTTAATCGAACTATAAATAGACAAATTAATTTTTAAACCCCAAAAGATCGATGTCACTTATTATCTACATTAAATAAATACATACTGAAATAGACTTACGTCAATATACGATGCGATTAGAGGTGATGGAATCACGGCAGTCCCTATCGTCTTCGTTTATACCGGAATCGTCCATATTGTTTTGCCTTTTGTCCTGTCGACACTACAGACTAGGTCACGTCATCTGAGAGTTTGCTGCTTGTTCTTCAAAGAATAATTCATTCTTTTGAAACTCAAATACTTATGTCTCCAAGAAAATACACTGTCCAGATGACCAGAACACCCTCGGCGATGCAAAGTAATACTTTTGACAACAATATGAATCCGATTCCATGCTTGGTTCCATTTCATAATGTGGCGCCGATATTCTTGGGCATGCGCAGAAAGCACTTCCTGTTGGGATCATATTCCACTGAATGCATGTTGACCACCCTTTGAGCATTTAGTTATAATCGTATTTATAATACAGTTTAACAAATTAATTAATGAGTCGACACTGATTTCAAGTGCAACATGAGTGATCATGCCGTGAATTTAATGAGGATATGTATAAAATATTAACAGTGAAATATTAGGGCGACCTAGTATATAAACTGAAACAATTTAATTAAAATATATCTATAAAGGCAAATGATGGAAATGTTTCTTGCTATAAATTATATTATTCAAAGGGTTACAATCCATCGAAAATGCAACTCCCTCCCAACAAAGACTTGTTTAATAAACGTACCTGCAGCATGTACATTCCTCCAGCTACGGAAATAAAGTTATTGTTAAAGCGTTTATTCTTGTATCACTTTATTGAAATATGTTATTTTAACAAATGTTTTAACAATTCTTTTTTAACTTCAACTCAATTAGAAACAATTTGTTATGCATTGGTTATCGGCAAGTTGCATATTATGCAAGTGCGTTCGTAAGGCTGCGCATGAAGAGAGATCGTAAAAACTTTTTCAAATGGAATAATCTTGGCCGGCCGGTGTTTAAAACGAAAGATAAAACTCCCTCCAAGTTAGAAATAATAGCAACTGAATATTCAAAAAAAGTTTCAAGTCAAAGTGGCGAAATAGTTTTATCAAATTCTCTGCACTTATTCTCACGTATATGTACATGCATTTGCAGTTGCTTTGATGCAAGTAATGATGACAATGATTGAGAATAATTCTGCATACCAATTGCCCTTTAGAACACGGTTTCGAACCATTACGCATTTTTAATATAATCTGCGTATATTTGTTCGTTAATCTTTTGGTTTTCTTAAATTATCGCAATATGTAGCAAAGGATTTCGAGATGATGTTTCTCTTTTGAAAACGCCCTTTACTCCATCATCGTCGATATGTTCCCTTGATAGTGAACATTCCGATTATATGTCGTGGTTGTCACTACATGTATATTGCCTATTCAGAAATCTTGCTTATTGGTTTTCTTATATTTGAATATAACTGATATATATATAATTGGCGATGCAGGAAAGTGTGACCATCATCAAATGATAAATCGTCATTATATAACGTTTTTTAATGTAATTTACATAAATCAGGTTTATCAATGCACCTCATGTTAATCCTTTGTGAGTTAACAGTTTATTGTGCGTTACTACGTTCCAGAATCATTACAAGTCTTAAAAATGTAAATATAAAGGCCTACGTTTCTCTTCAGTTTATACTCATTGTAGTATATAAGCTAAACAAATCGTATTTTATTACTGATGAAGAACTTTCAAAGTAAACAAATCTTTAATCAAATCCTCGCCATTTGTTAGAGGCAATTGAGATTTTGGTTTACCATTCTAATTTAAGTCAATCAATTAATGCATTTATGATCGTTCAAATGAAACTAACTTCCCACTTGCACTTTGAAGGAGTTGTGAGACGTCAAGTCGCATATCGAAAACGTTTTCAACATGTATATTTGTAAAGCAAAATGTTGATTTCTTTTGCGTCTCAGGGTGAGTCGTCGGTCTATAAATCTTCAAAATTGACTTTTTTTAGTATTGAAGATTAACATACAGTTACAATTTTCTCCTTCACGTGAATCTTTAATGATGTTCAAAATTTCAAAAGGTGTAATTCCTTTATTTGGCAAATAATGTTCGATCTGTTTAATGTACTGTTAAACGTCGACCCTAGATATATAAATCCTTGGTTGAATGATGCTGAATAGGTGTAGTGTGAACAATGAATATTATCATATTCAGCATCATAGATTAAAGAAATAACACTATTTGATTACTTTATTGAACTTATTAATATTAAAAAACACAACACAGCGGACCAATACAAACTTGTTATTGTTATTTTTCGTTTAAGTTAATAACATGCTTATGGAACAAATCACTATTATTTTATATTTAATGTAGTTTTTTTTGTGTCTGTACTGGTGAAAACTTCTAGGTCTACGAATTCACCTTACTGGCTTAGGTAATAAATAGATAAGGTAATACAAAAGTGTAAGAATGTTTATTTCAATAAAAAATGCTTTTGGAAAACATGGCCTTGTTCGTTTGGGTACGAATTGCAGATTAACAAATACTCCTTACACCGAAATGCGATCTCGTTTATACACAGCGCACCATTAACGACACTGCTGTGGATTACAAGAAATAGAACACTTCCGGTTATAATATTTCGTGCTTAAAGTATTCATCATAATCATCACACAATACATCTCGTTCTGGAAAACGTTTTAAAAGGGAAAAAATAGTCACAACATGTTTCATTGCGTAAATCGAAATCAAAAAACGCTATTAATCATGTATATTTGTAAACTTAACGTATGACTTCGTTTGATTACGAATCTACCGAATCCCAGATTGATCAATACTCCTTACACCGAAAAGCGACCCCCCTCAAGACACAAAAGCCAATTACCGGCCCTGCTGTGAAATACAAGACGAAGCAGACAGCGCACACACTTCCGGTTGTAATGTTTATGTTGGAAATGCGAGTTAAAGTTGTTTTACTTCAGCTCAATTAAACGATACCAGGAGACAAATATACATGGAAGAAGAATGGTCACACTGTATGTAGTTTGTTTTTATTTAAAGAGTGAACAGGTACATGTTTCATGTTCGTTTTAACTTAGTAACAGTAAGTTACTGGTCAGATGTCGAGTTGTAGAACTTTCAGATTTGAATCATTCGCTCTGCCTCTGGTGTAACTAATATTTTGACCCCAATAATTTTGGCAATACATCTCCCATGCCTATATCCCAGGCCATTATCTTTTGATACGCTTTCACAATAAATATCATGACTTGTCTGTTGAGAACTCGTTTCTCACCTTGGGCAAATCTATATTCAATATGAGGGGGAATGGGTCATTTGTACAGTTCCATAAATGATAAACGATCACTTTTCTTGAATAAAATCTTTATCGTTCATATCATAACCACTGTAGATCATACTATTTATTAATCCTTCCTATATTTACAATTAAAACAAATTAATATCATCATCGTAACCTGTTGGTATCCCACCCAACCCAATCCATTTAATAGTGGGCCATGTCCACAATTCATGAACCACTGAGGTGGGTGGGTGCTTGTTTTTTTTGGGTTTTTTCTGACATGTGTGAAATTTAAAAAAATACATATATGTATTTGATTAAAGGTCAACCAAAATACATTAAAACAATTAACAGCAATCAACTCAAACTTAAAATCTACTTGGAATATACATATGTTCACCATTGAAAGTTCATCTAATATAAATTCATATTCCTTCAAAGGAATAAATCATAGAATCACACCTTTGTATACTAGACATCTTTATATGCTGGATGCCAGTTCACCATTTGACAGTTATCTTTCATGAATTGATATATTTATGATTGCTAACTGTAAAAAATTATGAACATGTTATTTGTACTTATTAGTACTTGTCAAGTGATTATCAACTTGCTAATAAATTGGTCAATAAAACATGTTCAATTAATGCAAGTGTAAAGACTAAGACATTAAGTTGATTATTAGTTAATTAAACAATCAAACAGAACAAAATTTGTAAAAACAACTGTGTTTCTGCAATTGTTTGTATGGATAGTAAAGTGGTAATGGAAATTCAAAAGAATTATGTTATGAATTCAGTACATTTCATTTTGCATCTAACCTTCCAGTTGGACAAAACGTTATAAACTTAATTGCATCCGTGCGTTTGTCTGTTCATCTGTCTGTTTCCGGAGCAGAACAAAATAAAAGGCCTTATAGGCCTAACTTTATGAAACTAGGTATGTTGACAGTTGTGTCTTTCAACTTTCTGGAATTTTTCATTTTGCAGTTTCCAAGGTGGCGCAACATAGAAATTTTTTCTGGAGCAGAACTCGAAAACTGTTACACTTAGTATAATGAAAGTTTGCATATTGATTAATCATTACATGTAGTTGTGCCTTTTTGGTTATCAACTTTCTGTAATTCTTCACTTTGGTGGTTTCCATGGAAACGCAACTTAGAAATTTGTTTCCAGAGTAGAACTTGTAAACTGTTAGGCCCAGCTTAATACAACTTGTTTTATATACTAATCATTACATGTAGTTGTGCCTTTTGGGATTTTCAACTTTCTGGAATTTTCCTTTTTATTGGTTTCAACTGAAAAGCAAGTTAAAATTTCATTATCAAAGCTGAACTTTAGAACCGTTATCCCCAGCTGAACGAATCTTGGTATGTTGACTAATCATCACATGTAATTGTGCCTTTTTGGGTTTTCATATTTCTTAAATTTTTTGAGACGCGACTTAAAAAATTGTTTCGACAGCAGAACTAAAAAACAATTGGGCGTTTCTTAACAAAATTTGTTATCTTGACTACCGGTTATCATCACAATCATGTAGTTATGCCTTTTTGGGCTTTAAAATTTCTGGAATTTTTTGTTTTGGCAGTTTCCATGGAAACGCAACTCCGAAATTTGTAAACTGTTAGGCCTAGCTTAACAAATCTTGATTTTATTTACAAATCATCACATGTAGTTGTGTAGAACTTAATATCTGCAAGGATTAGCTTAATATATTAATATAGAAGCTATTGATGAAATGTTTTGCCACTGCAGTGACTTTCAGGATCAGTTCAGTCAGATTTATATGTGTATATTTTAATATAATAGTATGTTTTAGGATAGGAATCAATTAAAATATGGTGTAACCATTGGTTAAATAATAATTAATTAATTTGACAATTATGCCTTGTCAAGTTTAGGTTTTATAGAACAATTTCAAATGATTCAAAACAAAATTTCTGAAAATATTCTTAGTCAGAATTGCCGCATAAATGCCGCAATTGCGGCAATTTTGGACTTGGTGAAATTTTCAGTTTATAGTTGAAGACATCAAGAAAATCGAAAAGTCGAAATATGCCGCAAAAATGCCGCAAAGACTGGTTAAAAAGCCGCACATGAAAATGTTTAAGTTGAAAAAGCCGCAAAAATGCCGCAAAGACTGGAAAAAGCCGCACAGAATATATTCTAAGTCGAAAAGCCGCACGAATGCCGCACAAATGCCGCAAAGACTTTGCGGCAAAAGTGCAGCATTTAAGAAAGCCGCACTTTTGCCGCACTTTTTCCACACTTTTCCGCATCCGCCGCAGTTTTGCCGCAACAGTGCGGAATTCTCAGGTACGGGTTTCTTCGTTAAATTTATTACTACGGAAGTTACAGGAAAAATTTAACAAAGATTTTTTACGGAGTGGAAACCTACACTTGATTCTCCAAACAGCAATCGCGGACAAGGTGGGAACAAGTTACGACTTATCGACTTCATAAGAGTACATACGGTTCAGAGGAGTATTTGCAGAGTTCTCTCCCTTCTACATATCGATCGGGGTTGGAACAATTCAGATGCGGGGTGGCTCCAACACGAGTTGAAACGGGACGTTGTAGCAATATTCCTTTAGCTGAGAGAGTATGTTTTAATTATACTAACACTGTTGAAGATGAGTGTCATGTTTTATTTTATTGTCCACAGTATACAGATCTTAGACGAGAGCTTTTATCCAAGAGTGTGGACGTATGTCAGGATTTTAGTACTTTTAATGATTATGAAAAGTTTAGCGTCCAGTCCTGATGTTGTATTATTGTTGCCAAAACCTGCAGACGTATTTTAGAACGACGAAAATTTGTTTATATAAAGTTTAATATATGGTACCTTTTAACATGTTTTACACTTGATGGTATGTAGCCTATGTTTATTTTTTGTTTTAGTCTCTCTTAGAAACCTATCAGGGATTTTGTCTATTGTTTCGTAGGTATCTTGTTTTCTCGTAAACCCCTCATTATTATTTCAGTCGGTATTTCTTCTGATAATAACCAGGTATGAGGTTTTTATTGTGAAAGTACGTTTTTACTTTGGATAGTAAGACCTTAAATGAGACTAAGATTTTTTTCACAACTCAATTCATAACACTTATTATCGAAAAGTATACAAAGATAACTTTTTCAGAGTGTAGATGGTGCTCTTTAAACCGGACGCTCTACCTCCACGCTACCGAGGAAGCCGAAAGAACTGTGTGGATTTCCTCTATTTACAGTCACACTGTCTCTGCCTCTATATAACGCTAGTCCGGGAGGCATACTCTTTATAACGCAGAAATTGGGAATCAAACATTATAAAATGTAAATTTTGACATTTGATAGTTATACATTTTTAAAAAAAACACTACCCCTCATTCTTTTGCTGTAAGAAAACCTGAATATACGATAAGCGCTCACATTTATGTTTTACGTTATCTAAGTTAGATAAAACACTCTACCTCGGTTATGCTTCGGTCTTACTTCCCCGAAGCTTTCACAACGAGGGTTTTACAATCCCAAGCATAACCTCTGTATCGTGTTTTATCCTACACATAACCTTCAATGGGTGGCTCTTAATCTATGTTTTACCTGTATATTTGTTTGTAATGCTAAGAGGTGAGACTTAAATAAAATATTTGTCTGTCTGTCTTGTCTGTCTGTCTTGAATAATTACTGTCTACATATTGCCAAAATGGGTGTAAGCAACGTATATGATGATAGTTTATTAAAATCCATAAATACAAATTACACTTCCTTTATCCGTATATAAACCAGTTTCGCGGGACAAAATGTATCTTGATTCTTGATTATTCATGTCATGTTTTCTATAGAAACGTATTGATATTAAATAACATTACTTATAACTTTTGTCAAATTCACTCTTCAATAAAATTCAAAGACAGTAAAATCTAAATAGCTAAATATGAGATTTGGCAGTCACTAAAACTGGATAATAGGGAACTTATGAGAAGCCAATAATAACTCAGTGTAGCTGATTATCAATTATTTTCAGAAAGATAGAATTATTAGCCGAATGTATCCTTACCAGAATCATTACCATTGGTAGAACTGAGAATCTCACTCCAGATTGCATAATAAAAACTAATCTTGTTTGTTCTAGGGCTCACAAATATACTGATTACTGTGCGTGTAGACGTTTTTTCTAGATTACCGAACAGCAGATGTGTAGAACGGTTCACCCATCTTGTGCTGTGCAGAAAATAAGAGTCGGTGACTGGATTCAAGATTGCAAACCCGAAATGTCACAAATGTGGACGGTTCATTCTATGTAAATAATTTATATGTATGAATAAAAAATATTCTAGATCGTTTAATTTTCCTGACCTATCTCAGTACTAAAGGCAAACTTTCATGCGAGATGAGAATTGCAGTCACAAAATAATTTGACTTTCTACATTTTGCTTTTCCCTTGCTTTGATTGCTCAAAGCAGTACAAACATTATTACCCCGGTTGTCGATACATGATGATTCAAGGAAATGGTGAAAGGCTTAAATCAGCCAGTTATGAAGACAGGAAAACATTGAAAACGGAAACTGGTTGTATTTGCAATGAACATTTATTGTGAAAATGTTATCAATCAGTGGAAATGCTTTTTTAGTAAATATATCATAAATACAGAATCCAGTAAAACATATGGTGACCTTATTCAAATTGAAATTTATCTCACACATTAATGATCTCATGACAAATAATTAAACAACTGTGTAAGTTTCACAGAGAACAGCCTATACATCACATAAGGGTGCATTTATAAGTTATATATCCTGATAAAGGACTGTTACGAATTCTCTGAGACTAATTTTTAAAATGTTATTACTTATAAAGCGTGGCAGATGCCGACGGTTTCCAGTCCTTCTTCCATCTTTGACACCGGGCTATCTAAACCTTCCGCCACGTATCATCCCCCCTTTCACTTGGATTTTTTTTTAAAAATGAAACTTTCTTCCAGGCTTTGATGAATTACTACACCTCAAGATACATAATATACCTTATTAACTCAGAAACTGTCTCGAAATCTACGTATTTAAACAATTCTTCCACCACACTTATATATTATTGATTGATGTCACTGATTGACTATTGATTGCTATGGGTATATATTATACCTGGATGTCACCTTGTGCATCACTTGCAACTTGGCAAATCAGCAGATAGGTCATACGTTTATTCCAACTTCACTTGGAGGAAGATATCTCTGCCTTGATGGGTACATGATTAGGTGACGCTCTAAACATGATGCTGCATCGTGGACGTCATGGAAGTGTCTCGATAAGAATTGCACTTCCAGTGTTTATACAGTTGATGACATCATCACGAAACGTCCCAACCAGCACAACCACGGACCAGTTCATGATGACATAAAGGTTAATATATTATATTTATTTATATGATTTAATAGAAATGATCAAGTAAAAAATAGTACGTTTTTGATTAAACGCAATTATTTATACTTACCTGTTGACTAGACCTACTTTGCCTCGAATCCCTCTCTAGGTATGCTATTTCAACCTTAACACAGACGAAACTTGAAAGTGGAGTAAGAGATGCGTAAAATCCCTATCCAAGGGCAGGTAGTCTGCATGGTCTCGTGACGTCACTACCGGAATAAGCGACTCTCCTAAAGTCCCAAAAGGCAAGACAGACCAAGTGGGGAGGATGGGCGGTAGATATGTGGTAGTGACGAGACCAGCAACAAGCCCTGAGTGTAAGCTAACCTACGAGTCCTCCACCCTGTGGTGAGGACAAAGCACAGCCCGGGAGATACCATATGTACCGCTGAGCGGATCGAAGAGACAACCCAGCCACTCAACTTCTGATCAACACATTGCCCCCGACCCCAGCGGGGAGGGGGGTGTTAAAAGCGAAGTTAAAGAACAAAACAACAGACAAGGAGCAAACAATGCGAACAAAGTTTATTACAATGAGCATCATAAGACCTGCGGGAACAAAACTCCTAAGAGGATTGTCCCCTTCTCGGTCTGGTCGGGGGGGACCACCTTCGCCTGAGCGAACACTTGTGGACCCAGCCTAGAGATGCATTCGAGATCTGCTGTGGAGACCTCTCGTAAGTAATGGTTGGCGAAAACCTCTGAGGAACGCCAAAACACCCCGCCATGCCGTCCGAGACCACGATGTTATAGTGGTAAGCCATCGTGGCTGAGACTGCACGGATCTCATGCGGGTTTGAACGCGAAAGGAGGAGGCAGGTCAGCGGCCTTGTATGCATCAATGACTGCCGACCTCAGGCACACCCCCAACGCTCGCTTGTCTAGCTCTTTGGTGCTCCTCGGCGGATGAGGCAAGAACAGCCTACGCCTGCCATCCCTAAGCCTGTGGGTACGCTGCACGTACCCCCTCAAAGCCCTAACTGGAGTCAGAACCCAGAGCCGGAATAGAGAAGGTACGGGCAGCCTCATCAGCTGCCTGGTTTCTGCAGACAGACTAAGGCTGACCCCCCCCCCCCCCCCCCCCCCCCCCCCCGACCTCAAAGCGTAGAAGGTCCGCCTGCAAAGCATGGATCTCAGAAATCCGAGCTGCGGAGGCCATGGCCACCAGAAAAATGACCTTGATGGTGAGAGGGAGGAGGGGTACATCGCAGAGCGGTTCATACCTATCGGAGCGAAGATGGTTGAGCACAATGGCTAAGTCCCATTCAGGTGGTCGAAGCTTAGTCCTGCCGTCAACAGAACGGAAGGTTTTGACGAGGTCCTTGAGGACCGACACATCTAACCTGTTTTATGTAGGTGTTGAGTTAATAAGGGGCCTTGTTGACATGTGCTAGGTGTGCTCTACCTAGTTTGTAGCTCCATGCTTTGCACGTGCAATTCGTGTCTTTTGTTTTCTCTCGCCTTCGTCGGGTGACTGCTTGGTTCGCACAGCCTTGGTCGTGCCCTCCGCCAGTCCCTTCGCTTCTAGATCAGATGGGTCTTCCGATAGCTCGTCGTCTGCTTCGGTTGGCTTTCACCTTCGACTCGACTCGTCTAGACTCGTCAGTGACTCGACTGTCACTCGCCTTTGGCCTTCGAGTCGACTCGCCTCGCAAATGACTCGCTTCGCCAGTGTCTCGCCTCGCCAGTCACTCGCCTGTCACTCGCCTTCGGCCATTCGCCTCGTTCGCCAGTGTCTAGCCAGTAGTCGACATTGACTTCGCACCCTTCGGTTTCGGAGCCTCTGGTATTCAACACTCTCGATAGCCTCCCTCGTCTAGCCTTGCGTGTTCCTCACTTAAGCGTCTCATCGTCTACGTTTTTGTGAGTTTACAGTCTTGGTGTTTGTGGAGTAGTTAACTATCGGAAGGGTTGCTTCTTAGTGTTAGGACTTAGTTCTTACACTACTCTACTTAGGTGTCTCACGTCAGTGAATCGACTGTCATTCACCTCGTCTAGATTACACACGTTAGTGGCTCGTCTGTCACTCACCTGTTTAGTGACTTGACTGTCACTCACCTGTCACTCACCTTGTCTAGCTTACTCGCGTCAGTGGCTCGCCTGTCAGAGTAAATTGAGTGTCACTCACCTCGTTTAGCTTACACGCGTCAGTGGCTCGTTTGTCAATGACCTGTTAGTGACTCGACCGTTTCGTCAGTGACTCGACTATCACTCACCTCGATACTCTACTACCTCCGTATTTGCTTCACTATGTACTCTGCGTTTTGTACAAGTTGCAGAAGTAGGAAGTCTGCTAACAAGGACCCGCACTTGCTTTGTAGGAAGTGCAAGGACCTGTGTGAGGAGGTTTTTCGTTGTAACGAGTGTGTCACTCTCTCGTCTTCAGACTTCCGGGCGTATGTTTCGGCCATTCGTTACACTCCTAACTATTTCAGATTTATTTTACACTGTTTTGTTGACTTAAGCCCCAGTGTTGATTTAAGGTCTGCTATACAAGGCCTTAAGTCAACACCAGGGGCTTAAGTCAACACTGTATCACCAGATATTTTTCATTTTTCCAGGTAAAATTTCAATTCCAAAGGGTATCCTAGAGCTGTCAGAGGTCCCTTTTGCATGTTTTGTCACGTTCTGAAACAGTTACTGGCACTCATTACACTCCTAACCATGTCAGATTTATTTTACACTGTGGTGTTGACTTAAGCCCCAGTGTTGATTTAAGGTGTGATGTACAAGGCCTTGAGTCAACACCAGGGGCTTAAGTCAACACTGTATCACCATTTGTTTTCCAATTTTTTCTGGTACACATTTTGCATTCCAAAGGGTATCCTGAACCATTTAGATGGTTCTCTTGCATGTTTTGTCACCTTTTAAAACCGTTATTGGCACTCATTACACTCCAAACCATGTCAGATTTATTTTACACTGTGGTGTTGACTTAAGCCCCAGTGTTGATTTAAGGTCTGCTATACAAGGCCTTAAGTCAACACCAGGATCTTAAGTCAACACTGTATCACCAGTTATTTTCCATTTTTTCTGGTACACATTTTCCATTCCAAAGGGTATCCTAAACTGTCTCATGGTCCCTCTGGCATGTTTTGTCTCCTTTCTAAACCGTTATTGGCACTCATTACAGTCCTAACCATGTCGGATTTATTTTACACTGAGGTGTTGACTTAAGGCCCAGTGTTGATTTAAGGTCTGCTATACAAGGCCCTAAGTCAACACCAGGGGCTTAAGTCAACACTGTATCACCATTTATTTTCAAATCTTTCGGGTACATATCTTCCATTCCAAAGGGTATCCTGGACCTTTAACGGGTTCATCTTGCATGTTTTGTCACCTTTTGAACAATTATTGGCACGTATTATCCTTCAAACCATGTATGTGTCGTTGTTTTGTCGTCAATCTGAAATTATCCCCATTACCATGTATGAATCGTTTATGTGATGTGAATCCGAAGTTGCATTTGTTACGAATAACTGTTGTAATGATGAGATGGGAACAAGTTTTGTCGGAAACAATTACATCTAGGCATATATTTCTACGAAATAATTTTATGGTACATTCATTCATGAACATTTTTAGCTCATCAGGCCTGAAAGGGCTTATGGCATGGCATGGTGTCCGGCATCCGTCAATTTGTCCGTAAACTTTTGGCTTTTTCGATATCTTCTCCAGAACCAGTAACTCTAGACAGGTGAAAATGTATGTGCAGACTCCTTGGCCAACGGGGATTTAAGTGTAGATTTAGTGGCCCTGTGGCCCCAAATAAGGGCCTTACAGGCCATAACCTAAACACCTATTTTCATCTTCTTCTCAAGAACAAAAAGACCTAAAAGGCTGTACTATTGTGTGCATACTCTTTAGCCAGTGGGGATCCTAGATTGTAGATTTGGTGACCCTGGGCCCCAAATAAAGGCCTCACAGACCATAACCTAAAACCCTTTTTTCATCTTCTTCTCCAGAACAAAAAGACCTAGAAGGCTGTGATATTGTATGCAGACTCTTTAGCCAATGGGGATTCTTAATTGTAGGTTTGGTAACCATGGAGCCCCAAATAAAGGCCTCACAGGCCATGACCTAAAAACATATTTTCATCTTCTCAAGAATGAATATACCTAGAAGGCTGTAATATCGTTTACAAACTCTTTAGCCAATGGATATTCTAAATTGTAGATTTGGTGACCCGTGGCCCCAAATAAGGGTCTCACGGGTGGTGACCTAAAAATCTATTTCTGTCTTCATCATTAAACAATATAAACCATGATGAGCTACAGAGCCAATGGCTCTATTTTGTCTCCTGAGACGCAGAGCGACAGGTCGTATTAGGGTTTTTCCTATCGCCCCATTACTATTCTCAGCTGTTTTGGAAAACTTTTTACTGCAGTCCTAAAAAGGAGATTGAACATTTTCCTTGAATCAAATGAAATATTATCACAGGCCCAAGCAGGTTTCAGGGAAAACTTCTCAACAATTGATAACATATTTGTACTGCATATTTTATCTCAAATACTTAAGAACTCCAACAGGAAATTATACTGTGCATTTATTGACTTCACAAAAGCTTTTGATAATGTCTGGAGAGTTGGCTTATGGCACAAACTGTTGACTTATAACATTGATGGAAAATTTCTTCATTTAGTTAGACATATGTACAGTAATATAAAGTCATGTGTTGCAGTAGATGATATTCAATCTGAATATTTCTTTAGTTATCGTGGTGTTCGTCAAGGCGAAAATCTCTCACCTTTGTTGTTCTCTATTTTTCTTAATGACTTAGAAAATTATTTAAGTCGGCAAGGGTGTCAGGGTGTCACATTTGATAGCATTGATGTTGATTACACTGACTTGTGTATTAAGTTATTAATACTTTTATATGCTGATGATACGGTACTTTTGGGAGAAACTCCCCTTAAACTTCAATCTTCTCTGGATAACTTTTATAAATATTGTGAGTTATGGAAAATGGATGTAAACATTTCCAAAACTAAGATTGTTATATTTGGAAGTGGTGTAGCATCCAAATCAAAACTGTCTTTCTGCTTCGTAGAGAAAAATATTGAAATATCATACTCTTACACTTATCTCGGGATTACTTTTCATAGGAATAGAAGAATGATTTTTGCGATGAAAGATCTTGCAAACAGCGCAAGAAAAGTCATGTTTTCACTTATTAAAAGAGCACGTAATATCAATTTACCATTAGATTCGCTTCTAAAAGCTTTTGATGTAATGATCTTACCAATTTTAACATATGGCTCTGAAATATGGGGTTACGAAAACTTAGATATTATTGAAAAGGTGCATCTAAAGTTTATGAAATTAGCGGCAGGTCTTCGGCCATCAACACCAAACTTTATGGTCTATGGCGAGCTTGGAAGATTTCCCCTTAAAATACCTGTAGCTTTAAAAATGATAAAATTTTGGTATAAGCTCGAAACATTGGATGTTCCAACCAAATTCTCAACCAACCTCTACAGGCTATTAAGGCACAATGAATCACTCAGTGTTCGTAACCCCTGGTTTAGCTATATAAAGATGCTTTTTAACAATTGTGGATTAACGTGTATATTCTCTGAACATTTGTATTACTCAATCAACGAAATTGTAGCACTAATAGACCGTACATTAAAGGACCAATTCTCACAGAGCTGGCAAAGCGATATCTCTGAAAGCTCTAAAGGATATTATTATCAATTTATTAAAAGCTCTTTCTCTTTTGAACCTTATCTCTTAATGCCTAAACCAATTTCATACCCTTTATTACTATTTAGAACAAGTAATCACTATCTACCTATTGAAACTGGCCGCTGGAAAGGCATCTCACGTGAAAATAGAAATTGCCCGCTCTGTAACTCTCCAGCAATAGCAGATGAATTTCACTACTTGTTTCGATGTTCAGCTTTCTCAGATAGAAGAAAACTGTATATACCAGAATATATATATATTTTCCCAAATATCCACAAAATGAAAACATTGTTATGTTTACAAAAACTCAGAGTCGTAAAGAAATTGTCCAGATTTATAACAATTGTAAATACCGAACTGAAAAAAACTGTACTAATATTGACCTTCACATTTTGTATATGTTTGTTTTGTTTATATTACTATGCTCTTGTACCACCAGTGGTGGTGTATAGAGAATAAAGAATTTGATTATTCACTCCCATTTGAGCTGCATACAGATGCGAGTCAGAATGGGTTAGGTGCGGTCTTGTATCAAACTCAGAATGGTTACAAAAAAGTTATCTCCTATGCAAGTAGAGGATTATCCAAGTCAGAGAAAAACTACAGTGCCCACAAGTTGGAATTTCTTGCTCTGAAATGGTCCATTACTTAAAAGTTCCATGAGTATCTCTATCAGAACGAATTCACTGTATATACAGACAACAATCCTTTGACCTATATTCTAACCACAGCCAAACTTGACGCAACGGGCCATAGATGGTTGGCTGCATTATCGGTTTACAATTTTGACATTATGTACCGGCCTGGCAAATCCAACATAGATGCAGATGCATTATCTAGGATTCCACAATATGCAACAGAGGCAAGTGAAAAGATTTCCTCAGAATCTATAAAGGCCATTTGTCAGTCTGTATCAGCATCCAATTATATTGAGTGTTTGAGCATGTCGCCAGATTTGGTACTGGATACTGAAGCAGGTCAGGATCTGAAGGAAATGACTCCAAGGAGCTGGAGAAAGGAACAACTTCAGGATCCGACTTTGGCTGATGTCATAAAGTGGATTAGATTAGTACGGGTGCCAAAGAAAGGTCAAGTCACAAGTGAATTGAATTCCTATTTGCGGACATTTGAGAACCTGAAGCTGCGTCAGGGCGTTCTCTAGAGAATCACAGACACTGGTGACGGGACGAATGAGCAGTTGGTTATTCCTTCTCATTTAAGGAAACAGGTTCTACAAAGTTTACACAATGATATGGGACATTTAAGAAGAGACAGAACATTGTCTTTAATCAGAGAAAGATTCTTTTGGCCAGGAATGGCAGGAGAGACAGAGAATTGGATTAAGCAGTGTGTTCGCTGTTTGCACAGGAAATCAAATACAAGTTCTAGAGCGTCACTAGTGAGTATATAAACATCATGCCCGCTAGAACTAGTTGCCATGGATTTCTTGACTTTGGAATCTTCTAAAGGTAATTACCAACATATTTTTGTGATAACCGATCATTTTACCAAGTATTCAATAGCTGTTCCAACCAAAACCATGAGAGCTCGTACCACTGCTGAAGTATTTCTGAATAACTTTGTTTATCAGTTTGGTTACCCCGCAAGAATCCACTCTGATCAGGGTGCGAATGTTGAAGGACGCCTTATTCAAGAGTTGTGTGCATTGACTGGTATCAAGAAATCAAGAACTACACCATACCACCCCATGGGTAATGGACAATGCGAGAGGTTTAATCGCACTCTTCTCAACATGTTAGGCACTTTGGAACCAAACCGGAAAGTAGATTGGAAAGTTCATGTAGCACCTTTAGTCCATGCGTACAATTGTACAACATGTAACAACAGGGTTTTCTCCATTCTTTTTAATGTATGGTCGTCACCCCAGTTTACCAATTGATTTGGCATTTGGTATCGACAGGAACTCGGAGGAGCCAAAACAGTCGTATACAAAATGTCTTAATGAAAGATTACAGAAGTCATATGATCTTGCAGCAAAACTTTCCAAGAAAGATTAAGACAGGCAGCAGCATACTTATGATCAGAGAACTCGGGAAGCAAGTGTCATGGTTGGTGACAGAGTGTTGGTAAGAAAACTTGCATTTGAAGGAAAACATAGACTTGCTGATAAATGGAAAGAATAGGCATATGTTGTTGAAGAACATCCAAATTTAGACATTCCAGTTCATGTAGTCAATCCGGAAGCGGGAGAGGGAAAGTCTAGAACCCTGCACAGAAATCATTTTCTTCCTATTAGCAGTGTGGATATCGACAACACACAACGCCCTACGCCTAAGCCAAGGAAGGTATTAAGCAAGCAAGTTAATCCAACAAATGAGTATTCCCAGCAAGAGGAGCCTGTTCTGGATGTGACAGATGACATTGAACAGTCAGAAAGTACATCAGGTCTAGTAACTTCCACTGAGATTGATGAAACAGTAGTAAAACAGGTTGATGATGGATCAAGTAATTCTGAATCAGATGTTGAGGATTCTAGATCAGAGTCTGGTGATGAAGCTTCTGAATCCGAGATGGTACCATTATCTCAAGAAAATGCTGAGGAAAACAACTATGACATGGATGAAGAAAATACAAGTGTGTCAACTGAAATTCGGAATAACATTTCGGAATTGAACAGTCTAGAAGCACAGAATCACGTTTCGGAATGTGAACCAATGTCGATCTGGACGTCAACGACGTTAACCAGCGTGGCATACAAGTGGTGACTTTGTTATGGCTCATGCCGTACGTCCTCCAGAATGGCTAGAAAAGGCAAGATTCTTGGAAAATTTGGCAATGAGTGGAATTTTCAACAACCTACCTCCTAAAGTGGCTGATGTTCTGATTACAGTAATTCAAAGTCATGGATGATGGCGGGGACGCCATTTCTTTTGTGGGGGGTAGTGTGTGGCAGTATTGAGTTTCATTTTAACTTTCCAGTGTTTTGAGTTTTACAGTTGTACTAGTTGCAACGATGTCATATTGTGGTTGTGGTCATTTTACTTTAATTCATAGAAATGCAAAATGAAAAATAATAAAATATAAAATATAGTTCAATAAAAATGGTTTTATATGGTGGTGGTATTTTATATGTTATTTGTGGTTTTGAAGTTTATCAATTATGTTGATGCTTAAGGCGGCAGTGACAGTTTTTAGTTATATTGCATTGAGCATGTCAGTATCGACTGGAAGGTCAAGGCTTCCTGTCAGTGGTCTAAGGTCAAGGTGGTGTCACTGGCAGATTGTTTATCACATGATCAGTTATTTAGGCATCTGATTGGCTGATTAGGGAACAGTGCTTTCTAACTTTGCACCTGTGCATGTCACCGTCACTTCACATTGAGACACGGAGATTGACACAGACATAATTGGAGTGACACTGAGATGGGCGCAGCCATGTGCTTGGTATTGCTGTATTCCACAGATATGTGAGTAAATGCATTTTCGTATTATGGTGCTATACTGTATCACATTTGGTTTTAATATTGTTTGTAATGTGAGTTGGTATAATTGTGTAATACTTTTAAATGAGCCTTTGTATAAGTTAGTCATTTCAACATGATGTAATGTTTCTACTACACCATGTGTTATTGTATATCAAAAATGGCATTGTGACGCATTGAATGAAATGTAATGTTTATCAAATGTTATATTGTTTTGCCCCCTATGTTGCAGGGCTGTAAATTAAATACTGGATCAACTGGTTCACGCATCTCACGAAATAAAACGATTGAACCCCAACCAGCCTCGTCATCCTTCGCCTCGGCGATTTACAAGAGCTGTTACATGTAACATGTATCATGCCCGGGTACTGAAATGTGTTTCCCTCAAAAACCACGTTTGTTTACATTTGTGACTATTCCGGCCTTTGATTTCATTCCCTATATAAAATTAAGTATTTATAACAACACATACTTCTATTTTTCTCTTTAATATCTTAAAACGACAACATATATGTTTGTTATTTACTTAAACAGCATGTACTGTAGCGAAGTAGTTTCCCGCCAAAAATATGGAAGTTCTTTGTTTTAAAAGTCGTCCTTTGGCTTTGTTTATGTTTTTAGATCTATGAAAAACATATTTGTTTTGTAGCCAAGATAGGGGAAACTCGGATTCTTCGTCTCCTGCTGGTCGCCCCTTGGTGGCCAGCCCGGCCGTTAATCAGGATGCGTACCTGCACGTGCCGATTCACTATCGGGACCGCAGGTACCTCCGCTTCATACTGGACGGCAGACATTTTCAGTGGTGCGTGCTCCCGTTCGGGATCTCGTCCGCCCCCTGGTTATTCACACGGCTGACTCAGCCCATCGTCCAATTCCTTCACCAATGCGACATTCAGTTCCTAATGTACTTGGACGATGGGATCGCTCACGACCGCTCCCCTGTCGTTCTCGAGGCGCAGCTCAGGTTCACGATGGACCTGTTCCGTCGTCTGGGGTGGCTAGTGAACTTAGAGAAGTCGGACTTGGTTCTGGCAACTCGTCTGAAGTTCCTAGGGGCTATCCTAGACACCCGGCTGTTCCGCGGGTTCGTCACGAGGGAGCGGATGGCTCGTTACGATCGCCTTATGAATCGCGCGCTCGACGCTTCGCTCTCCCTACGTCAGTGGCAAAGAGTGTTTGGGTTATTAACATCAGCTCAGGACCTGACCCGCAGGGGGAGGTTGTTCCTTCGCCCGTTACAGGTGTTCCTGAATCCCCACATCAGGGAGACGCGTTGTCGTCACGACATAGTCTTAACCACAGACCTACATCGGTTCCTAGCTTGGTGGCGGGTAGACGAGAGTGTGTTCGCAGGCGTTCCACTTCGTCCTCGCCCCCCTCAGCTCACCTGTTTGTAGACGCCTCCACCCAAGGGTGGGGGGCGCACATGAGTCACGAGCAGGTGGCGGGAGTTTGGTCCCCATCAGAGCGGAACCTACACATCAACGTCCTCGAGTTGGACGCAGTACGTCTTGCCATTCAGCACTGGCAGGTCCCCTTGAGGGGCCAGTGCCTGCTAGTACACACGGACAGTTCGGCGGCTGCTTGGTCGATAAACAAGCAGGGGTCCACCAAGGCGCAGTCTCTGCTACGCGTGTCACTCCAGCTCTTCGAGTTGATGGACGAGGTGGACCTGGACATTCGAGCGGTCCACATTCCGGGTGCCAAGAACGTCTTGGCGGACACGTTGTCACGTCCAGATGCCCCTCCCCCAACGGAGTGGCAACTGAATCCGGTAGTTTTCAGGGGGTTGTGTCTCCAGTTCGGCACCCCGCTGATAGATCTGTTCGCGACGTGTCTCAACCACCAATTGCCAACCTACATCTCCCCAGTGCCAGACCCGCTAGCGATGGGCTTAGACGCGCTCTCGTTAGGGTGGGAGGGGATGGACGCCTATGCTTTTCCGCCGCCGGCCATCCTCTCCCAAGTTGTAGCCAAGATAGGGGAAACTCGGATTCTTCGTCTCCTGCTGGTCGCCCCTTGGTGGCCAGCCCGGCTGTGGTTCGTTCCTCTCCGTCGGCTCTGTCAGCAGGAACCGTTTCCGATTCAGATACGGAGGGATCTGCTCATCAGCAGGCCAAGCGGAAGGTTACACGAGAACCCTCAGGTGTTCTCCCTTCATGTTTGGCTTGTATTAAAAGAGGGTTAAGGAGTAGTGGATACTCTAAGTGCGTCGCCAACGCAATAGCTACCTCGCACTAGGAAGCTCTATGATTTCCAGTGGCAGGCCTTCGCCTCTTTCTGTGCTCAGAGGGATTTCATTCCGGCAGAGGCTTCAGTGCCTCAGGTTGCGGAGTACTTGGTGTACCTTCGCAACACTAGACATCTTAACGCGTCGTCAATTAACACCAACATGTCGGCCATCCTGTCGGTTCTCAGGAAGAGATCGCCAGGATTGGATGTGTCGGTCCTCAAGGGCCTAATTAAAACCTTCCGTTCGGTGGACGGCAGGTCCAGGCTTCGCCCACCTTAATGGGACTTAGCCATTGTGCTCAACCACCTGCGCTCCGATAGGTATGAACCGCTCTCCGACGTGCCTCTCCTCCCTCTCACCATCAAGGTCATTTTTCTGGTGGCCATGGCCTCTGCAGCGTGGATTTCAGAGATCCATGCGTTGCAGGCGGACCTGCTACGTTTTGAGGTCAGGGAGGGGGGCTCCGCCTCGCTGGGGTTGGCTCCTGATTTTGTCTGTAAGAACCAGGCAGCGGATGAAGCGGGACGTACGTTCTCTATCCCAGCTCTGGGTTCGGACTCAGATGAGGTAGATCTCTCTCTGTGTCCAGTAAGAGCCTTGAGGGTGTACACGCAGCGTACCCGCAGGCTGAGGGATGGCAGGCGTCGTCTGTTCTTGCCTCACTCACCCAGGAGCACCAGTATCTAAGATCGGCGGTAATTGATGCGTACAAGGCCGCTGATTTGCCTCCGCCGTCGCGTTCCAATCCTCATGAGATCCGCGCAGTTTCAGCCACGATGGCGTATCATTCCAACATCGCGGTTTCGGATGTCATGGCAGGGTGTTTTTGGCGTTCATCAGAGGTTTTCGCCAACCATTACCTACGAGATGTCTCCACAGCTGATCTTGAAGGCATCTCTAGGCTGGGTCCACAGGTCTTCGCGCAGACGAAGGTGGTCCCCCCAACCAGACCAAGAAGGGGTCATCCTTCTTAGACGCTTTTGGGACTTATTGTAAATAAACAAGGTTTACATTGCTTACTCTCGTGTCTGTTGGTTTTTTCTTTAACTTCATTTTAACCCCCCCCCCCCCCCCCCCCCCCCCCCCCCCCCCCCCCTCCCTGTTGGGGTTGGGGGGCGGTGTGTTGATCGGAAGTTGAGTGGCAGGGTTGTCTCTTCGATCCGCTTAGCGGTAGAGATGGTATCTCCCGGGCTGTGCCTTGTCCTCACCACAGGGTGGAGGACTCGTAGGTTAGCTTACACTCAGGGCTAGTCGCTGGTCTCGTCACTACCATGTATCTACTGACCCGCCTCCTTGCGGTGGGATTCTAGGCAAAGTAGGTCTAGTCAACAGATAGGTATTTAAATAATAGTACGTTTTTGATTAAACGTAATTATTTATACTTACCTGTTGACTAGACCTACGCTCTAGGCCCTCCCATCCTCCCCACTTGGTCTGTCTTGCCTTTGGGACTTTCGGAGAGTGATATGAACAGGTAGTGACGTCACGAGACCATCTAGACTTACCGGCCCTTGGATAAGGGATTTTACGCACCCCTTCTCCACTCTTCAAGTTCGTCTGTATTAAGGTTGAAATAGCATTACCCTTAGGAGGTAAGGCAAAGTAGGTCTAGTCAACAGGTAAGTATAAATAATTACGTTTTATCAAAAACGTACTATTTAATTTGTTATAAGAAGGTTTATGTGAACGGTATTAACAATTCAATGACTGTTTAGCAATACATTTATAAAACATGTATTCAACATTGTCGGGATAATCTATGTCAAAACAAATTTGTATATTTATTGACATTGACAGGGTATATTTATATGTCCAAGTTGGGGTTTATATATTTCAGGATTAAAACATCACTATCAATAAATATATCACTATGGAATAATTTCAAAATGCCACTGTGTTTGTCCAGTATGTATGATGTACATTCATAGAGACTGAGTGACATGAAAAATGCTGGGTTTTTATATTACAATATTGAAGTTGTTACCTACAAAACTTGTTTTACATGTTTTATGAGTTAAAATACATCTTTTACATATATTTAACTACAATGGTTTCTTTAATGAAATATATGTCATTCCTTACGAAAATAGTTTTGCTTTATGAAGAATACCAAATGAATTAATAGTAATACATGTAAGTATTTTCTTATTGTAATCGTTTTACCCCCACACATCTACACATCTAAAGTCCGATAAACCCAGTGTAGTGCCCTTGGGGATCAAGGAATCGATCCCGGATTTCCAGTAAAATCGTCTGTCCATGACGTCCAAACCTCTGCAACACAATTAAATCGTCTGTGGGATTGGTGTCTGTAGGCTGTGTTGTCTCGAACCTGGTCATGGACCATGAAATCGTTGTAGTGAGCGATGGCGGGGTCCAAAACAAGAACGAGAATGAAACAGCCAATCAACGATCGCCTGTGAAAAAGGGGAATCCCCTGTCAAAAACATGACCACATCGCTGGGTCTGCGCCCAGTCCGAGTCACGTGACCATGTCACCAGCACGCAACACGTTCGCCATCAGCGGGCTCATTAGCCCCCATAGACCTCCTTTAATATATAGGCCTATCGAGACGATATGACTGTTTCCTTTAGTTGGTAGTTTCACAGCGAGCCTTGACGAATGTCCACTACTTTCTCCTTCACATTCATCATCATTTAATCTTGAAGCTTTCACTTTCAGGTAGTTGCGTGTAGATTTAAATCGCTGTATTTTTCTTCTTTTCTGTAGGGCATTAGGGGTATGTAGTGTAGATGGCATGTAGACACTTCTCTTTCTCTGTGCTTATTTCTTAAGGTATTCGTCTTTATTCTTTTCTTTTTGTCTCTCACTCCATTGCTTCTGGCGCTCTGCATTCGATTTTGTCATCACCTGTAGGTAAAAACAATGTAGGTATATGTAACCTATGTAACCTCCGTAACAAAATATCTAAACATAATAATGAATGTTGTTTTAATACTCATTTATTTAATTTTAACTTGTCATCAATGTATGTATTCATAATTGAAAATACGATGAATAAATGAAAATAATCATGAAGTTCGTGGAATTTTATTTTTTTTGAAACTCAAAAAATATTGACCTCAGTTTTACACAATCCATCTTTCAACAGTTATTTAATTTAATGTTATTTCAAGAATTCATGGAATCAATTTTATAAAGAAAAGTATCACATTAACAAATCACTGATAACTCGAGAATTTTGATTAATTTTTCACATAAAACTAAATCACTGTTTTTTGCATAACCTCCGTTACATTACAATTTTACTGGATTTTCCGCCGGGGTTTTCTGCGGGATACGGATGGCTTGTCACATGATCAAATCACGTGACATGGGACACGCTTTGAGACAAAATGGCGATTATCTATGTATCGTAATGGCAACAAGCTTGGCAAATGCGTGTTAAAATATGTGCTTGCAGGGAAACTAAAAGACATTCAAGACTAGTACAAAAACAATAAAGGTTAAGAGTGTTTTTCAAGAGATTTTCAAAACGGAACACACTTCCAGAAACATATAATAGCGGGATTCGTGCCTGTACTCGCGCCGTTGTCTTCGGCCGACGCAATGACATTACATCGTACATTTAGATATACGTCTGAATTATCGTATGCATTTACAAAATCAATATTTTTTTTGAGGATATTTGGTAGGCCTAACCATTTAATTTTTATATAATAAATAATAATATTTCCACATTTTGATAGCTTGAACAAGAAAACAATGCTGAATCTGCATGATCCACTGTTTTGTCGGGTAGGTACATCGCAGATAATGCAGATTTAAACCTCTCATCGGAGGTTAATATATTCTCAAAGACTAACAAAATATAGTGATGAAAGTTATTTATATATTATGTATGACTTTATATGTTAAAATAAAAATGTTTGTCTCTCCATGTCGTTAGGTGGGATTTTCACTTTGATTTTAATATTTCAACTATCATGCTAATATAAGCTGGCTTTTTTATTATTATTAGTATTCACACTTGTCTTTTAACAGGTAGAAGTAATTATTGGGATTTACCAAATGATGAAAAATGTGTTTGGATAGTTGATTGTAGAGAATGTTTCATTCAAAACTAATCTTTGTAATAATCTCAGCGAATTACATTTTTGCATTATAAGAGCCTCGATACTTTAAAACGTTGGTTTACACTTTTCTTTTCGTGACTTTCACTAACTTCACAGATTTGTGGACTGGGTCAGCATCTGATATAAAAGAACAATACCAGTAACTGAACAATCAGGCTTTCTGGGAATATAGTTATCAGTTAATTATTGAGATGACATAAAGACGGATAAAGGCTTCGTTATAAGGGGCCTGCTGGCATTTAGAGGTGTTACTCAACATCCCCCCTCCAATAATTATTGGCTTGTTTTGCACCAGAGCTGCGTTATTCATTTGAGTTGGGTTTTTTTTATACAATCTTGATTAATCTGTCAAGTCAATACTACAAATGACATTTCAATCCACAAATATTATATCTACATTCATTGATTTAAATCCTGCAGACAGAATGGATGGTACTACTGTGGTGAAATTCAAGGAAGTATTGCATTAATACCTTTCCTCATAAACAAATTCTCTACTGCAGTAGTTGCAAAGTTGCTAAACGGGATTCGAACCTCAGATCTATTGATTATAAAACGAATACACCAAACACTCCCTCCCCACACATTCATTGATAAATAAAGATATAAAACAGCAAAGAACAAATTCAGTGTTAAGAAATGCATTTATTTCATCAAGTCTGATTAAGTAAATATATGAACACTGAATGTGCTATCAAACAGGGAGAGGTATGAGAAAATGTATTGTAACAAAGTCATGTTTCCAGAGCAAGAAACTCTTCAAAAGTAAAAAAAAATAGACATATTGTCATAAGTTCAAAATTGTTCAGTAAAACAAATTCACGGTATTTTTCAGTAACAAATTAACACATTTGTCTATTTATATTATGTACATGAATAAAGTAGAATATGTTTAAAAAATAAATATAATTCTCCTGCTGTAAAGTGAACATACTCATTTTGAAATGTAGTTACATATTAAAATCTCTTGTCACATTTGAATATCTAACTGTTTTTCTTTCTTATTTCTTACAATGTTACAATAACATTTTAAACCTTAAAACACTTAAATATCAGTGCGGTTGTACTGTCACATCAGTAATTTTAATTCATGTTTTTGTAAAAGGCACATGTGCTTGTGCTTTCTCATGTTGATTCAATATTCAAGCTCAGCAATAAGTAGTAGATCTAATTGATCAGAAATTTGTGCACAAAACTTCACACACAAAAATTTAACACCTATATTACATGACATGAACATATTCAAACTCAGTTCAGATATATTTATAATTAATTATTAATTATATCAATTATCAGTAAGTACTAGAAATTAATGAAATATAACACTGTTATAGGCGGCATAAAAGTTTATTTTAAAAGAAATAAAAAATGAAGTAACCATAACAATAATCACAAAGGCAGTGGGTAGTGCGGTGACTGACTGAAGATAAGAATGCAGCAATAATTTCACCAGACGATTTTTTAAAGCAAGAATCGTAAGTCATAAGAAGTGCAGCTGCCGGGTTGGGGTCTGGAAGTTCAATGATTGGCCTTTTTCCACCGATGACATGAAGTGAAAAGGCGTAAGTGTCAGGTGTTATCCTGTGGCGGCGAAAAGTCATCGGCGCGGGAGCAGTCCTGAATCCAGCGATCACATTTATCTGGTTGCTTATTTAATTGGTTTTGGAAATCTCACAAAATACACACCATTAATGCATTATTAATGTATTTATCGCGAATCACTGTTACATTCCACCCAAGCAAACCTTTTAACACCTATTTTTAACCTCCTTCTTATTTAAATGCATTGATAATCGCCATTTTGTCTCAAAGCTTGTCCCACTGTCACGTGATTTGATCATGTGACAAGCCATCCCTATCCCGCAGCAAAGCGCGTCGGAAAATGGTCTATTGACTTCACAGAGGTACTTGTTTCCTACAACACCGTTTACTAACAAACGATATCAGCGATCGAAGAAATTGGTGCATTTTGCATCAAAAACATTGAAAATAACACACGTCCTTTCGTAATTTGATATATATCTTGCATAAGTTACACTTTAAAATACAAACCTCAACTTCCAAGTCACTGTTTTCATCAAAAGTACGGGAAAAGGCATGAAAACCCGCTGTCAACCTCGCACTTCCATCGTCTGCACTTCCGGCGGGCCGCATCACGTTAGTTACCCATGAAATATTATCCATCGCAAACTTCAGATATGCATGACCGTTACGGAGGTTATAGTTGCGGAGGTTAGATTTTAAGATTGAATCTGAGATATGCCATGGCTATTTTGGGCTTTGGTAAGTCCTCTCTGTATAATCTACGTACTAAATACACTCAGATTAACTGAAAGAACATGTGCTTGCAGAAAACAGCGTTACGGAGGTTAGACTATTATATGCGACATCTACAAAAATCCATTATGACTCTACGTGACAGACATAAACAATATTTTGATGAATTTTTTACACATTTATAACTTATACTTACCTATTTTAGTACCCCCAGGAAGAAAATTATGTAGTTTTCCCTGTTATGTAAATGCATATGGTCGCAATAAACATTCGTTACGTAGGTTAGGGAAGATTTAACGACATGAAAGGATCACGTAAAAATTAAATACTCTTTACAAGGACCTGTTTCAACTTTTGTCACGTGATCTCAGACACAATAAACAGCTGAATTTCACCCTTTATTGTTTTCAATATCAACTATGATATCAGAATAATCTGCAACTGGATATTGGTTATTCCCGGCGACATTGAGTTTTTGCAGAATTCCAATGATTCACTAGACTTGCAAGCATTGTAGTCGATGTAATTTCTCAGTGAATCATTGCTTATTTTATTGAGAAAACCATGGCAGTCTGTACTTTCTTGATTGCAAGATTATTTTACGTAAATATAATTTTCTACTTCAGGTTATGTACTGGCGACACCTATATTTTACAATTGTATCAATTTCTGTGGAATGACTGACAAGTATTGCGATGTATAAGAAGAAACGTCTACCCAATGTGTTTCTAAAATTTAGCAACTATGGCTTGAAAGTTTGAGTATGAAACTGGGTCCTGTCTGTAAGTATATTCATTGTACACGCTGTAGGAGAGTGCTTTGCGAATGACAACACTAGCTTGGACCAATGCTTGGGCAACCGAGGGCTCGAATGTTGATTTAATGCAACGTTGCATTGATTCATTTGAACTTTATCACTAGCGGATCCAGGGGTGGGGGGGGGGGGGGGGGGGGGGGGGGTAGTCCAGGGGGTCCGGACCCCCCCCCCCCCCCCCCCCCCTTTCAAATCCATGTATGGGATTTTGGGTACTGACCCCCCCCCCCCCCCCCCCCCCCCCCACCACTGAGTGAAAAAAAAAATTTTTGGGACCCCCCCCCCTTTAAAAAATCCTGGATCCGCCCTTGTTTATAATTTGAGTATGCAGTCTAATAACGGGCTAATGTTGAGAAACATTGATATGGTAACCTTGGCAGAGAGAAGAAAAAGGTGACACAAGTATCTGAACAATAATTAATACATACATTAAGTCATGCCTCCCTGTTTAACTGCTTAGAACTAAGGATTAATATTTCTAACTTATGTATCTAAAAATAGAGCTGCGGGCTCTGTAGCTCATCAGGGTTTATACTGTTTAATATTGAAGACTGGAATAGATTTTTAGGTCATGGCCTGTGAGGCCTTTATTTGGGGCCACGGAGTCACCATATCTACAATTTAGAATCTCCATTGGCTAATGACTCTGCACACAATATTACAGCCTTCTAGGTCTTTTTGTTCTGGAGAAAAAGATGAAAATAGGATTTTAGGTCATGGCCTGTGAGGTCCTTATTTTGGGGCCACTGGGTCACCAAATCTACAATTTAGAATCGCCATTGGCTAATGACTCTGCACACAATATTACAGCCTTCTTGGTCTTTTTGTTCTGGAGAAGAAGATGAAAATAGGTTTTTAGGTCATTGCCTATGAGGCCTTTATTTTGGGGCCCAAGGTCACCAAATATACAATTTAGAATCCCTATTGGCTAAAGAGTCTGCACACAATATTCCAGCCTTCTTGGTCTTTTTGTTCTGGAGAAGAAGATGAAAATAGGTTTTTAGGTTATGGCTTGTAAGGCCCTTATTTCGGACCACATGGTCACCATATCTAAAATTTAGAATCACCATTGGCTAAAGCAGTCAGGGACACGTCGGCTTTCCGTCCTTGATTTTCGACGGCATGCCGTCTTAAACACGATAAGATAGCTTAACCATTCATTCAAGCATATAGAAAACACAGGATCAGACAAAGCTTAATATTTTGGAAACAATAAATGCCCCCTTCCCTCTGACGATCTGAACTACAAAAAGATAGGTAATCTATTTTAGACCAGAGAAAATGACAAAAAAACATTGAAAAGCAGAGTGAGGAGTGGTAGTGATTTTATCGAAATATCTTAATATCTGTGCCAAGGATTTAACTCAAAGAGTGCATACTCAAAGATAAGATATTATAGCATATGGATATGCAAAAACGTGTATATCATTTCTTTTATTAGAGAATCATTTATTTTAGTAAATGGGGATATTTTGGCATATGTTGTGAAATCAGACGGCATGCCGTCTAATAAAAACATAATTCTGGACGGCATGCCACCTTTAAATAATTTGGACGGCATGCCGTCTTTATTGTCAGAAGGGAGACATCATTATTTGAAATTTAAATATAAAAGATGGCATGCCGTCTGAAAAATATTGTCTTACAAAGATGGCATGCCGTCTTAAACATATTGTCTTATAAAGACGGCATGCCGTCTAAAACATATTGTCTTTTAAAGACTGCATGTCGTCTAATATATATTGTCTTATAAAGACGGCATGCCGTCTAATATCCTTTGTCTTAGAAAGACGGCATGCCGTCGAAAGAAAGGCCGGTGACATTGCATGGTTCGAAATCTGAAATATTGTGTTTAGACTCTTTGGCCATTGGAATTATAAATTGTAGATTTGTTGATTCTGTGACCCCAAGCAAGGACCACAGGTAAAACAATCATCATAAGTCGTCTTCTTCGTCGACAGCTTGGCATATGGGAATTATAAGTTGTAGATCTGGTGTTGCCCCCCAAATAATTGTACAGTCGTCTTGGCAAATATGGCCGGCGATGGGTTATAAATTGTCGATTTGGAAAATGTAAGTTTTCAACCTCATTTTTTTAATTTTTAAAAGTCTGACCAGTTATAGAGCCAAGTATGTTTGGACAGTATGTCAGCAAAGAGTTACATTTTCGTTTTACAAGTTTTGATGATATTTTAGTTTTGGTAATTGTAAACTATCTTAACATTGTTTATATGGTGTGGTGAACCAAGTTCTCCACAATCGAATATATAGAGATTCATATTCAAGTGGGGATGTCATAATGTTATTACATCTTTTTCCGAGGAAAAATAAGGGAAACATAATTTTACTGGCACGAGTGTTGTAAAACAACATGAATGACATCCCTGAGAGTGGGTTAATGTCTTTATTTATATATGTTAATTACTCGTATCTAAACCACTGAAGGCCTTCATTACAAACAACCATCAATGATCAATGGTGAATTTGATTCGTGTCTACACAATGGAAACATCTCTTACACTGTTGCTATTGACTATCAAAACGCTAACGATGCAGGCTATTTTTAAACAACATAATTTAAACTCAGAAAGATCACTGTTGTTATGTAATAACTCGATTTCCACAGACAAAATGTTAATATTTCGATGTAAAATTTTAATACTGTTACAATCTTCCGCTTTTGACATCAAACTTTTGTATAAGATGGCAGATGAATTGGCACTTTCACACTGATCAGAAATACGTTCGGGGAAATGTGGGATCGAACCGGCGATATGATGGTTTCTGGGCGAGTGAACTAACACTGCAACCAGATGACACGAGAAGGACATTTCTAAGCAATTGAAAAGAGTATTAGATTTTATTTCATCACAACGGTTATAAGTTTGCATAGTAGTTTTATTTTTGTAACTTTAAAGGAACTGTAGCACGCTGTTCTTTCTAAAATACATTGCTCTCACGAAAATCAAAATAAAATTTAAGTGTTACAAATGGCGAAATAAGACCCCTGAAACAATAAAATAATCTTAAAACGAATGTTTCCCTTAGCGGCCATTTTAAGGTGTTCACACTAAACATTCGAAAGTAGTTCAAGCGTTCAGACTGATTTAGCTATTTCTGTAAAATCCATTGATTATGTTAATAGACATTTCTAAAAACAAATCGTATTGAAATATATACTCTTAATTTTTCGCAGATTTAGTTTTTCGACCAAAAATAAGCAGAGATTTCGCACTTAATAAAGATGTTTTCAAGTCTACATATAGATCATGTGTATTATTTTCAAGCGCAAAACATTGTGGTTTACTCCCACAATGTAAACAAACAAATAAAAGAGATCATTTATTATTACTCCATAAAATATAAAAATACAGTTTTTGGCGTTTATTTATCTATTTACCATGCATTTCTTTCAATTATGTAGTTTCTACAGATATTAAAATACATGTATTACCCAACAAGGTACGTTGCTTGAATTGTATAATCAATGAGAATATATACATACTATATCTGTCATAGTTTGCTGGTATAATCACAATAAAGTACCATTTAACAGGTAAAAAGTCAATAATTTGATATTCACAGGGTATTTTGAAACATGATAATATAACAATTGTCACATTCAGTAATGTGTGAGTAGGGACGAAAACAGTTGAAAAGCCAACACGCCTAGGAATTCCTTGTTACTCTGTGGTACTTTTTTTATGCAGAAAAGGAAAGGCTGCTAATATGACGTTAAATTCTATTGACGCGTTTTAATCTAAGGCCAACTTGTCTTTAAAACCAAATTTCATCAGATAGTGATATGAAAATTATTTATCATATGTTATGTAGTTGTCTCTAGCGATTGATGTCATAAGTATGTTTTCCAAAACATAATGTTGTATTTAAACGCTAAAATACTCGATGGCTCTTAAACGCTCAGAGTGGATTTTAAATTTTGGCATGATGGCATTGTCATCTTGCTGTCTAACCTCTCCAAATTGCATGAGACTAAGCAAACAGATCGCACCATTATAAATCAATACGGATAACCATTTTCTACTGATACCCTCTAAACGCAATATATTGTATAAACTTTAGGAGATAAATAAACGACACAATTGAGAGTGACTTAAAACGGAATTGCAATTTTTTTTACACTATGTTGTATTTTTTATTGTATGTAAGCTGACGATATTGACATTGACAGTACCAACTTGTACATTTCCACGTGTTCAACGTGCATCACGATTAGTTCATGCTTTGTGTGAGCTGCCTTATATAGACACATTTTTCTAACAAGGACACGGTTTCTTTTACCCTATTATGTTAAACAAACGAAAACTGAAATTAAAACTAAACTTTTGTCAATTCTGTTTGTGGTTTGATGTAGTGTTGAGCTATGGTTCAAGTCAGATGAACCATCGAGCACGTGAAACATGAACATCTCGGCCTTATGATTCACGTGCGCGAGGGTTCTAACTGGCACACCTCGATCTCAGTCGGCAGGAACCACGCAAGCTCAAGACAGTCACGCTGTTATATTTTAAAATATGAGACAGCATGCCGTCTTGTTAAATATGAAGCAGGCATGCCGTCTTAATTTTAGCATTTTGACACAATGAACTCTCCCTGAATCATTAAGACGGGACACCGTCGAATACATTTTATAGACGGCATGCATAAGACAATAATTTCGTGATAATTTTTAGACGGCATACCGTCTCTTTGTAACGAGACGGAAAGCCGTGATGTCCCTAACTGTAAAGAGTGTGCACACAATATTACAGCCTTCTATAGGTCTTTTTGTTCCGGAGAAAAAGATGAAAATAGGTTTTTAGGTTATGGCCTGTAAGGCCCTTTTTGTTCTGTTTTTTTTTTGTTCTGGAGAAGAAATCGAAAAAGCGGACGGATGGACGGACGTCGGACGCCTAGTCATGCCATAAGCCCATTGGGCCTTTCAGCTAAAAACCTAAATCTATATATGATGTTAAAAAACAGGCTTAGAAATCTAACTTTTAACTAGTTTTTAACGGTTTTCTGCATTTTGTCTTGTAATTGGACGATATAGGTGATGGCGTAGAACGGTTCAAACGTTTGGGGGGGGGGGGGGGGGGGGGGGGGGGGGGGGGGGGGGCGCCAAGGTGTAATATTTGGGCTTCAGATAACCTTTTAGCAATGGATATTACTACAGTTTGCCCAATGATTTGAAACCAGGTCATATTTTGGGTGTTTGACAATGCTGTTTTAGTCCTTTAAGCCGAAAATATGATACTTTCGCGTTCTCAGGAACCGCTACATCCCAAAAAACTAATTTAACCATTAATATAGACTTAATTTACGTCTAATTTCTAAATGTCACATCCATCACGTGTGGAATATTAGTCTTCCGTAGCGCACCAATGACTTCCGTAGCTAGGGTGTGATAATGCACGTAACATCAGGATATAGTTCTCAAAAACGAGGAGTGCGTTAATTCTAACTCGACTCCAGTGAGAGTCGAGTTGGCCGAGAACAGGCGTTTGAACTCGACTTTGAGTACGCAAATCAAACGCAGCCCAAAATGGCGACGCACGGCGAGAGCATGTTTAAATATTTTCAAAATAACAATAGAGTAAGAGATGCACAGGCACATTCAGCCAAAGTTCATTCAGTTTCATGGAGTTGTGATGGACGGAAACTGGCATCTGGCTCATTTGATAAAACTGTTAGCACCTACACTCTGGATCGCGATAGATTGGTAAGAATTAGCTGCCTAGACCAAAGAGGTCTGCATCGGGAAACTGTGAGGTATCTAAAGCTAAGCATACTTATTACTTACTTCTGCGAAACACTTTACAAATGAACAAAGTGAAGCAGCATACTGTATAGATCTACCAAAGTAAATTGCACGAGCCCCATTGAAGAAAAACATTCTTATCAGGGTATATTTTGTGGAAACGAAATTCGAGAAGATATTAGCTAGCTGTGCCCAAGCGTTTTGGAAAACAAAAAGATCAAGAGCCTATTTAATTATTCTGAAATATGTTTTGTTAGCTTAATATGTAGATAAGAAAAAAATAAGTAAATAAATATCTGACAAAATAACAGCCCTGCAGTTGTCAGGAAAAAACCAGAATTTTTTTATTTTTATATTACACTAAAACATGACTTGTCCAGTCATTTTAGCTCCCAATTTTTACCAACTAACAACAAATTGCAATAAAGGCTTTATTTGTGTATTTAAATCTATGACACTTACTGGTCAATGTAACAAAAGTATAGGAAAATATAGTCAACGATATTTTGTTTATGATTGTATGAAGTTAGGGTATGTGTTTTATCCTTGTTTAATATTCAGAAACGTTTTATCACAGACATTCATTTCTAGTTGATAAGACATCGTTGTATTTTAGCAGATTACTTCCTTAATTAACATAAAAATATCAACTTTTATCATTATTCATATCTTGGAGAGGTATTATAGAAATTATTTAAATATTATGTAATGTGGTTGCCATGGAAAGGCCGGAAAATGTTCACTTCATGAATAAATTAAAACAGCTTCCTTCATTCATTGTAAATATGTACACTAGCAGGGCCAACTTTACTTTGAAGATGATGTGGGCCCTGAGCCCTTGAGTAATCAAACTAGTGGGACATTTGTCATTGTAGGTTGGCCATTAAAAATATGACTTGATCATTCACCCCCAGCCAACCACAGCACAGAATGCCAGGCACATGTGCTGACTATTAAACCAAAAGAGACGTCAAAATGACATGTACATAGTTTTTCTTTGCTGTTTTCAAAAGCAACTTTGGTTAAACTATTAATTGTCATGTTGAATACAATATTCAAGCTAAGATAATTCTCAATAAATCTGGAACTAATTTAATTTTGATTGGTAAACGTTTTTTTTATGATTTCAGGAATCAAACTGAGGGAAATGAATGAACGATGAATGTGATTATTTAACCAAATAAAATATTAAAATGTCTTGTCTTGTTTATTTACATAATATTTGAAAAATTTATGCCTCAAAACTTGGAAACAATAGTTAGTTGTAGGTGTTTATCATGGTGTGATTGCTGATCAAAACATGTGAAAAACATTTCTTGAAAATTTGCTGCAAGTACAACTGTACAACCATAATTGTCTGCCTTAATAAATCACAGAGACTGCCACAAACATACAATATCCAAATGATTATTAATGAAGGCAGGGATAGGGAAAGGTAGGGGCCATGGGCCATTTTGCACATTGCCCCAATCCCTGGAAGGTATTAATATCAAAATGCAAGAAATTAGCAGGTAATGTTTCTTGGGAAATTATATTTACATTACAATAAATCATTAGTGGAAATGCAATTTTGAAAAATGAATTTTAATTATTCACATTTTGCACGTAAACACTTAGCTATTTTAGAAGATGACAAACATAAATAATGACAATATTAAATATGTCATGTTGTCAAAACAAGTAAATTTGTCTTTATATATAAGAGTTACAAGAAACAGTCATGCTATTTTACTTCATAGAAATTTCCGGCATTTCTGCTCATCGACTCCGATCGCCTGATACCAATGAAGGTAACATTTTGATGACTTTATATTTCACAATTTGATAAACACAATCCCATAATTGTTGAAAAATAAAACAATGAGAACTGAAGCCATTCATCGACACTGCGAGTCGTGCAAACAGCATAACAGCAAATTGTTTATTAGTTTTATTACAATGTCATGTTATATGTTACTATGTGAATACTCTATCGGTGTATGTCTTTAGTTATCAAAAAGTTGCAAAATTTGGTACAATATGGCGTGTTTTCATTTCATGTAATGCAAAATATCCAAGATGGCGACAGAACCCTACCTTTAAGCTCCATACAGCAATTTAGGAATTGCACTGATAGGCAAGCGTTGTGTAGCACTGTGAAGAGTTTTCGCTTGATAGCTCCATGCATCGATTTAGGTATCGCACTGAATTGAAACCATGTTTAGTGTTGTACAGAGTTTGCATTACGATTCGTTGTTTACAACAAATATTATTCGTTAACAGAAAAAAGTTGTGTCAAGGTATGTTTAAACTATGTTACGAATCCCATATTTATACCCCCGCTACGAAGTAGTCGGGGGTATATAGCGGTCATCACGTCCGTCCGGTTTTTGTTCCGCTCATAATTCTGAAACCAGTTGCTCAAATTTTACGAAACTTTATATGTACAATCACCATGATGTGTACATCTGCCTTTTGTATGTTTCATACCCTCATTTGCATAATTTATGCAAATTTTCTCCGTTTTTCGACTTTGCCATTCAGTTTTTGTTCCACTCATAACTCAAATACTAATTGTTCAAATGTCTTGTAACTTGATACATATAATCACCGTGATGTGTACATCTGCCTTTTGTATGTTTCATACCCTTTATTTGCATAATTTATGAAAATTTTCTCCGTTTTCGACTTAACCATTCACACTTTTTGTTCCACTCATAACTCTGAAACCAGTTGTTCAAATGTTACGAAACTTGATATGTACAATCACCATGATGTGTACATCTGCCTTTTGTATGTTTCATACCCTCATTTGCGTATTTGAATGTTTCATACCCTCATTTGCATATTTGATGCCATTTTTAAAAATATTCGACTTTTACTTCTAAAACATGCTTACAAACATACTTACTCTGCTTTATAATACTTCTATATAATGGTCTGTTCATACAAAAGTTTAAACATTGATGCCCTTTTGCTATTTTCAAACATTTCTCTATGACCAATGTTAGGGGGTATCATGAGTGAGCTGTGCTCACTAAATCTCTTGTTTTAATGTGTGCCCACGGGACCCCAAGGTTAAGCCATGATAGTGCGTCATTTTTTATTTTAATGTGACAATGGCACAGCCTAAAGTTGGCTCTGCACTAGCATATGTTGAGAATAGAATAAAATACACCAACTTGAAAACAAACTCTCCTCCACATGCTGAAGAGCAGGATAATCCATGTTTCTGACATGTACATTTGGAGGTCTCACAATCCGTCTTACTGCAGTTACAATGAACAACTTTGAGTAGCTGTTGTGGTGCTTGCTGTTTGTCCATTTTGACAGGAGCCAAGAATCCGTTCCTGTTTTCCCTTCTCCACTCTACAGGATTCATATCGATCTCCCATCCACTCTCTTACTTGCAAGTATACACGATGATAGTGAAATTTGGCGGCAGAAGAAGTTGGCGGGAGTGTCTGAGGATGAATAAAGGTGTGGTTTGTTGCTACTTTTCACAAAACCGGAAATGAAGCAAGTGATCTAGTGGTGTTCCACTGCAGCTTTTGTACACAGCTACCATTCCTGCCTCGCCAGATCTGATTATGTCAGCCATGTTGGATTCCCTTGTGAAAACAGCTGCATGTTTTTAAATGTTTTGTAAACGAGTAGCTTTTTCAGTGCCATACCTTTTCCAAGTCTAAAGACATGACTTGTGGTATCAGAATGAGCAAGCAGGAGGTATTCCCACACATCATCACCGAGTATGTTCTTCAATTCATTGATGTTCCAAACTTTTGTACTCCTTTTCCGACTTGATTTTGCTTCTGGAACACTTCATGTGAATCACAGTTGGCATGGTAGCACATCAGGATCAGCAAATCTGTATCATCCCCTACAAGGATAGTTGTAGGACTCAAAGAACTTTCAATAGCTGTTTCAATCAAGAGATCCGCATCTTCCATAGGCATGTTTGACTGTACATCCCTTGTTTTCAAGTTCCTCTCCAAGTAGATGAATGAATCTCTGCTTCTTGCTGGGATTAGATAGGATATACTTGATGTACAGATGACCATGCTGGGCTTGAAGTTGATTTAGCACCTTGAGCTCCAGAGCGGCAAATGTGAGCTGTGTCTTTGGTTGAAGGTTTGTCCTCGTATCCATCAAAGACGATGGTCGGTTTGCCATACCTAGAGTCATAAGTGTATCATCTTGGCCATACAACCCGATGAAGCAAAGTTTCCCCATCTAATACATAGCCTGTGTTGATTTCAGCAGTAGGTTTTTGCCACTCAGGTTTCTTCAAATGTGTCCACAGAGCTTCGGCAATTGCAGGTTTATTAGCCACTCGTGTTCAGTGTTAATCCTGAGGTTTCAAACAATGCAGATCGAACATTGCACAACTCATATCGAAACACTGAAGACAGATCTTCCCCAAGATTTTTGGCTGTTGCTATCAGGCGTTGGAAAAGAAGCTGTGGATCTATGTGTACATGTTGACCATCAATTTTCAACCTGATCCTTCTTCTTGAATGTGAACTGGAGGACCTGTTTTCTTGACATGGAGTCAAGTATCTTTCCATTGCTACGTTAACTGTTTTCTCAGCAGTTTCTCCTGTGGCATTGCTTCTCAACAATCTATCAGCACTGAAAGGATTTCTATCCATAAGGAATTGCACAACTTTGAACAAATCCTTTTCATCTCTTTGCAGACGTGCGTTGGAGTTGTCTTTGTGTTGGTTACTTGTGGCATAGGATATTCCAGTGAAAGTCTGCATTGGCATTGTTGATTGAGGCACATAGTGGCATTGACAACAACCACAAATTTCGTTGACTTTCAGCCATTTCTCTTCCTCGTGTTAGACTACCATTGCTCTTCAAACTTCTCATCAGAACCTGCTCTATGATGCAATTCATTGCTAAACCAGCCCAGTATCTATCATGGCGCCGAACAACATGGTATGCATCTTCAAAATGACTGACAACTTCTGGTGATGTTTCAGCTAATTTCATCATGTCTTGCAAATATACCCATAAAGATTGCAGTGAAATATGGGAGCATTTTGTACAGAGAATGAAGATGAAGATGCCAGTTTCTTGTCCGTTTGGCTTTGATGAATCTTCTCAAAAGATCTATCATATCCATGTGTTGAATCCATAACTTACTTGTTCTACTGGTCTTCAAGGACTCTTCATAAGTTGAAAGGTGTGTTGACACAGCATTGAGTTCAGCTGAATCACACACGTCATCCATTTTCCTCTCACGAGACATCAGTTCTTCATATAGACACAACACTTCCTTCAGTTCTGCATTTTCAGCTCTTTTCTCTAGTTCATCCTGATCAATGAGAGGAAAAGGAACTTCACTGGCATGTTCACCACTGTCTTCAATTTTGTCATCATGAAATGCTTGAGATACAAGGATAACATACAAAGCCGATTCAGTGATCAGATGAGCTGTAATTGCACGTTCAGGTGCTTTTCCTGTCCATAGATGGTTTCAAACACATCAGACAAACCTGATCCAGTCATAATGTGTCTAATGCATCCAAAAAACTCATCTCAGTATGGAATGCACCAAGTCTCAAGCTAACACTTCCAAGTCCATCATTAACAGGTGCACTGGCTATGATAATTTTACCTTTCAACCATAATGGTTGGTCAAAATTAATGATCGGTGTTGACTTTTGCTTTGTAACCTGGTCAGTAACAAACTTCAGAGTTGAATAGATACAAGAAGGATCACCGGAACTCATGTCTATCATTGGAAGAAATGACACTGATGATGCACCTGGATGTCTGCCTTTAGTGACTGCTTGCATGAATCCAGACCTTGGATGATCTTGGTGTCTTCAGGGGCCATGAGATTTTCCAAAGGACATCTACTGCTGAATTTGGATCAATGGAACTTGAGAGATCAACACCTGACAACTCTTCAAAGTACAATGATGAAAATCCATTCCACTCTGACTTGTATAGTGTAAGAACATACCTATCTTGGCAATGTCCGTGATTGTGTTTTCCTAATCATGAATCCTTGGAACATTGCCATTGCCTTGCCATTGTACCAGGTGTAGATGTTGCAATTATTCCCATTCCATGAAAGGTGCACAGGTTATGGTCAACATTATCTGCAACAAACTGGAGAAAGTGTCCCTCTTTCTTTCCAGATGTACATCAATTCCTTGAATAGCAGCTGCATTGGCTTCAAATTTCTTCACTTCTGTATATGAATTTCAGAACCCATGCTTATTCAAGGAGTCTTATCAAAAACCTAGATCCAAAATGATGATGCATCTGCATTCCCAAACCAATTTGAAGTGGAGTTACAGCTGATCTTGGTTGACAGGCTTGAATGATTGCTTGACCAGTAGATGCTATTTTGAGTTCTGAATCTTGCCCAGTGATGATCTTTGGAAGCATTAGATTGATGATTTGAGGTGTTGAAGGCAAAAGTGATGTGTTGTAGTCAACAGACTCTATTTCCTCCTTCAATGGATAAAGATCAGTCTTGGAAATCTGCGCCTTTGATGTCACTTCTGATCAGGTCTGCTGTAGTTCCTACAAGTCCCAAGTTTTTCAGCATCATTTAGGAAGATGGTAAAAATCATAAAGAATGGATGACAACACCTGCTTTCCCATTCACTTCAGCAATGATGATTCGTTGGCCAAAATGTTCCATCAGTTTCTTTTTCATGTAATAGACACTGTTAGGTGTTGTATGATTGTGTCACACACTGATAGTTGTTCTTTGTGATGTTCTTCAACTTACATTGCAATGTGGTTGAATACTTTCTTCATCTTCAGGTCTTCCAACATGGTGACATTTAGTGCTTTGCTGTACGACATTGGATGTGGACACTACAAGTGTTATGGTAGACAACATCTTTTGCACAGTCCCCAGAAAATTCTAACCTTGACAAGGCAGCCATTCCCCATTCATCATTCCACTCTAGAGATATCTTCTTAATTGCCACCTGAAAGTTTGTTTCAGTTCTCACTGGGATTAAGTTTGATGTATGTGACTGCCAATCATGCTTTACAGTCTGGCTACAAAAGATGCAATGAGTGGCAAAATCAACGTACTGATCTTAATTTGAAAGTAATGTTTGTTTTGGAGTGTTTGTGACTTCTGTACATGCTTTCCTCTTGTAGGCTTCAATGCAATGTGGGTTAATGTATGTCCACCTTCATTCTTGCTGAACAGTCTGACTATCTGCTGTAACAACATCGTCACCCCGTTGGAGACTTGCTTTGTTTATGCTGTCACTTCTTTCTTTTTTAATTTGACTGTTGGCTTATCTGAGTCCATCGGCAAGTCACAAAGGGCACAACTATTTCCATTCTGAAATATAAGAATTGTTCAATTTTAAAAAAAAATCGCATAACAAAGGATCCCATAGTGTTAACAAAATGTTCAACAAAAATGTTACATGAATAATTTAGTTATTAAAGTTTTAATGTTATTATGAATATCAACCTGACACATACTTTTACAATCTTCAAGCTTACCTGATGTGATTCATAGTGAATCTACATGAATGTTTTGACTCAACATTTTCCCTTTCAAGAAGAGTATCACATTGCTATCTGTGAAAGAAAACAATAACTGATAAAATTTTGTGTTACAAACATATTTTATTGCATAAATAGTAGGGAATTATTATTTGAATTCTTAAATTTCGAAAATTTAGTAAAAACTCAAATTGAAAACATTAATAAATTTTAAAATTGGATATTGATTTGATGGTTTGACTTTTATTTGTGTATAGATAAAATATTCAATATGTTCAAATAATAAAAATGTCAAGGTAGTTTGTGAAATCAAGCCTAAGATGATTTTTTATGATCTTAAGTCTTACCTGAAGTGAACCTCTATGAAGAATTTGGCTGAACATTTTGCCTCTCGACAAGCTAACAATGCTATCTGTCAAAAGAAAACAATAATTGATATTAAGTCTTTATTACAAAATCATTTTTTTACATAAATATATGAATTATTGATTTTTATTCACAAATAAGTTAGAAAGTCAAAAATATTTCGACCCTTATGCTCTTCCACAGTTTTTAGCTCATCAGGCCTGAAAGGTCCAATGGGCTTATGGCATGGGATGGCATCCATCCATCCGTCCATCCGTCTATCTGTCAGTAAACTTTTCGCGTTTTCGACTTCTTCTACAGAACCATTTACTCTAGAGAGGTGAAATTTTATGTGACGACTCCTTGGCCAATTGGGATTCTAAATTGTAGATTGATTGACGCTGAGGCCCCAAATAAGGGCCTCACAGGCCATAACCTAAAAACCTATTTTCATCTTCGTCTCCAGAACAAAAAGACCTAGAAGGCTGTAATATTGTGTGCAGAATCTTTAGCCAATGGCGATTCTGAAATGTAGATTTGGTGACCCTAGGGCACCAAATAAAGGCCTCACAGGCCATGACCTAAAAACATATTTTCATCTTCTCCAGAACAAAAAGTCCTATAAGGCTGAAATATTGTGTGCAGACTCTTTAGCCAATGGAGATCTAAATTGTAGATTTGGTGACCTGGGGTTCTAAATAAAGGCCTCACAGGCCATGAACTAAAAACCTTTTTTCATCTTCTTCTCAAGAATAAGTTTACCTAGAAGGATGTAATATTGTGTGCATATTATTTAGCCAATTGGGATTCTAAATTGTAGATATGGTGATCCTGTGGTCTCAAATCTTAGCCAATGGAGATTTTAAATGGAGATTTTAACCCTTAACTTGCATGTCCTGGAATTATCCGGGCGGACTATAAGCAATTCACGAGTGCCTCATTACGGATCCCGGATACAAAACTTAGAATAATTCATGGCTGTCTCGCTAGTTTGCCAGCCGTGGCCGCGGGATGCGAGTCGATTGTGTCCGTGAGTCGCTCCATGAGAATGGCTGTATTTATGCTCTGCGGCTCGCCATGAGAATGAAACTTTGATCAATGTCTGGTCGGAATGTCCAGCAAAATTCACACCAATTTGCGTGTACATTGTTGACCCTAAACGCATCGATAATTAGCTTTACAAAGGCCAATTTTGTTGGGCTTCACTCCGACGCCTAATCCCCCCGGGGGCTAATTAACGCCAAATGTCTGCAGTGCCCCGGGGTGAGATAGGCCCGTACATGCTTATCTGTCTCGCGTCCCGCCACATGGGCAGATAGCCTCTAATTACGGGAAGATATTGCGATAAGCTACCTTTCTCTTGCACTTAGTATCATATGAACCAATTGGTTGTTTTCAATTTTTTTATATAAAATAAAGAGGAAAGAATGGCCTTTATTCCCATATAAAAATCGCAATTGCGCTAACAAAACTGAAAATACTGCAATCGCCGAGAGATAGGTGATTTTCGCACTTTTTATCTTTGAAACGTCGCGCAACATGCCGCGGCGCTCTATTTCTAAGAAACTACTTGGGATATTTTCATAATTTTTTTATCACTATTATATAGATAAAAGAATTGTCTTCAATTCCATATAAAATATGTGTATTTTCGGCAATAACTTTTGATGTGCCAAGTGCCGCGCAGAAGGTGATATTCGGCTTTGAATAAGTGGCACTCTTAGCATATATCATCATTACGGGCTTATAACTTTTGAACCGCAAGTCCGATTTTTATAATTTGTACAACATTGTAAAGAGGAAAACATTGTCTTTAATTCCATGTATAATGCACATGTTTTCGGGAAGAACTCTGAATGCGCGAACCGCCGCGCCAAAAGGTATAAGTTTCGCACTTCATAACTTTTGAACCGCATGTCCGATTTTTAACTCATAAGGCCTGAAATTTTTTGTACAGACTCCTTGGCTGAAGGGGACTCTAAATTGTAGATTTGGTGACCCTGTGACTCCAAGTGTGGCTCACAGGGGTCATTACCTAAAAAAACTATTTTCATCATCTTCTCCAGTCCCAATGAACGTAGAGAGCTGAAATTTTATGTACATACTCCTTGACTGAAGGGGATTCTAAATTGTAAATTTGGTGACTGTGAGACCCCAAATATGGGTCACAGAGGCAATGACCTAAAATGCTATTTTCATCTTCATCTCCAGTCCCAATGGCTCTAGCGAGCTGAAATTTTATGTACAGAGTCCTTGGCTGTAAGGGATTCTAAATTGTAAATTTGGTGAGTCTGTTACCCCAAATATGGGTCACAGGGATCATAACCTTAAAGCCTATTTCAGTTTACACCATTTTTCTGAGATTTTATGAGCACTTCAATCAGTAAGTAGGTAAGGGAGGTAATTTATTATTTTAAAGAAAACACCTGAGGTAAAGGCATTTCATCTTTCTGATGTGAGAGTTCTAACATGTGTTTTGAGAATATAATATGTCTGATGAAAAAGAGATGTTGAGAATTAAAAACTTAGAATTGGAGGTCTAACACAAATTATAAGTCATATTTTATCTTTGTCTCACTTTTCACATATGAGTAATTATTTGTATTTTGCAAGTGAATTTGCTGATAAAGGTACACAAGTTTAAAAGTATTCTAAAGACTTAATACAGAATCTTTTATTAAATCTAATATAATGTTCTTTGAAATTTAAGAGTAAATAATGGAGTTTTTTAATATCTCATGATATTGTGTAATTATTTGGAGAATTAATTAATTAATTAATGAGAATTTCCAGTATGAGTTAATTTGGTATACCGTATTTATATCATATTTTTATCCCCCGCCAACATAGTTGGGGGGGGGATATTGAAATGGGCTCCGTCCGTCCGTCCGTTCGTCGTACCGTCCGTCCGTCCCGATTTTGTTTCCGGAGCAGAACTCGAAAACTATAAGACATATCTCAAGGAAACTTGGTGTGTGGAACAATCATCATGTGTAGATGTGCCTTTTGGGGTTTTCAACTTCTTCGAGTTATTTTTTTTTACCGTTTCCATGGAAATGTAACTTAGAATTTCGTTTCCGGAGCAGAACTCGAAAACCGTAAGACATATCTCAACAAAACGTGGTGTGTGGAACAATCATCATGTGTAGATGTGCCTTTTGGGGTTTTCAACTTCTTCGAGTTATTTTTTTTTACCGTTTCCATGGAAATGTAATTTAGAATTTCGTTTCCGGAGCAGAACTCGAAAACCATAAGACATATCTCAACAAATCGTGGTGTGTGGAACAATCATCATGTGTAGATGTGCCTTTTGGGGTTTTCAACTTCTTCGAGTTATTTTTTTTTACCGTTTCCATGGAAATGTAACTTAGAATTTCGTTTCCGGAACAGAACTCGAAAACTGTAAGACATATCTCAACGAAACTTGGTGTGTGGAACAATCATCATGTCTAGATGTGCCTTTTGGGGTTTTCAACTTCTTCAAGTTATTATTTTTCACCGTTTCCATGGAAATGTAACTTAGAATTTCGTTTCCGGAGCAGAACTCGAAAACCATAAGACATATCTCAACGAAACTTGGTGTGTGGAACAATCATCATGTCTAGATGTGCCTTTTGGGGTTTTCAACTTCTTCGAGTTATTTTTTTGTTACCGTTTACATGGAAATGTAACTTAGAATTTCGTTTCCGGGACAGAACTCGAAAACTATAAGACATATCTCAACGAAACTTGGTGTGTGGAACAATCATCATGTCTAGATATGCCTTTTGGGGTTTTCAACTTCTTACAAATATTTTTTTTACCGTTTCCATAGAAATGTAACCTAGAATTTCGTTTCCGGAACAGAACTCGAAAACTATAAGACATATCTCAACGAAACTTGGTGTGTGGAACAATCATCATGTGTAAATGTGCCTTTTGGGGTTTTCAACCTATTCGAGTTATATTTTTGGACCGTTTCCATGGAAATGTAACTTAGACAATCATCATGTGTAGATGTGCCTGAAAGGCCCGATGGGCTTATGGCATTGCACAGTATCCAGCCGTCTGTAAACTTTTCGCATTTTGTCTTCTTCTCCAGAACCACTTTGTCTAAGGAGCTGAAATTTTGTGTGTTGTGTTAAGTTGAAAAAAGGTTCATAGTCACTGTTATTCAACAACTATTCTTCAATAAATTTTCCCAAAGGCGGGGGATATGGCCGACTCTGTCTGCTTGTATACTTTATAACTGATTTAGTTTTCTATTAACTTTGCAGTTAATTTTATTCAATAGGAACAAGAAATGAGATAAATGTCTACATTATGGACATGTTTAATGTGAATCTATTTGAAATGAGAACTATTGAATACCCTTTGAAGGAATAACTTGAAGAGGAATTACATTTTGTTCATTTTACATGAGATATGTGAACTGAATATGACTAGTGATGACTGGTGATAACATCGGGATCCCGCCGGGAGAAAAAAGCGGGATCCCAGTGGGATTCCGGTAGGATCCCGCCGGGAGAAAAAAGCGGGATTTGTCGGGATCCCAGCGGGATTCCGGTTGGATCGGCAGAATAAGCGGGATTTGTCGGGATCCAGCCGGGAGGAAAAGGCGGGAAACAGTCATGTTCTGCAACAAAAAGAAAACACACTTTGTTAACAGTTACTGTTCTGTTATTAATTCAAAAGTATGTAGTTACAAATCATTATACACAATCAGAGTAAACACTATCAGCAAACTATCTTTGAAATTGAATATAAATGAACTCTTAGTAATTAATTATTTTACACTTGGTTACTCTGCTAAGAATTACTTACTCTGAGATTGTTTGACCAGTGATCATGACACAAGTAATTTGATTCAAACGGGAAAATATGAGTAGCAGACATGAATTTTACTTGAATATATGCTACTTGCAACTTGAAAGTACTGAAATATAACTCAAATAAACTCTTACTAAATGACAAAATGTCAGGAAAACTTGCTCAACATGATAGTAGAGTTTACATTATTTTATGCATGAACTAACACTTGCCCAGTACTTTACACATTAAAACAGACAACATGGGCTGATAAGAAGATCAAATAAGAGTTTAAGCATTACTATACCTGAGGGTGGAGCCTCTCTGGCTCTAGACATGATGTTTTTGACAAGAAATTACATTGCTAAGATCTACTTCATTATTGTTTTGGTTCTCACCTTTTGGCGTCTGCTATTCTACAAAACTCCCAACATCACTGTAGCTTAAGTAAACCCAAAAGGGTGCAATGAACGCTGCAAAGAGCTTGGAGCTAGAGCTCCTTGCACTGAAGACTGGGCACCATATTAGCTGATAAAACATTGCACGCAATGCTTTGAGTTTAAGAGTGGAAGAAGCACCCATAAAATCCCTTAAAACTTATAAATATCATTAGGAAATAGAACAAATTGAAATTGCCTTGTCAAATGAAAGTATATAATTAAATTGAAATATTAACATAAAATGCACATTTAAAGTAAAGTATTTTTAGCAAGTTTTGATGGTAGTTCTAAATAATAATCCATTAAACGATATTTGTTTAAGTGTTGTAGTAAAACAAAAAATCCACATTGCCTGTAGAAAAGGAAACAATTTTATTTTAAATATATATAAAAGAATTATATTACAATATCATAAGGCATACATATATATTGCCTTTGCACTAATCGGCACAAATTCTTTGCTTTTTTTTCAATTTTCCACACTTTTTTTTTTAGATCTTTGAAGAAAAAAGGATATAGTTGGATGAGTCTGTGCCAACTAGAGACATTGAGTACACATACCCATATTCATTCATCTCTATGTAAACATAAGATTTGAGAGATGAAAAGTTAAGAACCAATATTTATGGTAAATTTTAAATTTATGATTGTTTTACTTTGTTGGAATGGGGATTTATTAGAATCCAGAGATTGTTTGTGATTTCCATTTGTGCGTAATATAGTAATCCTAATTTAGGTACTTTTTAAAATATTAATTTTCTCAGTGAAATCTCGGTTTGTTAAGGGGTTTGAAAAATGAAATTCCCGGTTTCAGTATAAATTCCAGTCTGATCCGGGATTTCAATGTCATATTTTCCCGATGGAACCGGGATCCCAGTTGTTGAAAACTAATCCCGGTCATCCCACCTATTCCCAGTATATCCCGGTCTGAAAACCGGGATTCCACCGGGATACACTGGGATCCCGCTGGAATCCCGGTTTCTTTTTCACTGGGGATATAGACTGTGCATGAGACTGCTTTAGTCTTCCACTGACTCTAAAAAAGATTTTTTTTTATAGAATATCCCCATTTTATCAAATATTGAAAAGGAGCCTATAAGAAATGGTGAAAAAGAATTTACTAAAAAAAATTAACCAATTTATTAAGTATTGAAATGGAGCCTATGAGAAATGGGATTTTCAAAAACTGAGGCTCCTATTCATTATGTAATAAATGTTGATATTGCCATAATGCAATTAAGAATTAAAACAATATAATACAAAGGTGAATGATATTTATAACGAATGTGCATCTATGTGTAACCAATTTTGATAATAATTAGCAGGGGTCATGACCTAAAAAGGTTTTTTTCATTTTCTTCTACAGCCCCAGGCCATTATTGCAATAGCTGACAGTGGTGAATTGTATGCAAAGAATTGTACCCGGTATATTCATTATTATATAATGTGTGTACGATATTAAAAAATAGTATGATCTCTCCACCACATTGTTATATGTTTGATACCAGCAATTTATTTCCAAGCTACAAAACAAACACTTGCACATATTATTACACGAAAAACATTTGGCATTTATTATCTATGCATATATTGTCATACTAACATTTTAGAACAAATAACATGTTTCTGTGCAACTTTGCGTTGCTCTTTCAATCGTTTCACGGGGGCGGGATAGCGCAGTGGTTAGCGCGTTCGGCTTCGGATCAAGAGGTCCGGGGTTCGAATCCCGCCAGGGGCACGGCAACTTTGTCTGCAGTAGAGAACTGTTCTACACGCAGTAAGGTTTGGGTGCAATGCTACACTGAATTTCAGTGCAGTACCACCCATGGTTCGCTAGTTCCAGCCATTGCTCGCAGGTTTCACCGCAATGCATAGCCACATGGCGTTGCGGGCTTTCTCCCTGCCGTAATACTAGCAGCCGCGATATAAGTGAAATACTCTTGAAAGCGGCGTTAAACCCTAACTCACCTCACCTCACCTCAATCGTTTCACTACCCAGATTCTTATTACTATTCCATTATCTGACCATTGCTATAAAGCCCACTCCATAACATACCCCACTTATTATCTCCTGATGAGCTACAGAGGCCATGGCTCTATTTTTATAATTTAACATCATTGTAAAGAGGAAAAGATTGTCTTTAATTCCATATATAATGAGCATATTTTTGGGAAGAACTATGCATGCGCGAAGCGCCGCAATGCGCGGCAATATTGACGTACGGCAAAAGTGAAGAAGTATGATAAAATATAACTAAAATACTGTTCTTTTGATACCCAAATATAGAGCTTTATAAACGATGAACAACTTTCATGACGGAATTTTGTTTCCAGTTTTGGAGAAAAAAATATAACAAAAAAACGAAAATACATTTGAGTACGGGACCCGCCGCTCAGGGAAAAACCTTTTCGTGGGAATATTTTCTCAGGAAAATATTTGACTTTTCGGAGTTTCTAACAATTCATAAACATTATTGTTAAAGTCCGGCAGCCAAACCCCGATTTTTCAACCTAGGTGGGAAAGTGCGTCCATAGAAAATGTTTTTACAGAAATTGAACCTTGTTGGTGTATACTATAGGAAACTGAATGATGGTCGACACTTTGACATCATTGAGCATTTTGAATAATTAATGTTTTAAGTAGACAGGGTACACTCGTGATTTCAGTTATCCAGACACATCAAGTAATTATATTTTAGTATTCAAGGCAGTTATATATCAATTGTTGTCTATTAGTATTATGAAAATAAGTAAAAAAAAATAACTTTTTTTGTAAAAAAATCCCGAAAAGCCAAAATGTTGATAATGTGACTGGATAAACGAGGTTTCTGAGCAAATTTGGCTTTCTTACAGTAAAATTTGATTTGGTGTAATATTTTACTTTTGATTATAATTACGATTATCGAATCATAATCAAAAGAAATGGTGATCAAGTTTCAGTTAGTGTTTATAATTGTTTACTTTTGCCAAATTATGAAATAGGCCTTCGTGTGACAAGGTCACTTCTTGTGGTGAGAAAATGGTAATTTTTAACGATTTTATGGTGTTTTATAAAAAACAAAATTACCATTTTTATTTTGTATTGAAATGAATTATTTGTTATTCCACAAGTAGCACATTTATCACAAAGAGGCTTAATTTGCAATAGTCAATTTCAAAGATTCGAACACGAAGCGGGTACTGAAATTTGGCAATTTGAAGGTTAAATTATTGGTTGACAAAAGTAGTCTCTCTAGAAGAAAAAGCTAGAATGTTTCTAAAACGTGAAACGTATAACTGCAATGGCCTGAAAAGTGACATTAAAAAGTTTGGGCGTGCACATATTCAAACCCTTATTCAGATAACATGGTGTAAGCGAGACGTTGCAACACATTTTTGAATCAGGAACACCAAATACCTTGTTATTTCATAGGTCATATGAATCTATGTATACATAAAAACAAAACAGCAAATACAAGGATAACAGAGACAACGAAAACGACAAACAAAAACAGTTGCTCGGCTTCTCCAAAGAAATTGCGCAGTTGTACGGACAATAATGTGTTTCATTTTACAAAACACTGTATTGTATTTCTGTCGAATCAACGGAGCATTGAGTGATTTACATTGCTGCAGATGCGAGATATGATCACGTTGATTGAAAGTATAAATTAACGTCCAAAGGGTATCGTTTTTGCACGCTTGGCACAAGATGGTGAGACGATGATGTAGGACTTGTTTCACAGACACCATGGTCAGCTACGATGTTGTCGATTTCTTCACCAACATATCCCTCAACAGAAAACCCTAGAAGCCACCAAGCTCCACATCCGCATTGAACAGCTCGACACCAAGTTAACCATCAGCTTCTTCTATTTTATCTTCACTGACACGATCCACAGACTTCCAATGAGCTCACAACTATCTTCCCTAATAACAGAGATTTTATTGGTTCCACAAGGTTGATGACACCTTCACCACCATAGCCATTATCTCCTACAACATCTCAACGCCAAGCATCCAAGAATCAGGTTGACCATGGAAACAGAAACTGACCACCATCTCCCCTTCTCATATGTCTCCCAAACTACTGGGCATGGACTGAGAACATCTGTCTATCGCACGCCAACACACACACACTGAACATTACACACAATACAGTTTATGTTATCATCCACTAATCAAATATAGCCACACTCAAAAGACGTGATAAAAATCCATCTGTCAACCTGATGCCCTCAATAAAGAACCAAAACATCGAAAGGACACATTTATCCCCACTCTATGGATATCAAGCAAGCCTAGTCATAAAGACTACCGTGAAAACATTCACCATAAGAGCTACCACCCACAAGCCTTAACCGAGATATTCGAGTAACCATTCCCTAAATACATCGGCTATCTCAGCTACAAGATCGCCCGGCTCATCAAGAACAAAGTCAGCATTGATGTTACATTTCCATGTGCAAGATCCTCAAGCAGTTACTGAAAGCCAACAGCATAGGTACCAGCACTACAAGAGGATGCATCTTCAAAATGCCATGCCACTGTGGACAAGAGCACATCAGAGAAATGCTGCAGCCTATCAACACAAGGATCAAGGAACATAAAGCGTATGTCAACACACTTGACCAGAAATCCTCCCTATCTGAGCAACTCTGAACAAGGATCACCAGTTTGAAGGCTACCACAGTCTTGTCAACAAATAACAACTGGCGTCAAAGTAAACTCCAATAAGCGATTGACATTACAAGGGAACAACCTGCAATAAACCGCGACCAAAGCGTCTTCCTAACATGTACTTGGGGATTCACTCATCTCGAACATCTATATTCTGTCGGAGGCAAATCCGAGGAGCACCCACCCTACCATCCATTGACTTTTGTCAGAGCTTGTCCGAGGAGTCTACACCTATCAGAACCATTCACCGCCCAACCACTTTACAACCAAGCCACAATCACTGGCCTCTCCTAATACTCTCAATCACCATGTCTTCTGCATTTCACATCCAATCAACTGTTCTTGTATCTACAATAAAGGCAATGTGTATTACTATTGTCCGATCACTACTTCAATAAAGCCCACAGGCCATTGCTGATTTAACAATCAACTATCAATGCTCCTCATGTTTGTATAAAAAATCTTCAATGTATACCACTCTCATGCGTAATTTAATTTTATCTTCTGAGTTTTCTCGCCATTGGTTTCTTTACTACCGGTATATAAATGTATACCATTTTGTTATTTCTTACATTTAACCTGATGATGGAGTAAGTATATACTCCGAAATGTCTTGCATTTCCATATTAAAGAAGTTGTTATACAGAAAATCTCCTTGTTCTAATATCAAGTAATCATAACTCTGTTGGGTTACATGGAGGTCTTTTTTCAGAATTTGTCAAAAGTAAACATATACTTACTGAAACTTTATCATTATTTCTTTTGATTATGATTCAATAATCGTAACTTTAATCAAAAGTATATTATTACACCATTAAATCCAAGTTTACTGTAAGAAAACCAAATTTGCTCAGAAACCTCATTTATCCAGACATTATCAACGTTTTGGCTTTTCGGGTTTTTTTCAACAAAAAAGTGAAAAAAGTGTACTCATAATATTAATAGACAACAATTGATATATAACTGCCTTAATTTTATTTCAATTTTGTGAATACTAAAATATTATATAATTACTTGATGTGTCTGGATAACTGAAATCACGAGTGTTCCCTATCTAATTAAAACATGAATTATTCAAAATGCTCAATGATGACAAAGTGTCATCAGTCAGTTTCCTAAACTATATACCCATAGGGTTCACCATGAACACAAATATTTTCTATGGATGCACTTTCCCGGTCACAAGGGCTGGATGCCGGACTATTAGTGATGCCATTTGCGAAAGGTTTGCATTTCTAAAATTCAACTGCGAGAGCGTACCCTTCCAAACCATTTGAATTGAATTTATTATTTTATTTTTTACATTATTGAATAAAAGACGTTTCATTCAATAAGATTTGAACAATTATTTATAATGGTAGCGGATTGAACTGAGCAGATGGAGAATTTGATTCCTCACCACTTTTATTACCAAAGTTTTTTTGTATCTCAATTACTTTTTAGCTCATCAGGCCTGAAAGGCCCGATGGGCTTATGGCATGGCAGGGTGTCCGGCGTCCGGCCATCCGTCCGTCCATCCGTAAACTTTTCGCTTTTTCGAGTTCTTTTCCAGAACCAATGACTCCACAGAGTTGAAATTTTATATACAGACTCCTTGGCCCATGGGGATTCTAAATTGTAGATCTTGTGACGCCATGACCCCAAATGGGGTCACAGGGGTCACATCCTTAAAAACCTATTTTCATCTTCTTCTCCAGTTCCAAAAGTTCTAGAGAGCTGACTAGCTGTGTGCAGACACCCTTGGCTAATGGGGATTCTAAATTGTAGATTTCATCACGCCATGACCCCAAATGGGGTCACAGGGGTCGCATCCTTAAAAACCTATTTTCATCTTCTTCTCCAGTTCCAAAAGATCTAGAGAGCTGAAAAGTTGTGTGCAGACTCCTTGGCCAATGGTGATTATAAATTGTAGATTTCGTGACCCCATGACCCGAAATAGGGTCACGGGACACATCCTTAAAACCCTATTTTTGTCTTCTTCTCCAGTTCCAAAAGGTCTAGAGAGCTGAAAAGTTGTGTGCAGACTCCTTGGCCAATGGGGATTATAAATTGTAGATCTCATGACCCCATGACCCAAAATGGGGTCACAGGGGTCACATCCTTAAAAACCTATTTTCATCTTCTTCTCCAGTTCCGAAAGTTCTAGAGAGCTGACTAGTTGTGTGCAAACTCATTGGGTAATTGAGATTCTAAATTGTAGATTTCGTGACCCCGTGACCCGAAATTGGGTCACAGGGGTCACATCCTTGAAACCCTATTTTTGTCGTTTCCCTGGCCCCGGACCGGGTCCCAAAGATTCTCGGGGCCGTGAACACTTTTCTTAGCTCCCACTCCCACATGGTTCGGGTCTGGCTCCAACTCTTAGGAGTCATGACTGCGACAGTAGACGTGGTTTGGAGGTCCCAGCTCCGCATGAGACCAGTTCAACAAGCTTAGGTGGGTCTGCTCGTCACTCCGGAGTGGCTCTTACCACACCTTCTTTGGTGGACCAATGTCGGTCACCTGACGCCTCCCTTACGGGTTGGAGTCGGGTTCTGGGATCTCGCACGGTCTCTGGCCGGTGGTCACAGGCCGAGTCACAGCTGCACATCGATGTGCTAGAACTCAGGGCGGCCAGGCTGGTCTTGCAATGCCTGAGGGATCAATTGGAGGGTCAGGTGGTCCGGCTCCAGTTGGACAACAGGACCGGCCATGACATACATCCTCAAACAGGGCGGTACGGTCTCTCCGACCCTCCTGGAGGAGACATGGCAATTCTTCTTTTGGTGAGTCCAGGTCAACACCACGGTGCTGCCTGTGTACTTACCGGGCGTGGACAATGTCCGAGCAGACGCTCTGTCTCGCCGGACTCTTGCCCCCCACGAGTGGCTTCTGGATCGAGAGATATTCGAGACTATCTCCCAGTAATACATTTCGTTTCAGGTGGATCTGTTAGGGTCAGCAACAAACTTTCAGATCCCCAAGTTCTGCTCCAGGATACCCGACCCACGGGCATTATGCCAGGACGCGTTCAAACTGGATTGGACCGACAGAGTTCTGTGGGCATTCCCACCAGTCCCTCTGATTTCCAAGGTCCTCGCCCATCTAGCTGCTCAGCCTCCGTGACTGCTGGTGCTTCTGGCTCCCTTCTGGGCAGCGCAGAGCTGGTTTCCACAGGTACTCAGGTTTCTGGTTATGCCATCTGCTCTGTTACCGTGTCGACCAGGACTTCTGTCCCAGGACGGAGCCCCCTACCCCAACCCCAGGGTCCAGTGGGTGGCCTGGCGTCTGTCCAGAATCGCCTCCAAAGCATCGGTATTCCTGCACGAGTTGCAGACACAATACTGGCTTCGAGGGACGTCTTCGATCCCTTTTCTGCAGATTTAGTGGTGGTTCTGGAATTCCTACAGTCTAGGTAGGATGCCGGCCTTGCCTCATCAACTGTTAGAGGATATTCCACTGCTATTTCAGCCTTCCATATCCCGGTGGACGGTGCTCTTTTGGGTGCCCATCCACTCGTCCAGCGTTTTCTAGCAGATGTGGACAGGATTCGACCTCCTTTGAGGCAGATCAGCCCCGTGTGGACCTGTCGATTGTCCTTGACTGGTTCTCGGGTCCTAGATTTAGGGACCTCTCGTCTTTGTCATTCAATTTGCTAACCTGGAAGACAGCTTTTCTCATGGCGGTGGTGTCTGGTAGACGAGTAGGCGACATCCATGCTATGTCCGCTGACCCCGACCTGACCGTCTTTCACAGGGACTGCCAGACTCCTACCGTCCTAAGGTGGCGTGTTCTTTTCATGTCTCAGCTCCAATTGAGTTACCGGCACTCAAACAGCCAGCCGCAGTGCATAGCCACATGGCATTGCGGGCTTTCTTCCTGCCATAATACTAGCAGCCGCGATATAAGTGAAATACTCTTGAAAGCGGCGTTAAACCCCAACTCACTCACTCACTCACTCAAACAGCCAGCGGTATCGGGCTCTCAGGCCTCGCGCAATCATATTTTGGTTGTGCGGTGAACCTTAAAGTCGTATATCAGAACAGCACCTATCCACAAGGATAAACAGCTTTTTTGTTGTTATGGCAGAGGCAAGCAGGGTTTACCCGCCACCAAACAATCAATTTTCAGATGGATTGTGCCTTGCCTATGTTCACAAGGGCCTTTAGCCCAAAGGTGACCTCAAGGCTCATTCGGTTAAATTAGGCAGTTGCGACGTCACAAGCGTACGTTGCGGCCCTGCCCATTGAAGAGATCTTCTCCGCTGCTATCTTGAGCCAGCCTAGCCAATCATCCGCCACTCTCGACAGGCTCTTGGATGAGCGCGCTCAGTTTGGTCAGACAGTTCTTTCCAGTGGGCAGAGTCGTCAACCCCCTAGCTGAATGAGCTACTGAGGATTGATCGATTTTTACAGGTGATTAATCAGTAATTTGTTTTATTAACTAATGCCACTAATGTCACACATACGAATGGCCTAGTACCTTTCCCGCAGTCCTTCCCTGGCTACAGGTTCCTGCTGGGAGATTTTGGTTCCCTCTCTCTCTCTATTCCAAAAAAGGGGGGGTAATCCCCCAGGTCAGGTCGCATTACTCCCATGGTGGATACAGACCAGTACTTTGGGCGAGTTACGCCTCTATTCTGTGTACTCACCAGATTCTTTGAAAGGGATCCTCCTTGGTAGGGCCTCCCTCCTCCCCTTAATCAGTCTGGCTGGACCAGATTGAAAGGTGTTGAGAATCGAGTTATCTACCCTTGGCTGCATAGCAACCACCAGGGTTGGGGGCTCAAGAGGGGTGGCCCAAAGTAAGATTTTTTAGTTTTTAAACATTTTTTACGTGGAAAAAATAGCTACAACCTGTCATATTCCTAAAATTAGCGATTTTATGCAATAAGTGCCCCAAGGAGGATCCCCTTCAAAGAATCTGGAACCTATACAGGTTTGTTCGAATTGCATAAGGGCTGAATTTATGATGTTATTAGGCCCGAATTAAAGACAATCCTTAGAAAGTAATAGAAAAAAACGAAAAATCATAGAAGATTCATTAAAAAATTCACCATTTGTGTATGGGTGCCGCGACTTGAATTTGTATTGAACGCCCGTATAAAGTCTGTTTTTGCGATGTAGATACGATATCTTTTGAAAAAACGGTACTGGAATCACAGCCTGGAATATTCTGCCAGCAGAGCTAATTAGTGCCTAAGCCAAAATACTGCTGCGAGCTGGAGGGTCAGAAAATTACGCCACCGGGTCTAAAATGGGTAAAATAGAAATACACAACTAAAGGGGTAAGAATAGTGATAAAACAATTTTGTAATCTAATGCTGACAATAGTAAACACATATTGGAAGGTAGAGATGGGTGGTTTTACCGGTATACCGGAAAACCGTGGTTTTTCAATCAAGTGGTACGTACCACGGTATGTTGGAGAAAACCAGGGTTTTTATCATAAGAAATAATTACCTTTTTCAGAATGATTTTCGTCAGAAAAGTTTAATATCTTACTAATAAAAGTAACTATTCTTTAAATGGTTCTTTAAACTGTTGTTATCTGTAGTTTGAATGTAATACATCTCTAATGAAAGTGTCTGCAATTTGCTAACTGATTGGTTGCATGTTGATATGCTGATAAAAACTTGAAATGATAGTTATGATTTTATCTACTTTTGAATTTTTCATCTTTGGTGTTCTATTATACTGAGTTCTGAATTAAAAGACATCTGGAACAATTCTACCTGTATAACATACATAACCTGATCCTATTCATTTCAAGCACGGTATATCGTGGTAAATACCATGGTACTTGGACAAAAAAATAGGTATACCGCGGTACTGAAATGTTCGTGGTACCCAACCCTATTGGAAGGTGCGGGATATGGATACAATTTACAATTTTGAATGTGTCTGTCAACAGAGTAAGGATCACACATTCCGAGGGCATGGAGACAGTGTTGACCAGCTGTGTTGGCATCCCCGCAACCCAGAGTTGCTGGCCACTGCTAGTGGAGATAAAACAGTCCGCATCTGGGATACACGCTCAAGCAAGTCAGCCGCTACAATCAACACTAAAGGTTTTGTTTCAATTTTCCAGATTTTGGAACATGTTTTTCAAAGTCATCCCCAAATGCTTAAAAATTTAATTACCTCACTTCTGAAACCAATGGGCATAAGAAGCTCAAATAGAATAGAAAGAAGTAAAATTTTCATTCACCTCACACATATGTGTGTGTGAGACTTGCTTCTAGCAGGTGGTCTCTGGTCTAAGTTTGCCATTGGCATCCACCCATTTGTTGCTAAACATTTCGCATTTTTCATTCGTCCTCAAGAACTACTGGTGACCACTACAGAGGTCATTACCTAAATAATATTTTCATCATCTTTACAAAACCACTGGTTTTAGAAAGCTGAAATGTTGTGTACAGACTCCTTGGCCAAAGGTTGTTCTAAATTGGAGATTTGGTGTTAATAATAATAATAATAAAACTTTATTGTCCTCATTACATTGAATTCAGAAATTCGGTTTGTGCCACTGGCTCCCAGCAGCCACAGTGCAGCGCCAGTTCAAGCGTTGTTCTATCCTTATAATACTGACCGCCAAGCAAGAAAGCAACAACTCCCATCTTTTAACGTCTTTTGGTATGACACGGCCGGGAATCAAACCCTGACCTACCGAATGATGAGCCGACGCTCTACCAACTAAGTTACATCCCCGGTGTAAATATGGGTCACTGGGGTGACAACCTAAAAAACCTATGTTCATCTTATTCTCCAGAACGTAGAGCTCTAGAAAGCTGAAATGTTGTGGACAGACTCCTTAGCCAATGGGAGTTCTGAATTGTAGAATTGGTGACCCTAGGAATCCCCAATATAGTTTTAAGATTAACCCTTACATTGCGTATTTCTATTTTACCCCTTTTAGCCCTAGTTGCAAAATATTCTAACCCATCTAGCATGCGGCCGAATTTTGGCTAAAGCACTAATAGTCACCCCTGGCAAAATATTCCAGATGGCAAACTTGTTGACAAGACTTTCATAGCCTCTCAATTGATAGTGTGATCCTTGTTCAGAGTATGCTCAGATTGGGAGGATTTCTGGTCAAGTGTGTTGACGCAGTGTTCTTTAAAATGAAACACAATATTGTGCGTACAACTGCACAATTTATTTGGAGAAGTTGAGCAACAGCTTTTGTTTGTTGTTTTTAGCTCATCAGGCCTTAAAGGCCTGATGGGCTTATGGCATGGGATGGCGTCCGTCCGTTCGTCCATCCGTCCCGAAAAGGGTACTTGTGTTCTGAAATCAACTCCTCCAACAGTTGTTGATCAACGATCGGATTAATAGTTTTAGAGTTATGGTCCTTGACTTAGAGCGCTCAGCTTTCCAATTTCAGACAGACAGTTCCTGTGTTCTGAAATCAACTTCTCCCACAGTTTTTGATCAATATTTCTGAAACTTTACACATGTTAGTGATATGCATGTGCTTTTTTATTATTTTTAAGTGGTCATGAAATTACATTTACAATTAAACTGCTGATTTGGAGGATATGGAACCCGGGGTTCTTGTGCTCTCAGAGCACTCTTGTTGGAAGGTGATGTCAATGTTTCACTTTTGCTTTAGGAGTCGTTGAATCTGTTGGCTAGTTGGTACTATATAGGGTACACTGAAGGATAAGGGGTCTGCTTCTTGTCGTGAAGGCACTCTACAACTACTAGACCAATCCTCACCAAAATTGGTATACTGCTATAGATTTGGAGATTATGATTAAACCACCTATTTTACTGTCATTCATTTTAATCTATAACAAATATTTCTTTCCCTATTAATGCTCAAAAAGTAAATTTCAAAATGAACATTTCAGGTGAAAACATAAACATCTGTTGGTCACCAGACGGAAGTACCATTGCTGTAGGAAACAAAGAGGATCTCGTCACCTTCATTGATGCAAAGACACATCGTTCACGTGCTGATGAACAGTTTAAATTTGAAGTGAATGAAATATCCTGGAACAATGATGGTGACTTGTTCTTTCTTACAAGTGGACAGGGAAGCATTCATATTCTCAGGTATGGCAAGAGTATCTTGGGGGGATATATTAAAAATGTACAAAGTATCCAACAAACCAGTTGAGTCAAATGGCTCACAAAAAAGTGAAAATGCTCTCAGACCCTTAGTCAAAATGGCCATATCTACCCTCAAGCAGCCTGTTAAAATCAACGGTTTTCCGAGGAATAAGAATTGCAGAAAAGTGCATCTACCAGGATATGAACTCATATCATTCAGAGATTTCCTCACAAAACCGTCTGATAACAGCCCGTAGACATCCATGTTCTGACGCAATTCAGTTAATCAATCACAAGACGTCCAACAAAAGCTTTCGGTGCGAGAAGCTATTGTCAGATAACAATAACAACTGGTCTGTTCCGAAGCTTTCAAAACAGCGAACCTTTAATAACTATGATGTGATTGGTCAGCTATTTGACTGGGTTTTGGCTGCGCTAAACTGGTACTGAACACACGCCTATACGGGTTGTCATGTCTGCAGAACCTGTTCATATCCCGGGAGATGCATAATTTTGCAAATTTTATTCCTCGGTACTTTTAGTCCATGTGGCTGAATATTCTGACCATCTAGCTCACAGCCGTATTTTGGAGCACAGTGGTGTAGTGGTTAGCATGTCTGCTTCTCACGCCAACGGCCCGGGTTCGAATCCTGGTGGAGACACCAAACATTTGTGACCTGGGTCTTATACTGTGTTGTGTCCTTGGGCAAGGCACTTCATCCACATTGCACTCAGTTCACCCAGCTGTACAAATGGGTACCTGGACATGGGAATGGATGGACCTATACGGTCGCGCAGAGCGCTTCATAGGCGGCACCGAAAGTACAATTCCTTCAGGGTTATAATTGTGAAGCGCCTTGAGCATGCATTGCATGGATATGTGCGCATTATAAATGTACTATTATTATTATAAAGCACTAATTGGCACCCCTGGCAAAATATTCCAGGCGGCGAACCCAGTACCGTTTTTTACGAAATACATCATGTCTACATCGCGAAAATGGACATTATACAGGCATTATATACAATTCCAGCTCCGGCACCCGTACATAAATTATTGATTTATATGCGCAACTTTGAATGATTTTTTTCTATGAATTTCCGTTTTTCTACCCCTGACCTAAAAAGGTCAGGGATATAAAGTAATACCAATGATTCCGTCCGTCCGTCCATACGTCCGTCCGAAGACAATGATTGTCCGATCAATAATAGAAAAACTATTCATCTCATCCTTTTAAAATTTGGCACATGTCTTCTTTACCACTAGGAGATTACATAATTATTGCAAAAACATGTGTTTTTGGCGATTTAACGCACCTCATAAATGCATCTAGCGGCAGTGATAATCATCATTAATTAATTAACGAGGCTGAACGGAGCGTGTCGGTCCGCTGGTCACAGACGACCCGTCGTCTGGTTGATCAGTCATGCCTCAATGATGAAGAAGACAAATATTTTATGGATGATCAACTTCTTTATTAACAATACCGACGTTTCGGTATAGATCCTTATACCGTTATCAAGCAAATGGAATGGAATGGAATGCCTCAATGATTCTTCTCAAAACGTTTCCCAACAGAAATCGCGGTATTGTTAAAATGGGTAAATTAAAATCATCGTAATAATCAATTTCAAGTGTATATTTCTCGAGTTTATGCTCAATTGATTCTGATATACAATATACGTAGAGATACTCATCTGTCATTCTTGAGAAAAATGCATTTCACCAGATCTTTAACAGTCGGGGGTATTAGTGAGCCACACTCATGTTTTTGCTTGTTTTTTCTATTACTTCCTAAATATTGTCTTGAATTAGGGTCTTATAAAATCGTAAATTCGAAACAAGAAAATTTTATTTATAAATGGAATTGAAGACAAGATTATTGGCTTCACAATGATATAAAAAATATAAGAATGCCACCTTGTTTATAATTCTATAATTCTAATTGTAAATACTGAGAACATTTATGATGCAGCATTGCAAACATGTACTTATACGTTGTCATCACACTTTCGAAGAAATCATAATCTCGAACCAATTGACAAATAAGCCCATGTCGACCCAAATATTGTCATGTTATTTGACCTTTCCAATATAACCTCAAGGCTCAAACCATATCTGATGTAAAAATGTTGATTTTTCCTTTGTGTGTCGTTTGGTTGTACATGCTTCTCAAAAAGGTAAGCTTGTATCTTTATTTTTGTGAGTAAATATGCGCATTTTATATGGAATAAAAGATCATTCTTTTCGGTTTATTGTGATATAAAAATTATGAAAATGCAGTAGTTGAAGTACACCCAGGGACCAAAAGTTCTTCCCCACTCTTGCATTTTCCATAGACTTACAGGTGAACTAACCGTTTCAAGAATAATTTTTATAATTAGAATGTCTGTAAAATGGTTATGAAATATATATATATCAAAAGATTGGAAATCACTTCAGCTACATACACATAATTTCCATGTTAGTTTCCGTTGAGTGTCAAGAAAATTGTCTTCATATAAGCAAAGCATATGTATACATCATATTTCAATAATTTAACATGGGGGCCAATGGGACATTGGTACATGAACTTGTATATACGTTCTTCAGTTGGATGTCATTTGATGTGTGATCAACATAAAGATGAACGAAATTACAGATGCACAGCTAACATATTTTCAAAGATGTTTGTTAAATTTTACAACAATTTGACTTAAACTTAAATTAAGAAAATTATTCTTGCAAAGGTTACACCAAGCTTATTCTTGCTGTGCAGGTTATTCAATCAAGTTTTGACCATCAGGATTTCAGCAGCCAGAGAGATCATGTTAGGGGATCTATACAAGATAGCGACCTTCCTGTCCATATCTCGGAAGATGATGTCATTCAGAGCTTTGCCAGAATTAACATCCGGAAAGCAAAAGGACCTGACAATCTTGACGGAATTGTGTTGAAAGAGTGCCGGGTTCAACTATGTAAAGTATTCACTAGGTTATTCCAGCTCTCAGTGGATACACAGGTTATTTCTTCCGTTTGGAAAACATCAGAGATAATCACAGTTCCCAAGAAGACACAACCCAAAGAACTCAACGACTACCGACCTGTTGCTCTCACATCTAGTCGCTCGAACGCATCTTACTTAGACATCTCCGACAGGCTGTTGCCGACATACTAGATCCGCTTCAGTTCTCCTATAGATCAAGGAGAGGGGTTGTTGATGCTACACTGTCACTCCTAAATAATGTTTATAACCATCTAGAGACACCAAAGTTGTACATTAGGATACTGTTAGTTGACTTTTCATCTGCCTTCAACACCATCAAGCCGCATATCATGATTCGGAAATTGATAGACATGGCCGTCAATTCCTACCTAATTAGAGGGATTGAAAACTTTCTTGTTGACAGACAGCAGTATGTAAAAGTTAATGGGACAATATCAAGTATACGATGTATAAACACAGGAGCGCCTCAAGGCTGTATAATTTCACCTGTCCTATTCACGCTATACACTAATGACTGTGTATGCTCAAATACACGGGATAGCGCAGTGGTTAGCGCGTTCAGCTTTGGATCAAGAGGTCCGGGTTTTGAATCCCGCCAGGGGCACGGCAACTTTGTCTGTAGTAGAGAACTGTTCTACATGCAGTAAGGTTGGGGTGCAATGCTACACTGAATTTCAGCGTAGTACCACCCATGGTTCGCTAGTTCCAGCCGATGCTCGCAGGTTTCACCGCAATGCATAGCCACATGGCGTTGCAGGCTTTCTCCCTGCCATAATACTAGTAGCAGTGATATAAGTGAAATACTCTTGAAAGCGGTGTTAAATCCCAACTCACCTCACCTCGCCTCAAATACAACCTGCTCCACTATAAAGTTTGCAGATAATGCAGCAATTGTTGGAAAATTTTGACAAAATTCTGAAGAACGTTTTATAAATGATATAAACAATTTAACAACTTGGTGCAATGACAACCACTTACTGTTTAATGTTTCAGAATCCAAAGAACTTGTAATTGACTTTCGAAATAACCCAAGTGACATGCTTCAAGTGATAATCAAAGGTGAACGTGTTGAGACTGTGTCTGTATCTAGGAACCTTCATTAACTCTAAGCTAAACTTGAAGTCTAACACTGAAGCTTTATACAACAAATTCCAGCAGCGTCTTCATCTCATGCGCAAACTCAGATCTTTCAATGTTAACCATCTGTCATGTCTTCTTTCTATGCATGCATTCATCCAAAGCATTTTAACGTTTTCATTTCATTGTTGGTTCGGATCTCTCTCAGTTCATCTGAAATCTAAAAGTGAACAAAATTGTAAACGTTGCAAGTAAAATCGCTGGGGTCATATTTGAATGTTTCACAGAAATATATAAGCAACAAATCTTAAATCAAGCTGTTAAGATCATAAGAACAGGAAGATTTTCTGGATAACAACTTCTTTAATGTGAAAATACATGACGTTTCGGAGTACATACTCACTCCTTCATCAGGTGATAATGTTGGTTGTTTTAGTAAAAGAAACGTTTGGACAGTTAAAATATATCTAAAAAGTAGACGAACATGAGACTCGATCCCCAGGTTCCTAGAGCAGTATATCACGATTTTCTGAATAACTCTGGGCGAGATTGGTGCATATAGCTCTTGCCTATATAGCGTGATTCAGCGTGTTCCGGTGTTAAGATGGAGAGTAAAATTTCGGACATTTTCCGGCCTGGTGTGAAGGCCCGGTGACCACTTGCTACAAAAACTTAATTGAGCCACCCGTGAAAGTAAAAAAGTCTATTTGGATCTAGTCATGCACCTCCATATGCATATTTAGCCGCACTGAGTGAAAGAGAAGCTCCAAAACTGGTTTAAAAAAAGGCCATTATGGAAATAAAGATATCTCACAAAATGGAAAAGAAATGTTACCAATTGCAAAACAACCTCTTAAGAAATAGAGTTGTTAAACAAATGGTTGTGGCTCAATTTCCTATCCTCAAATTAACATGTCTGTCTGTAGGCCGTTTGAAACAATAAACGCCAAATACACGCCAGGTGGTAGGTTGACTAGTTTAACGGTCCATTGTGTTGTTGGGGGTCACATATTGCAAACGTTATAAACAGTGTTTCTTTATCGAGAAGTACCGACTGTTTCCAAAAACTACAATTATGATGATAGTAGACTTAATATATTGACTATATGAAGGTTAAAGTGGTGATTTCTGATCGAAAACCGGACAATGCATCGCGATTGACTTGCGCCAATGAGTCAAGCATAATTTTGGAATCTTTATAACAGACAAAATTACATATTTGGCTTGATAATGTTTAATAGGTGATATAACTAATGTGCATGTACATGGGACGTAGAGTTTTGGTTTCTACACATGCATAATGGTGTTGCTCGATTTTAATTGGAAACTAGCAATTATGATAGAGATTGGGGATGAATATGCAAGCTGAGTGAATGTATTTGTACTGTAAACAACACATATGGTGAGTCGGAGCGTATTAAAGTCAAATAACATTTTATGAAACACAATGGATGCACCTTAGTTTGAAAATCAAACCACAATAAGTCGCTTCATTTGGTTGAAAGGTTTATACTGTTGATGAAAATGCTGTATGTGTTCAAGTTCAGTTTAAGAAAACATACATCTAACATAATGTATTTTTAGTTATTTGCTTGACAGCTGCATGGGTGATTTATTTTACAAAATGTTTAGAGGTGGTATGAAGAAATATATGCCTGGGCATCGAATCGAGGAAATACGATAGTTTGATGCCAATGGGTACCAAAATAATTCTATTACCAGCTACGAGTTCATCATTATTTTGCTGTTTTATCTTTTTAAATAATTGCTAGTTTCAAAGGGGGTTCCATTACCTGAAAATCTCATAAAAATAGTATCTTAAAACATACCATTGCACAGCATAAGATCTCATTTCAAGGCTACGTTGCATAATTCAACCAGCCTTCCCAGTAATGTAATGTAAGAAAACGCGTCAATCTTCATAAATCATTTTCAAATCTATGTATCGTTATCAACAACACATAACCAGACAAATGAATACTTAACAAATATAACAAAATATTTAACTTTGTAAACTTATAGTAATTAAAAATGTTTTGAACATTTGATATAATGAGCAAATTACCTGAAAAAAAATGCAGGAATTGGTATGTTTAAACATGAATTTTTCAAACTTGCTTGGGGGGGCATGCCCCCAAACCCCCTAGGATGTTGGGGGCTTTGCGCCCTCAACCATAATTTGTATCACGTTTTGCCTACACTTTTAATTTATCTTAGCTTTTCGCCCCTGATATCTGACCCAACTCATTCAGAATATCACATCCTCCCTTCAGGCTGCCGCTACAAAGTTCCAGTTTTGAAGACTAAGAGAGCCCTACGTCATTTGTTCCAAACACAATATCTCTTTTAAATAAATGTGTAAATACTTTTATTTGTATGTATTTGTATCCCTGTTTTTTAAGCTCTGTTGATGTAAAGCAAATTCCTGAAAAAGGCAATAAGGTATTATTAGCAGCTCCGACTAAGTCGGAGCTGCTATCAGTTTTTGTGCAGTTTCCATCGCCGCCGCCGCGTTTTGTATTCGCTATAACTTTTTTCCTATTAGGTTTTGAAAACTCATGTACATAACTTCTTACTTATGCCCCTGGGGAATTTTTTTGACATGTTCACATTCAAGGTCAAAGGTCAAGGTCACGAGTTCTGAAATCGCTAAAAAAAATCATTGTAAACATGATAACTTGAAAAATATTTGTGCTATCAGGCTCTTCTTTGGTGTATATCAACTATGGAGAAAGGCCAAAATTTGAAAAGGTTTTCACTAACATCCGTCAAAGGTCAAGGTCATAGTGAGGTCACAACTTAAGCATGCTTTTGCAAAAATGTCTTATTTCAACTATTAACACTTTGAATCATTACATGATCGTGATACACAATGAAAAGTGATCACTGATTGTGTGACCTTGAATTTTAAAGGTCAAGGTCACGAGATAGGGTCATGGTCACCAGTTCTGAAATCACTATGTAACTTTTTTCCATGAAGGTATCAAAACCTCATATATATATAGCTTCTTTCTTGTACACCTGGGGAATTATTTTGACATGCTCATATTCAAGGTCAAAGGTCAAGGTCATGAGTTCTGAAATCACTACAAAAATCCTTGTAAACACGATAACTTTAACAACTTTTGTGCTATCGGGCCCTTACTTGGTATATATCAACTATGGAGAAAGACTGAGATTTGAAAAGGTTTTCGCTAAAATCTGTCCAAGGTCAAGGTCACAGCGAGGTCACAACTTAAGCATGCAGTTGCGAACATGCCTTATCTTAACTATTAACACTTTGAATCATTACATGATTGTTATACACAATGAAAAGTGATCATTGACTGTGTGACCTTGAAGATCAAAGTTCAAGGTCACGAGATATGGTCATGGTGACCAGTTCTGAAATCTGTAAATAACTTTTTCCAAGATGGTATTAACATCTCATATACATAACTTCTTTCTTATAAATCTGGTGAATGATTTTGACATGTTCACATTCAAGGTCAAAAGTCAAGGCCATGAGTTCTTAAATCACTACAATAATCCTTGTAGACATGATAACTTCAAACATTTTTGTGCTGTCAGGCTCTTATTTGGTATATATCAACTATGGAGAAAGACCAAGATCTGAAAACGTTTTCGCTAAAATCTGTCAAAGGTCAAGGTCACAGCAAGGTCACAACTTAAGCATGCTATTTTGAATATGCCTTATGTTAACAATGAACACTTTGAGTCATTGCATGATTGTTATACAAAATGAAAAGTAATCATTGATGGTGTGACCTTGAAGGTCAAAGGTCAAGATCATGAGATATTGGTTAAGGCCATGTTAATCCTTTGATCCAATTTTAAAATCAGAAATAGGTTTTAAGAACAAGTTTGTGAAAAGTGACCCCTGTGATGATTCAACTTGTTAGAATAACTTGAATAATAAAAAAAAATTTGTCAAAAAAAATTCCCATTTTATTTATGCTGAGGAGAAGGCGGAATAGGGAAAGGCGAGACCCAAGGTTTCGGAGCTGCTCTGCTTTTGCGGTGTCCGGCAAACGCTCATCTAGTTATTATTATTATTATTATTATTAATGAGACAAAACACACTTTTTATATTCATCTCATTAAGCTCACACATGCGCAACAGTCTATGTGGACCAGTGGTTTCAGTTCACAGTGTATTTCGGCATAACGGTACGTCATACATCTGGAAGATCGCTAAGCATCTGTTTCCATTGAAATCTTTCATAGTCTGTAATTCTCTCATTCACAATCCGTTTCCATGTAATCTTATTTGGAAAGTCCCAGTTCTGAAGTAGTCCTCAACATATGACCACAGTCCATATTTCTTAAGGATATTTAATAGATCATGAGTCACTGAGGATTTACATACATTATTTACACAATACTGGCCAAATCTGAAATGGAATATATGATTATAATAACCTGCACAGCAAGGATCATTGAGCTTATCAATATATCCATGCATGGAACATAGTCCAAGATTTTGAACAGTAGCTAGTATGGAGGATCATACATTTAGATTTTGTACACTCCGGGCAAACATACGTTGGGTGCGTTCCATCTTTGTGTACTCAGATTTGGTAAGCTCACATGAATAGAAGGCACAGGGACAGATAGATATGAAGTGCGCAAGTAAGGTGTGGTACCATTATAAATTCCCAGCCTGCGAGACGCGATTATATACGCTATGATTGAAGACCTACAAGTATACATATCAATCTTGATTGTTTTTATTATTATTGTTTGCAGTTACCCAGAACTGAAACTTCAACATGTGTTAAATGCACATCCAGCCAACTGTATCTGTATTGAGTTTGATCCCACTGGTACATACTTTGCGACTGGCAGTGCTGACGCTCTTGTTAGTCTTTGGGATGTAGCAGAGTTTGTGTGTGTACGCACATTCTACAGGTGAGTAAGACATGGAAGAGTTTGTTGGGAGACTGAATTTAACAGCAGATTTGTTATTCTTGACTCGATGAACTAACAAGAGTGCTCTGAGAGCAAAGAACCCCCGGGTTCCTTATCCTCCAAAAAGCAGTTTAAATGTAAGGATAATATAATGACCTATTGAAAATAAATAAGCTGTCAAATATCGAAAGCTTATCATCGATCAATAAAAAATTGTGGTCTGTTAAATTTATCACAAAATGGATCCTACATCATGGTCAAGGTCAAAGGTTATAACCTCAATGTGTGACATTGGATACATAACATTTTCAAATGCTGACAAATTAAAAGTTATACTCCAACCTCATTGTATCGCGGCATTTATCGCATCGCGGTAATCGGTACTTCCAGTTTAGTATTTAGGGCACATCTATATTTACGATATATCTTACAATTTATATACGCAAGTAAGTAGTCAAAATTCATTTGCTTTGATTACACTACAGCCATTTACTGCATTTCATGAAAATACAAACTTATAAATTGTCTTCTACCCCCGCACTTTAGTGGAAAATGGCTGACCCACCTCTCTGAAGACGGTGCTGACAAAATAACGTTTGACATGTGCCCCATGCTCTTTGACCTGAATCAGGTCGGCTGTTCGTTATCCCCCACCGCATTTTCAGTATTCGGCTGCGTCCGTATAAAATGAAATAACTCAAATACTATTCACTGGATTCTTTTCATATTTTGTTTATGGGTTCATCATAGGGAGAGTAATCTTCCTAGTTCCTACAGAGTTTAGTGACATTAACCTTTTTTCAAGGTTGCAACAAGACATTGTCATTTAATCCTTGTCAGCGGGATATCTCAAGAACCATTCACTGGATTCTCTTCATATCTTACACATAGCTTCTCCAAAGGGCTGATTAGATTTTGGTAACCATAACATTCGCTAATGGGGATTCTAAATGGGGTCACAGGGGTCACGACATTAAAAACCTATTTTCAACTTCTTCTCCAGTTCCAAAAGGTCTAGAGAGCTGAAAAGTTGTGTGCAGACTCCTCGGTTAATTAAAGGGGAATTCTAAATTGTAGATTTCGTGACCTGATGACCACGAATAGGGTCACAGGGGTCACAATCTTAAAAGCCTATTTTCATCCTCTTCTCCAGTACCGTAAGGTCTAGAGAGCTGAAAAATTGTATGCAGACTCCTTGGCCAATGGGGATTTTTAATTGTAGATTTGGTGACCCCTTGACCCCAAATTAGGTCACAGAGATTTGATGTGCTCTTCAAAGGGAGGTAATTTAAAGGAAACAACAGTGATGAATTGAATCTTCAAGTTTGTCTCTTTTTTGTAGTGGATTTTATCTCTGGCCTCAAAGATAAGTCAGAGGGGTAAGGACCTTAAAGGCACTGTAGCACGTTTTTTCGCTCAAATAAGTTGATGAAATGTATTTGAAAAATAATTTCACCAATGGTAAAGCATCCTTCTCTCTTCGGAAAATAAAGTTTAAAATGAGTGTACATGTTTCGGTAAAGCCATGGGAAACGTTTTTGTAATATAAATTAATAAATTGTGTTCACAATAAAATGGCCGCCATGCAATTTTTGCTTTATACGCAACATATTTTTTACCGCTACAGATAATTGGTTTGTGTAATAAGATGTTTTACCCTCTTAAGTTAGTTTAAATGACATAAACTATCATTATAAATGGGAAATTTGAAAAAATAAATTTTGCAAAAATACGTGCTACTGCCCCTTTAAAAGGAAGGTTCTATCGTATTTTTTTGAAAACTAAATTCGAGAGGATGTCCCCGTTTACACAAATATGCTACTAATAAATGATTAAAACACAGTCAAATTAAAAGATATTAATAAAGGTAATATTTTGATGAATTCATATTTCACAACTTAATAAAGACAAGCGTACATTTGTTGAAAAATAAAAACAATGAGAACTGAAGCCATTCATCGGCGCTGCGAGTGAGAAAAAGTTTGCTACGGCAGAACAGCAAATTGTTAGCTCATCAGGCCTGAAAGGCCCGATGGGCTTATGGCATGGGATGTCGTCCGTCCGTCCGTCCGTCCGTCCGTAAACTTTTCACTTTTTCGACTTCTTCTCCAGAACCAATGAATCGAGAGAACTGAAATTTTATTTTATTTTATTTAGTCTTTGGCCCATGGGGATTCTAAATTGTAGATTTGGTGACCCTGTGACCCCAAATACGGGCCCCGTTGGGTCTTAACCATCTTCACAACGTCACGGGCGTAACGAAAAGATTTCCATATCTTCTCACTCCGCCCTTGACCTCATCCTTCCTATTTTCAGTGCTAAGATTTTAACGTACTGCAGGCTAATCTGATAGGCCAATCAGAAGACAGCTTGCAATATGAACTTCTGACGTAATAGACTTGATCTATATTTAGACGGGAAAACACCTTTTCTAATTCGTCGTAAACTGTAGCACACTTTTGACAGTATTTTGATCAGTCCAGGACTTGTACAAACTTTCAATTGAGGCAATAAAATAATTACAATTCGCTTACATAAACCTGTAATCGATAATCAAAACGTCGAAGCGGACAGCTTCAAAAGCCATAAAGTTGGCACATGGAGTGGACGCACTGTTACGCTGTTACTGTATGATGACTGCCAAACTGGATACATTCATAATTTTCGCGTATGAGTTTGCGCATGTTATCAGGTATCGATTGTTAAATTCACAATTTTGCAGCTGGAAGTACGTTGAATGATTCAATTTAGTTGGTTGTCTTAGTTTTTAAAAAGTCATTTATAAGTTAAAAAAATAACTAGCATGTGTTATTCACTCCGAAATCGAAGAAATCAAGTGTTGAGTTTAAATGAAACTATCATTAATTATTTTACACTTTTTTTTTTACAAAATACCAAATAACTTGTGTGGCATCATAGTATTTCGATTAAACAATCTCAATTATTTAATACTGAACTACATACCGAAAATACAGGCTGTATAACGCTTTTAAACAAACTGTGATTTGATTTATTGTTTGATAAACTGTGCCTAACTCTAACTCTTATTTATAAACGTTAAAATGTTTAAATAAGCACGTTATTAATTGAAATAGTATTATTCAATGCTAGGATTTGTATTCAAATCTTTTAACTTTGTTTGAACGTGGGTATTTCTCATTTGCATATGAACTACATATGTCTCTGTTATAAACTTAACAATCAACTTATAACACTTCCTGGCTCGCATTTGGTCTTCTTTCTTAATTAGCATGTTTATGATAATATATTTTCATGTAGTAAAGTTCTATATGACGAGTATTGCAATGAACAAGAAGAAACGTTTACCCAACGTATATTTCTAAAAATAACAATTTTAGAATTATCACTTCTGCAGTACCGAATGTAAACGGTGATTTCATTGGCTGTCTGTAAGCAGCTGGTAAGGGGCGTAACTCGTGATCACAATAGATGTCGCTGCTTCGTTACAGTTTTCTGTGATGTTGAGGGCAAGGTAAAAAATGCATAGAATTTATTTCGATGCATTTTCACCTTGCCGTGGGAAGATGGGTCTTAACCTATAAAGCTATTTTCATCTTCTTCTCCAGAACCAATGACTCCAGAGATCTGAAATTTTATGTACAGTCTCCTTGGCCAATGGGGATTCTAAATTGTAGATTTGGTGACCCTGTGACCCCAAATAAGGGCCCCAGGGGTCATAACCTAAAAAGCTATTTTCATCTTCTTCTCCAGAACCAATGACTCCAGAGAGCTGAAATTATATGTACAGATTCCTTGGCTAATGGGGATTCTAAATTGTAGATTTGGTGACCCTGTGACCCCAAATAAGGGCCTCACAGGCCATTACCTAAAATCCTGTTTTCATCTTTTTCTCCGGAACAAAAAGACCTAGAAGGCTGTGATATTGTATGCAAACTCTTTAGTAAATGGGGATTCTAACTTGTAAATTTGGTGACCCTGTGACCACAAATATGGGCCACAGCCTAAAAAACCTTTGAAAATGAAGTTTGAACTTATATTTTATGACTACTTCAATCACTTTATTTGAAATATAAGTCGACTTGAGATAACAATCTACATTGTGGACATGTTTGTCAAATTGATGTCATCAATGTGAAATGAGAACTATTGAATATATGAACTGAAAATTTTGACAAGTCATAAAGGACTAAATTGAAGAGGAGTTAAGAATTCTATTATTTTACATGAGATATATGAACTGCATATGACTGGTGATGAAATGATAAGATCAGATTATTTTCATCTTCCTCTCCAGAACGAAAAGATCTAGAAGATTGTCATTATATGTACAGATTCCTTGGCTAATGGGGATTCTAAATTGTAGATTTGGTGACCCTGTGTCCCAAAATAAGGGCCTCACAGGCCATTATCTAAAATCCTGTTTTCATCTTTTTCTCCGGAACAAAAAGACCTAGAAGGCTGTAATATTGTATGCAAACTCTTAAGCCAATGGGGATTCTAACTTGTAAATTTGGTGACCCTGTGACCACAAATATGGGCCACAGCCTAAAAAACCTTTGAAAATGAATTTGAACTGATATTTTATGACTACTTCAATTACTTTATTTGAAATGTATGTTGACTTGAGATAACAATCTACATTGTGGACATGTTTGTCAAATTGATGTTATCAATGTGAAATGAGAACTATTGAATAGCCTATGAACTGAAAATTGTGACAAGTCATAAAGGACTAAATTGAAGACGGTTAAGAATTCTATTATTTTACATGAGATATGTGAACTGCATATGACTGGTGATGAAATGATAAGATAAGATTATTTTCATCTTCCTCTCCAGAACGAAAAGACCTAGAAGGTCGTCATGTTGTGTAATGAGTCTTTAGCCAATGGAGATTCTAAATTGTAGATTTGGTGACGCTGTGGCCCCAAATAAGTGCCTCACAGGCCATTACCTAAAATTATGTTTTCATCTTTTTCTCCGGAACAAAAAGATCTAGAACGCTGTAATATTGTATGCAAACTCTGTTGTAATATTGTATGCAAACTCTTTAGCCAAAGGGGATTCTAACTTGTAAATTTGGTGATTCTGTGACCCCAAATATTGGCCACAGCCTAAAAAACCTTTGAAAATGAATTTTGAAACTAGCTACAAGAGTTTGTGATACCACATCTTCTTTTCCAATAAAGAAAAATAAATGAAGATGGGGAAAACAAAATTTAAAATATGTAATTTACTGGCTGTGAGTCCAGGGTCTGCATGTTGTGTAATTGCAGGTGTTGACCTGGGGAGTGACCACTCCCTGGCAGAGATGCAAACAGCAGCTAATACAGGGAGGTTTCAGGTTACTTCTCTGCTGTGTTACTCATTTAGTCTTACACTCAGATGCTCAATAGAATTTATTAATTAAATATTGAAAAGGAGCCTATGAAACTATGAGCCAATGAGAAACAGGATTTTTAGAAACAAATAGGGGCTCTTTTTCATTATGTAATAAATGTTGATAATTCCAGAATAAAAATAAGAAGTAAAACAAAAAACTGCAAAGGTCTACATTATTTATAATGAGTATGGATTAATGTGTAACCAATTTTGATAAAAACTTTTAAATTTGATGACTGGGCAATGATTTATTATGTGATAATCTTAATCTTTACAATAGAGATAATTAATAACATGATTCCTGATGAGCTTCAGAGCCAGTGGCTCTATTTTTTATTAGTTTTATGACACGCTATGTGTTACTATGTGAACTTTCTATCAGTGTATATCTTTTATCATTAAAATGTTGTAAAATTAGGTAAAATATAGCATGTTTTCATTTCACGTAATGATTTTGCCGACAGAACGGCCCCTTTAAAACCTACTTCATATCCATTCCATTTAAGTGTTTCCTATTTGTTGTACCTCTCACCTTGAAGTTGACATTTTAAATTAGTTAATGTCTATAAAGCCTGATGAGCTACAGAGCCAGTGGCTCTATTTTTTAAATTTGTATCTATGGTAAATTTCTCTATTTGAAGGGTAGGGTCTGTTTTCGCGGAAAATCTCTGAAACTACTTGGCCAATTCTCAGCAAAGTTGGTATACTGCCTCCCAATATCATGTAGATGTGTCTTTTGGGGGTTTTAAAATTTAAAGGAAGGCCGAAATATATTATTTTGTATTGAATTCTTAACTGCAATTGGTTCATTAGACTATTTTGTGAAAAACAAGACCCAAAAAAAATCCACATGTTGTTCCTATATTAAACTAGAGCGACTTAAAAACACAGAAAAACATTGTCTGCTTTTCACCCGCGAGCAACAAACTTAGAGAGTTGTAAGTGACGTACATGAAGGGACGGGGTGTAAACATTTGCTTACTATTTACAATGGCAAACACCGGGGAATCGGTCAGTTAATCTGTTATATCTACGCTTTGCAATAATGCCACATCGCTGTTCAGCTGTAACACACAACATGAAATATTATGTTTAATCTATATTATATGTTTCTAAATTGCAACAATGCATTGTAATGTCATCTTTGACAAGAGCCCAAGTAAAGGTAGTACTGTACAGGCAGAGAGATGGCAACAGAGAATTACTCTGCTCTGCACTGACCAGCTCTCTCCCGGAAAAAGTAGAACCACATGTTAATTTGTGATGACAGGTCCTGATACAATGGCCTTCAGCCGGCATCCACTACAAGTATTTAAGAGCAAGATAACATGTATTGAATTACAGCAGGAATACACATCTTTGCCTAAGTAAATACAACATATTCAAATGTAATCAATGAGGCATACTCAACCCCTTTTGATAAAATTAGTTATGGTTTATATTTGATGGACATGAGTGAAATATCTTGTGTACAATATATTAAGGAAGATATCACTGCATTATATCTACATCACTTGTTCAATGTATTTACTTGCTTTTTTATAGCGGTATTAACATAAGTCAAACGGGCTTGTTTGCCAATCCTTTTCTGTTTACTGAATAAAATATGTTAAACTCTATCCCATAATCATTTACATGGATTTGATTATCCATGAATCGGTAATATGTAGCATAACAGATATCCACTTGTGTAACTCCGTCTAACTTTTCATATAATACATTATATACATATATATATATGACAAAGCTAAGGTTAACTTCCCAGATAAACCGTCACAAGATGTTGATTATAGAAACCAAATTCATTAAGTGAATTTGTTTTGACACGAAATGAAGTTAAAAAGACGTTCTCTTATCAGTTGACATAAATAAGACAAGTGGCCCAGATGCACTTAGTTATAATTTCATCAAGCAAACTGCAGAATCACTTTCCTTGCCCCTTACATATTTACATTTACATACGTCATTTTGTGGGTATATTTTTCCTTCCATATGGAAAGAAGTTTCTGTATATCTTTGGCACAAGAAGGGCAGTGTAAATGAATATCAAAATTATAGACCCATAGTACTTCCTTCCTGTATCGGGAAGGTATTTGAAACATGAGTTTTCAGACAGTGTTCAACAACAATGTCAGGATTTATGCCAGGTGATAGTACTGCATATCAACTTACATACCTCTATGACATCATAACAAATGCTTTAGTCAATGGAAAAAAAGGAAAAGCCGTTTTTGTAACATTAGTAAAGCTTTTGACAAAGTATGGTATAAGGGTATAATATACAAATTAGAAGCCTGTGAAATACCGGGTAACTTGCTTACTCACTTCCTTACTTGCCCTTGTTATCCCCCGCCAACATAGTTGGGGGGGGGATATTGGAATGGGCTCTGTCCGTCCGTCCCGATTTTGTTTCCGGAGCAGAACTCGAAAACTATAAGACATATCTCAACGAAACTTGGTGTGTGGAACAATCATCATGTCTAGATGTGCCTTTTGGGATTTTCAACTTCTTCGAGTTATTTTTTTTGACCGTTTCCATGGAAATGTAACTTAGAATTTCGTTTCCGGAGCAGAACTCGAAAACCATAAGACATATCTCAACGAAACTTGATGTGTGGAACAATCATCATGTCTAGATGTGCCTTTTGGGGTTTTCAACTTCTTCGAGTTATATTTTTTGACAGTTTCCATGGAAATGTAACTTACAATTTCGTTTCCGGAGCAGAACTCGAAAACTATAAGACATATCTCAACGAAACTTGGTGTGTGGAACAATCATCATGTGTAGATGTGCCTTTTGGGGTTTTCAACTTCTTCTAGTTATGTTTTTTACCGTTTCTATAGAAATGTAACCTGAATTTTGTTTCCGGAACAGAACTCGAAAACTATAAGACATATCTCTTGGTGTGTGAAACAATCATCATGTGTAGATGTGCCTGAAAGGCCCGATGGGCTTATGGCATTGCACGGTGTCCAGCTGTCTGTAAACTTTTCGCATTTTGTCTTCTTCTCCAGAACCACTTTGTCTAAGGAGCTGAAATTTTGTGTGTTGTGTTTAGTTGAAAAAAGGTTCATAGTCACTGTTATTCAACAACTATTCTTCAATAAATTTTCCCAAAGGCGGGGGATATGGCCGAGTCTGTCTGCTTGTTATGACTTGATTAGATCAGATAAATATTTTTACACAAATGGTTATGATTTTTTAAAGCAAAAGAACAAATCAGTATATCCTCAAATATGTCAATAATTTTATTCAAGACTCACTAACATTTAAATCATCTTACACAGCATGTGTCTTTGTAGATATTTCCCAATTAGTGTTTTGCATTTTGCCTATGTGTAACCATTTGAAACTCATTTTGTACATTGATCTTGATTATAAATTGTACTTTGTTATATTTTGAGGAGCGGCACTACATAAGCCAATAAGCCAAAGTATCATACTTTCAGTGCATTAATATATTACACAAATGTTTCTTTAACTAATTTCCTTGTGCAACTTATACTCGGGGGATAAGCACTTATACTCGGGGGATAAGCCATCTCTCCTGATGGCTCTTGTATGTCCTCAAACTTTGATAAAAAAGAATCCTGCAAATGAGCTACATGGCCCATGGCTTATTTTGTTTAACTGGTACATCTCTATAATGATGAAGTCATGTTGGTATTTGCAGGTTGGATTGGCCAGTGAGGACACTGAGTTTCAGTCATGATGGAAAGATGCTTGCATCGGCCTCTGAAGATCTGGTCATTGACATTGCAAGTGTTGACTCAGGTATGTTGGTAGTCTGTGGGAATTCATCCTCGATAATCCAGCGCTATTGTTCTGATAAATCTACACACAAGCGCTGGAAAACAGTAAGGGTATTTATCCCTAACCTAGTTACCTCCCTTCGCAATGACTCAGCGAAACGCTTGCTTTCTAACAACCAATGAGATCACTTGAAATCAAGGGTGAAATAACAAGCACTCTCGTGTCAGGATCTTGGCTTTCGCAGATGATTGGGAACGCCTGGTAGCACAGGGATTTAGTAGCGAACAATAGCGCTGGATTATCGAGGATGGTGAGAATTTAAACAATGATGACTTGTACTGAAACAAAGTGTGAAATAGACAAACCATATATCCGTTTGTTTACAATCTTCAAGGTGTAAATTGGGGCACTGAGTCATAAGTTGATAGGGATCAGGGTTTGAGAATCAAGAGAATATTAAACCAGTCTAACTTCTTATTTTACCTCACTATGACAGTCATACCGCTTCACGTGTCCATCAGTGTATGTGTGTTTGCATACGTCCGTCCCAAATCGTTTCTTGAGCTAAATGAAATGAAACCAATGTTTTCATTTGTCTTTCTTTACGAGGCAACAGTTTAAGTATTCACTGATCACACTGCACCTTGCATTACTTTACTTTATTTTACTTGCTGATTGTTAAATTTTAACCAATGAGAATTAAAGCTTATGACAAAATGACACAGTAAAATGGCAGTTTATTAACTGTAGTGTGGCTAATCTCGCTTGTACTGACAAGAAAATGACGTATCATTAAAAAAGGTCTAGAGAGCTGTGTGAAGACTCTTTGGCTAATGGGGTTTCTAAATTGTAGATTTGGTGACCCAAATAGGGTCACATGGGTCACGACCTTAAAAACCTAATTTAAACATCGTAAAGAAAAGAAAAGACTTAGAAGGCTGTAATGTTGTGTACAGACTCTGGAGATTCTGAATTGTAGATTTGGTGACCTGTAGTCCCAAATAAGGGCCTCATGGGCCATGACCTAAAAATCTATTTCAGTCTTCATCATTGAACAATATAAACCCTGATGAGCTACAGAGCCCATGGCTCTATTTTTTGGGTTTCCAGAGAAACATGTTGGATTTGGTCTTTGTTCAGAGACTTGTTCTAGAAAACACAACTCCAAAACTCTTCATCATATCTTCCTAAAACTTATATTACCCACTAACTGAAGTGGTGCCTTTTGATATTTTCTGATTTCTGAAATGTTGTTTATCGTTTCCATAGAAACACGTTGGATTTGAACTTTGTTCAGAGATAGGTCTGCTTCCGGAGCATAACTTCAAAACCCTTCATCATACCTGAAACTCGGCATGTGTATTAGCCACTAACTGAAGTACTGTAGTAGATTATCTGTCAAATACGTCTTTTACAAATTTATGTGGGATCGGTGGGATCTTGTTTACCTAGATTGCAGTGCATTAAAATTGAGTTTATAGCTTCTTGTAAAAAAATTATGTATTAGTAATATTCCATAAAATGATTTTGTTTCAGCTGAAAAGCTTGGTGAGATACCCTGTGAAACTCCTACTTTCACTGTAGCCTGGCATCCTAAACGCTACTTGCTGGCATTTGCCTGTGATGACAAACATGACCGTGATCGAGACTCGGGAGTGGTCAAAGTTTTTGGATTTCCGGACACATGAATCCTTGAGACATCAGTCAGTCCAGGGAAGCTTCCAATTGAGATGCAATATGATATTTCTTTTATCACTTAAAGGCGCTGTAGCACATTTTCCTTACTGAAATAAAGTGCTAAGTGTTACCAATGGCTAAATAATACTCCTGAAACTATAAAAGGAGTTCTAAAACGCATTTACGTGTTTCGGTTAAGCCATGTGAGTCCAATTTTTATGGCATGGCATGGTGTCCGGCGTCCGTCCATCCATCCGTAAATTTTGCTTTTTCGACTTCTTCTCCAGAACCAATGACTCCACAGAGCTGAAATTTCAAGTGCAGACTCCTTGGCCAATGGGGATTCTAAATTGTAGATTTTGGACCCCATGACCCCAAATGGGGTCACAGGGGTCACATCCTTAAAAACCTATTTTCATCTTCTCCAGTTCCAAAAGGTCTAGAGAGCTGAAAAGTTGTGTGCAGACTCCTTGGCCAATGGGGATTCTCAATTGTAGATTTCGTGACCCCGTGACCCCAAATGGCGTCATAGGGGTCACATCTTAAAAAACCTATTTTCATCTTCTTTTCGAGTTCCAAATGGTCTAGAGAGCTGAAAAGTTGTGTGCAGACTCCTTGGCCAATGGGGATTCTGAATTGTAGATTTCATGACCCCATGACCCCAAATGCAGGGGTCACATCCTTAAAAACCTATTTTCATCTTCTTCTTCAGTTCAAAAAGGTCTAGAGAGCTGAAAAGTTGTGTATAAACTTCTTGGCCAATGGGGATTCTAAATTGTAGATTGTGTGACCCCGTGACCCCAATCTAGGTCACTGGTCACAACCCAAAAACCTATTTTCATCTTTATCTCAAGTATGTAAAGCTCTAGAAAGGTGAAATGTTGTATAGAGACTCTTTGGTCAAAGGTGATTCTTAATTGTAGGATTGGTGACCCTGTTACTCCAAATATGGGTCACAGGGGTCATGATTTAAAAACCTATTTTTTGCTTGTTTAAAATATATTACTTGAGGTAACTTAGATATTCAACCTTACATAATAGATCAATGAAATCCTGATTAGCTATTTTTTATCTAGCGATCATTTTAATGTGTTCACATTGAAATAGCCACTCGAAGATAAATCAAGTGATCTGATTGATGAAGCGATACCTTAACACTCAGAGTAGAGGTTTTAATATGGTACAATGATGGAATGGTCAACAATCAAACTTTCAAATTCTCATGAGACCTACAAATCTACCTCTCACACTGAAGATGTCGCTGTTGCTTTATACGTTGCACCATTTTCTTTGAATACATATAACAGTTTTCTATGGATACGGCTTATGAGGTCATGTAATGGAGATGTTTTACCCATTTACGTACCAATATATCGTATTTAAACTTAAAGGTTAGATGAAATGACATATGGTCAAATTTGTATTCGTTGAAAAGGGGTTTGAATTTGACAATTGCTCGATTTTAAATTTCTGGAATCGACCCATAAATTACTTATATACGGCTTTTTAAAAAAGTGCCTAATTAAGCCACGGAGAGCAGAATGAAAGTATCGTATCGTGCTGTGACGTACGGCGTGGAGGAGCCTCATTATGGCCGCTAATCATAATTAAACGTGTTTTCCCAACTTTTAAACTGCTCATATAAGACAGAAAACTTCATCAAAATAACCCCAATTTTCGATAAACGGATTACTTAACTATTCAACTAGCGATTTCATATGGTTACAACAACTGGGCTTGCTTAATTGGAGTGCATTCGGCGCTTTTGTATAGTATGTTTGTAGCAATTAATCGCGGAACTAGAAGGAAAGATATGACACTTAATTTAAGATGCTACTGGTAACATAATTCTTTAATTGGATAATGTTTGTTGTCTATATCAATCTGTGTTATCATAATGTATATGTTTGTGTGTACAATGGAGCAATCTTCATGTAAATTTCATTGAGCTTGTTGACCAATCCAGTTCATGTATTTATTCATGAAAGTGAAGTGAAAATGGTTTGCATTGCATTACATCATATATAGAATATTTTAATTGACAAATTTCAAATACAGTAATCTTTTATATTAAACACACAATGTTATTTATAAATCTGCAATGTTGTCTCGCTTATTTGAACAGCCAATCGTTCAGTGTTTATGAAATTATACCTACCATATATATTTATTTATTAATAAACCTGCCGATTATGGAACATAATTTGATCAATTGGTGCTACTTAATCTCTCTTCGCCCCGATTCCCGCGAGAGTCTTCTTCTCTTGTGTCAATGTCACTTGAACTGTCATTTGGTTCATACAGGTAAGGCAAGGCATCGGGCACGTCACTTGAAATGACGGAGCTTGAAGACAAACACTCCATGGAAAGTGATATGACAGCAGTTCCGCGGTTAAGTGCTACAAACATACTATACTTAAGCGCAGAATGCACTCCAATTCAGCAGGCCCCAGTCGTTGTAACCATATGGAATCGCTAGTTCGATTGTTAAGTAATCCGTTCATCGAAAATTTGGGTTGTTTTGGTGAAGTTTTCTGTCTTATATGAGCAGTTTAAAAGTTGGGAAAACACGTTAAATTAAGATAAGCGGCCATAGTGAGACTCCTCCACGTACGTCACAGCACGATACGCTTCAGTGACCACCGCCCGCCCACTTTCATTCTGGTCGCTGGGGCTTAATTAGGCACTTTTTTATCAGTTTTTGCTATCAGTTTTTGCGCAGTTTCCGCCGCCGCCGCCGCCGCACGCGCGTTTTGTATTCGCTATAACCTTTATCCTAGAAGGTTTTGAGAACTCATATACATAACTTTTTACTTATGCCCCTGGGGAAAATTTTTTGACATGTTCATATTCAAGGTCAAAGGTCAAGGTCACGAGTTCTGAAAGCGCTTAAAAAATCCTTGTAAACACGGTAACTTGAAAAATATTTGTACTATCAGGCTCTTATTTGGTGTACATCAACTATGGAGAAAGGCCAAAATTTGAAAAGGTTTTCGCTAACATCCGTCAAAGGTCAAGGTCACAGCGAGGGCACGACTTAAGCATGCTTTTGCGAAAATGTCTTATTTCAATTATTAACACTTTGAATCATTACATGATTGTTATACACAATGAAAAGTGATCACTGATTGTGTGACCTTGAATTTAAAAGGTTAAGGTCACGAAACATGTTCAAGGTCACCAGTTCTGAAATCACTAAATAACATTTTCCCAAGAAGGAATTAACACCTCATATACATAGCTTCTTTCTTATAAACCTGGTGGATGATTTTGAGATGTTCACATTCAAGGTGAAAGGTCAAGGTCACAAGTTCTGAAATCGCTAAAAAAAATCCTTGTAAACACGATAACTTGACAAATATTTGTGCTACTAGGCTCTTATTTGGTGTACATCAACTATGGAGAAAGGCCAAGATTTGAAAAGGTTTTCGCTAACATCCGTCAAAGGTCAAGGTCACAGCGAGGGCACGACTTAAGCATGCTTTTGCAAAAATGTCTCATTTCAACTATTAACACTTTGAATCATTACATGATTGTTATACATAATGAAAAGTGATCACTGATTGTGTGACCTTGAATTTAAAAGGTCAAGGTCGCGAGATAGGGTCAAGGTCACCAGTTCTGAAATCACTTAATAACTTTTTTCCATGAAGGTATCAACACCTCATATATATAGCTTCTTTCTTGTACACCTGGGGAAATATTTTGACATGCTCACATTCAAGGTCAAAGGTCAAGGTCATGAGTTCTGAAATCACTACAAAAATCCTTGTAAACACGATAACTTCAACAACTTCTGTGCTATCAGGCCCTAACTTGGTATATATCAACTATGGAGAAAGACCAAGATTTGAAATCGTTTTTGCTAAAATCTGTTAAAGGTCAAGGTCACAGTAAGGTCACAACTTAAGCGTGCTATTGTGAATATGCCTTATGTTAACAATGAACACCTTTGAGTCATTGCATGATTGTTATACACAATGAAAAGTAATCATTGATGGTGTGACCTTGAAGGTCAAAGGTCAAGATCATGAGATATTGGTTAAGGCCATGTTAATCCTTTGATCCAATTTTGAAATCAGAAATAGGTTTTAAGAACAAAGTTGTGAAAAGTGACCCCAGTGATGATTCAACTTGTTAGAATAACTTGAATAATGAAAAACATTTTGTCCAAAAATATTCACATTTTATTTATGCTGAGGAGAAGGCGGAACAGGGAAAGGCGAGACCCAAAGTTTCGGTGCTGCTCTGCTTTTGCGGTGTCCCGCAAACGCTCTTCTAGTTTATGGGTCGATTTCAGAAATTTAAAATCCAGCGATTATCAAATTGAAACCCCTTTTCAAAGAATCCGAATGTCACCATATGTCATTTCATCTAACCTTTAAACAAGTCAAAGGCTTAAATTATTGCCTCTCTATGAACAAAAAAATGATGCAACATACATTTCATTTTGTAAATTATAAAAGTACATATCATGAGTAACATAAATCATGTAATACACATTCACATAACATAATCATCTGTATAACCAACATACAATCAGCTGTTCACCAGTGGAAGAAAAAAGATAGAATATGTTAAATGTTTTGAAACAATAACTAGGATTGCCAAGGCAATACTTAGGTCTTCAAGACTTTTGCTTGACATTGAACTCCATGTTGGACTCTCGGTTATCAGTTTCTCTGCTTTAAAATGAGCTATCAAACATGTCTTTATCTTCAGTAGTTTTTTTACAAAAAATATCCAAATACAATGACCCTCTTCGAACAATCGCTTATTAATGGTCCCCTACATGATCTTTCTCACGATTCAGACAAAATGGTTAATATTTTCATACTAAGGTGTTACATAGAAGAACTTGTGCTTTAATTTCCACTTAGGTAGATGTAATCATCATTAAGATTGCATCAATAGGTAATGCGTTATATTCTTCTGAATATTGAAGAAAATATTCAAAAATGCTTAAATTTTGACCCCTACACAACGGTTACGATGTTCGGAGCTTAACTATGAACATTTTGATGAAAGGGTTCAACAGAAAAGTTGTTGTCCTTGAATTTGTGCATCCGGAGCTTTCAATAAAATTTAGATATCCAAATTAGTTAAGCAGTTGTGATCCTTTGAACTTTGCTGAAAATGGCGATTTTCTAAAAATGACAATATTCTATGACCAGTCACACATGAACTATGACAGACACATGATTGAAATGTATTGACTTTAATACATGACATCTCTAATTCAAAATGAGCTATCAAACATAATGGTATCGTCAGTGGTTTACAATCAACAATTCTACCAGGAAAGTAGCCCTCGTAAAGTCTCAAAATCACCAAATTTTACTTTTTTGGGAATATGTCAAAATTGTGCCGAAACTATCAACTTTTATATGATAATGATATGTTATGAAATTGTTAAACTAGTTATCACAAACAGATTGAAATCAGTAACTTTGGAATGCGTTCATTATTGACAGAGTTATGTCCCTTTGAATATATAGTAGAAAATCGCACTTTTTAAAAATGACCATGTTCAAGGACATATTTTTAAACTTCTAGGAAGAAATTCAAAATTCGGGCCACACAGTCCTCTCCGGAATTTATTTATCTTCAAAATGAGCTATCACACATAGCTGTATGTATTGCTGTATGTATTGCCGTGAATTAGAAGAAGATTTTCAAAGACGCGTACCCTCAAAATCGCGAAAGTTCACACAAATTTCAGTTTTATCGAAATAGCAAAATATCTATTATTACGGCCGAAAACCGCTATAGGCCTAATCGATGGGGAATGTTGCTGCCCACATAGTGGTGAAAGTTTTGTGCAAATAAATTGATTAGTTCTCGAGACATTAAGGTATAAAGTTTTGTCTTCAAGGGGAGATAACTCACGAAAGAAGTCGAAAAGCCAAAATCGGGCTTCGTAGTGCACCAATTCAGGTAACAGACTCTCGTCACTGAAAATTTCATGAAAATCGGTCAAGCGGTTAAGCGGGAATCCTCCGGACAAAAAAGGTCAAATAATAATTAAAAAAAACAACAAAAAAACACGATAAGAACAATAGGTCTTCCAGACGTAGTCTTGAAGACCAGAGTTGTGTACTGATTTGATTATATTTTGATTAACAGATGGCAATAAGTCCAGTTTTCCATGTTTGTAATAAAATGAAAAGTTTGTATTAGCAGTATAGTAGGGATCTAGAAAGAGATTTTGAATGGTATCCTCATGAATCTTGTAATTAGTCGGGGCTGCTATAAGTTTTTGTGCAGTTTCCATCACTGCCACCAAAAACCAAGCAGCTTGATAAAGCAATCCAGACGGGACATAACACGCGCGCTCAGCGTTTACGTTATTGAACCTGCCCCCCTAAACAATTCTAGGAAACAGCTTGGGACTCTAGGAAAAGCAGGTCTTTATCAAAATGGAGCGTGGTTTCCGATTCTGAAATGCAAAATCAATTATGCAGTGAATTAATACAAAAGTGCTTCTTTTGCGTAATATTGTTTAAAATTAAGGTGAACAAGTTTCTAATGGCAAATTAAGGAGAAATTATTTTGAAATGACAAATACAGAACAATTTAAATTCCACATTTGTTTGTGCCAATTATTTCGGATTACCCACAGTGTCGCGTGGGTCATAAATTGCTACAGCTCTGTTCAGTGGTCATTTGAATTGTAAAGATACAATGACAACGTAAGTCATTAGCTTGAGTTGTTCAGAAAATTCCATCTGTAATATAGCGTCGAAAATCAACCAATTATAAGGACCTTTGATGTGGGTTGTTGTTTCAGGAGGTGATTTAAATGCTTGTTATTGTGAAAAGCTGAATAGTTGGGAATGCCCGAACAAAAATGAGCCAAAAATATATTTAACTATCTGTTGTCTTTCTTACGCAACAGTGTCTTCTCTGGAAACATATCGTAGGAAGTACTCTAACGGAAAATGAACCACAAATAGGTTTTAACTTTATAAATGCATCTGTTATCTAGCAAATGCCGGTGAAGAGAAAAAAGATAAGTCCGCGACAAAGTAATTTCACTGTATGGGAGACGCGTCGCTTCAAACTGTTTTTAACCGATACAAACACGACGGTAGTGCGCCAATAACTTACCAAGCTAAGATTTAGAGGGGTGTGTGTGTGCAGATATTTTGATCATGTGTCAGAATGGCGAGTTCAACGATTATGAAATTTGTGTTAATTATTTCATAAACATTTCCTCTGATATATATTTGTCTTATCCTTTGTTCCCAACAAAGACTTACAAGAACCCCTTTAAGATTTTTACCTTGTGGTATGCCACCTTAGGACTTCATGAAGAGTTAATTCCCTTGACACTTGTGAATTACTTCCCTTACAGGAAGTGAGTGTGAAGCCCTCCCATAATCTTTCTTGTAACCAAACAAGCTCATGTGGGCTATATGCCCTGATGTATATGGGTTAAGTGAGATTGTAGGTTGAAATCCTCATTGCACTGTTTGAAATGTTGACTTAGGAATACAGTAGGCTATTGCTGTTTTCTTTGCTGTTGTTTTCTATTTTTATTTTTTATTATCCCCCGCTGCACGTTTAGCGCGAAGCGGGGGATATAGTATTCGGCTGCGTCCGTCCGTACGTACGTACGTCCGTACGAAATGAAATAATTCAAATACTATTCACTGGATTCTTTTCATATTTTGCATATGGGTTCATCAGAGGAAGAGTAATGTTCCTACAGAGGTTTGTGACCTTGACTTCATTTCAAGGTCACAACGAGACTTTGTAATTTTACCCTTGTCAGCGGGATATCTCAATAACCATTCGCTGGATTCTCTTCATATTTTACACATAACTTTTCCAAGGAAAGATGACGGGCTGATTAAATTTTGGTGACCTTGACATTATTTTCAAGGTCACAGCGGAACTTTCAAGTTTCGAGATGTTAATGTACATGTAAAGCTTGTCAGCGGGATATCTCAAGAACCATTCACCGGAATTCCATCATTTCTTACACAAAGCACCTTCTAGGGAAGACGACGGGCTGATTAGATTTTGGTGACCTTGACATTATCTTCTAGGTCACAGCGGAACTTTTAATTTTTCGACATGTTATTAATGTACATGTAAAGGTTGTCAGCAGAATATCTCAAGAACCATTCACCGGAATTTCATCATATCTTATACACAAAGCAAAAGGACTGATTAGATTTTGGTGACCTTGACATTATTCTCAAGGTCACAGTGGAATTTTAAATTTTTCGACATGTTAATGTACATGTAAAAGTTGTCAGCGGGATATCTCAAGAACCATTCACCGGAATTCCATCATATCTTACATAATGCACCTCCTAGGAAAGACAAAGGGCTGATTGATTTTGGTGACCTTGAAATTTTTTTCTCAAGGTCACAGTGGAGCTTTGACTTTTTCGACATGTTTGGTTTGGTTTAAACATATTTTATTCATCATGAATAGGGTTTAGTAACAAGTTCTCCAACTTAGAATACCCTCTCCTTGGTATATACATAGGTGATTTACATATTTTACAAACAGATGACAGATAGATGACAGACAGCAGTATTAGAATAATAATAATAATACTGTGTACATAGATTCTATGAAATAGAGTAATATTAATATGCTATACAAATCGTTTAGTCTCACTTATGAACGTTTGCACTGACTTAAATACACTTGTATTTTGACTTGGTGATATATCTGCACTTCTTTCTAATATAAGTTTGAAGTCGACTGTAGTACCAGCTAAATTACAATTGCACTTTACAGATGCTATACATTTTACTCTCTGTTGCTTATACATATGCTTATAGACATGTTTGACAGTCGATTTTGCTGATCTTGACATTATTTTTAAATTTTGAAGTATTAATTTGCGGCGGGGGATCATGTCACCTTAGTGACAACTACTTGTTATCCCCCGCCACAACGAAGTTGGCGGGGGATATAGAAATGAGCTCCGTCCGTCTGTCCGTCTGTGCGTCCGGGCTTTTCCATTCCGGCCTTTGTACAGGTATCAATCAACCAAGTAGTCTAGATGTGCCTTTTGCTATGTAGAAATTTGACAATATTTTTTTTTTACGAATGCAAACAGTCTGTACTTGGAACCAAGAAGAGGGAAAACTATATTCCGGCCTCAAACTTCAAAACTATTCAATATATTTTGCTGAAACTTTGTGCATGTATCAACCAAGTAGTCTAGATGAAGAAATTTGTGATATTTTTTTTCTATTTAGGAATGCAAACAGTCTGGACTTAGAACCACGAAGAGGAAAAACTATATACCGGTGTATCAGCCTCAGATGACTCTAGTACAAAAATAACTCTAGAGTTATTTGAGCCTGGCCTCAGATAACTCTAGAGTCGTTTGGGGCTAGAATTTTCCTCAGGCTCAGATGACTCTATCCAGGCTCAAATGACTCTACCTAAACCTCAATATTTTCCAGGCTTTACCAAATGAATGTTGGTAGAGTCATTTCGGGCTAGCCTCAAATAACTCTAGCCTATGTCTTCACTTCATTTTTACACTGCCAAGAACTGGACGGCGATAGGTTTAAGTGATAATCCGTCCATCAGCCCGCGTGTCCGTACTTGCGTCTGTGCGTCCGTGTGTCTGTTCGAGTGTGATATGTACGAGGGCATAATATCCGTCCTTCCGTCCGTAAACTTTTCGCTTTTTCGACTTCTTCTCCAGAACCAATGACTCTAGAGCTGAAATTTTATATGCAGACTCCTTGGGTAATGGGATCCTAAATTGTAGATTTCGTGAACCAATGACCCCAAATGGGGTCACAGGGGTCACAACCTTAAAAACCTATGTTCATCTTCTTCTCCAGTTCCAAAAGGTCTAGAGAGCTGAATAGTTGTGTGAAGACTCATTGGGTAATGAGGAATGTAAATTGTGGATTACGTGACCCCATGACCACAAATGGGGTCACAGGGGTCCCAACCTTAAAAAGCTATTTTCATCTTCTTCTCCAGTTCTATAAGGTCTAGAGAGCTGAAAAGTTGTGTGCAAACTTCTTATCCAAAAGGGATTTTAAATTGTATATTTGGTGACCCCCTTATGACGCTATTTAGACTTTATGCCATAGGATTACGAAACATGCTTTTCTATTTTAATGTTCTTGAATGTTTTTTCAGTGCAAGTTGTATGTATATTTTATTTGTGTACAAACATGTATACATCATAGTTTTTAGATTAAGGACGATTTCGGAAAATTTTGAGAGTGTTAGTGAGAATCAATATGGCGATTTTTTTTATCGTGTTAGTCCTTCGATATTAGTGCTTTAAGTATGCCTCCGTGTAATATAAATATCCCCGTATGTACCTGCGGACATGCATACATAGGAAACGTGTCTTAAACCGATGAATCAAGAAAGGATGGGTGAATTTCGTATTATTTTGATACCATGGTCTAGTAGTAGTGATAGCAATGACTGATTCATTATCAAAGTAGGTTCCCTCAACTTTAGTCGAATTTAAAGACAATTTCGAAATTTTTCTAATGTCAAGATTTTTAGAGCTATAATTAAAGATATTAAAAATAATATGCTCCATATTACACGGTGGTGTATATTAAGTATTATTTTGATGGGATGTTGTGACGTAAATATAATGGAATTAATATGTTACATGTAAATGTTAACTGATTAACTGTTATCCAAAAACAACAAGCTTGTTAATGAAATAACCAATAAAGAAAACATACAATATTTTCAAAAAGTATCAAGTAATCATCTTAGTGATTAAAAAGTAAATCGTTGAACCACTGGGTACATTTTTGTAGGTCGAGCCATCATGCCTTTCTGGAATCCTAACACAGCATATTTGGAAGGTCGTGCCACTTCCTTTACTGTTTAGGCTGATGCTAACCCCCCATATTATGCAATCATGTCATTCAGAAATATCTTTTATAACATCAAGAAAGTGATCTACCTATGAATGAATGTACTACAGGCATGTGACCTTTCAAGTACCGTATACAAATATTGATTGATGCATCGAAAATGAGAAGCGATCAATTATCTTTTCATGAGAACCAATATAGTGGTGGATGTTTATGACCATATCTTGTTATATATACATTCTGAATAATTCTATGTCTTCATTTTTTTCTGAGAAGCATACATATAAAAGCAATCTTAAAAAAAGGCTTTTTTACGGATCTCTATACACGTATGATGTGTACATCTGCCTTTAGTACATTTCATCCACACTGGATAAAGGATAAACCATGATACCGAGAATATGGTAAAGTTGTGGACCCTGATAGGAAGGAAAGGAAGGTTTTTCCTGACTATGAGGGTCTATTATTAACCTTGTTTAAGTTAAAAAGACGCTTTATTATCGCGTGATCCCTGGTAAATATATAGAATCGCTCGTAAAATTCGTGAAATCGTCTGAAATCCTGGTTACAACCACGTGAACTATGTTCCGAGATATTGTTTTTCTTGATTTCTTTTATATAAACTACACTATGTAAGCTAAGGGATCAACTTACTACTTGCAGATGATCAACTTACTCTGAAAGCCTGTAACAATATTGGCTCAACTTATCACGCCCTCTCCTATATATAGAATTTGAATTTGTCCTTTTTTTCCACTTTTAAAAATAATAATGCGAAAATCTTGTGTAGACATATATTGAGCCTTGAGTATTATAAGTCTATTATCTATCGGTGCTCTATTGTGATGCAATAGTTCGTTGAATCAGAGACGAGATACTTCGAATGTCTTAAGCACGCACATATATAGTGACCATTGGAAACAAGCACTTGTCACTTAGGTGACATGATCCCTCACCGTAAATTAATACTTCAAAGTAAAAACATAATGCTATGGTCACACAAATCGACTGGGTCCTGGTTGACCTTGAACATTATGCCAATGTCGCTAAAATCAAATCAGCCCTCTGTCTGCCCGAGTAGAACGTAGGTATAATGTATAAGTCTTATAGACATTTTAGTCAAAGGGTATTTTGATATCTCGCTGACAAGGGTAACTTGTCAAAGTTTCGTTGTGATCGTGAAGTTCGAGGTCACATAACATTTTTTGAACATGACATTACATAACATTACTATCGTTGACCTATATGTAACGTATGAAAAGAATCTAGTGAATAGTAGTGAGTTATTCCACTTCGTACGTACGTAATAATGCAATTAAACTTCAAAGAAAAACAAACTTTTTTGTCCATGCTGACACAAAAATTATCGCACTGTAACAGTCTATTTGTGTTTAGGGTTATTCAAATTTGAAACTTACTTATGCAAATGCATAAGAAAGACTTATATGATAATATCAAGCAGAAAAGTTTAGTTTTCTCCCCGTTATCCTAACGGGACCAACATGATTTGTTCATCTTATTATTATCTTTTGGTTTCTATTATAATTTAAGTTTACTACAGCAGTTCAGCTTTGGTTTAATTCTTTGGTTTGGTAAAGTTCTATCGTTGGTATCTATAGCCTCGTTCCCATTGACCTCTTTCGAAAGCACGTGGAAGTATTTTGTATAATTAATTATTTAAGTTGAATGAGATATGATAGCAAACAGTGATTGAGTAGTTAGATGGATGTGCATAGCTATGGGACATAAATAACTAGTTGTGAAAATGGTTGCATGCACATATTACTTGGAGACATAAACTTGTTATAACCTCAATGACTTCGAATTTTGCAATGGATATAACATTGTGTTCACCAAATCAATAACATGACAAAGACACATTTTTATGTATCATTTGTTTGATGAATGTGTTAATATATATCCGCAATAAAGAAATGACTATTCATAGACACTGTTCACCTGCAATATTAAGGTGAAATATACGATTGAATAATGAATGGAATACATTTTTTTTAGCATTTATGATTCCATATTTCTGAGAGTTTGAAATTTGATAAGTTTAAAGAATAAAATTGTTCCAAAAAGACGTCATTGTTTAACCTTTTTTCTGATTTTAACTGAGATGATAATGAACATATACCAAATGCTTCAATTTGTATGAAAACAGCAAATATGATGAATGTGTTGATAATATGGTGTCACGTGTGGCATGGCCATACATATAATGTTCTAGTATAATTAAAATAGATTATTAGTTAAATATTCTGTAAACAACATTTACTCCAGCATACTGGAATATGATTTATACAAATACGATTTATTTTAGCAACCAAATCAAATCTTACATGAAAATTCGTGTCCTGCAAAAATATATGGTTGAAATAATGACCGCCGACCGAGTGAATGTCTGTGATAACCATCGAGCGGTACGCGAGATGGTTATCACATATATTCACGAGGTCGAGGTCATTATTTCACATACACCACATGGTTATGATTGATTACGTGTCCAGTCTGGTTTTATTAAGGCAAAAACAAAATAGTCACTTTATATGAACGTTTTGAAATAGTTGTAATGTTCTAGCGCTTAAGTGAACTCGACTCAAAACATTGCTTCAACCTCACGTGTACACTGCACGAAATTCACGTGCAAATCGATTCGTGTACATTCTTTGTTGTCAAACAGAAGTTCCAGGAAAGTAAACTGTTCATTTCATCATGTGATGCACGGACATCATGAATATCATGTCGCGAAGCCGAGTTTCTAACTTCACGGACTGCACACAATCAAAAGCACGTGGTAAGAAGAAGTGGGCAAAATGAAGTGGTCTGATGTTTCAAACTTTAATACACATATTATACGTGTTTCAAGGTCTGTTCGGAGCGAAACGAAGGTGAGTTACATTGTATATTACATTAATTCAATTGCTGTTTAACCGTATTGATATTTTAGATCTTTTAATTGGGCGTTTTCAAGTGACCAAAAGAAGTATTAACAACTTCACGACGGTGTTTCATTCATAGTATCATACAGCTTTGTCTGCTGGACGATTACTCCAAATCATTATAATAAATTGCACGGGGGCGTGGGATGATTGTCTTTACCATTCTGACATTCCCGTCTGGTATACTTTGCATGTCATTTTAATCGACTTCAACAATAAAAAGCTCGTTGTTCGATAATAAATATATAATTGATATCGTTTTAATTAATATCTTTATAATTAATATCGTTGATTTTCTTGCTATCAAACTTGGTTATTTGATCATTTAGGCATTCCGTCAATATCCTGTTATTAAAGATGCATCTATTGTAAAAGTTTCATAATAGTTTATTTTGCTTTAAATTAATACATGCCAACATACAATAAGGGCGGGTTTAAGTTCAATTAATTTCAATCAACTTGAATATCCATCCCCAATCGTCAAATATATCATGATTAGGGATGACAGCGGTTTTTCAACCAAACTAAAAACAAAAAAATCCGTAAGAAATAAGATATTGGGAATCAGAAAAAAACTTTAGTGAAAAGAAATTCACCAAAAATCTTTGTTTTAATCACGATCGGTCGATTTAAAGTTCAACATTTGGAAAGAGCCAAGACGGGAAGGGAGGCAACTCCTGCAGTGCCTCAATTTTCAACACTTTCACACACCTGAAAAACAATATAAATAAATGTTTAATATCCACCAAAGTCATAAATGTTAAAGATGAACATTCAATGAATGATTATAAACCTCTACTAAAACTAATCAATTACTTGTTTGGATACAAATGCACAGTTAAAATTCACTGTGCTCGGCGACTTGAGGACAGTGTTCACGTCTGTGCAAGGATCTAAGTGGCATCTGCATGAGCTGAGCTGCTGCATGATGACAACTACTTCACACTTAGAGACCAATATTTCACACAACCCTCTGAAGAACAAGACATTTAGAGTTATCTTCCCAATTAGATTTTCCTAACACTTTTGGATGTTTTATTTTTAAGTGGACCTAAAATGAACAATGAGAAAGATGAAACATGTTATGAAACTGATGCTATTTTGAACCTTCGTTTCAAAATAAAAATATAAAAAGCTTTATTTAGGACAAATCTAAATGTTTGAATAAAAACATGTGGAAAAACATTGACATATTATTTCAGAATTTTGTTTGCTTCTTTGTCAAATAAAGTATGCCAACGCACTGTTCTTAAGCTTCGGTAAGTACTTCCTGTACACCGATGTTACAAATAACAAGCCTCCATATACATAGGTCTATATGTTCATATTGGACATTTTTTAAAGTCAATCCCGAATACCCATTTTGAGGACCAACATAATTCCTTGTTTGTTGTTGTTTTTGTTTTTTTTTAAAAATAGGAATTGTCATTCATATTTGAAGCAGTTAAACTATTTATTAATGAGAGTAATTTAATCAATTTGTGAAAGGCATTCATGTAATGCGTAAGGTAAGTGTAGGCTACAATACGTCCGATTTCCAAAAAACCATGGAGCCTGTCTGGTGGTCGAGTAGATGCTGTACTCTCACAATATAACTGACAGTGTAATACTTCGTCATCCTGATATGTTCGGGGTATGGAAGCAAATAAGTCAGGTGATAACGATTAAACCGTTTACCAGCGCGTGTATCTAGACTCCTTACAATGCCATTACATGTACTGGTTAAAATGCGCCGCCTATACAAAAGACGGTGAATGGAGCTTGTTTGCAACCTGCTTGTGCCAAATCATCCGCCGTTGTTTTCAATGAAATACGTTCAAGCCTCATGATGTCGCATTGATAAGAAAGATATCTTATAAAATAAACATATTTATTCTGATTTCATGAAGTGAAAACAAGGACAGTGGGCTAAACTTTCTTTGGAAGATCGTTGTCTGTCGACATCGTACAGTTGCTGACGTCATGTTTGCCGACATTATTTTCATGATTATGAAAGATTTTTAAAAACTTGTATATCTGAGTGTCCATTTTTTCTTTAGATGACTTTCAAGTTAAGAATCGAGGATTGTTCCGATGATAGTTGTGTACTGGAATCAAGGAATTATATGTGATTTACGTATTTGCTGGAATGTAAAGGAAGTCGAAGATTCAATTGCCGAACAGGGCATGTTCTTCTTATGTTAGACAGACACACGGTAATCTTTAGCCGAACATTTTTCTTGTAAGGCCAGATGTCACTGTAATTTGGTCAATTGACCAGCATAGAGCAGTGGTGATAAATGCGTAGAACGTAGACAAAACAATAATGTATGTAAATCTAAGTATGTTGCAATAACTTAGGAATTTCTTCATTCTAAAATGCAGAAAACCGGGCAAGTAGGTTTCCCCCGGATTCAGTGGAATTTGAATTTTATTGTTTTGTTTCTTTTAATATTTATTTATTACTCCCAGCACCTACAATGGCGACTTGTAATGGATTAAATAGTATACACAAAGCTAAATTCAAGTTTGAAACCCAGAATAATGTTCAAAATAAATCGTTAACTTAAAAAAAACTAAATAGTTGACCATAAATGCAGTAGTATTTATTATCGCTGACAACTAATAGAGGGGAGAAGATCAAAAGAAAATGATCAAGTAATTGGCAAGAAATCATACAGTCAAGGAATAGGTACGGTAAATTGTAAGTCAAAATACTCACATGATGATTTCCAACTGCATGGATCTCTAGGCTGTGTTAACATCAATTCGCACGTGTTCTCGCGGTACATAAAATCCAATCTGGATTGCGTTCTTCACGTGCAGACACTGTCATTTATACCTCTCTGGACGAGTATTGCAGAATACGTCACATCCGCATTTTCAATTGGATAAAATTAAATGGCTATGCAAAAGTATTTATAGTATCTGACATTATGAAAAAAATATGTCTACATACACCAGACCATGGTCTATATGAATCCGGTACTGAAGCTCCAAAAAATGTTTTAAACCAAAAGTTAGGAATTTAATTGTCAATCCCGCACCTGCTCGAAAACCGAAGCGCCTGTCAACAACACACAAACTAATTTTTAGCGCGAAAAGTATTGCTTGTCATCGTGCTTCAAACCAACGAACATGGACACAGACTCATTACCTAACGGTAGATATGTTTTCTAGATTTTTATAGCAAAGGAATACTTTTGTATTGAATTTTTAGTATTTAATCCTTCCTTTCCGGAAATTTAACCGGAAGTACCGTTAGTTGTTCTTCAGTCGTTTAGCGGAAGACACAGGTGATGGACGTCTCAAGTGTCAGTGGATACTTTAGGTGCTTTTGATAAAGAGGTAGTGCATATTCATACGTTTTCATGTTTCTTACATGTTTATTGTGCTCTCTGTGGGAACTGTATCACATGTTATTGTTTTATTTATATTTAATGGGGGTTTGAGTTTTGTTTACAATTTCGTAGGGCCCGCTCAAAATGTCGCTGCTTTGTGATGATCGTGACGTCACTGTCATCTCTATCATGATTACTAGTTTCCAAGTAAAATCGAGCAACGTCATTATACATGTGTAGAAACCGAAACTACACGTCCCATTTTCATGTACAGTAGTTATATGACCTATTAAATGACCTATATGACCTATCATCCATAATGAATATGTCCGGATGTCTGTTGTAAATTAAGTTTCTAAAATTACGTTTGACTAATTGACGCGCGTCAATCGTGGAGCATTGTTTGGTTTACCTTTATATCGTCATTATATTGAGTCGACTATCACCAACATGGCAATTTTCGGCAACAGACAGACAACAGTACTTCTAGATAATAAAAAAAACCCAGCATACATAACGTATGACCCCCAACAACACAATTCCAATGGATGCATATTTAAGTAAAAGCAAGTCTACAAAACTGAGGGTAAGTTTTTTTTCGAGGTGCGATATGGTGAACATGGCGAGGCGAAGCCGAGACAGGTTCACCATATCGAACCGAGAGTTTTTTTTTACATTGCTAGATAATAGCAGTTGTTTCTAACTGAAAGTCCCACATAAAAATTCAGCCATGTCAGACGTTTAGTTGCAAATATCTCATTTTAGATTTATTCAGATTTCTTCTTTCATGCTGTTGCCTTTCCAAAAGTCTTCATTTTTTAACAGGTCATAATAACATTTATATCAGTAACTTAACATTTCGGATTCAATAATGTTCTCGCATTTGTTACATCAACAGGCGTACGATCATGCAAACGCCCATGTGACGAGCAAAGGCAGCAACTGAGCAGAGTATTGACTGATGGGAGCGTGACGGATGTCGACTCTGCCATTTCCATCGGTAATTTGAAATCATTTTCTCCTCATCAAACCTATAGATTCGTTGGAATCACATCCATCCAAAATATGAATCTTGTGTACTCATTTAAAATATCAAATCTAATATATTCGAATACATAAAGTAAATATAGAATTCATATAATTTTCAGCGGATCCATATTTACTTTCCATGTTTATTAAATAATCCAAGTTCCCAAAAGTGAAAATCGACCCTCATATATTACTGTTTTTGTTTTTCAACATATTTCAGAAACACCAGAGAAACCGTGGAAACGTGGGAAACCTGACGAAACTGAAATGAAACCACACTGGTCTTTTTTGTTATTGTTTTTGATGCTGCTTCATACATCTCTTGGGGAAATACCAATGTGTGTGAACAGGTCTTCAACAGAATCAAAACTCAGGTCTTCATCCTGAAGGGCTCGCCAGACTTTACCAAGAATTTTTAAAACTTTTTCCGTATTCATCATCTGACTGTTCTCATCAATGGCTTCTTGTATTTTCATTTGACAGACTCTGCGTTCATCTTCAGTCATATTGTCATTATCAACAACTGGAACTTCAACAGTCTTAGTTTCTTAACGACACACAAATGTTTTTTGAGAGGGTGGACCTGGAAAATTGAAACGACATTCTTTTCCATTCTTTTTGCATGTCTTTGAGTGTTTCTTGCTATGTCTCTGTACACTGGTGACAATTTCATGCAGTTCATGATCATCATTCTCGTTTGGCATGTCACAGGAAACATAGTTGTTCACAAAGTCAACAACTTCATCGTCAGTTTGTTCATCAATTTTTGGAGCATCATCCACCCAGAATAAACAATGTACATGTGGTGAAACACGTTGTTGAAATTCCACACGAAAGAATAGTCTTTGATTTTTAGTCTTTTGATGGGTTGTGCAGGTGACATGATCACATCTTTTAAAAAGGTATGGAACCTCTGATCAAACATGCAAGCAGTTGTGACAGGATTCTTTCTCAGTATTGCAAATTTTTCATTCCAGTCAAGCTCATTAACTTTGCGTAAATCTCCATTTTCTCTTAAAATGCTCTCAATTATTTCAGCCCATCTTGTTTCAGCAGATGAGAAGGAACAAAACCAAGTTGGAATACCAAGCTGCCTTATCATAGCAAAAAGATATTTTTGCGTAGTTGCCCAGTAAGAAAGTGTTCCTCGGATTGGATTTGTATCCTTCATCATTTTTCAAAAAAGTTTGCAATGATTCATGATCAGTCAATGTATCAGCATTGATGTTTGGTAGAGCACGATCACCTGTGCCTTTGCGTAAAGCAATTGATGCTTTTGAGATAACCTGCTCAAGTTCAGATCTGTACTGGGCATGAAATATGTATGGGATGCTTTGTGCACATCTTGTAACAGCATTCATTAATCGACAGTGCAGGTAACGAGAAAGAGTCAATTTCTCCTCACGATTGTCATGATAGATTGGGCCACCCTTTGGAAAAAGAGATGGAAATGCTTTGGCTTCATCATCACTGTCTTGGAGCATTCGGCTAAGAGTATTGCCTTCAGCTGGTGCAATGCTAGTTATTTCATCAAAATGTTGATCATGAATTTCCTTGCCAATGTCAATAGGCTGTAAACATTTGTCTAATAGCATGCCATGATTGTCACATTCTTCACGAGTCAAATCAACATTTTCTGCATTTTCATCTGCAATGTCCATGTCACATTCGTCATCATTTTGGAGAATAGTTTCATCTTCCTCATCAATAACTGGCAGTGTATTAATCCAGGTTTCATTCAATGTGACATCTCTGTAGTATTTGTTGTTAGCTTGTAGATACTCAAGGGCTTTTAAAACATTGGTTTTGTTCACATATTGATTCTTATAGTGTCCTTTGTAAGTCAGTTTCCTTTTCAATTTCACCTGAACAAGCTGATCTTCTGAATCAGATCTTGGTAAAAAGCCAAAGCATTTCCATCTCTTTTTCCAAAGGGTGGCCCAATCTATCATGACAATCGTGAGGAGAAATTGACTCTTTCTCGTTACCTGCACTGTCGATTAATGAATGCTGTTACAAGATGTGCACAAAGCATCCCATACATATTTCATGCCCAGTACAGATCTGAACTTGAGCAGGTTATCTCAAAAGCATCAATTGCTTTACGCAAAGGCACAGGTGATCGTGCTCTACCAAACATCAATGCTGATACATTGACTGATCATGAATCATTGCAAACTTTTTTGAAAAATGATGAAGGATACAAATCCAATCCGAGGAAAACTTTCTTACTGGGCAACTACACAAAAATATCTTTTTGCTATGATAAGGCAGCTTGGTATTCCAACTTGGTTTTGTTCCTTCTCATCTGCTGAAACAAGATGGGCTGAAATAATTGAGAGCATTTTAAGAGAAAATGGAGATTTACGCAAAGTAAATGAGCTTGACTGGAATGAAAAATTTGCAATACTGAGAAAGAATCCTGTCACAACTGCTTGCATGTTTGATCAGAGGTTCCATACCTTTTTAAAAGATGTGATCATGTCACCTGCACAACCCATCAAAAGACTAAAAATCAAAGACTATTCTTTCGTGTGGAATTTCAACAACGTGGTTCACCACATGAACATTGTTTATTCTGGGTGGATAATGCTCCAAAAATTGATGAACAAACTGACGATGAAGTTGTTGACTTTGTGAACAACTATGTTTCCTGTGACATGCCAAACGAGAATGATGATCATGAACTGCATGAAATTGTCACCAGTGTACAGAGACATAGCAAGAAACACTCAAAGACATGCAAAAAGAATGGAAAAGAATGTCGTTTCAATTTTCCACGTCCACCCTCTCAAAAAACATTTGTGTGTCGTTAAGAAACTAAGACTGTTGAAGTTCCAGTTGTTGATAATGACAATATGACTGAAGATGAACGCAGAGTCTGTCAAATGAAAATACAAGAAGCCATTGATGAGAACAGTCAGATGATGAATACGGAAAAAGTTTTAAAAATTCTTGGTAAAGTCTGGCGAGCCCTTCAGGATGAAGACCTGAGTTTTGATTCTGTTGAAGACCTGTTCACACACATTGGTATTTCCCCAAGAGATGTATGAAGCAGCATCAAAAACAATAACAAAAAAGACCAGTGTGGTTTCATTTCAGTTTCGTCAGGTTTCCCACGTTTCCACGGTTTCTCTGGTGTTTCTGAAATATGTTGAAAAACAAAAACAGTAATATATGAGGGTCGATTTTCACTTTTGGGAACTTGGATTATTTAATAAACATGGAAAGTAAATATGGATCCGCTGAAAATTATATGAATTCTATATTTACTTTATGTATTCGAATATATTAGATTTGATATTTTAAATGAGTACACAAGTATCATATTTTGGATGGATGTGATTCCAACGAATCTATAGGTTTGATGAGGAGAAAATGATTTCAAATTACCGATGGAAATGGCAGAGTCGACATCCGTCACGCTCCCATCAGTCAATACTCTGCTCAGTTGCTGCCTTTGCTCGTCACATGGGCGTTTGCATGATCGTACGCCTGTTGATGTAACAAATGCGAGAACATTATTGAATCCGAAATGTTAAGTTACTGATATAAATGTTATTATGACCTGTTAAAAAATGAAGACTTTTGGAAAGGCAACAGCATGAAAGAAGAAATCTGAATAAATCTAAAATGAGATATTTGCAACTAAACGTCTGACATGGCTGAATTTTTATGTGGGACTTTCAGTTAGAAACAACTGCTATTATCTAGCAATGTAAAAAAAAACTCTCGGTTCGATATGGTGAACATGTCTCGGCTTCGCCTCGCCATGTTCACCATATCGCACCTCGAAAAAAAACTTACCCTCAGTTTTGTAGACTTGCTTTTACTTAAATATGCATCCATTGGAATTGTGTTGTTGGGGGTCATACGTTATGTATGCTGGGTTTTTTTTATTATCTAGAAGTACTGTTGTCTGTCTGTTGCCGAAAATTGCCATGTTGGTGATAGTCGACTCAATATAATGACGATATAAAGGTAAACCAAACAATGCTCCGCGATTGACGCGCGTCAATTAGTCAAACGTAATTTTAGAAACTTAATTTACAACAGACATCCGGACATATTCATTATGGATGATAGGTCATATAGGTCATTTAATAGGTCATATAACTACTGTACATGAAAATGGGACGTGTAGTTTCGGTTTCTACACATGTATAATGACGTTGCTCGATTTTACTTGGAAACTAGTAATCATGATAGAGATGACAGTGACGTCACGATCATCACAAAGCAGCGACATTTTGAGCGGGCCCTACGAAATTGTAAACAAAACTCAAACCCCCATTAAATATAAATAAAACAATAACATGTGATACAGTTCCCACAGAGAGCACAATAAACATGTAAGAAACATGAAAACGTATGAATATGCACTACCTCTTTATCAAAAGCACCTAAAGTATCCACTGACACTTGAGACGTCCATCACCTGTGTCTTCCGCTAAACGACTGAAGAACAACTAACGGTACTTCCGGTTAAATTTCCGGAAAGGAAGGATTAAATACTAAAAATTCAATACAAAAGTATTCCTTTGCTATAAAAATCTAGAAAACATATCTACCGTTAGGTAATGAGTCTGTGTCCATGTTCGTTGGTTTGATGCACGATGACAAGCAATACTTTTCGCGCTAAAAATTAGTTTGTGTGTTGTTGACAGGCGCTTCGGTTTTCGAGCAGGTGCGGGATTGACAATTAAATTCCTAACTTTTGGTTTAAAACATTTTTTGGAGCTTCAGTACCGGATTCATATAGACCATGGTCTGGTGTATGTAGACATATTTTTTTCATAATGTCAGATACTATAAATACTTTTGCATAGCCATTTAATTTTATCCAATTGAAAATGCGGATGTGACGTATTCTGCAATACTCGTCCAGAGAGGTATAAATGACAGTGTCTGCACGTGAAGAACGCAATCCAGATTGGATTTTATGTACCGCGAGAACACGTGCGAATTGATGTTAACACAGCCTAGAGATCCATGCAGTTGGAAATCATCATGTGAGTATTTTGACTTACAATTTACCGTACCTATTCCTTGACTGTATGATTTCTTGCCAATTACTTGATCATTTTCTTTTGATCTTCTCCCCTCTATTAGTTGTCAGCGATAATAAATACTACTGCATTTATGGTCAACTATTTAGTTTTTTTTAAGTTAACGATTTATTTTGAACATTATTCTGGGTTTCAAACTTGAATTTAGCTTTGTGTATACTATTTAATCCATTACAAGTCGCCATTGTAGGTGCTGGGAGTAATAAATAAATATTAAAAGAAACAAAACAATAAAATTCAAATTCCACTGAATCCGGGGGAAACCTACTTGCCCGGTTTTCTGCATTTTAGAATGAAGAAATTCCTAAGTTATTGCAACATACTTAGATTTACATACATTATTGTTTTGTCTACGTTCTACGCATTTATCACCACTGCTCTATGCTGGTCAATTGACCAAATTACAGTGACATCTGGCCTTACAAGAAAAATGTTCGGCTAAACATTACCGTGTGTCTGTCTAACATAAGAAGAACATGCCCTGTTCGGCAATTGAATCTTCGACTTCTTTTACATTCCAGCAAATACGTATATCACATATAATTCCTTGATTCAAGTACACAACTATCGTCGGAACAATCCTCGATTCTTAACTTGAAAGTCATCTAAAGAAAAAATGGACACTCAGATATACTAGTATAAAAATCTTTCATAATCATGAAAATAATGTCGGCAAACATGACGTCAGCAACTGTACGATGTCGACAGACAACGATCTTCCAAGGAAAGTTTAGCCCACTGTCCTTGTTTTCACTTCATGAAATCAGAATAAATATGTTTCTTTTATAAGATATCTTTCTTATCAATGCGACATCATGAGGCTTGAACGTATTTCATTGAAAACAACGGCGGATGATTTGGCACAAGTATGTTGCAAACACGCTACATTCACCGTCTTTTGTATAGGCGGCGCATTTTAACCAGTACATGTAATGGCATTGTAAGGAGTCTAGATACACGCGCTGGTAAACGGTTTAATCGTTATTACCTGACTTATTTGCTACCATACCCCGAACATATCAGGATGACGAAGTATTACACTGTCAGTTATATTGTGAGAGTACAGCATCTACTCGACCACCAGACAGGCTCCATGGTTTTTTGGAAATCGGACGTATTGTAGCCTACACTTACCTTACGCATTACATGAATGCCTTTCACAAATTGATTAAATTACTCTCATTAATAAATAGTTTAACTGCTTCAAATATGAATGACAATTCCTATTTTTAAAAAAAAACAAAAACAACAACAAACAAGGAATTATGTTGGTCCTCAAAATGGGTATTCGGGATTGACTTTAAAAAATGTCCAATATGAACATATAGACCTATGTATATGGAGGCTTGTTATTTGTAACATCGGTGTACAGGAAGTACTTACCGAAGCTTAAGAACAGTGCGTTGGCATACTTTATTTGACAAAGAAGCAAACAAAATTCTGAAATAATATGTCAATGTTTTTCCACATGTTTTTATTCAAACAACATTTAGATTTGTCCTAAATAAAGCTTTTTATATTTTTATTTTGAAACGAAGGTTCAAAATAGCATCAGTTTCATAACATGTTTCATCTTTCTCATTGTTCATTTTAGGTCCACTTAAAAATAAAACATCCAAAAGTGTTAGGAAAATCTAATTGGGAAGATAACTCTAAATGTCTTGTTCTTCAGAGGGTTGTGTGAAATATTGGTCTCTAAGTGTGAAGTAGTTGTCATCATGCAGCAGCTCAGCTCATGCAGATGCCACTTAGATCCTTGCACAGACGTGAACACTGTCCTCAAGTCGCCGAGCACAGTGAATTTTAACTGTGCATTTGTATCCAAACAAGTAATTGATTAGTTTTAGTAGAGGTTTATAATCATTCATTGAATGTTCATCTTTAACAATTATGACTTTGGTGGATATTAAACATTTATTAGCAGCTCCGACTTAGTCGGAGCTGCTATCAGTTTTTGTGCAGTTTCCGTCGCCGCCGCCGCACGCGCGTTTTGTATTCGCTATTACTTTTTTCCTAAAAGGTTTTGAGAACTCATACACATAACTTCTTACTTATTATACCCCTATGGATTTTTTTGACATGTTCATATTCAAGGTCAAAGGTCAAGGTCACGAGTTCTGAAATCGCTAAAAAAAAATCCTTGTAAACACGATAACTTGAAAAATATTTGTGCTATCAGGCTCTTCTTTGGTGTATATCAACTATGGAGAAAGGCCAAGATTTGAAAAGGTTTTCGCTAACATCCATCAACGGTCAAGGTCACAGCGAGGGCACAACTTAAGCATGCTTTTGCGAAAATGTCTTATTTCAACTATTAACACTTTGAATCATTACATGATCGTGATACACAATGAAAAGTGATCACTGATTGTGTGACCTTGAATTTAAAATGTCAAGGTCACGAAATATGGTCAAGGTCACCAGTTCTGAAATTACTAAATAACCTTTTCCCAAGAAGGTATTAACACCTCATATACATAGCTTCTTTCTTATAAACCTGGTGGATGATTTTGACATCTTCACATTCAAGGTCAAAGGTCAAGGTCACAAGTTCTGAAATCGCTAAAGAAATCCTTGTAAACATGATAACTTGAAAAATATTTGTGCTATCAGGCTCTTATTTTGAGTATATCAACTATGGATAAAGGCCAAGATTTGATAAGGTTTTCGTTAACATCCGTCAAAGGTCAAGGTCACAGCGAGGGCAAGACTTAAACATGCTTTTGCGAAATGTCTTATTTCAACTATTATCACTTTGAATCATTACATGATTGTTATACACAATGAAAAGTGATCACTGATTGTGTGACCTTGAATTTTAAAGGTCAAGGTCATGAGATAGGGTCAATGTCACCAGTTCTGAAATCACTAAATAACTTTTTTTCCATGAAGGTATCAACATCTCATATATGTAGCTTCTTTCTTATAAATCTCAGGAATGATTTTGACATGTTCACATTCAAGGTAAAAGGTCAAGGTCATGAGTTCTGAAATCACTACAAAAATCCTTGTAAACACGATAACTTCAACAACTTCTGTGCTATCAGACCCTTACTTGGTATATATCAACTTTGGAGAAAGACCAAGATTTGGAAACGTTTTTGCTAAAATCTTTCAAAGGTCAAGGTCACAGCAAGTTCACAAATTAAGCGTACTATTGTGAATATGCCTTATGCTAACCATGAACACTTTGAGTCATTGCCTGATTGTTATACACAATGAAAAGAATTCATTGATGGTGTGACCTTGAAGGTCAAAGTTCAAGGTCATGAGATATTGGTTAAGGCCGTGTTAATCTGTTGATCCAATTTTGAAATCAGAAATAGGTTTTAAGAACAAAGTTGTAAAAAGTGACCCCAGTGATGATTCAACTTGTTAGAATAACTTGAATAATGAAAAAAAAATTGTCAAAAGAAATTCCATTTTTATTTATGTTGAGGAGAAGATGGAACAGGGAAAGGCGAGACCCAAAGTTTCGGAGCTGCTCTGCTTTTGCGGTGTCCCGCAAACGCTATTCTAGTTTATATTGTTTTTCAGGTGTGTGAAAGTGTTGAAAATTGTGGCACTGCAGGAGTTGCCTCCCTTCCCGTCTTGGCTCTTTCCAAATGTTGAACTTGACATCTCATAAACCAATGTACCAAATTTCTTCAAATTTGTTTACGGACTATATTGGGGGATTACACAGACACCAGTGAACATGAGTGACCTTGATAAGATGATCAACCGCGTAAAACATTATTCATGTATTTTAATCTATACATATTCTTTTGACTTGTTATGATGTTTTTGTCAGAAAGTCGATAAGGAAATTTTATTCACAATTAACGAAATCCGAATTTTGAAAATAGGACCCCTCCTGCCTTTTTCACAACTGGCCTCTAGGTCACATGGAAGGTGTGAGAATGACTTTTGTACACATTTGCAAAGGAATCTCCTTTGTCAGTGCAGTTGAAGTCATGTTATCTACATTTTAAAAAATCCAAATTACATGATATTTGCACTGTTATACACAGTAGGTGAACAAACTAAAGGTACGCAGCTGTATTAGCAAAGTGTACCAAAATTATTAGTTACATGTACTAGGGCTAAATTTGTTTATAGACTGCGTTTGTAAAACAAAAAAACTTAGGAGCATTGGGCCAAACTGTAGATTGCCACTTGTCACGTGTATGCCACTTGACGCCAATTTCTAAGGGGAAAAAGAGACAAAAGTACAATTATAATCGTTAAAAAAACTTTAATTTATCAACTTCCATGCATTCTGGAGACATTGCCTGAAAATATTGTTTAGATCTATATATTTTAATTAATAATTGACGAAAAGGCCTGAACGGTCCGATGGGCTTATGGCATGGCATGGTGTCCGGCGTCCGTCCGTCCATTCGTAAACTTTGTTGAATTTCGACTTCTTCTCCAGAACCAAAGCACGTAGAAAGCTGAAATCTTGTGCACAGACTCCTTGACTTGTGAGCATTATAATTTATAGCGTTGGTGGAGCTGTGGCCCCTGATAAGGGCCACAAGGGCCATGCCTGTTGTGTCGGCAGAATAAATGAACACGAACGACTTGTTAGTTCGTAGACCACATGGCGAGGTTACCTTTACTTAACTAAAAGTGACACCTTCCGGTTACATTAGCGAAACGCGCATTTAGGTTGACATGAAATTACAACTCTGTGATGGAATACGGAATGCGAAACAATAAGGAAATATGCAAGAAACACCACATATTTCCCCTCTTTAAAAGTTCAAGAACAATCGTACGCAGACAGGTAGGACGGGGTTCTGCGTGTTCTCTGGGGCCGGGTCACATCGGCTGGAAGCACATCAGTCGCAGGGTCGAGAGTAGCCTGCGGGGCTGGAGATGGAATGAGACGTCGAGCATTCCAACGGGTACCATCCTGTAGCTGATAGGAATACTTCCCAAGCTGTCGATCTATCTGTCTAGGCTGGGACAGACTTGTGCTGAGTTTGTGACTTCGGACTGGTCTGGAGGTTCGAACCCAATCACCTGGTTTGAACTTGGGGGTTTTAGGTTTTCGGACAGTGTCAGTGTAACTCTCCGACTTCTTCTGTCTCTTCTGTATATCATGTGCAAGTTCAGATTTGGTTGACGATTCACTTGGACGGAGTCTGTCAAGTGGCAACCTGATAGTTCTCCCGATCATCAGTTCTGAGGGGGTCTTGTGTGTCAAGCCATGGGCGGTGGCTCTGTAATTTAACAGAATTGATTGGATCGCTTGGCTGAAGGATTTTCCGGCAGCCATGTTTGCTTTCAGGCCTTCCTTGATCACTCTGTTGAACCTCTCTACACCTCCGTTGCTTTGAGGGTTATATCGGGATGTCAACCGGTGTTCAATGCCTAAGTTTTCCAGGAATTCCTTGAAGACGTGAGAAGTAAACTGCGGACCGTTGTCCGAGATAATGACTTCAGGCACACCCCAACGTGTGAAGAGATTGGTAAGAATGTCTATCATCACTTCTGACGTGACAGTACCAGTAGCAGCGATTTCTGGCCACTTTGAATGTAGATCGTGTACAACGACCAAGAACCTCTTGTTCTGTGGAGCAATTTGGACTTCCCCAAATATGTCAATCTGCAACTGTTGCCATGGCTGTTTTGGCCACGGAATGGACTGAGCCGGTGGACACGCTGGTTTCAGGGATTTCTCACTGATTACACACGGCTCACAATCTCTCACAAAGTGTTCTATTTGGCGGTCAATGCCAGGCCACCAAACAGATTCTCTGCACCTCTGTTTTGTTCTCACAATACCAGGATGACCCTCATGGGCCATGTTCAACACTCTCTGTCTTAGAGACTCTGGGATGACAGCCCGTTGTCCTCGTCCGACACAGTAAGTATCAAAGATAAAGAGTTCATCCTTCATCTTGTAGTAGACATCCATGTTTTCAGGACACTTGCTTGGCCAGCCATGTTCAATGAATTCTCGCAATGTACACAAGGTGTTGTCAGACCTCGAGCACGCCTTCAGTTCTGCTGGGGTAACAAGCTGGTCAAGGAAATCTGTCAGAATCGACATTACTCTTTTCTCCTCCTCCTGAGAAATGTTTTCAGCATCTGGTGAAACTTGGTCTTCGACAAGTCGACTAAGCATATCAGGTACTTGGTTGTTCCTCCCAGTGATATACTGTACATCAAAGTTGTATTGATGAAGACGGTCAGACCATCTGTAGATTCTCAGTGGGCGATGACCTGATCCAGATGTCGCTAGTAGAGTGGTGAGAGCTTGGTGATCTGTACGTAGGACAAACTTTCTTCCAAACAGGTAGATATGCCAGTGTTCACAAGCATATATGCAAGCAAGCGCTTCACGCTCTCCTGTTGAGTACTTCCGTTCTGTTTCAGTCAGAGTTTTGGAACAAAATGAGACAGGGCGTTCCTCTCCTCGGATTACCTGACTCAGCACAGCTCCAACTGCTATACCGGAAGCATCAGTAGACACAAATGTCTCAGCATTCGGATCGAAGTGGGCAAGAACGGGCGGAGATGCAATATCACGTTTGAGACATTCAAACGCTGCAGTCTGTGATTCACCCCACTCCCAAGGTACATCCTTTCGCAGCAATTTACGAAGTGGTTCAGCTTTGTCGGCAAAGTTGGGTACAAACTTGAGGTAGAAGTTTGCAGCTCCCAGAAATGACAGCAGCTCTGCACGGTTCTCGGGTTGCTTCAGCTCGACGATTGCCTTCACGTTTGAGACCGTAGGTAGTACACCACTTGATGATACCTTGTATCCAAGAAAGTCGATTTCACTGGCAGAAAATGTACACTTCTCTGCGTTCACAGTGACATCATGTTGAGCAAGTCTCTGCAGCACCATGTCAAGTCTCTCATCATGCTCCTTCTGGTCTCTGCCATGCACAACAATGTCATCAATCTGATTTGGAGCCCCTTTGATGCCTGAGAGAATGCTTGACAATATCTTCTGAAAAGCACTTGGGCTTGATGAAAGTCCATAGGGCATACGGCAATACTGATACACTCCCTCGTGAGTGATAAATGCTGTCAGGTAGCGGCATTCCTCCTTCAAGTTCACTTGGAGATAGCTACGACGTAGATCAAGTTTCGTGAATACTGTCGATCCATGAAATTCTGATGCAAGTTCCTCCATGGTAGGTAGTGGAAATTTGTCAGGAATCACACATTTGTTTACCTCCTTCAGGTCAACACACAGACGTATTTCCCCAGTTTTACGTCTTGCAATCACAAGGTTGGAGATCCAAGGTGAAGAATCAATCTTCTCAATGATTCTCTGGCTTTCTAGTCTCCTCAGTTCAGTAGCAACTTCATCACGTATAGACAAAGGAATCCTGCGCAACTTCTGTGATACCGGTGCAATATTTGGATTTACACTAGGCTTGTGCACATAACCTTTAATGACACCAAATCCGGAGAAGACTGTAGGGTATTTGTCATAAATACCACTTGGCACATTTCCAACTGCCTGAACCTTCACACCTTGTCGATGTATTTCAAAGTTAAGCTTGTCAAAGAGATCAACTCCCAGTAGACATGATCCTTTCTTCGACACGTAGAAACGATGACCTTGAACAAGTTGACCTTCAAGTTCTATGTCCAAGTAAGTCATACCCAGCATGGGCAAAGTAGAGTCGTCATATCCAAGTAGAGTTTGGTTGGCAGGCTGCAATGCGTGTTGATGAAACAGTGATTTGTAGAGTGCTTCATTCAAGATAGACACTTTTGATCCAAGATCAATTAGCAATGTCACAGGTTTATTGTCAATGTTCACTTGGCAAGTTTTAAACTGACCATCCTTGGTTTTGACAGAATATACTTCAGTATCTGGATAATCTTTGTTTTCTGAATCACTATTTGTAGACACCATTTTCACTGAGCCCTTTGAGTTACACATTCGAGCAAAATGTCCAAGTTTTCCACAAACTCCACATTTCTTCCCTCTAGCAGGACAGTTTTTATCCTTAGCATAATGTGATGGTGACCCACAACAAAAGCAATGTCTAGTTTTATCCGAGGACTGTTTCAAACCTTTCTTACCCTGATTTCCAGACTGAGTTTTCTTTACAACCTGTACATTTGTCCGGTTTTCGATCATGGGCGTTGTACCTATCACTTTCGCCTCTGCCATAGCCTCTTCAATTTGTGCGGCCAAATTAACTGCCTTCGCAAGGGTTAAAGTATCCGGTTCCATGAGCAAACGTTCCCGTATTCTCGGCACAGTTGTCTTTTCAATCAGCTGGTCACGAATTAGTTCGTCAGTCAATGTACCAAACTTGCATGTTGACGCGAGTTCAGTGAGAGCCAAGATAAACTGGCGGATCCTCTCTCCGGGTTGCTGTTCACGGTGACGAAAATGCCAACGCTCCATCATAACACTTCGCTGTGCAACAAAGTGAGTTTGTAACACGGTTACCGTATCGTCATAAGCATAAGTTTCCTCAAGAGTTCTAAAGATACGCTGCCCTTCAGTTCCCAGACAATGTATCAGTATAGCACGCTTTCGGGTATCCTTCCCCTTTGTCCCCGTTATACCGCTAGCGAGGGCGAAGTTGTCAAACATATCTATCCACCTATTCCATGGTATTGGCGGCTCACCTGGGGTTGCAAGGAACGGCGGAGGTTCTGATAAACTGTATCCCGCCATCCTCGTCGCCAAATATGTTGTGTCGGCAGAATAAATGAACACGAACGACTTGTTAGTTCGTAGACCACATGGCGAGGTTACCTTTACTTAACTAAAAGTGACACCTTCCGGTTACATTAGCGAAACGCGCATTTAGGTTGACATGAAATTACAACTCTGTGATGGAATACGGAATGTGAAACAATAAGGAAATATGCAAGAAACACCACAATGCCCTTAAGACCTATTTTCGTCTTCTTCTCCAGAACCAAACAAACTAGAAAGTTGAAATCTTGTGTACAGACTCCTTGATTAGGGAGGATTTAGACAATAACTAACGTGTGACGGGGAATGATAGATTATCTTTCCCGAGTCATATTAATTAGGTAATTGCCGAGCCTTGCGCGAGGCAGTTACTTAATTGATATGACGAGGGACGTCTATGACGTCATTTCAATCGAACGATACCCGTCGCATTTTTTGTCTTCTTCTCCAGAACCAAAGGAACTAGAAAGCTGAAATCTTGTGTACAGACTCCTAGACTAGTGAGGATTATAAATTATAGCATTGGTGACACTATGGAGCCTATCAAGGGCTACAGGGGCCACGCCCTTAAAACCTATTTTCGTCTCCTTCTCGAGTCCCAAGAGGTCTTAGACTCCTTGGGCAATGGGGATTCTTAATTGTAGATTTTGTGATCCCATGACCCCAAATAGGGTCACAGGGGTCACAACCTTATTAACCTATTTTACAACCTTATAGAACCATTGACTCTAGAGAGTTGTGAATTTGTGTGCAGGCACTTTGGCTAGAGGGGTCACCGGGGTAACGACCTAAAAACCTATTTTATCTTCTCCAGAACTAAATGGTCCAGAAATCTGCAATCTGTTATACACACTCCTTAGGCATTCAGGCCTAGAAGGCTTGGTCTCAATTATAGACAATAGATTGTAAATTTTCAACATACATGAAACTGTATTATTTAAACCCTGATGAGCTACAGAGCCCATGGCTCTATTTTCTGCATTACGTTTGACATTTTGAAATCGGTGGAAAAATCCCCCTTCAAGTCTTCCTGGGAGCCTTTTGTCACAATTGCAAGTCCCCAAATCACACCGTAATACCATTATCGAATAACATCACAAGGATATACGTGTCTGCTTGTGGGTACAACACGACGACAACGTGGGTAGTAGACCACAGGGATAGATCAGCTAGTTTCTGATTAGTTGAGCCCAGCTGTCAATCACTGCAGCTGCCCGCGGATCCATGAATAGGCACCCTATTACAATGTATATACTGTTGAGTTTTGTTGTCATGTCCCCGAAATTTTTTTAGGGAGACATAATGTTTTCGCCTCTGTCCGTTATTCCGTTATTCCGTCATTCTGTCATTCCTTCATTTCGAAATGCTTTCTTTTTCGGGCCATATCATCTAAAACCGTTAAAATTTTTCCACGAAAGTTCAAACTTGACATGTTGTTAGACCTAGTGGTGGAGTGGTGCCTTTTGCTATTTTGGTAATTCTGATTTTTTTTCTGGTTTCCATGGAAACAATTTCAACTTTGTGAAAATTTGGAGTAGGTAGTACTAGGTACCTTTTCCGGCCTCTATTTCAAAATCTATCGAGTTTTTCTTTACGAAACTTTGTATGTTGTTAGACCTAGTGGTGGAGTGATGCCTTTTGCTATTTTGGTTATTCTGAAGTTTTAAGTTTTTCTGGTTTCCATGGAAACAGGTTTAACTTAGTAAATATCTAGGGGGTAGGTACCTTTTCCGACTTCTTTCTCAAAATCTATGAAGCATTTCTTTGACACTTGGTATGTGGTTAGAACTAGTGAGGGAGTGGTGCCTTTTACTATTGTGTTATTCTGAATTTATTTTGTTTGTAGTCATGTAGTGTACCCCTGTATAGGTGGTAAAGGTACCTATCCCATGACAAGAAGATTGAAAGTTGGAGCGGGGGACATCACCGTGCATCACATGCACATATTTCTAGTTAAACTTTTTAAAAAATATCCATTTGTTGTTTTTTCAGATCCTGTTCCCGAGAAGACCAAATCGGACATCAGGAGTTCATTAAACTTCAATGACATTCCACGTTTGAGAAGGACAAAACAGAAAGTTTTCCATGATGTATTTGAAGATGTGGATTCGGATTCATGTTCATATCAATCAGAAACTGACAGTGAATATGTTCTTGATTCTTGTGATTCAGATGAAAGTGAGGTTTATTCATCTGTCATTAGAACACAGCCTATTACCATTCAGGTCATTGATATGCAACTTTGCTGGTTACTGACAGTTGCCATCATTGAAATAAAGTTGATACATATAAGTTTGAATTGTGTTATTTTTACTTGTGTCAAGCCTAGAACATAGCCGTTGGAACGGTTCCAAAGGTTTTGGAGTAGGGGGTACGATTTCTGATTTGGTAATTTGGTTGAATTGCTACAGTTATCTGCTGTTGGATTTATATATTTTAGCTTTATTACTTTAAAAAGGGCATAAGGAAAATATTTTACGTTCTAAGTTTAGACTCACTGATGTTATTGTGTACATTTTTAGCTCATCAGGTCTGAAAGACCAGATTGGCTTATGGCATGGGACGTTGTCCGTCGTCCGTCCGTCCGTAAACATTTAACATTTTTGACTTCTTCTCCAGAACCACTTCATCCTTAAGGCTGAACTTTTATGGGGAGATATCTTGCACCTATGGGGTCCAAATTTGTAACTTTGGTCCTGACCCCCCCCCCCCCCCCCCCCCCCCCCCCCCCCCCCCTCAAATATGGGCGTTTGCACCAGTTTTCCCTAAAATCTTAAAAAAATCTTCTCCAGAACCACTTAACCCCCAAGGCTGAAATTTTATGGGGAGGTACCTTGCACTTAGGGGATCCAAATTTGTAACTTTGGACCTGACCCCCCTCAAATATGGGCGTGGCACCCGTTTTCCCTAAAATCTTAACAAATCTCCTTCTCAAAAACCAATGGGCACAGAAAGCTGAAATTTTCAGAATAACATCTTTGTAACATGAAGACTCAGATTTGTAAAATTGGTTTTGACCCACCTTCAAATATGGGGGTGGCAGGGTCTCACCGCCTAAAAGCTTATATTGACCTTTCCCTGGAAACCAGTAAACCGAATAAGCTGATATTTTCAGAATACCTTCTTTGTGACATGGAGAATAAATTTGTAAAATTGATTTTTATCCCCCTTCAAATATGGGCGTGGCAGGGTCTCACCCTCAGGCCCTAAAAGCTTATGTTGACCTTTTCTTGAAAACCAGTAAACTTAGGATGCTATAGGATGCTCATATTTTCAGAATAAATTATTTGTTACATGATGACCGATATTTGTAAATTTCATTACCCTGCTCCCAAGGATATGGGCGTGGCTCGGGTGCAATTTAAAGTTGTTGACTGTCTCCTTTAGAGACAATGACTGTGACCAATATGCATGTAGTCTTGATCATTTCAAGAATCATTTTATGCATAGAGCACCATACATAAGTGTTAAAAAGGATATAAATATAATGTATAAAGATCAAATCCTAGACTAGGCTCCTTGTTATCCGAGATGCATGTTACATGAGGATCTCTAGCTGTGAACACCTGCATGGCTGTGACAAGAATCGATACCAGCCAAGAGCTGCCATGGCAGGGCCCAGCTCGTTAGCTCAGGGGTGTGTGTGTGTCTCTCTCTCTCTCTTCTCCAAGCTTTGGTGCATTACACATTTTATTGTTCACGGAATATAAATATTTTGCACTGTGTAGTAGTCATTTTAGAAGAAATGTTTTGTTCTCACCAAATAGTTAACCTTTTTGTTTAATTATTAAAATTTGGGGAATATGTCTGCACATTTGAATTGGAAGAGTCACCTTCTCTTCAAGATCATTGTAGGAATTGTAATACTTGGACAACCAATTTCATAAACTGTAGTTTGAAGTCGTGTTGTCTTTTTGCAATGACACTGAACAGTTTCAATGACCATGGGATTTTGCTAAGTTAAATCTAGAGATTGTACTTGTACTTGCATGCTTCACAGAACCATATTCTGGTTACTCTTGAGAGCCACTTTGAATACTTTTACAAATGTATTGCTTTTGCATTGCCCGTCAAAATGGTGCTAAAGCATAATTATGCATCACATGCGTTTTGGTGTGAAATTTGCCTAAAACATGAAGTTCAATCATTTGGTGAACAAAATCTCCAACCTTTAGATTGTAGCGTTTTTAGTTTATGGCACATTAGGGTATGCACTAAAATTTGTCATGTTGTTTTATACAGTTTGGTATAGTGAGTGACCACTATAACACTAGTGAGTCTAAACTTAAGGAAGAAAGTATGCACAAAGAAAAAAGTTAAGCACCCCTGATATTTTCATATAGCTAAATGTCAGAAACAAGTAAGCTCTGCTATGACCCTAAATTAGTCTCAGATTATTTTTATCTTCAGACAGAACAGCCATCTGGAAAGACAGAAAGGCGACTATGTTATCATTATTATACCGCCGCTACGACGTAGTCGGGGGTATATAGCGCTCCGTGTGTCCATCCGTCCGTCCGAAATCGTTTTCGGAGCATTACTCAAAAACTATACCACATGGAAACTTCAAACTTGGTATGGAAGTAGACTATATGATGCTGTTGTGCCTTTTAGAGGTTTCGGCTCAATGGTTGAAACGTTTTTTGAAATTTTGACCACAAACGGTCCGATTTTTGGACTTTGTCTCGTTTCCGGAGCATAACTAAAAAATGATACCACTTGGAAACTTTAAATTTTGGTCTGTAGCACGCCCCGGATGTATTGAGCTCCCGTTAAGTGGCCCCTGATGGTGACCAAATCCAGTTTTCAGTCATGAGATAGGTATCCCCATACCATAACAGAGCCACCTCTACACTCAACAGTTGGCTGGATGTTCCTGGCGGTATATGGGTCATTTTGAAAAAATGTCCGAATTGCTGTCCAGACCTTTTGGGATACTATATTTCCTGAAATGTCACTAACTAAATGTAGTTTTCAATATATATGTGTTGTGTAATAAGTTTATTTATCATTCTCAATGGAATATATGAAAAATCACATTAAATATTTTTTTATATCTATGAATAAGTATCAGAGGTATGTCAAAAACAGCCTGTCCAAAAACTTGAGAACTACATTTACACACATAATTTAGCAGTTTTTCAAAAAGGAATAAAAAGAGAACATTAAGAAATATGTTCTACCTACAGCAAACAAATATCATACCAATGTTTGAGGTGTAATTATATTGGGAAATACTGAAAATCCAGTCTTTTGTATGTGTCCGTGGTTTTGTGTTCTATGCTGTTACCATCATATAAATCATCATGGCATAATGATTTCTCCCCCACTAACCAAAGTGAGGCTCTGTGTCAATCAAGCCACGTTTTGTACAGTCAATATAGAAGGCATGTGGTGGGGCTAAAATTGAACTCAAACTTGATCCAAGAAATCAAAGGTCTATGGGTTGAGGAGTATATTTTAACAGTTTCTATGCTGTTACCGGGATTTTGCTTGATATATGTATTTATATATTTTTAGTAAGTATGTCATATTTAGCTTTACATGACATAGTTTAATGTCCATGAGTGAATACTTAAAGGAGTCCTTCATTTCACAATGAAGAGAAGTTCAACATATTTTTTCTATGCTGTTACCTTATGTTACCGTAACAGCATAGAAAGAATAAGTAACAGCACAGAATGGTATTACACAATTTCATGAATTATTTTTTTCTTTCATTCAAGTGATTTATCCTATTAAATGAATACATGTTTTTATGACGTGAGACCTCAAATTTTAAGGAAAATACTGAAATGCATCAGTATTTTGCCTGCAATTTTAATTCAGTAACAGCACAGAATTTTCAGTAACACCATAGAAAAGTACAGTTTGAAATTAAGTTTTAAGATTTATAAATGCACTCAAGTTCGAAATAGTATGTGATCACAAATATGCATAATACCATTAAGTTGCCTGTATTGGAAATAAGACATCAGCTGACTATGAGCAGTACACCCACTGTTTGTGCAAACAACGGTAACAGCACAGAATGTTTCAGTAACAGCACAGAAAATTACAATTTGAAAAATGTGTTTTGTTACCTAATACACTTATCTTTAAAATACAACGTTTTATTGAAGATAATGACATCATCTTTCTACATCAACATGATCAAGAATATTAACATCAGCAAACTACTTCATTAAAAATCATGTCCAGACAAAACCGTCAAGGTAACAGCACAGAATCATTCTTTAACAGCATCTATAGAACTATTCATTAAGACATTTTCTTGGCTTATATGTCAAAACATGGCTTGACTTAGAACATTTGCCAAGTTCTCTACCAACATCCCATTTATATCTCTTACAAAAAACAATCTGAGAAATATTTGAACAGAAGGTCCTTAAAACAAGAAAGCCAAAGACATACATAGGTATTTGATAGATTCTTGCTTTGTCACATGTTTTGCATATGTCTTAATTTGCAATCCATCCAAAACATAGAAACCCAAAATTGGCTCGCAGGTCCAAGGGCGGGTAATTTGAGTACAGATTTCTCTGATGAAGTTTGCCAGGGGTGATATAGTGGAGAGAAACGGAGCATATATAAAACCCTTGGTAACCGAGGATGGATTGCATCAAGCATACAGAAATATGCCTGCAGTGGACATATCATGTTATATATTGTAGTTATTAGTTATTACTAGTTAAGAATATGCTTTGTAAGAATGTCAAGACAATTTACCCTATCAAGAAATTGTTATTGAAACGGACATCTATGATGTCCAGGTTGAGTGTGTACCAACTTTCAGTTTGATAGGAAAATTGTTTCCTCTGACTGAAAATTAAAGGACAGTTGCTGGTATGTGTCTGTCAATTGAATATCATTGCAGTAATCCCCCCTCCCCAGCTTATTGAAGGAACATGCTCCCACTATGCAGTGAAATCACCTTTGTGGAAATATATCCTAAACTGTCCAAAACATATTACCTATGTCTATAGTGTGAACTTTCTCTGCTGTTACCAAAATTTCCATGCTGTTACCGTAATTGTGGGTAAAACAATTATAAATAGCTATCACTTTTCTCAGTCAAAACATTTAAACATGGATAGCAAGTCATAATAAAAAGTATTAGCATTGTGAATTAATTAAATTCCCTGATAAAACATGTGTAAGGGTGGTAACAGCACAGAAAATACTTTCTCTGCTGTTACCTCAATTTCTATGCTGTTATCGTAACTTGACAGTTAAAATATATAAATAATGATAACTTTGTCTTAGCTAAATACTTGTTCACCCAAATAGTACATCATGTTTAACCAATTTAGGTGTGAAAATATCTTTTTGGGAATATGTCAGATGAAATATAATTTTTGGAATATTGTCTTGTCACAATTGTTACATAAACTGTTTGGTTAATGTTAAAAAGTATTGACAAGATGATATGATTCGTTTTTACCTGATGTAAAAACTGTTAATATGGAAGGAATTCCTAATAAAAACATAGTTATCAGTTATATGAATTAATTACTTTTTATAAAAACATGTTTTAAATTGGCGGTAACAGCACGGAAGTCTTTCATTAATTTTAATTAATCAGTTGTTGTTAATTACCAAACAAGTTGTCATTAAGCTTGCATATTTATATTTTTTTATTTGGAAATGAACCTTGTTTCAATTCTGACATTAACCTATCAGTTTCCAAATGATTTTAAAAAAATATTTCATGGTATTGAAAATCGGACATTTTTTTAAAATGACCCATATAAGCTAGCAGTATTCTTCTGTCTCCAAACACAGTACGCCCATCAGTAACATGGAGCAAGAACAGACTCTCGTCAGACCAATGGATTTTCCGCCAGGTCCTCTGATACCAGTGTTGTCTTTCCAAACACCATGCCAAACGTGCACGTTTATGGTCTCTCAACAAGGGACGTTTAATTACACTCCTTGCCTTCAGTCCTGCCGAGTTTTGGGCGATTTCTGACTGTTCTGGTGCTGATATTTAAGGATTGTTTTACATGTTTTGTGCCTCTATCGAAGTATAACAGCAACAAATTGTATAACATCGCGTAGCACATTTTATCTGCATTCATCGAGAAATGGCAGCAGGTTTTTAAGAGCTCTCGTCCAATCAGAAACGCGGAAATTAGTGTAACAAAATCATTTTGTAATTATTTCGATTTGGTAACCACAGACGTTTCAGCTGAGAATTTGTGGCTGTGGAAAGCAACGTTACATGCCACCTCGAGCGCACGTGCATGGCCCGAACGTGTAGGCGGGACTCTCAACGTATCGGAACATATCGCACAAACACTACTCTTCTCATAAATGAACCTTGTTTAACTTTTTCAAATATTCTCGAAAAGATATCATCACAAATATCAGGGGGTGCTTAACTTTTTTCTTGTGTATATATTTCATTATCAGATTTGTACGAGTGTGATATCGATGTCATCAGGCCTAAAAGGCCCGATGGGCTAATGACATGGCATGGTGTCCGGTGTAACAATCTCAAATGACTCTACCGCCTCATATGACTCTAGAGTTATTTGAGGCTAGCCCCATATGACTCTAGAGTTATTTGAGGCTAGCCCCATATGACTCTAGAGTCATATGGGGCTAGCTAATTGCACAAATTAGTCCAGCCTCAAATAACTCTATTCAGGCTCAAATGACTCTACCAAATGTTCTGTGAAAGAAGATTTACGTATTCATAATTTCACATTTTTCATGTTTTAGTTCATTTTCAGATACCGTTGAATGATCTGAATTGAATATTCTTAGAAAAAAGTAATAGAGTTGAAAGAGCCTAGGCTCAAAACACTCTAGAGTTAAATGGGCCTAGGCTCAAAGCACTCTAGAGTTAAATGGGCCTAGGCTCAAAGCACTCTAGAGTTAAATGGGCCTAGGCTCAAAACACTCTCGAGTTAAATGGGCCTAGGCTCAAAGCACTCTAGAGTTAAATGAGCCTAGGCTCAAAACACTCTAGAGTACCAACTGTGTGAACACCTCAACGGTATAAAGAGCTGACAACAATTAATGATTAAACAGCAGTTGAAATTAATTTTCTGAAGAAAGACCTTCTCCTTCTAAGAGATACACATTTTGGAGTATATGCTCCTAAATAGTGCTGCAAATGAGACACTGTATAATGGTGTAAGGGAAGCCGATAACTTTGTATTTTTATGTTAGAAGTGTCGATTTTATGTACCGTAACATAATTTAATTCATACCTCTAAATAACGGTAACAGTTTGGAGAACAGAACTGACCAGGGGTTAACATTCTAAAAAGTATCGTTGTTTATGTTTCGCTGTAAACTATCAAAAAAGGATCAGCAATGATACATATTGGTGATGTATTTTTTGTTATACTTATTCAATGTTCTTGTAGATATTGTTTTCTTATAAAGTCCATATGAAAATTATTAAATTATTAAAAAAAAATCGTAATTTGAGTTTACCCCCTTTGATATTGCACTACTGATCAAATAATAAATTTCAGATTGAATATTGTATTCTTAGAAAACGATCGACTTGTCAGTACAGGTGAAATAATCGTGACGTCCAAACGAAATCCTAATTACAATTACAATTAAAATAGTACTTACATTTGTTTTAATTTGGGATGCAGCTTTGCGATTTTTAACATTGTGTTGCTTTTATACTTGGATACAAGCATAAACAATATAAATAATCCTAACGTAAGGAACGCTGTCACGCTGTGCAAAAAAAACCGCTTACATGTATTTACTTTATATCAATCAAAAAAATACCTCCATCCAATGACAAAACTCTTGATTGATTAAGATTTAATTGGCATATTTTGATGACTCATATTATTATCAATTATTCAACTGTACAGGATATCGTATTCATTATTGATGCTCCGAATAAAATAGTATGTGGGTTATTGATGTTTCTCACCAAATATATATTATATGTTCTTACATTTGTGTATTCTGTTAATAAGAATCTGATCATGATACAAGGGGATTTTTGGTCCACCGGGTCATTTCATGGGCAAGCTTTCCGAAAGTTGATGCTATAGGCAGGATGTATTCATATTTACAATTCTTTAGAAGCGTTTATTCATAAATATATTTTTGCAGGACACGAATTTTCATGTCAGATTTGATTTGGTTGCTAAAATAAATCGTATTTGTATAAATCATATTCCAGTATGCTGGAGTAAATGTTGTTTACATAATATTTAACTAATAATCTATTTTAATTATACTAGAACATTATATGTATGGCCATGCCACACGTGGCACCATATTATCATCACATTCATCATATTTGCTGTTTTCATACAAATTGAAGCATTTGGTATATGTTCATTATCATCTCAGTTAAAATCAGAAAAAAAGGTTAAACAATGACGTCTTTTTGGAACATTTTTTATTTTTAGACTTATCAAATTTCAAACTCTCAGAAATATGGAATCATAAATGCTAAACAAAATTGTATTCCATTCATTATTTAATCGTATATTTCACCTTAATATTGCAGGTGAACAGTGTCTATGAATAGTCATTTCTTTATTGCGGATATATATTAACACATTCATCAAACAAATGATACGTAAAAATGTGTCTTTGTCATGTTATTGTTTTGGTGAGCACAATGTTATATCCATTGCAAAATTCGAAGTCAATGAGGTTATAACAAGTTTATGTCTCCAAGTAATATGTGCATGCAACCATTTTCACAACTAGTTATTTATGTCCCATAGCTATGCACATCCATCTAACTACTCAATCACTGTTGACTATGTTTGCTATCATATCTCATTCAACTTAAATAATTAATCATACAAAATACTTTCACGTGCTTTGGAAAGAGGTCAATGGGAACGAAGCTATAGATACCAACGATAGAACTTTACCAAACCAAAGAATTAAACCAAAGCTGAACTGCTGTAGTAAACTTAAATTATAATAGAAACCAAAAGATAATGATATTTAAAGATGAACAAATCATGGGAGAAAGAACCGGGAGAAAACTAAACTTTTCTGCTTGATGTTTAAGTCTTTCTTAATATATGCATTTGCATAAGTATGTTTCAAATTTGATTAACCCTAAACACAAATAGACTGTTACAGTGCGATACTATTTTTGCCAACATGGACAAAAAAGTTTATGTTTTTCTTTGAAGTTTAATTGCATTATTATACTCGCCGCGCGTTTAGCGCCAAGCAGGGGATATAGTATTCGGTAACGAACGTCCGTACGTACGAAGTGGAATAACTCACTACTATTCACTAGATTCTTTTCATACTTTATACATAGGTCAACGATAGTAATGTAATGTAATGTAATGTTAAAAAAATGGTATGTGACGTCGAACTTCACGATCACAACGAAACTTTGACAAGTTACCCTTGTCAGCGAGATATCAAAATACCCTCTGACTAAAATGTCTATAAGACTTTATACATTATACCTACGTTCTACTCGGGCAGACAGAGGGCTGATTTAATTTTAGTGACATTCGCATAATGTTCAAGGTCGTAAAAAACGGGAAAAGATTTTGGAAAAAACTATTAACAATCTTGAGGCAAATTATCATATTTTAAATGAAGATGAAATAACTACTCTAACTGAAAAGAAAACGGAGTTAGAGAGCTTCAGAACAAACAAAATAAAGGGTATTATTTTCAGAAGTAAAGCAAAATGGTATGAAGAAGGAGAAAAGAACACTGAATATTTTCTTAACTTGGAAAAAAGAAACAAAAACATTTGTGAACTAACAGATCAAAACAATATAACAATAACCGATAGAAACCAAATAATTAATGAAACATCGCATTTCTATCAAAGTCTGTATACAGGTAATACAAATTGGGAAATTGGATCTCGATATGTTTGTTGAATCGAATACTAGCGTATCTATTGAAGAGCGAGAAAGCTGTGAAGGCGATATCTCCCTTAATGAATGCTGACAAGCCTTAAAACATATGAAACACGGAAAAAGTCCTGGCTCTGACGGCTTCACTGCAGAATTTTATAAATTCTTTTGGAAGGATAATTATGGGTGTTTTCTTATGGAAATCCATCCAATATGCTTTTGAAAAATCAAGTCTCTCACTATTTCAACGGCAGGGTATAATAACATGCTTCCCAAAAGAAGGGCGTGATAAACATTATTTAAAAAATTGGCGACCTATAAGCCTCTTGAATATAGACTATAAGATTACTGCAAGTGCGATTGCGTACAGAATGAAACAAGTATTACCAAATATAACACTGGATGAAAAAGTCCTATTTAATCCGGAGTAAATATGGATTAAAGATGTCATTTAATCCCCTTTGCTCCCCTTTACTCCGGATTAAAGACACAATTTACAACAGAGTAAAGGGGAGTAAATATCACATTTAATCCATATTTACTCCATATTTACTCTGAGATTAAATATTTGTAAAGGTGATTAAATAAGATTAAAGTTTTGTAAATATTCAGACAGGTTTTTTACCATGTTGTAATAAAAATAAAATAATTTCATCAAAACGTAACTTTATTGAAAAAAGTTGCTTTGAACATTGCTAACAAAACATTACTCTAATTAAAAACTATTTTGATGAAAAGAAATGCTTTTAAAGAAAAAGTGACTTGAATGGAGAATATGACTTTGATGAAGACAAAAATGATATGTATGAAAATTTTGACTTTGATGGGAAAAAAGACTTTGATAAAAAATTTATTTTGATGAAAATATTTGCTTTAATGGATAAATTAATATTAATTGCAAAAAGTTACCTAAATAGAGAATACATTTTGATGAAAAAAGTTACTTTGATGAAAAATTTGACTTTGATGAAAAAAAATTACTTCAATGAAAAAAAATGACTTTGATGAAATAAAATGACTTTGATGAAAAATGTTACTTTGATGGTATATTTAACTTAAAAGAAAGAAATTACTTTGATAAAGAATTTGACTTTGATGAAATAATTGATTTTAATGAGAAAAATTACTCTGATGAAAAAATTAACTTTGATGATAAAAATGACTTTGATGAAAAGATTGACTTTGATGGACAAAATTACTTTGATAACATATATGTTGTTAATTTAAAAATTTAATTTGATGAACAAATTGTTTTTGATAATAAATTGACTTTAATGAAAAATTTACTTTGGTGAAGAAATTGACTTTGGTAAAAAAAAAAAAAAAATTACTTTGATGATAAAAATGTCTTTAATGGAAAAAATTACCTTTGATGAAAATATGACCAATTCGGCATAATGACTAACATGATTTAGTAACTTATACAGATATTATAAGTATCATCTCATGAAAATATCTACTTACATAAAAATGAATATAGATGGATCTATTGTTTGGCAATTGGTGAACCAAATCACTTTATTAGTTACCATTTACAGCATTTTTACATTTTTTGCCAGTCAGAAAAAGCTGAACATATTACAGAATTCAACTGCGATAGCAACATTTAGCAAGGTGACGGGGACATATTAAACGAACCATAACGTTTTGATTATTTAGATTGCTATTTGATTGTTAAACATTGTTCAGTAATGCCATATTGTAACATTGTGATTCGATATAGCAGTTCAGATACACAGTTATGATATATATAGACAGGCAGACAGACAGATTTATTTTATCATAATGTCACAAGTAAAATATACATTGTAAAAAGCATGTATAAAAGACATAAACTATAACTTAAACAACGAGCCAAGTTTTGGCTAATGGGACACTTTACAAGATAAAACAGTGTACAACATATTCGTAAATATAGGTACAGGTAGGTAAAATAGCAATGATACGGGTTTATAATAGTAATTAAATAAGTAAGTAAATAGATTAAGAATGATAAAAATAATTTCCATCTATAAACCATATTTCTTATGGTTGTACAGATGCATTTTATGCGTTTGGGGCTATTTTCCGTTAACATTTTGATAAAAGATCTAAAGGCCCCATTACATTATAAACATCTTGATTAAATTACTTCTGAGGTCGTTGTAAAAGTGGAATTCTGAAATAAAATGAACTTCAGTTTCCACATTTTGACAAAATCTACAAAATCTACGCTCTAATGGCGTGGGTCTTGGTCTATATATATATAGTTGTCTCCCATTGATCACTACGTTTAATCCAAGTCATAATAATGCGATGAAATTGGTTAATCAACATATGCCTGTTTTATATCAAAGCCAAAAGATGGCACGAATTTTGAAAAATTATCGGATTATTAATAGTCAAAGGCAACCCCGAAATTTAAGGAAAATGTTGACTAATTCCAAATTTGACTCCATTACAGAAACCCCCCAGGTTAGAAAATGTGGTGATAAACGATGCGCGACATGTAACATTTTGATTGAGGGCACATCGGTTAGTATCCCACCAAATAAAATGTTTTTTGTAAAAAGAAACATGACATGTGATTAAAAAAATGTTGTTTATATGATTGTTTGTCATGGATGTCAAGAAATATACATCGGGAAAACAGAATTAAAATTAAAAAGAAGAATGAATCTTCATCGTTCTCAAATTAAACAAAAACACAATCGTACTATCCCTCTTAGTGCACATCTTGAACTATGTGGAAAAAATAAATATTCTGTTTTTCCAATATACAAAGTTGATTCAACTGAATCTAATTGCTTGGCAGAAAAAGAATTATTGTTTATTAATAAATATAAGCCAAGACTCAATTCTAAAATGTAATTTCATTCTCAATGTACATCTGTTTCTATGCATTGTATCTAAGAATGTATCTATGCAATGTATTGTGACGTCATAATACACTTTATGACGCATCAACCGACTCAACGTCATTCACCTGATGAGACCCGTGATGGTCGAAAGCATGCTTGTGAATCTGATTAAATCATCGTAATTTCTTCGAACATTTTATTTTTTCTATATGAGACCTGGGAGTTGGAAGATGTTTTAAACTGTTTTTCTATATATATATATATATATATATATATATATATATATATATATATATATATATATATTAGGCATAGCATGTAAGTGAAAGTATTAATATAAAGAGTTGATTTAATTGTGCTATATGAGTATTACATCATGTGCGACATATATATAGGCATAGCATGTAAGTGAAAGTATTAATATAAAGAGTTGATTTAATTGTGCTATATGAGTATTACATCATGTGCGACATAATATATAGGCATAGCATGTAAGTGAAAGTTTTAATATAAAGAGTTGATTTAATTGTGCTATATGAGTATTACATCATGTGCGACATAATATATAGGCATAGCATGTAAGTGAAAGTTTTAATATAAAGAGTTGATTTAATTGTGCTATATGAGTATTACATCATGTGCGACACATATATATAGGCATAGCATGTAAGTGAAAGTATTAATATAAAGAGTTGATTTAAGTGTGCTATATGAGTATTACATCATGTGCGACAAATATATAGGCATAGCATGTAAGTGAAAGTATTAATATAAAGAGATGATTTAATTTTGCTCTATGAGTATTACATCATGTGCGACATATATTCACAAGATACTAGGTTTACTCACATACCATATAGTTCATAAACAAAGATGTGATCTTAGCATACATTCTTTACATGATGCATAGGATGTAAGGATGTGTGACAAGCTGATTTAATGTCCTTTTGAGTATGACACGACTTGCGACAGATATTCAATATATATTCCATGATTGTGTGGCAATTTATTTGAGAGAAGTTTATTCACATACCATATAGTTCATATACAAAGTTTTAACAAATGTTTTAAAATACACATTCAGTACCTGTTGCATTGAATGTAATAAGATGTTGATATAAGTGTACTATTTGAGTATACTATTCCATTTGCGACAGGTAGTTATGAAACTCATGACGATTGATTACTTATCGCACTTCAATGAAATTCTATAACGCTATACATGACAGCCGGTAACCTCCCATCACAGCACCTTCATCATTGGACTTTAACTCAGGACGTTTCACTACTCAATGTACTAGCATGGTAAGTGTCACACCGAATGCGATATCTACACTATTAAGTGTTAAAGAGAACTGATTTGTTATACGATTTTGGAATAAAAAATACTCCCAAGATGATAGGCAAAATCGTTTTGCTTTCAAGATTGTATAAAACAGGTTTACTGGTGCGTACCGTTTTCTTGTCTTTGGAAATTTGAATAGCATCTAATATCCAGTGACATCAATATTACCTTAATGTATTGTGAACTCATTTACCTACATACCGGTGTAGTTTAACTATACCTCGTTAAAAATGATGGGTTATATTGATTCAGCTTAAAATAATGATAAAGGGAAATATATAATCTTGACAAATATCTTTCTCATATTTTGGTTTATACCATCACCACACTTTAACAATTTATTTAAAAAACGTTCATCGTATAGCCTTCAATATTTAATATTAATACTTTATTTCAAAAAGAAAATATCGCTACCTAGATCAAACTATCCATATGCTGTCACCACGTGTTAAGTTGTACACTTATTGTCAATATATGTAACTCTTGTTAACCTTATTATGCTCTGTTAGCAGCCAAGCCAAGTAGCCTTGAGTTTATAGAAATATTCAGTATCATCATAACTAGTGTCATTATCCATTAAATAAACCTAATATTCAAGCCAACTAAGGGTACTTCTTAATGCTACAAACCGGAAATAATGTAAAGTGTGTTTTTAAATCCTATCAGATTGGACTAGAATAATGCATTTTAAACGTCTAGAATCGTATGCACAGCTAATTATGAGAGACCATTATTTAACAACATATAAGGTTCTTAATGAATTGGATTTACAAATAATATTTTCCAGGATGCTCTGTTTATTATAATATATCAACTATGTTTGAAGTAATAATATTGGCATTATATATTTACAATGCACTTACCATTGAATACATGTGATTTGAATTCATTCAACTAAAAAGAACAAAACGCGATAAAGGCAAATTTTCACAATCACATGTTGCGTAGACATAGGTATTGTTCGTCATAATTGTAGATTAAATCTTGATACCCCTAGGTAATCAAATTGGCGCCACCCAGTCTGGTGTCGTTATATATACAAAATGGCGGGAGGGTACAATTTAAACATGGTGACAAAACACAATTATCTCTCCTACGTAAAATGTCATCACAAAATTCAGTTCTTGACTGTAATGGAATATACATGCCGTTGAACAAATAACGCCTTTGTATGACAATGCAAAGCTAAACCGAAATTAATTTATTACCCCTAATTAGCGACAGCCAAATGAGATTCACTGGCATTACATAACTCAATACACGCTGTGCACGGGCCGCGATGATCACAACTCTTTAATTAAGATATTCTGTTCAGATACACAGACAGACGGTTAAGGTCTAACCTCACATAGTGAGTGAGTGAGTGAGTTTTGTTTAACGCCGCTTCGGCAGTATTGCAGCCATTAGCGGCTAACCTCACATAACAAATATATATAGATATACAACCACATTTTAGGGACTGGATGATATACAAACATGGAAAGTTAATGCTATATATTTGAGTATAAATGTACATACATAAGAGACACAGATATCCTAATAAAATGTTAAATATAAAATCATTTTCTGGCAGTAAAACAGATATTGTAAAAAAGTAAAACTAAAGGTAAAACATTTTTTGTTATAAATGTTTATGATTTGAACAAATGACTTATTTTTTTTAAAATAACGGGCGGGGTAGCGCAGTGGTAAAGGCCATCTACTGTTCCTCTGTGTACCCATGATTTCTGTCAGGTATATTTTCATGTCGATATATCAACAACTCTGGAATAAATGCTGTTGTATTAATGTGTTATTATGTCTAAACCTCCCTAGATTCTCTACATTGAGTTTGTTGTTCCCATATGTCAAATGTTATCATCGATGATATATATCGAGCACAACTGACAGCTACTGAAAATAACTATTTTTCCCCGTTCAGTATAACTACAATGCACCAAGACAGGCGTGCGCTCAAATCAATGTAATTTTGGAAACTTATCCAAAGAAGACACAGTTGGTTTACTAGTGGGTCCTATAGATACGTAAAATGGGTGCACAAATGCGGCTTCATGAACATATGTGAAAACGTAACTCAACTTTAAGTAATTGTGAAATATGTGGCCTTTTGGGATATATATTCAAGTCGAGTGAGATTATGTGAACTCAAATCATCACATATGGTATTTTGGCACATCAGATTTTATGAAATATACTCTATTCCAGTCTATAATGGTACACAGAAAAATCACTATAATAAACATCAACATGTAATCTCACATCTGTATTGTTACTCTTTGCTCATGGTGAGTGCATCTGTTTTTGTTCTATACCATACGCCGAATATATTGTTGTATAGAAGCAAGATGTGTTTGTCAGGCAATAAAAGCAACATAAATGACTATGGCGACCTTCAATACACAGGTGTATTCTGAACCTCTGTGTATTTGATTTTTGACCCCTTTGGTATTTCAATCTTTAGTCAAATTGCACACCTCGTTAACGAGCTGGAACGGTTGTCCCCGGTCTCCTTAATTGATTGGGGGGGGGGGGGGGGGGGGGGATAGTTGAACAACTCCTGTGGGTGCGTGTACTGTTGTTATTGTGAAAATAATGCGCTAACGAGAAATATACTATAAGTATCCTATGAGTCAAAGGGATTGAAGAAATTGTAACACTGTATATGAATATCCTTTTCTCATTGTATGTAACGCCTTTAGTAATTTTAGAAAAAAGAATTTATCTTATAAGTACACCGGAACCCCCACAATTCATAGCTGTAACCTCTCGTTAACCAATACTGTAAATAATACCTGTGCTATATGCCAGTAAATATTGCAATTCTGTGAAACTAAGATGTATGTTACACGAACTAATAGCCAATATGTATCCTATGAAAACAAGCAATTCAATAAATGTCATCGATGTCGGAATACGAAACCAACTGCAAATGCAATACCTCGCTCTCAAACTTGTATATTTTGTTTATTACTCGCGGGTAAATCAAATCAACGGGTACCTTTCATTATTGCAAAGTTGTTAAATCAGTAAAAACAAATACCATCTGCTCCTTATTTCACGTAATGCATTACACCAAAAATACTTATTTAGTTTAGGCAATCGTCAATCTTGCAACGTTTATAACCTAAAGAGGTTCTGAATACTCAAGTGTGTATTCTCTAATGTTTTTGTGTATTCGGCTTATGCCTTCTTAACCGTCGGTCATTCTCACCCTTGTTAACGAGCCGGAGCAAATTCGACAGTTAATGACTTACACCCGTTTGGTATCTTGTAAATGAGCCCTAATTTAGTTAATCAAGAAGAAATGCGGAAATGACACACAGAGACAGACAGACAGACAGACAGACAGACAGAGATGATTCAATAACATATATGAGCCACCAGAACAGAAGGCTATACACGATAAATACAAATTTATATGTATGAAATATACAAATGAAAATAAAATATGATAACCACTCTTAAATTCATCCACGATCTGTCCGTGCACCCACACAACCTCACACTTCCTAATCACCTTAACAACATACATAAATTATGGATTTTACAATGAATTATTTCTTCACACACAAATAATTGTTAACAAACATGGACACATATACACAAACTCTCACATTCAACCTGTACATTGTTACACAAGTACAGTTCATAACCCCCGGGTGAAACCCAAAGGGGTCGTGTCGTGTCGTGGCCCGAATCCGTCTGTCCGCCCGTCTTGAAAAATGTACCTGTGTTCTGAAATCAACTCCTCCCACAGTTTTTGATCAATCTTTCTGAAACTTAAATTTACACATGCTTTGGATATACATAGGTGTTACGCATGTGCTTTTTGGGACCAATCGGATCTGTGTATTTAGAGAATTGACCCTTGATAAGAGCATTTGACTTTCTCATTTCAGACCGTGGGTTAAAACTGAACTTATAGCTTGGCTAAGACGTTTGATTTATCAATGATATGTCTTTGAAACTTGATAAATGTGTTTTAATTTGTCAGGATAGGCCTATGAAAATGTTGTTTCTGATGACACACACTGAGGTCATAACCTTTGACCTTGTGACCTTGTGACCTTGGTGTAGGATGTATTTTCTGAAAAACATAACTATGGTCATCGGGTTTTTAGTGATAGGCCTTCAATATTTGACATGTATATTTATTGTCACTAGATCATTCAGACCTGAATTGTCATACTTTACAAGTTAATCAAAGAAAATCTCATATGAAATGCAGATCAAGATGATAAGATGTAATCTAATCGTAAATTACACTTACATTTAAACTGCTTATTTGGAGGGAAGTTTGTGCATCAAACCCTGGGCGTTCATGTTGCATCAGGCCACTATAGTATTGCATTGTGGTGATACTGAATTAAAAGTTACTGATTGTTAATCGTTTATAGACTTTTTGCAGTAAACGTATTTAAACTACTCACATATGACAACACCTGCAGCTCACTCAATTGCTTTCACGCTTTGACGCTTTTCACGTATAGATGCGGTCCAAATCATACACTAAAGCTTTCCTTGATTAAAATTTGATGTTTCAAATTATGTTGTGTGTTGTTATAATATGAGTTAGTAATCAGCGATGAAGTGTCGCTAGATTATTTTTAGACGTTTACATTTGTATGTCATTTAATTCCATTCTGTGTAACATGTGTAATTTTTGTTTGAAAAAATGATTGTTCTTTTAATGAAACAGCAGTTTAGAGCACAGTTCTTCTTATATATTCATTTGGATGTTTTAACTATTTCTGAAAAGAATATATTCTTAACGTAAATGTCTCAACATGAAAGGAAGGTAACATAAATTAAATTTTTAACTAGCGATTGCATCGGCATACATTATATTCCTGTATGTCATTTTGCATAAATCACAGCAGGCTAAATACTGATTGCTTTTTAGGAGGCTTGATTGATCATAATTAGGCAGGTCAGAAGTTCCAGTTTTTACTGTAAGTCACGCATTTATGGTCCACTTCATAACAGCAAATCTGGTTTAGCAAGGTAGCAATCAAGAATATTGTTTCTTTACTGATATGTTTGATCCCTGTAATGTTAAATAGTATACCCTTAATATAATGTCACCTGCTATTGTATTGTAACAAGGTTGAACTGAAGGAAACACTTTCGTTCTTTGCATGTATATGTTTGGAAAAAATGAAGACTAAAACATCTGCACAACTGTGTGTTCAGGTGTCACTTACTCCCATGCTTTCCCTTACATAGCTTACGCAGTCACTAAACAGGATGTTCGTCGGGATTTAAAGGCGCTGTAGCACGTTTTTTGCAAAATTTATTTTTTCAAATTTCTCATTTATAATGATAGTTTATGTCATTTAAATTAACTTTAGAGGGTAAAACATCTTATTACACAAACAAATTATCTGTAGTGGTAAAAACGATGTTGCGTAAAAAGCAAAAATTGCATGGCGGCCATTTTATTGTGAACACAATTTATTATTTTGTATTACAAAAACGATTCCCATGGCTTAACCAAAACATGTACACTCATTTTAAACTTTATTTTCCGAGGAGAAAAGGATGTTTTACTATTGGTGAAATTATTTTTCAAATACATTTCATCAACTTATTTGAGCGAAAAAACGTGCTACAGCGCCTTTAATTGTCTATACACTCAACAGTAAAATTTAGCTGGTGTATTCTGTACACAACCGCAAAAGAAACGTCACCATACAATATACAAGATAATTCATTCCACGAGTGATACTCACGACTGAAACAGAGATACATCATGCCTTCAGAAGGAAAACTTAACTAAACCTGAACTTTTAAAACATTATCTATGCATATTTCTGAGAAACACACTTTTAACAATTGGCAATTCTCAAACTCCACGTTTTCGAATATCCTTAACTAGATGAGATAGGAGAGTCCAAAGGGGCTTTTTTGGCATTTTTATGACATCCTACAGTAAAGACGGGTCAACAAATTTAAGTTCAAGAAGGTTATTCGTGTTGACACCATATTTTATTGCATTTCATGTAGTTTCTACATTTTAAATGCCAAATATTCTGGCCCAAAAACATTTGAAAAAGCTATTTCAACACTGCAACTGTATTTGAACTGACATTAAAAGTAAAAGTATCATTCTCTAACGTATGAATTTGTTACTACTTCTTCAATAAATATGTGTCCATCATAAACATTCAAAATCTACTTTCTCAGACAGCAATATTTAGGGGCTGGTGACATTTCTTTTGCGGTTGAGTACATGATAGTCTTACACTCAGACTCTGAAAAAAGTATGTATTCTGAAAATATCACCATTTTATCAAATATTGAAAAGGGACTGTAAGAAATGGAATTTTAAGAGAGCCTCCTTTTCAAAGTGTTTGATTAACCTTGAAAAACGGGACATTCACAGTGTAAACAGCTAAATCAACATGTAAATAGTATTATATCATAACGGTAGCGTAGACGGTCTTCTGATGATTGACATTATAACCAGGGAAAATATTACTTTGGTCCAAAATGCAATTGCTTGCTACTGAAATTGTCTATTTCATAAAATGTTATCATATTTGCGGGCTTCATGTTTTGGCAAGTAAAAATATTATTTTATCCCAGCGGCATGCAATACTGTGGGATATATAGTCGTGTCTTGTCCGTCTATCCGTGATTATGGATACAACTTTTATTTTCTTGAATTAATAAGTAACTCAATGAATGTTTCATATACTTATGACAGGAAATATCGAATTTAAAGTAAATTGGAGTAGTAAATTGGTAGTGATCATTTACTCCGATATATAAAAACTTATTATAAAATATTGATTTTTATGTATTCAACTTGTAAATTCCCTCCAAAGACATGATAAATATTTACTTTTTTTACACCTTGACATAATTCAATTTAGGGAGTGTTTCATTGCTTAAACGAATCAAGTTTTATTTATTTAACAACTCTTTTCATTGATGGACAGTATTATTAAGCCACTGCTTACACTTCCTTCCCGTTATAGAGCTCTTTATTTCCGTAAGAACGGCATGCTACAATCCTGTGTTAAGACAATATATTTAATATCATTTAAAATTATATTTGCAAATATTGAATCTCATATAAACATGATATTAACAAACATTTAATCTTGATTAAAAATGATATTTACAAATATTTTATCTTAATTAAAGATGACATTTACAAACATTTAATCTGAAATAAATAACATTTTTACAAACATTTAATCTGAATTAAATAACATATTTACAAAACTTTACAAAACTTTACAAATATTTACAAATATTTACTCCGGATTAAATATGACTAAATATGATATTTACTCCGGGATTAAATATGACTAAAGATGATATTTACTCCGGGATTAAATAGGAGTAAATGATTAAATATCATTTGTTTTCCCAGTGTAATAAGTAAAACTCAAAACAGGCTTCCTTAAAGGTAGATTCATTGGAGAAAACACGAGAATATTATATGATTTGTTAGATTATTGTGAATTGAATAAGATACCTGGCCTACTTGTTACAGTTGACTTTGAAAAAGCTTTTGATACTATCGAATGGGACTTTATAGACAAAGCATTAGAATCATTCAACTTTGGTCCGTCTTTTAGAAAATGGGTAAAACTTTTCCAATCGGATATTTGTAGTGCTATCATTAATGCAGGTCATATATCAGATTATTTCAATCTTGGTAGAGGCTGTAGGCAAGGAGATCCGTTGTCGTCATATTTGTTTCTCGTGTGCGCCGAATTACTATCAAACGCAATTAAGCATAATAAAAACATAAAAGGCATTGATATAAATGGAGTAACCTATACAACCTTTCAATATGCGGACGACGCAAATTTCACCCTTGATGGATCTGAAGCTAGTCTTGTTGAACTTATGCAATTTTGAAATTTATGAAATTTGCAGTATGCTCGGAATTAAAAATTAATTGCGAAAAAACTAGAGCAATATGGATAGGCTCAAAGAAAGATTGCAGTGAACAACTCTGTCCACATATCCCTATGCAGTGGTCAAAAGAACCGTTCAAAATCCTTGGTATTATGTTTGATACAGATTTAAATAAGATGATCTCAATGAATTTTACTAAACAATTTGAAAAAGCAAGAAGAGCAATTTTCTCTTGGGCAAAGGGACTTCTAACTCTCAGAGGCAAAATCACCATACTTAAGTCAAAAATATTACCATTATTCACACATCTCTTTATTTCTCTTCCAAGTCCAGACAAAGAATTCTTAAAAAAATTAAACTCTCTGTTTTATCAGTTTGTATGGTCTGGCAAAAGGGATAGAATAAAGAGAACAATGATTGTAAACGAATATGAAAATGGTGGACTGAAAATGATAAACGTTGAAATATTTGACAGATATATGAAAATAACGTGGATCAAGCGACTTTTATCATCGGAAGGCATATGGCAATCATTAGTTAAAGAAATCCTTTGCCCATACGGATATACCACTATCTTCGATTTCCAAAGAAAACAATTGCAATGCATAAGTAAAGTATTAAAAAACAAATTCTGGCATAATGTTATTTTAAGGTATAGCCTTACAGCGAATGCGCAAACAACTGCTAATGAATTCGTAAAACTCCCCATTCTAAATTTTGTAAAACTAAACGACTTTTAAGAATTTCTTAAATGGCATGACAGTGGTTTGAAATACATTCATGACATCTACACGGACACTGGAACTTTGATTGACTTTAACACGCTTAGAGAACAATATAAGCTTACTGGAACCTATTTGCTATATTTTAAACTAATATAAGCCCTTCCAAAGGAATGGACAAACGTGTTGAAAAGAGCCCATTTTCGTAAAATCGATGAAGAGAATAGGAGTGAAATATTGAAGCGACTAATCTCGTCGAAAGACATTAAGTTCATTTATCACATTTTATGTGATAAGGATAGAGTAACATTAGAAAAAATCTCAAATAAATGGTCATCAAAATTAGAAATGCCAATCACGACAGACTTTATGTCAAAGTGTTTCCATAACATAAACAGGAGTTGTACTGATAATAAGACCCGAAATTTTCAATATAAAATTCTCCATCGCATTAAGACAACACAAACTTTTCTTCACAAGATAGGGATATCTGACAGTAGTTATTGCTTCTTTTGTGTCGAGGAAGCAGAAAGTCTTGAACATCTTTTCTATGACTGTAGGAAATCACAGAATTTGATAAAACAATTTCGAACATGGTTTGAAGAAAAAACAAAGACGAAATTGTCTATTTAAAAATCAACCTTCCTACTTGGAGACCCCAATCAAAGCATTCTGACAAATCATTTGTACTATATTCTCAAAATGTATATATACCCTCATAAAAACAAAGAAACACATTTACATTTCTCAGGACTGCTAAAGCATATCAGAAAAACATACGAAATTGAAAAATACATTTTCGGCCCAGTGAATACCACGCTACAAAACAAATGGTCAACGTTGATTAACACTTAATACTGCTGAAAACACATAATTTCAAAATTTCGAAATTGTCTTTAAATTCGACTACAGTTGAGGGAACCTACTTTGATAATGAATCAGTCATTGCTATCACTACTACTAGCCCATGGTATCAAAATAATACGAAATTCACCCATCCTTTCTTGATTCATCGGTTTAAGACAAGTTTCCTATGTACGCATGTTCGCAGGTACATACGGGGATATTTATATTACACTGAGGCATACTTAAAGCACTAATATCGAAGGACTAACACGATAAAAACAATCGCCATATTGATTCTCACTAACTCTCTCAAAATTTTCCCAAATCGTCCTTAATCTAAAAACTATGATGTATACATGTATGTACACAAATAAAATTTACATACAACGTGCACTGAAAAAACATACAAGAACATTAAAATAGAAAAGCATGTTTCTCATTTTCGTAATCCTATGGCATCAAGCCCAAATAGGGTCATAAGGGGGTCACCAAATATACAATTTAGAATCCCTTTTGGATAAGGAGTCTGCACGCAACTTTTCAGCTCTCTAGACCTTATAGAACTGGAGAAAAAGATGAAAATAGCTTTTTAAGGTTGGGACCCCTGTGACCCCATGCATTTGTGGTCAAGGTGTCACGTAATCCACAATTTAGAATCCTCACTACCCAAGGAGTCTGCACACAACTATTCAGCTCTCTAGACCTTTTGGAACTGGAGAAGAAGATGAACATAGGTTCTGTGACCCCATTTGGGGTCATGGGGTCACGAACTATACAATTTAGAATCCCATTACCCAAGGAGTCAAATTTCAGCTCTAGAGTCATTGGTTCTGGAGAAGAAGTCGAAAAAGCGAAAAGTTTACGGACGGAAGGACGGACGGACGGACGCCGGACGCCATGCCATGCCAAAAGCCCATCGGGCCTTTCAGTCCTGATGAGCTAAAAATTAATACGCCGTTTCTCTGTGTCGTACTCCAACAATATATTATGCCCTCGCACATATCACACTCGAACAGACACACGGACGCACACGGACGCACAGTCGCACGTACGGACGCACGGGCTGATGGACGGATTATCACTCAAACCTATCGCCGTCCAGTTCTTGGCAGTGTAAAAATGAAGTAAAGATATAGGCTAGAGTTATTTGAGGCTAGCCCGAAATGACTCTACCAGCATTGATTTGGTAAAGCCTGAAAAATATTGAGGTTTATGTAGAGTCATTTGAGCCTGGATAGAGTCATCTGAGCCTGAAGAAAATTCTAGCCCCAAATGACTCTAGAGTTATCTGAGGCCAGGCTCAAATGACTCTAGAGTCATCTGAGGCTGATACACCGGCATCCGCCCGTTACTTTTCATATTCAACAGAACCAAAAGAGCTAATAGGGTCATAGTGGTCATAACCTTAAAAAACCTATTTTCATCTTCTCCAGTTCAAAAAGGTCCAGAAAGCTGAAACTGAAACAAAAGTGCCAGGAAGTTGAAATTATGATAAACTTATTCTGATGAACTTTGAAAGTAAATACATCGGCTGATTCCGGAATGTTGAAAGGAGGGGCTTCACCAATGTTAAAGTAAGGGGTTCACATACCCGCAATGCAAAATTTTTCAAAAAGAAGCAGTTCGAACTTCGGAAGACTATGGATCAAGATTTGACTATTGCGATAGAGATAATCTATTAACACTTACTATTGCGGCTGATTTGTTCCTATATACCATAGCAAGGGAGAGCAACAAAGTTGATGATATAATGTCATATATGTTTAGCTGACCCAAAACGGTAATTCACATTTGAAAATAAAATATTAAAAATATGATAAAGATATATCGTAGTGCATGGTTTAAGAACAAGAGCTGTATTGAATAACTTAAGACTGATCGCTTGATACATTCATTAGTAAGTAAGTTCATATCTAGAGAATATAATGTCTTCTTTGGAATAAACTCCACCAGTTTCATCGAATAGACCATTAAAGTGACATTTTGTCTTTTGTTGGTTTCACATATGTCAAATATTGCAAATGGTGTTATTTCATCGAGAAGTACTAACTGTTGCTGAAAATAAACATTTTAGTGTTAATTCCGGGCGTTTCGTAACAATATAAGGGTTTAAAGTCGTGGTTTTGATCAAAAGGCGCGCGTTAGTCAAACGTAATTTTGGAAATTTATTGAGAGTCGATAAGATGACAAATTTGGTATGATAGGCTTTAACAGGTGATATAAATAGTACATAGATGAATTGGTAGAGTTATTTCTACTTTTTGACATGTTTAAACCTTGTTTTCTATTTTCATTGAATTATTAATTTTCACATATTTTTCATATGGCGATGAATATGCAAGCCAATTGAAATGATTTGAACTTTTAATATTACCCATATTATTTTTGTGATATATGAACATGTGCTTTCAAGTGATTCTCAACGTTGATTGGTCGGTTAGCCTGAGAAAGAATGACTATGACGTCATAAAACAATGGTCTGACGCGTCGAATTATCTTATGACGTCACAATGTTACTGTGGCGACGGGTCCTTCACAGCGGCCGCCCAACATGAAAATGTAATAACCAAGCGTAAGTTGGTCAATTTAATTGCATAATGGGTAATATATAGAATAACCAACTCGGTACGAGTGATTACGAGAAATATCAACTCGTCTAAAGCTAAAGCTCGTGGCTGAACATTATTTAGACTCATGGATATTTCCCGTAATCACTCGTACCTCGTTGGTTATTCTCTAAATCTCGCTCCACTTTGTCAGGATTACTTCTCAAAATATTTTAAAAACACTGTTTTTGGAACATGTCTATAAGAGGTTCAGTTGGACGAGTAAATGAAGAGAATATATGATTTAACTGGGGAAGGAAGAGGGATTTCAAAACTATTTCTTCACAAGGTGTTAGACCATTGCTAAAAAAATATCCATTAAACGTTTCATTTGCATATTTTTTCCTCGTAGTTTAGTTGGTGTATAACATTCTAGATATATGTACAGAACCGTTTCCTAGAAGTTTGACATCATTCTTCAACAAATCCAAATTCAAAGTACAAGATTCTAAGGATGACAAACTTCTTTACTCACAATTCGCGACGTATAGCAACAGCTTATTGTACCGTTGTCAATAATGGTTATCCAAACCACACTCATTAAATACATTTGTGTAGCTAGATACGCGACCCTATTTTTATTCAATTCATAGCATTTTTTCTACAATAAGGTTTCAACCAGAAAAACGAGCGACGAAATCTATTACCCGCTTTACACGAAACCCGTGCTCACTATACGTTTTTCATTTTTAGCTCATCAGGCCTGAAAGGCCCCGATGGGCTTATGGCGTGGCATAGTGTCCGTCCGTCCGTCCGTCCGTCGACTTCTTTCCAGAACCAAAAATACCTAGAAAGCTGAAATCTTGTGAACAGACTCCTTGACTAGTGAGGATTATGGTTTATAGCTTTGGTGGAGATGTGGCCAACTGCCACATACAGAGTATTATTGCAGAGTTTTGAACATAAAGAACAGGTTGTAATTTACATCATAGCGTTTTAAATAAACAAACTTATATCACAAATATAACGTCCTTAAAATGGTACTCATCAAATATTTAATGTTCTGTCTGTTCAAAATATTACTTGTTAGTAGAACTATACAAAATCCCATCAACACGGCCAAACTACAGTTTTACCCAATAAACACTTCTTTGTATTATACGTTATGTACTAGCCATTAAACAGGGGAAATAGCTCTATCTGTAGAGCGTCCGCTCTTCATCCGGGAGGTAGGGGTGCGATTCCAGGTGAAGAGCGGACGCCAAAATACGTTAAAAGTTGTTGCTTCCTTGCTTGGCGCTCAGCAATAAAACCATAGAACAACGCTTGAACTGGCGCTGCACTGTGGCTACCGGCCGGGGGCGAAATGCCCACAACAAATCTCCAATGTACTGTGTATTACGGACAATAACGTGTTATTATTATTATTATTATTATATATTCGACCCGGACCTCTCATAGCATAGACCGTTTCGATAGCAATAATGATTATTGTCTCTATTTTAAAAATTCCTTCCAAAACCCATTAACAGACTATAAGAAACGAATCTCAAATAACCATCGTTTAAGGGAATTTTAATGTTAATAAGGCTCTGGGCCCTATTAGAGGAAATGCGGTATTTTACTTTATGATACGGGTTCGAGTTTGTGCGGTCATTTCCTCTAATAAGCGCCCATTAATTCACCGTGCCTTTTAGAGGCCCGGCGCTTTTTTGAGACCCGGTGCTTATTCCTTGTCGTCATTATTATACATGTATGTTTACACATTTTAAGGGAGCATTAATTTAATGGTTAAGATTCTGCGCCTGTTATAGGCCCGGTGTAACAGGCTCAAATGACTCTACCGCCTCATATGACTCTAGAGTTATTTGAGGCTAGCCCCATATGACTCTAGAGTTATTTGAGGCTAGCCCCATATGACTCTAGAGTTATTTGAGGCTAGCCCCATATGACTCTAGAGTCATATGGGGCTAGCAAATTGCACAAATTAGTCCAGCCTCAAATAACTCTATTCAGGCTCAAATGACTCTACCAAATGTTCTGTGAAAGAAGATTTACGTATTCATAATTTCACATTGTTCATGTTTTAGTTCATTTTCAGATACCGTGGAATGGTCTGAATTGAATAGTCTTAGAAAAGAGTACTAGAGTTAAATGGGCCTAGGCTCAAAACACTCTAGAGTTAAATGGGCCTAGGCTCAAAGCACTCTAGAGTTAAATGGGCCTAGGCTCAAAGCACTCTAGAGTTAAATGGGCCTAGGCTCAAAACGCTCTAGAGTTAAATGGGCCTAGGTTCAAAACACTCTAGAGGTAAATGAGCCTAGGCTCAAAACACTCTAGAGTTAAACGGGCCTAGACTCAAACACTCTAGAGTACCAACTGTGTGAACACCTCAAAGGTATAAAGGGCTGACAACAATTAATTGATTAATCAGCAGTTGACATTAATTTTCTGAAGAAAGACCTTCTCTTTCTAAGAGGTACACATTTAAGAGTATATGCTCCTATCTTTAACTTATATTTGATATTTAATCAGGTAATGTCCTTCTAACAAACACTAGATTTACTTTAAAAAATCAAATTTGTGGCTGGACAGTATTCATAGTGATTATGATCATTATGATTATGATTCTGATTGGTCTTTAAGAGTAATAAGTAATTATTAAACCATGAAACCAGTAATGTCCGGAATTCATTTTCATTATTAGAATTACCATCCCGAAGTTTGTTCACCTATACTTATATACGTATGTTGGTGCAAATATTCTGTAAATAGTGATGCCAATGAGATGGTGTAAGAGAAGCCGCTAACTTTGTATTTTTATGTCAGAAGTGTTGATTTTATGTACCGTAACAGAATTTAATTCATACATCTAAATAACGGTAACAGTTTGGAGAACAGAACTGACCAGGGGTTAACATTCTAAAAAGTATCGTTGTTTATGTTTCCCTGTAAACTATCAAAAAAGGATCAGCAATGTTACATATTGGTGATGTATTTTTTGTTATACTTATTCAATGTACTTGTAGATATTGTTTTCTTATAAAGTCCATATGAAAATTATTAAATTATAAAAAAAATCGTAATTTGAAGAGTTTACCACCTTTCTTCTTGCAATATACGAAATATTGCACAACTGATCAAATAATAAATTTCAGATTGAATATTGTATTCTTAGAAAACGATCGATTTGTCAGTACAGGTGAAATAATACAATTGACTTCCAAACGAAATCCTAATTACAATTACAATTAAAATAGTATTTACATTTGTTTTAATTTTGGGATGCAGCTTTGCGATTTTTAACATTGTGTTGCTTTTATACTTGGATACAAGCATAAACAATATAAATAATCCTTACGTAAGGAACGCTGTCACGCTGTGCGAAAAACCCCGCTTACATGCATTGACTGTATATCAATAAAAAAAAAATACCACCATCAAATGACAAAACTCTTGATTGATTAAGATTTAATTGGCATATTTTGATGACTCATATTATTATCAATTATTCAACTGAACAGGATATCGTATTCATTATTGATGCTCCGAATAAAATATTATGTGGGTTATTGATGTTTCTTACCAAATATATATTTCATGTTCTTACATTTGAGTATTCTATTAATAAGAATCTGATCATGATACAAGGGGACTGTCCGCCTCATTTTATGGGCAAGCTTTCCGAAAGTTGATGCTATAGGCAGGATGTATTCATATTTACATTTCTTTAGAAGCGTTTATTCATAAATATATTTTTGCAGGACACGAATTTTCATGTCAGATTTGATTTGGTTGCTAACATAAATCGTATTTGTATAAATCATATTCCAGTATGCTGGAGTCAATGTTGTTTACATAATATTTAACTAATAATTTATATTATATTAGAACATTATATGTATGGCCATGCCACACGTGACACCATATCATCAACACATTCATCATATTTGCTGTTTTCATACAAATTGAAGCATTTGGTATATGTTCATTATCATCTCAGTTAAAATCAGAAAAAAGGTTAATCAATGACGTCTTTTTGGAACATTTTTATTCTTTAGACTTATCAAATTTCAAACTCTCAGAAATATGGAATCATAAATGCTAAATAAAATGTATTCCATTCATTATTCAATCGTATATTTCACCTTAATATTGCAGGTGAACAGTGTCTATGAATAGTCATTTCTTTATTGCGGATATATATTAACACATTCATCAAACAAATGATGTAAATGTAAAAATGTGTCTTTATCATGTTATTGTTTTGGTGAACACAATGTTATATCCATTGCAAAATTCGAAGTCATTGAGGTTATAACAAGTTTATGTCTCCAAGTAATATGTGCATACAACCATTTTCACAACTAGTTATTTATGTCCCATAGCTATGCACATCCATCTAACTACTCAATCACTGTTGACTATCCATAAACTTTTATGTTTGCTATCATATCTCATTCAACTTTAATAATTAATCATACAAAATACTTTCACGTGCTTTGGAAAGAGGTCAATGTGAACCAGGCTATAGATACCAACGATAGAACTTTATCAAACCAAAGAATTAAACCAAAACTGAACTGCTGTAGTAAACTTAAATTATAATAGAAACCAAAAGATAATAATATTTAAATATGAACAAATCATGTTGGTCCCGTTAGGATAACCGGGAGAAAACTAAACTTTTCTGCTTGATGTTATCATATAAGTATTTCTTATGCATTTGCATAAGTAAGTTTCAAATTTGATTAACCCTAAACACAAATAGACTGTCATAGTGCGATACTATTTTTGTCAGCATGGACACAAAAAATTATGTTTTTCTATGAAGTTTAATTGCATTATTATACCCCCGCCGCGCGTTTAGCACCAAGCAGGGGATATAGTATTCGGTAACGAACGTCCGTACGTACGAAGTGGAATAACTCACTACTATTCACTAGATTCTTTTCATACTTTATATATAGGTCAACGATAGTAATGTTATGTAATGTAATGTTCAAAAAATGTTATGTGACCTCCAACTTCTCGATCACAACGAACTTTGACAAGTTACCCTTGTCAGCGAGATATCAAAATACCCTTTGACTAAAATGTCTATTAGACTTTATACATTATACCTACGTTCTACTCGGGCAGACAGAGGGCTGATTTTATTTTAGTGACATTGGCATAATGTTCAAGGTCAATCAGGACCCAGTCGATTTGTGTGACCATAGCATTATGTTTTTACTTTGAAGTATTAATTTACGGTGAGGGATCATGTCACCTAAGTGACAAGTGCTTGTTTCCAATGGTCACTATATATGTGCGTGCATTCGAAGTATCTCGTGACCATCGTCTCTGATTCAACGAACTATTGCATCACAATAGAGCACCGATAGATAATAGACTTATAATACTCAAGGCTCAAGATATGTCTACACAAGATTTTCGCATTAATATCTTTAAAAGTGAAAAAAAGGACAAATTCAAATTCTATATATAGCAGAGGGCGTGATAAGTTGAGCCAATATTTTATTACAGCTGTGTAAACTATGTTAATCAATATCAATATGTTTTGGCAAATACAAATACATAACATATTGCAGATATCATTATACGATGCATATTTGCATTGTTACAGGCTTTCAGAGTAAGTTGATCATCTGCAAGTAGTAACTTGATCCCTTAGCTTACATAGTGTAGTTTATATAAAAGAAATCAAGAAATATCAAGAAATACAATATCTCGGAATATAGTTCACGTGGTTGTAACCAGGATTTCAGACGATTTCACGAATTTTACGAGCGACTCTATATATTTACCAGGGATCACGCGATAATAAAGCGTCTTTTAAACTTAAACAAGGTTAATAATAGACCCTGATAGTCAGGAAAAACCTTCCTTTCCTTCCTATCAGGGTCCACAACTTTACCATATTCTCGGTATCATGGTTTATCCTTTATCCAGTGTGGATGAAATGTACTAAAGGCAGATGTACACATCATAATGATTACGTGTATAGAGATCCGTAAAAAAACCTTTTTTTGAGATTGCTTTTATATGTATGCTTCTCAGAAAAAATGAGGACATAGAAGTATTCAGAATGTATATATAACAACAAGACATGGTCATAAACATCCACCACCATATTGATTCTCATGAAAAGATAATTGATTGTTTCTCATTTACGAACTCGATGCATCAATCAATATTTGTATACGGTACTTGAAAGGTCACATGCCTGTAGTACATTCATTCATAGGTAGATCACTTTCTTGATGTTATAATAGATATTTCTGAATGATGATTGCATAATATGTATACATTGCAAGGCTCTGCAAAAATAGAGTGTTTGTTTCTGTTAACAATGACACTAGCTTTTGTAATTATAAAAGTACGGTCTAAAGGCGCTGTAGCACGTTTTTTGCATATTTTTTTTCTCAAATTTGCTATTTATCATTAAAGTTTATACACTATACGGTTATATAAGAGGGTAAAACATCACATTACACGACCTGATAAGCCGTATCCATAGACAACGGTCTCGGCATTGAAAGAAAATGGTGCGACGCATAAAGAATTCAGATTGCAAGATGGTTGACCATTCTATCATTGTTCGATATATATTACTCTACTTTCAGTTTTTAGGTATTGCTAAATCAGTCAGATCACTTAACATCAGCCTTAACAGTAAAGGAAGTGGCACGACCTTCCAAATATGCTGTGTTAGGATTCCAGAGAGGCATGATGGCTCAACCTACCCAGTGGTTCAACGAATTAGTTCGGTATTGTTGACATGTTGCTTCAAAATACATGTGTAATACTTTTTAATCACTGAGATGATTACTTGATACTTTTTGAAAATATTGTATGTTTTCTTTATTGGTTATTTCTTTAACAAGCTTGTCATTTTTTGGATAACAGTGAATCAGTTAACATTTACATGTAACATATTAACTCCATTATATTTACGTCACAACATCCCACCAAAATAATACTTAGTATACTACACCGTATAATATGGAGCATATTATTTTTAATATCTTTAATTATAGCTCTAAAATTCTTGACATAAGCAAAATTTCGAAATTGTCTTTAAATTCGACTAAAGTTGAGGGAACCTACCTTGATAATGAATCAGTCATTGCTATCACTACTACTAGACCATGGTATCAAAATAATACGAAATTCACCAATCCTTTCTTGATTCATCGGTTTAAGACAAGTTTCCTATGTACGCATGTTCGCAGGTACATACGGGAATATTTATATTACACTGAGGCATAATTAAAGCACTAATATCGAAGGACTAACACGATAAAAACAATCGCCATATTGATTCTCACTAACACTCTCAAAATGTTCCCAAATCGTCCTTAATCTAAAAACTATGATGTATACATGTATGTACACAAATAAAATATACATACAACGTGCACTGAAAAAACATACAAGAACATTAAAATAGAAAAGTATGTTTCTCATTTTCGTAATCATATGGCATCAAGCCCAAATAGGGTCATAAGGGGGTCACCAAATATACAATTTAGAATCCCTTTTGGATAAGGAGTCTGCACGCAACTTTTCAGCTCGCTAGACCTTATAGAACTGGAGAAGAAGATGAAAATAGCTTTTTAAGGTTGGAACCCCTGGGACCCCATTTGTGGTCAAGGGGTCACGTAATCCACATTTTAGAATCCTCATTACCCAAGGAGTCTTCACACAACTAGTCAGCTCTCTAGACCTTTTGGAACTGGAGAAGAAGATGAAAATAGGTTTTAAAGGTTGTGACCCATGTGACCCCATTTGGGGTCATGGGGTCACGAAATATACAATTTAGAATCCCATTACCCAAGGAGTCTGCATATAAAATTTCAGCTCTAGAGTCATTGGTTCTGGAGAAGAAGTCGAAAAAGCAAAAAGTTTACGGCCGGACGCCGGACGCCGGACGCCGGACGCCGGACGCCATGCCAAAAGCCCATCGGGCCTTTCAGGCCTGATGAGCTAAAAATTGATACGCCGTCTCTCTATGTCGTACTCCAACAATATATTATGCCCTCGCACATATCACACTCGAACAGACACACGGACGCACAGACGCACGTACGGACACACGGGCTGATGGACGGATTATCACTCAAAGCTATCGCCGTCCAGTTCTTGGCAGTGTAAAAATGAAGTGAAGACATAGGCTAGAGTTATTTGAGGCTAGCCCGAAATGACTCTACCAGCATTGATTTGGTAAAGCCTGAAAAATATTGAGGTTTAGGTAGAGTCATTTGAGCCTGGATAGAGTCATCTGAGCCTGAGGAAAATTCTAGCCCCAAATGACTCTAGAGTTATCTGAGGCCAGGCTCAAATGACTCTAGAGTTAACTGAGGCCAGGCTCAAATGACTCTAGAGTTATCTGAGGCCAGGCTCAAATGACTCTAGAGTCATTTTTGTACTAGAGTCATCTGAGGCTGATACACCGGCGCATATTTTCTCAACCACTCTTGAACCCTGCGCTTATTGGAGACCCTGCGCTTATTATGGGAAATGCGGCATATCTTATATGCCTATTATTAATCAACTCAGGTTTATTTAACGTTTGGAAGAATTTCGGAAAAACTACGAATGACTGCTGAATATTTGAATTCTACAACAAATGAATTCGTAAATCACGTTTCGTCTCGGATCAATCACGTCATTTCGCGTAAAAAATGACTGTTTCAAAGACGGAAGACACATTCTGACATACATTAGTTTGTATGGTCCTAAAGTGTGGGGTTATGAAAACATCATTCAACTTTGATATATTTATTTGATTAAAAACATTAAATATATATACATGTATATATTGCAACTCCAGATTTGAATGAATTTGGGAGATATCCACTTAGTTTTTTAATCAGATTGAGAATGTTATCATATTCAATATTGGCGCACGTCATTGATATCCCAAAAGACATCTGTATTGTAAATTGTACAGATTAATGTTATTCCCACCAAATACCCGGTTAAATGTTAAATTCTAGTTATAAACCTGAAGAGAAAGCAAAGCACAACCATTAAATCACTATTATTATAATGTGTTAAATGTGTATTGAAACTATTTATTGCAGATTTCTTTGAATTAACATCTTTTAAAATACAAACCTATAACACGTTAGAAACCACATAAAGTAGTTCCCTTGGAAATGGTAATATCATTGATAAAGAATATAGAGCGTTTACACGATGTAAAATAATATTGGAGAAGAATTTTATTTTATGTTAAAGAGAAATCTGTAAAATGAATGAAGACACAACTTTATTTCGGCACAGTATTGTAAACGTTTATCAAACGAAAATTCCACTGTTAATCATTATATACTCATGATAATGATTGACACACCCTAATTATTATATGAAAGAACTGTTATATTAACAACATAACGTGACAGTTTCGTATATTCTTTTGTATAGTACTTGTTAGTACTGCATGTCTGTTATTAGTGTCTTTGGACATTTGTTATTGTTCCATTTGTCAACAAAATTGCCGAAAGAGGTAAATAAAAGAAAAAAGTGTTTTTCCTCAAAAATATTATTCCTGATATCTTGAGATCTTAGCATTGGGTAAATTGTTAGTGTATATCAGTGTTCTCATTTTGCTTCTGTTTAAAACGGGATTATTTCTTTAGAATTTTCTTCTATTGATCCCAATTTTTTTTAGCTCATCAGGTCTGAAAGACCAGATGGGCTTATGGCATGGCCCGTTGTCCGGCGTCCGGCGTCCGTCGTCCGTCCGTCCGTCCGTCCGTCTGTCGTCCGCAAACTTTTGACATTTTCGGCTTCATCTCCAGAACCGCTACACCCCCAAGGCTGAAATTTTATGGGGATGTACCTTGCACCTAGGGGATCCAAATTTGTAACTTTGGTCCTGACCCCCCCCCCCCCCCCCCCCCTCAAATATGGGCGTGGCACTAATTTTCCCTAAAATCTTAACAAATCTTCTCCTCCGAAACCAATGGGCCCAGGAAGCTGAAATTTACAGGATAACATCTTTGTACCATGGAGACTCAAGTTTGTCAAATTGGTGTTGACCCCCCTTCAAATACGGGCGTGGCAGGGTCTCACCCTCTCAGACCTTATTTTGCCCCTTACCCAGAAGCCAGTCAACCAGTCAAGCTGAAAATTTCAGAATACCCTCTTTGTTACATGGAGATCAAATTTGTACATTTGGTTTTGACCCCCCCCCCCCCCCCCCCCCCCACACACACACACTTCAAATATGGGCGTAGCAGGGCCTCACCCCAAACTCCTCAAATCTTATTCTAGCCTTTCCCTGTAAACTTCTAGTGCTAAATAGTTGAAATGTTCAGAATACTTTCTTTGTTACATGAAGATTGTAAATATGTAAACTTGGTATTCACCCTCCTTCAAATATGGGCGTGGCAGGGTCTCACCCCCTCAAACCTTATGGTGACCCGTTCCTTGAAACTTATGAAGCTGAAATTTTCAGAATAGCTTCTTTGTTACATGGAGATCAAACTTGTAAATTGGGTTTTGACCCTTCTCAAATGTTATCTGGTTATATAAGCCCTGATGAGCTACAGAGCCCATGGCTCTATTTTTTAAATCTGTCATAGAATCCAACCCGCACACAATATATTCATTGCATGTGTTTTATAGTTAACGTGATCTGTTTGTGCCATTTGATTGCGAAAATATCATAATTTTGAACAATAATAATTTTCTTTGCATGTCATGTGTTAAATCAGTTTTCTGTTTTGGGGTGTCAACCAGTATTATCATGATTTATACAAACCGATAGTGGTTACAATTGCTTTGTATATCAGATGTAGCTTGTGCTCCATTATATTGTGTTTTATGTTATTCATGTATATTTGTCCAACCCGTTTCATATTTTGTGACTTACATGTGAGAAGATTTGACTGACTACAGCCAGACCTTGTTTAATCGGACCTCGAACATCCGGAAACCTCGTTATCAAGACGATCTTATAGTGAAACATTTTTCTTTCCCTATTAATAGTGTCTTGGATTTGCTGCTGGTATCGCGTATCGCCTCCGCTTATGGATAGTTCATTAAATAATTTAGTTTAGTGTTTATCTCTTTATTAGCAGCTCCGACTAAGTCGGAGCTGCTATCAGTTTTTGTGCAGTTTCCATCGCCGCCGCCGCCGCCGCCGCCGCCGCCGCGTTTTGTATTGGCTATAACTTTTTTCCTTATTAGGTTTTGAGAACTCATATACATAACTTCTTACTTATACCCCTATGGATTTTTTTGACATGTTCATATTCAAGGTCAAAGGTCAAGGTCACGAGTTCTGAAATCGCTAAAAAAATCCTTGTAAACACGATAACTTGAAAAATATTTATGCTATCAGGCTCTTCTTTGGTGTATATCAACTATGGAGAAAGGCCAAGATTTGAAAAGGTTTTCGCTAACATCCGTCAAAGGTCAAGGTCATAGCGAGGTCACAACTTAAGCATGCTTTTGCGAAAATGTCTTATTTCAACTATTAACACTTTGAATCATTACATGATTGTGATACACAATGAAAAGTGATCACTGATTGTGTGACCTTGAATTTTAAAGGTCAAGGTCACGAGATATGGTCATGCTGACTAACTGACTGACTGACTGGTCACTAAGTAACTTTTTTCCATGAAGATATTAACACCTCAGCTTAATTTCTTTCTTATACACCTGGTGAATGATTTTGACATGTTCACATTCAAGGTCAAAGGTCAAGGTCATGAGTTCTGAAATCAATACAATAATACTTGTAAACATGATAACTTCAAACTTTTTTGGTGCTATTAGGGTCTTATTTGGTATATATGAACTATGGAGAAAGACCAAGATTTGAAAACGTTTTTGCTAAAATCTGTCAAAGGTCAAGGTCATAATGAGGTCGAAACTTAAGCATGCTTTTGTTAATATGTCATATTTTAACTATGAACACTTTGAGTCATTGCATGATTATTATACGCGATGAAAAGTGATCATTGATGGTGTGACCTTGAAGGTCAAAGGTCAAGGTCATGAGATATTGGTTAAGGCCACGTTAATCCTTTGATCAAATTTTGAAAGAAGAAATAGGTTTTAAGAACGAACTTGTGAAAAGTGACCCCAGTGATGATTAGTAATAACTCGAATAATGAACAAACTTTTGTTAAAGAGAATTCCCATTTTATTGATGCTGACGAGAAGGCGGAACAGGGAAAGGCGAGACCCTAAGTTTCGGAGCTGCTCTGCTTTTGCGGTGTCCCGCAAACGCTAATCTAGTTAAACCTAATTATTTGTTTATCTACCATTGTTTACATATCTGGCTTCAATTTTTTAATCGTATTGTTATACAATCTGTCTCAATCACATTTTTGTTTTCATTATTAACCCTTAACTTGCGAAATGTTTTTTGTTGAAAATATCACTCCCGTGCCGGACTATTGTCCCATGCCAATTATCTGGCACTAGCGCTCTCGGCGGAATCAATTGTCCGGCGATGACCTTTTTTCATGTTTTTGTCGCGTTTCGGGTGGTGAAAGAAAGATTTATTTTCGCGTTTTATATCGTAAAGCAGACGATTCGAAGATAAAATGAGTGAACTAGCAAGTGGATCTTTTCCCGTCGCCTGTATAGCGTTATTTACAAACGCGCAAAGATTGTCTTTAGTTCCAGCCTCGTAAAAAAATATATATACACAAAGAACTTAATATAGAGAATAGTTAACATGGCCTTTTTGTGGGACGTGTAGTATTTTTTTTATTCTGTGGGCGCACATAAGTATTATACCTGGAATTATTTGAGGAAAAAAAGTTATTAAAATCGGACATCCGGTCCAAACAGTACATAGTACGCAAGTTCGGTACTGACAAAATCACTCTTTTTGCGGGACTTGCCGCATCTTTATTTTCGTGCGCACGTGGGAATTTGGTACTGGACAAACGGCAATTTCGTGGGCTTTATGAGCATATAAAACTAATAGATCCGTGTGCTCTGTAGCTCATCAGGCTTTCAACAGAAGTGATGCGGTTCAAGTTGGAATTTTCAAAGAGGGTCGCATTTGATTTTGACTTTTTGCGGGACTTGTCGCATCTTTATTTTCGTGCGCATTTGGTACTGGACAGACGGCAATTTCGTGGTAATTACGAGCATATAAAAATTATAGAGCCGTGTGCTCTGTTGCTCATCAGGCGTTCAACAGAAGTGATGCGGTTCAAGTCGAATTTCTCACAGAAACTCACATTGGATTTCTGTTTTTCAGAGAAAATAAAGAACAACTTTTAACTCAGAAAAGTCTTTTTACATAAAATAACACATTACAGATGCAATGAAACATTATACACACCCTATGCTTCAACCTAACAAGGTTCATGAAAGTTTGTCCGCAAGTCAACTAAACCTAATTTAATTCATATTGGCGTGATAGTTTTGTGACCGCATTATAAACTATTGGTGCCCAGCAACTGGTGGCTACATGACGAAGCGCGTGCATTGTTACTGACGCACGAGGTCCATGACTACATGTTCAGGTATAAATAATCGCATTTCACTTGCATTTCCTGTCGAACATTTGGGATCGAGTATGACGGATGAAACAACAGAATAGAATCTCACAGGTAAGCATTAGGATAATTCTACAGTTATAGCCTCCGGATTAACATCGAAACTTTAACATGTTCTATGTTTGTTTTCGGATTTTGTCAAAATCAGACATGTGATTTCATGTCACTCAATATCCACATGAAAATTTGTTAGCAACATTATGTGTTAGTCCGAAAACATGCTCCACGTGCAAAACTTATGGCCAGTTTTCGGACATTCTCCTACTAAACAAAGTTACGTAAACATTTCAGAAAACATGTTCTTGCGACTCGAATGCTCGCAACAACGCACCTCATCATGTGAAAAATTAATGGCGACTTGTCCTATATATGTTTTTCATGATCTTCTTCAATTGTCAGTTTCAATTGGTCCTCTGTCAAGTTTAAACATGTCATAGCACAAGTTTTCCTAGTAAAAGGTATGTTTGTACAATTTATAATATTCTAAATGATTGGTTGACAAGAGATATTTTTGACGCATTTTAAAAACTAGATGAAAGTTGTCTAAATCCGTTGTCATTGTTTTTTTTACTAAACTCATATGCACAACACGGTCTCGTTATTTGGAAGTACTTGAATTCATGTATCTCCACCATCGAATACGATATCAAGCTGATATTCCAAACTGCCCGCACGATATCAGATATCAACCCGAGGAAAGAATTTAACATTATTGATTTTGTAAATCTATTTGTCTTGGGTTGGAATCGAACCACCAAACCTCGGATTTGAAACTTTACAGCTAAACACCCTTAATAAGAAATGTACGTTGGCTTAACGTATGGTTTTTGAGCATTGAATGTTTACAGTGTAATTATAAAGTATTGGAGAATGAATACATTTAACTTAAGACGCAATTGAACTTTACCGTTGCTTAAGTTGCTTATTTTAAGGCATATGTGAGCAGAACACTCACTTTATATGAGGAGGCCGAATACACTAATGTTTTAAAGGTCTATACGCCACTGAGTTTTGAAAACGCCTCAGTTAGACTTTACTCTAAACTCCGTTGTCTTATATTCAGCAGAATCTGCAAACTTTAAATTTTGCCGATACCGTATTTCAAAGATAGATTCAGAAAGTTGTTGGAGTCACATATGACAAAAGTTATAAATTATGTAATTTTATCGAGGAGTACTCACTGTGGATGAAAAGTATCATTTAAAGGTCAGTCGATTCAGTATCAAAACAACATTACGGTATGACCTACACTACCGGCCAAAAAAACGCCTACAAGATATTTGTTTGGATTTCATAAAAAGTATCAGGTTCTTGTTAACCATATTGTAGCATTATGAAATTGCACCATTGCTGAGAAAAATATCGAAGTTTCATAGGTTTGCATGTTGTAAGAAACAAAATTAGACATGGTAACTGTTCATATTTCGATCAGGGTTAATTATAGTTTTGCTAAAGCATGCTCAGTCCATCCGAAAACCATACTATAATAGTCCTCTAGATAATGTTCACCTGTTTAAGTGCTTTAAGTTTAAACATGCTTAAGTGATGACATTGAAGATGTGGTCATAGTGAAAAGTCAATGCACAATTCAACCAACCGGAAATAGCAATCGTTTTAGGGCGTTTTCACGGGTGGTTGTGCAATTCATGTCATGTCATGTCAATTATTATTTCAGTATAATCCGAAAATATCGTTAATTATATGTTTATAAAAATATAATACATCTAAAAGATTCATGTTTTTTTTAGTGTAGCTCGCGTTTCTGATCGAAAATCGGGCAATTGCACGCGCCCATAAGTCATAAGTAAATTTGGAAACGTATCGATAGCAAACAGAAAACTGATTGGATTGGAAAGTGTGTGATAGGTTATAGGCCTATAGCAAATATTTTTGGAAATTAGACATGCGATGTTGGATTCTGTACATATTTGAAGGTGTGGTAAGATTTTCATTGAAACTTAAGATGTATTGTCATATATTTGCGAATGAATGACTGTGTGTTATGATTTGACTTGAGCAAATACGTTATTCTAGAACGTATCACAGACCAACACAATTTCATGAAAAACAACTACCTTTACACTAATGCTGAGTTTGGTCAGAGAATTATCTGATATCCTATCAGCTTTTCAACCTTCAAGGAGAACACTGCAAATGCTCCAATAAATTTCATAGAACAAAGTTATTGTGAGACATTGTGACATTTGCGATACATTTGATGAAAGTGTGGCGAGTATCACCGAAATATGCCTTATTCTGAGCTGTTTTCGGAGTAAAACCGCTGCTGCATATATACCTACATAGCTTTCTGCTTGTATAAATGAAAACATAAGTATGATATCAATACTCAAATGCAGTATGCATATACGAACTAATCAACAAAACATGTTCCTATTAATATAATTTACCTCGGTCCGATACTGATAAACAGGCTCGGCAAAGCCTCGCATGTTTATCAGTATCGTACCTCGTGAAGAACTTTCCCCTCTGTCAGCGGATATGCAATATCCATATCTGACCTCTAAAGTGGACAATTGGTTTACAAATAACTCTCTAAAGCTGTTATTTTCCAGCAATCTGACTGCATTAATGTGATAATAAAACTAATATTTATTAAAGTTCATTAACGTAACAAAAGACAAAAAAAACACAAAATGTCCACAAAATATATCGTAGGTATTGCAAAATAACTTGGCCTTTTTGTGAATGGCAAATAGCGACCCAGCACTCGGCTTAAGCCGTGATATCGCCCTCTCGCTACCGCTCGAAAGTGATATCACAGCTAACGCCTCGTGCTGAGGTCGCTATTTCACCCATATCATTTCGACGAAAGTATGCTAATTTCTATTCATAAATTGTCGTTCGTAACTCTTACCTTTACTGAGAAGAGCCATGGTTGTAAAAAATAATCTTCCAAAAAAGAAACGCAAAAGTATTTTTTAGAGGTAGGCCTAATATTGAGTTATTTTGAGAGCAACTTTATGAGTGGTAAAAAGGTGAACATTCATATGCCTGTAGATAAATAGTCGGTTAACACAATACCATTATTGTGGGCTGGGTATCTGTTATCATGAGGCCAGAAGGTGGCGTCAAAGTCAGGAGTTTGATTGCCACCTATGGTCACAATCATTGCAAAGATCCACCGCGTCAGAGACTGAGTAAGTTGATTGAAGTAGCCCTTGTTGAATTGTTCCCCACTCTTCCTGCAATGCTATGATTAATTGTAGAATTGTTTTTGAGACGTTTTCTGACGTTAACGTTGACGCCAACTGAATTTATCCTATTTGTGGTTTATCAGCTGATGATTCAGTGAAAAGAATGCCATCGCAATGTATTGACTTTGTAAATGGTAAGGTAGGGGACCATCACACTTGATGTATGAGACTTGGCCTTATTATACTCGAAAAACGCCCTCTGTGGGTCATATTCAGAAGTATGTCAAGACCAAGGATTTCCCTTGTTTAAGGATTTGCTATTAAAATTCTCTGAAACTCCAGTAAATTAATCACTAAGTCAGATCTGTGTGTGCTGGATATCGCATCCGACAAAATAACGCTGACTTTATCGAATCTGTCGAGCTGCTGAAAGCATACACGGTCTTAACCTCATTTTCTCTTATGTTTTTACTCGCCATATTGCATTTCACAGATGAAGAAGAACATTTAATCGTTCACCAACCATAGCCTGCCTCACGTTTCTGAGGATCCAGATCAAGACTTTACTACACTACAACAGGTATTTCCGCCGATAGAGGCTTCTCAAATAAGGAGCGATAACTGGCCTTCATAGTTGAATAACCACTTCAGAGAACCATTTACAAAACATACATTTGGAGATGTGATTTGTGCTCTCTGCACCCTCGCTGCATCGCCAGTAAATTGTTCTTTTTTCAATATAATTGTCAGTGTCAAACAAGGAGACAACACCTCCCTTTCAATTTCAACTTCCAACTTCCCGTTTTTTAACGTGTTCTTGTATGATAAGGCGGGAATATCACCAAATATTGTCCACAGAGACGAAGGGTCCTCAAATCATATTGTCTAGAGAGGATGTGGGTGTCCTCAAATTATATTCCCCAGAGGGATATGGGTGTCCCTAATTAATGCTGTCCAGAGAGACGAAGGGTCCTCAAATCATACTGTCTCGAGAGGATGTGGGTGTCCTCAAATTATATTCCCCAGAGGGATATGGGTGTCCCTAATTAATGCTGTCCAGAGAGACGAAGGGTCCTCAAATCATACTGTCTAGAGAGGATGTGGGTGTCCTCAAATTATATTCCCCAGAGGGATATGGGTGTCCCTAATTAATGCTGTCCAGAGAGACGAAGGGTCCTCAAATCATACTGTCTAGAGAAGATGTGGGTGTCCTCAAATTATGCTGTCCAGAGAGACGTGGGTGTCCCTTAATGATATCCCCCATACAGACGAGTGTCTTCGGATTATACCGAGTCGAGAATGAGGTTGTGCATCATGAAATACTTTTTTTTTAAAGGGACATGGTTTTTCTAGTTTATACAACCTGTGGGAACAAAGTGTCCCCAAATCATACTGTCGAGAGGAATGGGAGTGTCCTCAAATAGAACTGATAGGAGAAGTGTGGGTGTCCCTTAATAATACTGCCGAAAGGGACAGGGTGTCAATAAATCCCTACCTCAAGGGAGGTAAGAATGTATAGATGTGTGTCCCCACATTGACTACAATGTACAGCTTTCAAATATCTCAACTGACAGACTATTCGAATATTGCAGAAGGTTCGTAGGGTCGCCGATCTTCAACATCCTCAATGATAACTCTGAAAAGTTGAAAATAACGATGTTCCCATTTAAGTGGTTTCGTACACATGTCCCCGGTTGACACCAAAGACATGTATGCGTGTGCATGTGGGTGTGTCTGACTGCGAGTAAGCAAATCTAAACGTCGATTTATTGTTTTTTGTATATGTTCGCTTTATTATATGTTGTGTAAATGTGTGAATGTTCATAGTGTAAACTAACTTTTTATCTAATATATATATATTTTGTTTTAATGTATCTTTAGTGTCTCGTAGGCTTTTAGGCTTGATGTTACTCTTAACAATGTCTTATGTCAATGTCTTTCGAACTGTAACATGTGACACTTAAAACTAAAATAATGTTCTTCTTCTTCTTCTTCTTCTTCTTCTTCTTCTTCTTCTATCAAGTGGAATCCTCGTAATCTTGGAATATGCTTGAATAAAAACCGAAACGTGATATGGTCGGGATTTGTGGGTCTTTTTAAGATATAAGAGGATGAACCCTAATCGGAGCAACATGATTTGTTTATACAATTCTATATGCACCCGTTACTTATATTATACCGTAATTTTATGAAAAACTTTGAACTTTTTGGCAATAACTGGCTTTACGACATTATCAGTGGTTATTTGGTCATAACAAATTTAGCTGTCACTTATAGATATATGTCGTTACTGTTACTTCAATTCACTGACAATCAAATCTCAAGGACTCTGTCGCAATAATCACAAATACTCCACCCTCACTGTAACCAAGTTCCCTACCAGTGGTGTATGCATGGCAGGCTACCTCGCCGTTGAAAAATCCGAACACCCGGATGAAGCAGCGTATCAAATACCCGTTAAAAGATTATTCCTGCCGACGCAGTTCCCATACAGTGTAATCTAACCTGTGCGGTTGTAGATAGTCGCCATAATGGAGTTGAAAACCTTATTGAAGAAAACAGTTTGCTTGTGTCTTCAATGCATTGGGCCGTCAAGTTACATTTGAATTGATCGACATGGCGCGTCTGTTGGTGTATCCTATATGTAGGTGTGTTTATTTGCGTTCCAGAGTCGCTAGATTTACGAATCGTTTACATGAATATCGATCGTGAGGCATTCTTCGACTGTGCAAAGAATCACCATACTGATCGCCCAACCGGCCAAGCGCTATTATGAGGCCTAGATCCATACCCGAACGCTCAGGTACAATTGACAGCCTCGAAACGTAAACACAGTATCTACGGTTCAACGGTATCAAGTATCGGAAGTTGAACGAAACGTGTGTCAAAACACTCTGTTTTTGACTGATTGCGGGCCTGTTGTCGTGATGTATCAACAGAGAATTTCATCAGGACAGGTCGAGTTTGGTAGGAGTTTTAAAACTATGTTCTGTAGGCCTATAGCTGATAGTAACGTGAAACGATTGATAGCCATGGGTATTTGTTAGTTTGCAAGGGCGTAGCTACAGCGGCTGGCCATATTATTACGTACATGTGACGTAATTCCCATGTAGACTTACGTGTTAATTAGCCCTTGCGGGAATACTTTTCATGGATCTATTGTTTGTCAATAAATTCTGAAAGTTTTACCAAAATATAGAATATGATCTTAGCTACAGATACATAAGTCTACAGAACGTCGAGGTATTCCGGATCACTAAGGAAAGAGCGACTGTATGCGCGTACTCAAAGACACTTTAACAAAATGTAAAGACAATTGCTGAGTAAGCAATCTTTCATCTAACTCATATAAAAATAAGAGATCCAGGGGATTAGGATTTAATAGTGAAAACTGACAAATAAAATCCTCCGCTGTTACGGCAGTTCCGGATCATTTCAGGGTATTCCGGATCACGTGACAAAATGAGGTCGCGTCCGGTGTAAGATTGAAAACGTACCCGCGTTGAAAACACACCCGACGAGTACTTTTTCAACGTTGAATTATGACCCAGGGTCACTTTTCAACACCTCGGGTATTTTTTCAACGTTGAATAATTACCCGACTGCTGTTGAAAAATGACCCCTGCACTGATTGAAAAGGTACCCTCGTTGAATAATTACCCTCTATGTTTCTATACACCCCTAACCGGAAGAGCGCACTGTGTTTCTGCTAGAATTTTGAGGTGGTTAAGGTAATGTAATGTAACTCAACTAATTGTTCATTTAAACTGTTTAATATATCATAGCAGTTATAATGTTTAAATGACCTTGACCCTAAACGTAAAAAAATTGGCGTCTGAAATCTAACTGTCGTTCAGCGCAGTACTACAAGCTTTAGAATAATTTAAAACGGGTTAACCTTAGTGTACATGTATTTAAGTGTGCAAATAATGAAATGTGAAATGTGTTACCCAACATAGCAGGGAATATTAGGGAAATGTGTTTATAATTAATGGACCCAAACAGCTGATCGAACTGTTCAAAACTCCGCACACCACGTGCATCATCATATAATGCCATCTTACCGCTTTGCGACACCCACTTTTGGCTTGGAGCTGTTACTATGGCAGCGGGGTACATACTTTATTTTACACCGTGAACCTGACGGGATAAATATTAAAGAAATGTATCGACCGTCAGCTAATAGGGAATGAGTAATACTGTTTTACTGTAGGTACAGATATATAAATGTGCTAATTTAATTAAATGAATATTTTATGCATTTGTTTAACAAGATTATTAAACATTTCATGTTACCATGAGTCCATTCTATAAAATATAAGAATAAACTTTGTATGATGTTTATGTACTCGCACTCGGTCTCTGGGGCACTCCCTTTGTCCTATGACATGTTCTGTTTATAAAACGAAGTGTTATTTTCGAATAAATACGGATATATCTCACAATAATTCTGTAACATTTTGATACTCTGCAGTCTGAAGGAGTAGTACATCTGAAACTCTGTCTCAGTTAACCATTGATTTAAAGGCCCTGGAGCACGTTTTATGCATATAATATTTTCTCAAATGTGCTATTTATTATTGAAGTTCCTCCAACATATTGTTACGTTAGAGGATAAAGTGTCTTAACACCACGACCCGATTAGACGTAAGCTTATCCATAGACAACGTTTTTCCGTTTCGGTAGAAAATGGTGCGTCGTATGAAGCAACACGTTTATTGATATCTTACATGCATGTGTGAGAGGTAGATGTGTAGGTCTCATTTGATGTTGAGGGTTCACACAACATTAATTAACGATTGTGTTAAAGGCACTGCAACATGTTTTGGCATATAATATTGTCTAAAATTTGTCATTTATTATTGAACTTTATGTACTATATATTGTTAGGTAGAAGGTAAAACATCTCATTACACAATCTGATAAGCTGTTTGCATAGAAAACTGTCATCTCTATTTCTAAAATAAGGTACGACGTATAATTCGAAAAGTTTTGGGAACTTTGGAAAGTGTGAGAGGTAGATTTATAACTTTCATCTGAGAGTTCAGACGGTTGTCCATTCTATCATGGTGCCATATTTAAAACTCTACTCTGAGTGTTTTGTATCCCTTCATTAGTCAGATTACTTCAACTACAATGTACCTTCGAGTGGCCAGTTTGATTTGAACACGTTATAAAGGCCGCTTGAAGGGAAATTGACTGTGCCATGTACATTAACTTTTTAAGCGTGTTTATTGATTGGGGATCGTTATAATTTAGCCATTGGTAACACATATTTTCTTTTTCGCGTGAACACTTTATTTCGGTAACAACGGCGTGCTACAGTGCTTTTTATGTTAAACTCTGCTTCTATTAATGGCATTCACATTTGTGTTAATTTCACTCATTCTTTCACCTCACATGACCATGGATAATGACATACGCAATATCGATGGAATCAGTTTTTTCCTTTGCGTTGACTTTCAGGAGTTCTCTTCTGTTAAAGGTACATCCATTGTGTTGTTAGGGGGTCACATATTGCAAACGTTATAATTGGTGTTACCTTATCTAGAAGTACCGACTGTTACCGAAAACTATCATTTTGACGATAGCAGACTAAGCTAAGCATATTGACGATAGGAAGATAAAAGCAGTGATTTCTGATCGAAAACCGGACAATGCACATCGTGTGGCGCGTGTCAATGAGTCAAACGTAATTTTGGAATCTTATTTATAACAGCCAAAAAGACAAATTTGAGTTGATGATGTTAAGTAGGTCACATAACTACTGTGCATGTAAATGGGACGTGCAGTTTCGGTTTCTGCACATGAATAATGATGTTACTCAATTTTAATTTGAAACTAGTAATTATGAAATATTTGGCGATTGGTTTAAACATATTTATTCACATTAATTTTACATGAATTAGGAGAGGCAAACAAGCCAAAGGCTTATCTAAATGCCTGTCCTCATCAGAATACAAGAACATGTTTGCGAATGATAAATAATATTATACATAGCATACATCAAAGCACATTCCATACATATATTGCAATGTCTTATATTGAATTGTTATTTCACACATTTGAAAGACGTATCATTTAATGTTTACCAAATCTGCCGGTTTGTTCAATGTAGCAATGAATAGATTCTAATAACTTAAAATTGTCTTGGATTGATTGTGACGGATTTCCAAACAGGATAGATTTAATGTCATATCCACTGTTGTAGAAGTACGTATTATTTCGAAGAGTCGTGAAATTTTTGCAAATAAAAAAGAAGTGCTCAGGGTCTTCGTAAAAGTGACCGCATGAACATCCAGGGGTTGGAGAAATGTGTCTTTGAAATTTATGGGAATTAAGATCTGAGCATTGGAGTCTCAGACGGCTATGGCAAATTTGAGAAATTCTAGAGCCTTGATTTAAGTCAAAATAAATGTTACTTTGTTTGGAGAAAAAGGTCTTGAAGGAAATGATGTTATTTGCATATCTCCTTACAGGCGGAATAGAATTCCAATCTACAATAGTTCTGGGTATGAAAGTTTTCATGTATTGGGATGTCCGACAATTCAAAGTTTTCCGTTTACTTTTATCTCTGAAATCACGATTTGTTGTTTCGCCTAAAGTGGGTGGCACAAGATCACTAAGATAAGTCGGAGTCAAGTTGTTGACCATTTTATAAAATAGTGAAAGCCGTTGCTGATGGCGTCTCTCCGATAGCGGTAAAACTTTTGTTTCATCATATAATTTGTTGTGACTTGTGCCACGAACCGCACCGCATATCGTACGTAACGCATCAAGGTGTAACTTTTCTAATAATAAAGCCTGCTTCTGAGTGCAGTTGTCCCAAATGACCGAACAGTAGTCAAACTGAGGCAAAATAAACTGTCTATACATAGTTTCTAGCGTTTTTCTAGTAAGTTTATATTTTAGGCTTCTAAAACAATTTATCATTGGTGATACTTTCCTAACAATCTCATAAATATGCTCATGCCAATTACAGTTAGTTTGCATAGTCAAACCTAAATGTTTGTGGCTATTAACTTCTTTAATGACTGTATCTTTCATGGTCAAATCTGGATGAGACTCGTTATTCCGTTTACGGGAAAATATCATTGACTCGGTCTTGTTTGGATTGAAAGAAACTTGCCAGGATTCAGCCCAGTCACTTATTGTTTTGAGATCGGTATTCAAAATGTGGGCAGCTTCATCTGGATTATCAACGATAATGAAAAGTGACGTGTCGTCTGCGAAAAGTCGAATATGGCTCTTGACGTCGTTTACAATGTCATTAATATAGACTATAAATAAAAGAGGACCGAGTACCGATCCCTGGGGTACCCCGGCAGAGACGTATTTTGGATCGGACTTACATCCATTTATTAAGACTCGCTGCATTCGATTTTCTAAATAACTCCGAAACCAATTCAATAATTTCCCACGTATTCCGTACGATTCAAGTTTACAAATGAGGCCTTTGTGCCATACCTTATCGAACGCTTTACTAACATCCCAGAAGACTGCACGAACTTCTTTACCATTATCGAGTGCTTTACTTATTGAGTCATATAAATAAACGAGTTGGTTGACCGTCGAATCACCTGGCATGAATCCAGATTGGAGATTAGATAACAATTTATTATCAATTAAGAAATTGAATACATGTTTGAATATACATTTTTCGAAAACTTGCGCAATGCAGCTAGTCAATGCTACAGGTCGATAATTAGCACACTCATTTTTGTTACCTTTTTTATGAATAGGAACAACAGATGATTCTTTCCACATAGATGGGAACCGACATTCGTTTAGGGAATCGTTAAATAGTTTTACAAGGGGAGAAGATATATGTGATGCACAAAGTTTTAAAACACGATTACCGATACCACCCGGGCCACACGATTTGGAAATATCAAGTGATAAGAGAATATCCTTCACTTCATTTTCTCTGAGAATTATTGCAGATAATGATTGTTCATAAAGATAAACATCAGGTGTTGAACGGTTTGGTTCTAATACAGTGGCTTGCTCCACAAAGTAGTTATTCAGTACATTAGCTATATCTTGATTATCATCATAAACGACGTTGTCTTTTATTATAGGAGGGAACAATGAATTTGTTTTATGCTTATTTGTATACATTTTTATTAATTTCCACCATGTCTTGGTACCAAATTCAGAGTTTATTTTTTCTTCTAATTTAATTTCATATTTTCGTTTTGCAATTCTAATTGCATTAACCACATCATTACGTAACCGGCGAAATTTCGACCAACATTCATCTGTGTTTCTTTCTTTTTGCCGTTTTATGTTGACGATTCCGTTTAATGATGAGCCGTCTAATGGCATGATTCATCCACGGTGAATCGTTTTCTTTAATGTTTATTATTCTATTAGGGATGAACTTGTCACAAACTTCCGAAAATAATTCAACAAACCTATTGACATTAGAATTAATATCAGGATAGGTAAAGGTAGCTTTCCAGTTGATATTTTTTAGATGATTTACTAAGCCTATAGTATCACATAAGTCGTAGTAGTAGATTTTTCGTTTGAATGAAACTGGGCGTGATACGTTTTGGCTAATAGTAATATAAGTTGGACAATGATCACTACAGACCGGATCCAGAACGCCAGACTCTGCTACAAAGTTCAAGCCAGATACAAAAATTAAATCTATCAGGGTAGCCGAGGACTGTGTTATTCTGGTCGGTTCGGATATGATTTGAGTAAGTCCAAATTGCAATTCAAGTGAGTTAACTAATCGTTTGTTTTCAGAGTACATGTCAATGTTAAAATCACCAACAATGATTGTTGGCATATTCAGGTCTATAGCATTGCCAAAAGAATCTTCTATCAGATTCCAGTATTCATTACTTTTGTTAGCTCGGTAAAAGTTTCCAATTAAATAATTACATGACTTAAATTTTACTTTAAGCCATACTGCCTCAAGGAACGGTAAGTTAAGGTTCGGCATATGTTCAATGATGAAATGGTTCCGGACGTAAATTGCGACCCCGCGGCCACGACTCGCGCGATCTTTCCTGATTGGTTGATGAAAACCACTTATCATGACGTCATCATTATGAATTCCACTGTGCAACCATGTTTCGGTAAAACATAAGACGTCGTAATCGCGAAACTCTGCTTCCAAAACATCTAATTTAGTAATAATACTTCTCACATTTAAGTGCAGAATTCTGGGGAATTTAATGTTATTTGGACCAGGATTGGGATGAACATCACCACAGGCTAAAATAAATATTTGGCGATTGGGGATACATATGCAAGCTGAGAGAATTTACTTGTATTGTAGACAGCACATGTGGTGAGTTGGAACGTATTAAAGCCAAATAAAAAAATTATGAAACACAATGCACCTTTAATGGTTGAACGTTTACGTATTTTCAACTAGGAGCGTTTGGTATCCTCTTCTTTGCAGTCAAAGAGTTATCCGAGTCAAATGTTTCTTGCATTGGAACATACCGTGCAAATACGCCTGGCTAAGTTCTAAGAGATGGTTATCTTCGTACCTGAAGAGTGACATGATGAAACATCTAAATACTGTTAATTATCGCTTGGCTGTAGTATATTTCCGATTCCAAATGTCCCTCAACGATGTCCTGGAGAGAATTTTCACTATCACGTTATTCCATTGTAAATACAATATGATGCATTTAAGGAATGTCTCTTGATAACCATTTGTAACTGGCCATACTATGAAGCCGTTGTCTAAAATTCCACACGCCAGTAATCAACAAAATAATAAAAAATTGTACTAACTAATGTTTCCTCAATTTGCTTACCCTATTTATTTCCTGGATATAAAAGTAGTTAATTTGCGTATGTCGGGGCCTTTTTTTGAATCTTTGATTTGTTTTGCAATGTACACCATCGAATAACAATATGTTATTGTTCAGTACACTGCACACTTTCAAGTATAAAAGCCTTTGCACATTTATCAGGAAGTAACTTTGGGTGTTTTCCAACCAAAATCATAATGTTTCTAGTTCCAATTTGTGGGAATATTAGAATTAAGACTTTTAACTTCAAAAGTAACTTTTAACATCAAATGTAAGTAATTGTACATTCTCAGGGATAACGTCAGGTAGATAGTTAAAGAAATAAATTGTGCCTCTGGTGTAATGTTATACCTACTTAAGATACTGTTTCAAAGGAATGGCAATAATGTTACTCAAACGATGGGTTCCGCAACTGTTACTCGTCTTAATGAAGATCTTCGGATTGCTTATATGGTTATAAAACATGCATTTCTTCAAAACAAACAGAGAGAAATGTTTAACAACTTTCAGTTTCATTACCTGAGTATTGAAATTAATGTTATCTGACATGCAAATTGACTTATTGTTTGAAAAACACAAGGTAAAGTGTAATAGGACAAATAGGCATATTATTCATAAAATGAAATCTCTGCTTTTGACGGAAGTGGCAACAATTATTTGATTTTTAGCTCCGATGGGTTTATGGTATGAGCTGACTCCTGGCGTCCGACCGCTCGTCCGTCTGTAAACTTTTCTCTTTTTCGACTTCTTCTCTAGAACCAGTGATCATTGAGAGCTGAGCTATTTGGGTTTTTGTCCTTGGTCAATGGGGATTCTAAATTGTAGATTTGGTGACGCTGTGGCCCTAAATATTGGTTACCGGGATCACAACCTGGCGAAACCTGTTTTCATCCTCTCTTATACAGTATGAAAGCTATATAAAGAGGGAGTGTTGTGTACAGACTCATTGGCCAATGTGGAATCCTAACTAAATATGTCGCATTAAATATGGATCACAGGAGCCACGAATTTAAGACATACATTTTGAAACTTATTTAGTTTATTTTTTAAAGCCTGATAGCCTGATCAGCTACAGAGTCAATCGTATTTTTTCAACTCACAATGTATGTAAAATATGCACAAGGATAATTTCATTCAATAAGGCAATCACTAAGAAATCTTATCAGTTGAAAGTCAAGAATATTTCATTCAGTAAACTTAAAATACAGATTATCCACCTATGGCTTCACATGTCATCTCATGACATGTATACCTAACATAATTAATGAAATGGGATAATGTACCTGGATATAAATATATATTCTCTCAAACATGAACAACGCGCTGTGATCAAGTTCCTTACTAAAGAGGGATGCAAAGCTACAGAAATACATAATCGTATGTGTAATGTGATGGGTAAGGATGCTCCTAACTTTTCAACAGTTTGTCGCTGGTCTCTTCAGTTCAAGCGGGGCAGGGAATCCTTAGACGATGACCCACAGTCAGGCAGGCCATCTGAAGTCACCCGACCGGAAGTTATTGCCGCTATCGAAAGACGAATTTTAGCTGACCGCCGTGTTAAAGTTTCTGAACTGTCTTTGGAATTCCAGATATCAGTTGGAAGTGTTGAAAAAATAATTCATGACCATCTTGGTATGTCCAAGGTATCTGCAAGATGGGTACCCAGAAATCTTACAGCACAAGATCGCCAGAAAAGAACCGAAAGTTGCATGGAGCTCCTGGATCTGTTTAATGCGGATGAAGCCAGGTTTTTGTCTCGTCTGGTGACAGGTGACGAAACCTGGATCCACCACTAGGACCCGGAAACTAAACTGGAATCCAAGCAATGGAAAAAACCGAGTTCACTGAAGTTTCGCACTCAACCATCAGCTGGCAAGGTTATGGCAACAATCTTTTGGGATGCAAAAGGCATATTATTAATTGATTACTTGCCAACCAAAACTACAATGAATGGTCAATATTATGCCAACCTAATGCAAGAATTGTGAAAGACAATTCGACAGAAACGCCGTGGAATGTTGACACGTGGTGTTCTGATTTTGCATGACAACGCTGCCGTCCACAAGTCAAGAGTTGCACAGGCCGCTATACGTGATTGTGGATTCGAACAGCTTAACCACCCACCCTACAGCCCAGACCTAGCCCCCAGTGACTACTTCCTGTTCAGAAACCTGAAATCCGCCCTACGTGGAAGGCACTTCCGGGATGACGAAGACGTCAAAGCTGCCACAGAGGCGTGGTTAGGGGGGCAAACGGAAGACTTCTACAAAAGCGGCATCAAAAGTCTTAAAGAGAAATGGAATAAGTGTATTGAGGTGAAGGGTAACTATATTGAAAAATAAAAGTAAAAAATTGACTACGTGAGTTGGTTTTATATTGAAGTTGCAACACTTATTGAACGTCCCTCGTATTACAGGTTCGCTCAAAGCTAAACGTAACTCCGGTCCATTGAACATTTGAGACTTTCTTTGGGATCCCCCTAGATATCGAAGACAAGATAATTTTGATGGTTTTGACAAGGTATCTCGACCAGAGGTTATTCCTACCCTTGCACAGTGGGGTTATGCTAACTCTAAAATCCTATCCTGTCTGATAGAGAAGGAAAACTGGGATAAACCTTTCATATTAGGATATCTCAAATACATGTCGGATATCTCTAGACTTGCTCACAAATATAAATGGAAAAGTGTACTGCTTGAATGACCTTGACTCAAACGTAAACAAAATGGCGTCACCCGTCTCGATTGAAATGTTAAAAGTCGAACAACATATTACTACAAGCTTTGAAATGCCTTAAAACGAGTTATTCTTTGTTGAATTGAGTGTGCAAGCAATGCAAAATAAGATTTGCTTCCAAACAAAGCAGCAACTATTGGAAAAATAAGTCTGTAATTAATAGACACGTAAACAGCTGATCGAACTGTTCAAAACTCCCTCCGACGCATGCGTCATTTAATAACGTCATCTACATAAAGAAAAATGTAACGGCCGTTAGCCAATATCAGAAACAATAACATGCAAAACATTGACATTTCTCATTTTCATATGCAAATGTTAGGGACATTGATGTCATTATCGGTACTGGGAGCACAGAATTTCTTAAATTGTCCGAGGTGCATGAGGCCTACATTTTATATAAAACGTACGAGTTGTGCTAAAGCATAAGCGCCGTACTTGAATCCCATGCACGATAATCATGTTTTTGTTCAGAAATATTGAGCACTAATACATTTCATTGTCTATAAAGACTGAGTGGTTTTTAAACAGTCCAAGGACAAGTACACTATTCATTCAGGAAAGGTAACTTTACTTTTTTAATCCTTACCATTTAAAATGTGTATTTAAAACATTCAATACTAATTTTCATTAAATTGGTTTATTTAATAACAGGTGCCTTCCAGCTTGGTCGAAGGTAACCGCAAACCCCTGGGTCCTGTCCACACTCAGGGGGGAGACATCTGCCTCAGTGGAAAGTCGCGCCAACAGTTTTCTCTGGGATACGGTACACTCCAGTCCCCTCTGTGCCGGAGAAAGCCGAGATCCTCAGGTCCGAGCTGCGTGGGTTGCTCCAGAAGTCGGCCATAGAGGTAGTTGGTCGATTGGTTGGTCACAGCTCTGTCTCAAGGCAGCCACAATGGAGATTATCAGTCTACTGGTATCCCTGGGCTGGATAATCAACCTGAAGAAATCGGACCTGAGGCCCTCACAGGATCAGATTTTCCTGGGGGGCCAGGTTCCAGACGGATCTGGCGAGAGTTTCTCTCGCTCCAGACCGGGTTCTGAAGGTTCAGAGAGCCACGCTTTTGTTCCTAGGGTCCCACTGTCACACTGCTCGCAAATGGCTCCAGCTGCTGGGGTTCATGGCGGCAACAGTAGACGTGATTTACAGAGCATGACTCCGGATGAGACCAGCTCAGCAGCCCTAGCCGGTCTGTGGTCTCATTCCGAGAGTTACGAGAAGCAGCTCGAGACTCCAAAGTGGCCCTCGCCGCATCTTTTGTGGTGGACCAGCACAGAGAACCTCTCGAGGGGTATCTCTCTGGTGACGCCGGTGCCCTCGTGCACAGTCCAGACAGACGCTTTGCTCTCAGGCAGGGGAGAGGTCTTTGGTCCCCACTCGGCGTTGGGTCTTTGGTCCCAGGCCAAGGCCAGCCTGCACATCAACATGCTAGAGCTGAGAGCAGTCAGACTGCCGTTCGAACGCTTTCAGCAGAGGCTTTGTCATCAAGTGGTTCGTCTAGAAATGGACAACATGACAGCCATGTCGTACATCCTGAAGCAGGGAGGGACAGTGTCCCCGGTACTTCTTCAGGAGGCATGGGAGTTTCTCCTGTGGTGCGACAAATTCGAAATCACAGTCCTTCCGGTTTTCCTTCCGGGAGTGGACAATGTGAGGGCGGATGCGCTCTCGCGCAGAATCCTAGCCCCACACAAATGGAAGCTCGACCCGGAAATATTCACAACTATCTCCCGGTTGTTTGGGTTATTCCAGGTGGATCTGTTTGCGTCAAGAGATGAACAAGGAGGTTCCATTGTATTGCTCCCGGCTGCCAGACCCAAGAGCGGTAGCCGTGGACGCATTTGCGCTAGACTGGATCAACAGAGTACTGTGGGCGTTCCCACCAGTTCCTCTGATCTCCAGGTCCTGTCGCAGCTATCAGTTCAGCCGGTTCGCCTGCTAGTGCTGCTCGCGCCTCTGTGGATAGCGCAGTCCTGGTTTCCACTGGTACTCAGGTTTCTGGTTTTGCCAACTGTTCTGTTACCGTGTCAACCAGGACAACTAGCTCAGGAGGCCAAGCCACACCCCAAACCCGAGGTTCTCCAGAAAAAAAGACCAAGAAGGCTGTGATATTGTGTGTAGACTCTATAGCCAATGTGGATTCCAAACTATAGATTTGGTGACCCTGTGACCCCAAGTAAGGGCCTCACACAGACTTTAATATAGTGTACAGACTCTTTAGCCAATCGAGATTCTAAAAGGTAGATTTGATGTCCCCTTGACCTATGGCCCCAAATCAGGGCCTCACGGACCATGGCTCTATTTTGGTAGGAGTTTTAGCATGTAGAAGTTATGGCATGTAGAAGTTTTGGGAGGTAATTGCTAAACCAGGTGGCAGGTCAACACATAACATTACGAAATACACAGGCCCTGAACTCCAACTACAGGCCAAGTATTTCACAGCAATTACCTCCTAAAACTTCAGCCAACGAATCCAGGCAGACGGCTAGTCAGGGTGGATCCACTGCGATCCTCCGGGCTACGGATAAATCCGATCGCCCCTTGGCCTCTTATTCAGATACGGAAGTTACGGATCCGTCCGTTGGCTCTGTCCATGATGACATCCGCGCTGATATCCGTCATAAGGCTCAGATCGGACTGAGTAATGGTATGATTGAAGCCTTGATCCGCCCTTTGGCTTTGTCCATGGCAATCCGAAGGCTAGCCGCGCTGAAAACACTGTGATCCATGGAGCTACGGAGAAATCCCTTGGCAGCTGGCTGTTGCATTCAAATACGGAAGTTACGGATCCGTCCGTTGGCTCTGTTCATGGCGACATCCACGGCGATCCAGCATAAGGATCTGATCGAACTAAGTAATGGCAAGGATTTTAAGTTCGGATCCCCACAGGCTAACTGGATTAAAACCGTAAGTCAGGCTGGCAACTCTGTTGACCCGGTTAACGTCAAAAGGAAGGACCAGCCGAATGGTAGCAGGGACTCCACTCGACCACGCACGGATAGCACATGCTTCACAGGCCTACGCACGGATGACATGTGGTTTTTGACCACCACACATGCTCGGGCAGAGACAAGCTAGCAGTTCACACTCACCAAGCACGAGCTTCATCAATACTGCAGACCACGCTTATCACTCTGGAAGCAAGTATCAATCAGCTTACGACAATTCTATGGAGTACCTCAGCGACTCTTTCTCCGTGCAGTGTTCTGTGCACAAAGAACTCTTTACGATGCTTATTATGAACCTAGCTCAACCAGACCTTGTACTGGACTGGTCATATTTTTGGGGGAAATTAACCCTTCTTCGTGAATTAAAGACTTGTACCGACTTGTCTTTTTCCCCGTTTATGGATTTTGGGGGCACCACCACTGTTGCTGTACCTTCACTATTATTCTACGTGCCAAGATTACCGTACGGTTTGACCATCTGTGACACTTTCTCGATTTTGGGGACACACCTGTCAGACCATCAACGGGCTACATCAGGTATGACGCCAGCCAATCAACGTAGACAATGGATGACTCTCCTTCAATTAATTCCTTGGTGCTTGATATCCTTGCTCACTCTGTCCTCAATGAAGGATGACAGCCAGGCTCTGGTCAAGCTGGTCTTCTTGACAAGATCTCATTATTTATGAACTCAATCTTTTACTCACCAGGGCAGGTTGTACTACTTTCAACACACAACTGCTTCCACACGTAAGGCGAACCTGATTCTTTTCAACAAATGGTACAAATAATCTATCCCTCGTTCTTCGGTAGTCAACAACATCTCAAATGCTATTGTAACAGAGTAGAAAGTGTAGATGTATAACAAATCACAGACGAAGGTTGTTGTTCGCTGTATGGCCAACAGTTTATTCACAGAGAATATACTATGTAAAAAAAACCTGAAACAATAATAACAATATTTAAGAATTTGAGTTAATGATGACTGTAAGTCAATACATTTGAATATTTATAATGCTTACATGCAGGATATATGAATGCATGTTATTGACAATACATTATGCTAGATTACCGGTAATTTAAACATGTTTACAGTTGATATTATAACAAGAAAAAAAGTGAGCATGGCTCAAATACCCCCGCCATCCGCTATCCATCCATTGAGAAGTATTGAGGGTATAATAAATCATAATTGTACACATACATATTATGCATGAACGTACCCTTAATCACATTATGATATATGCAACATCTATAATATGAGCACAGTATGCATAATACACATCTAATGATATACACAAGGATATAAAACGTTAAAACATGATGCAATAAAAAGGAAAACCCACCAAATATGTGGACCTGGGTTTATGTTCACCAGACGTCACATATCACGATATCATCATGACGTCATCATCAACATCTGCATAGATATTAAAACTACTTACAATACTATAGGCAATGATGCAGATGATAAGAACAATAATAAAATACTACATAATTAAAACCCTGTTTCATTCATTCATCTAAACATACATTCTAAATTACACACATTGCATTTAATAAACACATGCATTCAACACAACACACATTGCATTTAATAAACACATACATTCAATACAACACTCATAAATTACTGTTTCACATTCGTACCTTTCGTACAACACACTTGTTTACTTAATTTATACAGGTTGAGATTGAGATATAGTTTAATTGATGTTAAAGTTATTCAAGTTTATGTTTAATAAGAATGATAACTACAGCAGAACACATATAATGTGTTCATACAAATAAACTATTACCGGACACATTGTACTATGTGTCCATAAACACAAAGCATAGAAATGTTAAAGGCAATATTTACACCAAACATACATGATATGAATAAATACAATATCCCTACAATACTAGGAATACACATTCATGAATTACAAAATAGACCACAATAGCATACCTTGATATTATGAATTCCAAATCCAAATATCCCAATGAATACCACAAAGATCCAAATAAAGTCACAAATGCACCTACATCGTATGTGAACCTCCTGATAGACATCTAAGGAGTAAAGCTTAAAATCCTATCTAAACCTAACATACATAAGAGAGAAGCTGAGAAACCTAGAACAATAGAAAGTAGAAAGGTCACGCTTGGGGCAGGCTATTGTTTTTACAGTGCACTGGTGATGCAAAGGCTGTGGAGTGATTATGTATAAACTAATTGTGAAGTAGAAGCTAAAAGATATGGTTGACTGAATAGTACATTCAGTCAGAGAATAAATTAAAAATAACAATAACATATACACCATATTTGATGCTGTTACATTCTTCCCTCCCTTGAAAAATGATGTCCTCGTCAGTCAGGTTCCTCGTAGACAAGGAAAAGGAGTGCCTTGGAAATACTTGTGCTGATGTGCCCAACGATTCCTGATGCCGCCAGTTGCTCCAACCGACGGCTCTTTTGCTGCCATTCAGGATATGTGGTCTGGGACATCACATAATCTCCTGAGGTCTGCCAGGGTGGCTTCTTTGTTTCCCTGGTGGATCTTCTAGGCGGTGGTATAGGTTGAGGTACAGCGTCAGGAGGTGCAGGTGGTGGTTCTTCAACCTCCACTGAATCTTCTTGCTCCTCTGTAGTGTCAGCTGGTGGTTCTTCTGAATCCGGATCCGCTTCTCTGCTGCTGTCTCCAGTGCTGTGGTCGTCACCACCAGAAGCTTCACCTGCTACTCCAAGGGACTGTAGATCGTCACCTGATGTCTTTGAAGTAGCCACACTCTCTTCAACGGTCTCTTCACTGATGACGGACACATCCTCAGAAATTCCGGTGAAAATGAGTGGAGCATCAACTGCTGATTCGTTGTCCTGCTGGCTGTCCTCTTCGTTTGTCTTCTTCAATGCTGTCTTCTTCAGTGTTGTCCTGGGTTTTGCTGTTGGCTTCTTGACTGGTGTTTCCTTGTCTGTGAACGTTGGTACTGATCCAATTGGAAGAAGATGATTCCTGTGCAACGTCCTCTTCCTGCCCTCGCCAGATTCTCGCTGCACAACAAACACAGGAATATCTTGGTTTAGCTTCAGGAGAACCACGTAAGGATCCTCTTCCCAACGATCCGCTAACTTGTGTTTCCCATCAAAGGCTAAGGCTTTCAACAGAATTCTATCCCCTGTCTGGACTGTGGCTCCTCTCGTCTTAATATCATAGCCGGCCTTCTGCTTGTCCTTGGCTGTCTTAGAGGACTTGGAGGCAAGCTCATAAGCTTCTTGGAGCTTCTTCTTGAGGGTCTCTGACTAGACGCTGAGTGAAGGATGGTTCCTGTTAAGCTCTATCCCAAACGCCAAGTCGATGGGGAGACGAGGTTCACGGCCAAACATCAGGTAGAATGGAGACTGGTTGGTGGACTCATGCCGAATGCTGTTGTAGGCGTGGACAAGTGATCCGACGTAGGTCTTCCAATCTGCTTTCTTGTCTTGCTGGAGTGTCCCGAGCATGTCAAGCAGCGTCCTGTTGAAGCGTTCAACCATACCATTGCCCATAGGATGATAGGGTGTAGTCCGACTCTTCTCAATTCCCAAGATACTGCACAGTTCCTTAAGCTTCATCAGGTTGCTCTCGAAGTTGGCTCCTTGGTCACTGTGGATCCTCTTTGGTATCCCGTAGTGCATGATGAAGTTCATGCAGAAGGATTCTGCTGTTCTTCTTGCAGTCTGGTTCTTTGTTGGAATGGCCTGTGCATATCTGGTGAAGTGGTCCGTGATGACGAGTATGTTCTGGTGTCCTCCCTTTGATGCTTCCTCCTTGGTCCTGGTACAAGACAGCTCCGAGTCCTTGGCCACTGGCGACATTTTGGACTTCAAACGGCTGTGTGTAGTGACTGGTTGCGTTGATAAGCATGTCTTGATTGTCTTGAACGCTGTTTCTTGTTCTGGTCCCCATTCCGATGGTTTGTCTGGTTTGGTAGGCTGGTGATTGCTTCTTAGCTTTGTCTTGGTGGATGACATTAAGGCTGAGAGAGGATTGGAGATCTTTGAGAAATCTTTCACAAACTTCCTGTAATAGCCGGCGAATCCAAGGAATCTGCGAATGTCATCTGGATTGGTTGGTGCTGGCCAGTCGAGTACTCTCTGCATCTTGTCTAGGTCAGTATGTATGCCATCTTCAGAAACGACATGCCCGAGGAACTTGGTCCAGGCGCTGGAGATGTTCCTCGAAAGTGTTGGAAAATACGATGATGTCGTCCATATAGATGAGGCATATGTTGAGGTGGAGGCCGTCGAAGCATTCGTTCATCACCCGTTGGTATGTTGCAGGGCTGTTGCAGAGACCGAATGGCATACGGTTATACTCGAAGAATCCCAAGGGCCCGACGGTGAAAGCTGTCCTTTCCTTGTGTGATTCTTCTATCTCCACCTGGTGGTATCCAGACTTCCTGTCCAGCGTACTGAAGTACTTGGCTTCTGCGAGTGCGTCGAACATCTCTTCTATCCTTGGCAGAGAATAGCTGTCTTTTATGGTTCGACGGTTGAGCTGTCTAAAATCAACACACATGCGTAGTTTCCCATTCTTCTTCCTCACCAAGACAACATTAGATGACCATGGACTGTAAGAGTGACGGATGACTCCACTTGCAAGCAGTTGTTGAAGATGTTCCTTGACCTCTTGGTACATAGATGGAGCTATGCGTCTGTGTCTCTGTTTGAAAGGTCGTTCATCTTCAAGATCGTAATGTTATTTCTCAACGTTGCTGCGACGTAGTTATTACGTGAACCGTAACGTAATTTCTCAACGTTGTGACGACGTTGATATTGACGTACTTATCACGTCACTTCAACGTTGTAATGTAACGTTGAGTCTTACGTCCTCACAAGGTCCAAATAACGTCCATATATATGAATGTAAAACAGGAAAAGTAAGTCAATAATATCAAACATATATTCAAAGTTATTCTGTAAATACACACATGAATCAATATAAAAACAGTTACCACAGACCAAACGGTCTGTAAAGCCCTTATTATGGTTATGTGGTTTCTCGACGTCGCTGCGACGTAGTTATCACGTAATCCCTAACGTACTTTCTCAACGTTGTGACGACGTTGGTATTGACATATTTATCACGTCAATTCAACGTGGTAATGTAACGCTGAGCTTTACGTCCTCACAACGTCATAATCACATTCATATTTCAGAATATTAAACAAGAAAAGTAAGTCAATAATATCAAATATATATTCACAGTTATTATGTAAATACACATAAGAATCTGTATAAACAGTTACGATAGGCCAAACATTCTGTAAAGCCTTTATTCTGATAATGTGATTTCTCGACGTCGCTGCGACTTAGTTATTACGTAAATTCTAACGTAATTTTTCAATGTTTGACAACGTTGTAGTTTACGTACTTATAACGTCACTTAAACGTAGCAAGGCAACGCAGGGCTGCACATCCTTACAACCTCACACACATGTACTCCAGCTTGTAATATGTAATATGATTGTCGTCGATAGGAGAAGTCGTGTTTGGGATTACTAGTTTGACTTTAACACTTTTGGACAAAAATCATTTCGGGCAAGTTTTAAGCAGAACCATTTTCAAGAATAACGTAAAATACAAGAATAACAATGTACAATACAATCGAATAAACAAGTCCTATTAAAACTTTGACTACAGACGATTTAGCACATTTACTCACATTAACTCGTATGTTTAAGGTTCTTTAGATGTGCCACCTTGATTGAAGATGAAACAATTAAAAAATTTACATTTATAATTTTATTTCTACTATGAAATACGTAATAAATACTTAAATCACCATTTTCGGAAAATGATAATTCCTTGATTATATTACTATGAAAGCAACATCCATTTAAACATTTAATCATAGGTAAAAATTGCTTTTGTGTACATTACTTGAGAATTCGTGAGACGAAAGGTAATTCAATAATATCAAATGGATAAGACAAGACAACACAACTGTTTTTGTTTTTTTATGTCGCCGGCCCATATACAATAGAGTTACATTCAAGGTTACATCAAATAAATATAAATATGAATAAACATACATAAACTACAGGGCAAAAAAAAATTTTCACCTAAGTTTATTTCGATTAATTCAATATTTAAAAGAAATCAGATGTATTTGACTATGACACGATACAATACTACTTATCTGCAGTAGTTTGAATGACTTTGTTGGTGACTGAGGTTAAATTTTAGTTCAAATATCTTTTTGTAATGGAGACAGGGTTAAGAATGAAATGTTCACCAACATGACCCCTGCCCTGTTTAAAATGTTTTAAATGTGTGCAGAACCAGGCACATTTATTTAGTTTCACATAGGATATGTCTTATATGTCGATGAACAGTTGTGTATCATCAACAATAATTTAAAAACAAAATTAAACTTAACATTTAATTTTTTTTTTAATAATTAAAAAACATATAGAAGTATTCTTTGACTGCTAACTAAACACCTGTACTTAACAGTTTTGGATTATGACATCGACAACTTGAGATATTTGCAATTGAAAATCATACATATGATAAAATCAACTGAGGTGAGTACTTTCTTTTGCCCAGTAGTTTATTATGAAATGAGAAATTGTAAGTGGTCGTTGCGACGAGTAAATGCATGTTTAAAAGGGAGCTAGATTACGCAGTATGGTTTCATTTTGAGTTGATACTATCGTGATAAATGCTGTTAGTGATGGTTTCGATGAGTAACGTTTTTGAATATATTTGCAGTGTAAATTTTCATAAAATGAACAACTAAAGGTAAAATGGACTTCGTCTTCTACTGAAGAATTAAATAAAAGACATAATCTATTATATTTAGGAATGGATCTTTTGAACCATCATATCACCATAAACAGTTAATGTTGACCAAACTGTCGGGTAAAATCCTTATTCAGGTTGTGAGATTTCCCTACGTCGTTGCAACACATTATATTATGTTAACCATAACATAAGTTTTCACTGTTGTGACGACCTTGCAGTTAGTGTACGCATTACGTCACTAAACGTAGTTAATGTAACGTTAAGTCGTCATAACGTCATAACGTCATAATGACGAACTTCTCAAAGAATAAACGATATCAAACGAACATTATATGGGCTTAATTTCAATATACTTACAAACAAAACCTTTCAGTCGTTTCATAAAATAGCAGTAATCGGAAAATCCTATACTATTCTCTAGAACCTAGTTAATACTTTCAGTCCGAAGAAATGCATATATAAATATATCACGTTTGCCTCGTAATCATTGTTGCGAGCTCCCGGATTTCGTCAGTTGTTCGTGACATCATTGTAACTTGCCATAGGCTTTACTCGAAGTGTATCATAAGGCTTTTACGAAATATGTATAACCCTTGAGCTCGTTACAAATATATTTCCGTTAACACGAAACACAGTCAACAATGTATATGCCATTAGACGTTGTGCATTTAAAAAAAAAACTACTGCGAAGAAAACAAAGGGCTGGATTGAAATAATGTTTACACAATGTGTTTTAACTATGAATACTACACTCGGGGTCCATGGATACCATATGCGTCAGGAATATATTTCAGATATCAACATATTTTGTTTAACTCATCGTCGAACCTCCCACAGTTTTAGATAGTTAATAACAGAGTTAAGTAATGTAAATACTTCATTTCAGATGTTAGTTTTCTCTTATCATAATATGCTTGGGGAAAAACTTGAACACATATTCTGGTCGTGGCATGTGACAATAGCATTAAAAAATGAATCCCAACGACAACACTTATATGAAATAAAGTTTCTAAGATTTTAATAGCATATCCATTACCAAAGAATATAAAATGAGCTTAAAATAGGTATCGCTTTGTGCTTTGATTTGAATACAATCAATGATAATGGAACATTTATCATGAAGTACATGTAGTTAATCGAGGTGCAGCGTTACTGAATGATTGTAGCCATATACAGGTAAGATTATATTTTGGTAAATTGAGAAGATGCAGATATAAATTTTGTCCTTTCAATCACGTCTACTTCGCATTAGAAACATGATATGGTGACGTGCTTTGATGTTATAGTTAGTATCGAATCTTGTTTCTCTAATGACACGTTCCGTAAATAAATTGTTGGTTTCGTTATGTATTAACTTACCATACATTAGGTGACGCAGGGCATGGGGTTCTCAAATATACAATTAAGTTGCAGCCAACGAATATAATTTGAAGTAAACCAGTGGAGTATTATAAACTAAACAATTATTTAAACAAAATTATGATGATAATGCGAACAATAAACAAAATCAACAATGCTATAACTTCAGACACACTATAACTCCAGTGCGGGTTGTTATTTCTGAAACACCTGAGAGTGAGAGTTAAACATGACAGCCTCGATTTCAACAGGTAACTTGCTTTTTTGGTCATAGTTACTATTGTTGTCATAGTCAATATGATCATACCTCCCTGTAACATTTATATTAATCACATTGTCTAATTAAATCTAATTAAATTACATCAATATGATTGATACAAAATATAACTAATTTCCCGGACTACTTCGTTTTAACAATTCAAAGTCTATAAATGTGTATTATTTGTTTGTAGAGAGCAGCATCTGCCAAGGAAACAAGCTAATGGATAAGAACACAATCTAATGGGCAGGGAAACAAGATAATCGGAGAAAAGGCTATTTTTTTAAAAATTGAATCAAATTAAAACGTATAATCAAAGCTCCATCTGACTGTTATCTTTCTGTCATGTCATATTATAACGTTATCACAACGTCGTAATGCTTTTGGGAGACAACAAGATGACATCGTGGCGACGTCAGAAATCTACGTAAGATACGTAGACATAGACGTCATTTTCACGTCTTCACAACGTCGTAATTACGTAGAAACACCACGTTGTAGCAACCTTTCTGGGAGCCTACAACATGACGTTGTGACGACGTCAGGATCTACGTTTGGACAACGTTAAAATAGACTTCGTTACAACGTCCTCACAACGTCGTAAATACGTAGAAACACCACGTTGTAGCAACCTTTCTGGGAGTCTACAAAATGACGTTGTGACGACGTCAGGATCTACGTTCGGACAACGTAAAAATAGACTTCGTTACAACGTCCTCACAACGTCGTAATTACGTAGAAACACCACGTTCTAGCAACCTTTCTGGGAGTCTACAAAATGACGTTGTGACGACGTCATGATCTACGTTAGGACAACGTAAAAATAGACGTGGTTTCAAAGTCCTCACAACGTCGAAATTACGTAGAAACACCACGTTGTAGCAACCTTTTTAGGAGTCTACAGATGGACGTTGTGACGACGTCAGGATCTACGTAAGAACAACGTTAAGCTGACGTTATGGCAACGTTATCACTACGTAGATTTGTTAGCTGGGTTACCGGTGTTGGCATGTTCTATCGTGCACAGTGAGCCGCATTTTATCTAATAGGGTTTCTTGTAGAGAATTCCTCCTACCAAGGTCTCTACTTGGTCCACAATTCTGCTGCATCCATGCTCCACAGCTCTACAGTTACTAATGCCCTACATGACGCCAATCACTGCCAATTACATGCAGAGACATGAATATTATAAGTATACATATTATATTATAATAGTTGTATGTACATTACATATTGCCTCAGCAGAGCAAAAAGTACGACATGCTAACACGACGGACGACGACACCAGGGTAACAGTGATTCACGTTGCTACTTCTATTGGTAACGGTAGGTTCAATTCATACAGCGACATGGGACATGACTTTACCCAACTGTACCAAGGGTGATGCTGCTAATGTTTCTATACAGCCATACTTCGATCAGGGCATGTTATTACACTATTAGCCTATCACAGGCCTATCATGTGTCCGATTACATCACTACTGCTGACAGCTGGAATGCCACTATTCCTGATCTGTCTCATAGCATGTGCACTTGGCTAAGTTAATTGTTTCTTTCCCTTGCTTGCATGGGAAGGCCGGGCAGCAATGCTTACCAAACAGTCACGCTAAATCCACTATCAGGGCTATCTCAAGAGACTTACTCTGACTCAGATTATCAGCAGTATTTCTATAATGTTTATTAAGTTTTATTATCCACTTGGTATCAATGGGTTTATTAAGTTGTTGTTTCACATTGTGTTGAAGTTTCTGGATAATACTGCACACTTGACGGTGACAATCTAATTCTTTCACGTGGCTTGACTATCAACTTCCTGCTTCACAGGTTTTTGCGTAGTAAATAATGGCCCGGTGCAGAGCGTTCGTGGCATATAAACTCATGAGGGCGTTAGCCCGAGCAGAGTTTATTGCCATAACGCGAGGCAATCGGGGTCATTATTTGCCTTGCACTCCCGCGGAACACTCTATTTATAAAATAATTGTATATATGCATTTTTAAGGTGTATTTTGTTGATTTATACCACATGATCAAAATATATCAGTGAAATATTCCCAATACACTCATGACTGACTCGAAAGGAAAATGTTTCAAACTAAATACTGTATTCCATACACAAAGTAGACAAAAAATGGTACCTATACATACATATGTATATATAATACAAGAAAGAATATCAATACAGCCATGACAAAGCAGAATGAACACTCATCGGTACGGAACCTCGGTAGCTCCATTGGTAAAGGCGCTGCTCTATGATATAGAGGTAATGGTTCAAATCCCACTTTCGTTACTTACAAAATTTTCATTTCTAATTTGACAAAATTTCCAAATTTTACAAGTTCATTTGTTTCCGTAGGTTGAATATCTCATAACTGACCATGGTGATTATGAGATAACCAACCTGCGTAAATGGGGGTTATGGCATATAACCTGCAATTCAAACAAAAGAAATAACTTCCCAAGGGGTGTAAAATTAAATACTACTTCTTGATGGCTTACGGGTTCATGACGCAGCCTTAGACCATTCTACCGGAGTATGATCCTATGGGGGTCTACTCGTAGTCATTTGGTTTTCCGTTGCTTCCCTATAGCTGGTGTGACCACTCGATCACTACTTTAGAGGAACAGGCTTCAATCGGGAGTGACTTCTTCTGCTTACCTCAAGTTGCTACTCTATCCCTACTTCTATAATAATCCTACCCCTAGCATTATCAGCCCTAACCCTAGGACTACAACTTTCAACGTAGGGTTACAACCCTAACCATAGGTTTCAAACTTACCTAAGTTTAGTACCGTAATTCTTCCTTAATTTCGCCCCCTCTATAAGTTCGCCCACGTAAGATCATCTGACAGCCTTATTTCAAAATAGCTTTCAAAATTACGACAGTGTGCAAGAAGTTCAGTATTGACAAATCAAAAGTTCGACCACATTCCAAATTTTGAAAAAAATGTATCTACAGTTACGATATACAATCATTTTGTGATTTGTTTTCAGTAAGATTGATATGATAAAACGCGTATTTTTTATTACAACAATTTTGGGAAAAGTTTTAACTAAATCACGCTTGTCTTGTACCGATAAATGATTTATTTTCACACTTCTCAATGTATTCACTTACTGTACTTATGAATGCCTTTACCAAGAATGTTGTTACATCTTATCATATCATTTAGCTCATCTGGCCTGAAAGGCCCGATGGGCTTATGGCATGGGATGTCGTCCGTCCGTCCGTCCGTCCGTCCGTCTGTCCGTCCGTCCGTCCGTAAACTTTTCGCTTTTTCGACTTCTTCTCCAGAACCAATGACTCCAGAGAGCTGACATTGAATGTACAGACTCCTTGGCTGAAGGGGATACTAAATTGTAAATTTGGTGACCCTGTGACCCCAAATGTGGGTCACAGGGGTCATAACCTTAAAAGCTATTTTCATCTTCTTCTCCAGAACCAATGACTCCAGAGAGCTGAAATTTTATGTACAGACTCCTTGGCTGAAAGGGATTCTAAATTGTAGATTTGGTGACCCTGTGACCCCAAGTGTGGCTCACATGGGTCATTACCAAAAAAAAACTATTTTCATCTTCTTCTCCAGTCCCAATGAACGTAGAGAGCTGAAATTTTATGTACATACTCCTTGACTGAAGGGGATTCTAAATTGTAAATTTGGTGACAGTGAGACCCCAAATATTGGGTCACAGAGGCAATGACCTAAAATGCTATTTTCATCTTCATCTCCAGTCCCAATGGCTCTAGCGAGCTGAAATTTTATGTACAGACTCCTTGGCTGTAAGGGATTCTAAATTGTAAATTTGGTGAGTCTGTGACCCCAAATATGGGTCACAGGGATCATAACCTAAAAGCCTATTTCAGTTTACAGCATCTTTCTGAGATTATATGTGCACTTCAATCAGTAAGTATGTAAGGGAGGTAATTTTAAAGAAAACAGCTGAGTTAAAGGCATTTCATCTTTCTGGTGTGAGAGTTCTAACATGTGCTTTGAGAATATAATATGTCTGATGAAAAAGAGATATTTAGAATTAAAAACTTAGAATTGGAGGTCTAACAATAATTATAAGTCATATTTTATCTTTGTCTCACATTTCACATATGAGTAATTATTTGTATTTTGCAAGTGAATTTGCTGATAAAGATACACAAGTCTAAAAGTATTCTAAAGACTTAATACAGAATCTTTTATTAAATCTAATATTATGTTCTTTGTAATTTAAGAGTAAATAATGGAGTTTTTTAATATCTCATGATATTGTGTAATTATTTGGAGAATTAATTAATTAATTTATGAGAATTTGGTATACCTTATTTATATCATATTTTATACTTTATAACTGATTTAGTTTTCTATTAACTTTGCAGTTAATTTTATTCAATAGGAACAAGAAATGAGATAGATGTCTACATCATGGACATGTTTAATGTGAATCTATTTGAAATGAGAACTATTGAATACCCTTTGAAGGAATAACTTGAAGAGGAATAAAATTCATTTTACATGAGATATGTGAACTGAATATGACTAGTGATGACTGGTGATAACATAGGACTATGAAAGAAGTAGCTATATGAGATTGTGACATCACACCTATTTTCATCATCTTCTCCAGTACAGAAAAATAATTAATTGTAGGAAAAACTGCATCTAACATATAAATTTTACTGGCTGTGAGTCCAGTGTCTGCATGTTATGTAATTGCATTGTGTTGACCTCTTCCTGGCAGAAGAATGAAAACTGATAGTTACACAGAGGTTTCAGGTTACTTCAAACTTCTGTGCAGCACTGTGTTATCATAGACTGTGCGTGAGACTGCTTTAGTCTTCCACTGACTCTAAAAAAGAATTTATTCATAGAATATCACCATTTTATCAAATATTGAAAAGGAGCCTATAAGAAATGGTGAAAAGAATTTACTAAAAAAAATTCACCAATTTATTAAGTATTGAAATGGAGCCTATGAGAAATGGGATTTTCAAAAACTGAAGCTCCTATTCATTATGTAATAAATGTTGGTATTGCCATAATGCAATTAAGAATTAAAACAATATAATGCAAAGGTGTATGATATTCATAACGAATGTTGATTTATGTGTAACCAATTTTGATAATAATTAGCAGGGGTCATGACCTAAAAAGGTTTTTTTCATTTTCTTCTACAGCCCCAGGCCATTATTTCAACAGTGGTGAATTGTATGCAAAGAATTGTACCCGGTATATTCATTATTATATAATGTGTGTACGATCTTAAAAAATAGTATGATCTCTCCACCACATTATTATATGTTTGATACCAGCAATTTATTTCCAAGCTTTGTGTTGCTCTTTCAACACATATATATAGCAGATTGGCAAAGTTATGGTAACAAAATATTTTTAAACTGCTTTAATCGTTCACTACCTAGATTCTTATTACTACATTCCATTATCTGACCATTGCTATAAAGTCCACTCCATAACATACCCCACTTATTATCTCCTGATGAGCTACAGAGGCCATGGCTCTATTTTTCGTAAATGAAAAGGCAGCAATCACTTCCGTGTGAGGCTATAAATATATATCACTTAGACTGTCAACACAGTAATGCTACACTTTGAATTGAGTTTGTATTGAATTTTCTGATTGGCTAAGAAAAGGGAACTCCTAAAGTTAACCAATGATAATGCTTATAACATCTGGATGTTTGCTGGGGAGACTTGAAACAGTCAATTGACCTAGTTCCTTAAAGTATGCAGTGGAATCACTGGAATTGTCTATTATGGAGAAGGGATGACTCACCGGGGATATTGTTTTGCATTTCCATTTTGGTAAGTCAACTTATCAAATGATTAATTATACTGTTGGAATATTATGACAGATGTTAGCTCATACTTACAAATATATTTCAGTTTTAAAAATCTGAATGTATAATAAATTGTTTCAAAGTTATGTGACTTGTTAATCCCTACATATAAATAGACTCAACCAAACACCCAGAGAGACGACTGAAGAGGTTACCGGTAATTGATTTTAGTCCACTGTCGTAGATAATCAGAATCATTTATGTTGAGGTATATGTTTCAAAATATAAATTATAATTAATTTGCATACATAAAGCCTTTCAAAAGTAATAGAATTATTCAGCTGGCATTGTTTATGTTTATAAGTTCTTGCAAACCAAGCTGGTTGATATATTCTGCGTAATTGATCGTCACAATGGCGTTTCAGAAAAAGTTGACAGAGAAAATATGCTTCCTAACTTGACTTTTATAGTAACAGACACTGGTTCATATTATAATTTATTTATGAATTTTACACATAGGACTCTGAACTAATGCAATAATAGTTAGGATTGGTGTATTGTTTTTCTCAGTTCTAGGTGATACGCTTGCCAGAAGGGAATTCCGTAATGACGATAGTCTGCTTTGATTGGTTTATACTAATATAGCAACCAATCAGATTGTACTTCCTTTGAAAACAAGTGGACAGCCAGCGATGCGAGACATGCACGCTAAAGCTAAATTATGATTCATATCATTTCAAATTTCCTGATTTATTTTGTCAATTGTAAGAACATAACAATTCAACTCCAGGTTATTATTGTTTTAATTCATGGTACACAATTTAAAACCCAAATGCCATTCAAATATCACAGAAACAATAAATTGAGAATCGTGGCTTCGCCGATCGTAACGTGTTTCCTGAAAAACAAAGACGGTATATTAGTGCATTATATGAATATAATTACCATATACAAACATAATTAAAAGTTTTTGGTAAAAAATATTTACGAAGTGTGTAACATTTTTTTTCAAATTGGTTTTAAACATTTATATGAAAATCTAAAATTTCGACAACGATGGCGCACAAACGATGGTGATAATTTCGAATGTGAACATTTCGTTAAAATATTTGGAAAATTTGAGGGTCGAAATAATGGAAGAATTACGGTATTATTTGCTATATGAAGCAGCTGTTGGAGTTATCATAACCCTAATCTTAGGCACAAAAAAAACCCTAACCCAAGGTTTACTGTCCATAACCTAGACTTACTCCTAGATTTAACCTAGCATTTCTATGCTTTTAGCGGTCGATTCTCTGAGTCATTTGGCTTACCCTTTTTTAGCTCATCAGGCCTGAAAGGCCCGTTTGGCTTATGGCATGGCATGGTGTCCGGCGTCCGTCCGTCCGTCCATCCGTCCATCCGTCCGTAAACTTTCAACTTCTTCTCCAGAACCAATGACTCCACAGAGCTGAACTTTTATGTGCAGACTCCTTGGCCAATGGGGATTCTAAATTGTAGATTTCGTGACCCCATGACCCCAAATGGGGTCACACATCCTTAAAAACCTATTTTCATCTTCTTCTCCAGTTCCAAAAGGTCTAGAGAGCTGAAAAGTTGTGTACAGACTCCTTGGCCAATGGGGATTCTCAAGTGTAGATTTCGTGACCCCTTGACCCCAAATGGGGTCACATGCTGAAACACCTATTTTCATCTTCTTCTCCAGTTCCAAATGGTCTAGAGAGCTGAAAAGTTGTGTGTAGTTCAAGATCAAACGAACAAACTATAGTCTCCATGTAACAACGATGTTATTCAGAAAATGTTAGCTTTCTATAGCTACTGGTTTTGGAGAAGATTGTTTTAGGTACAATGCTTGCCAAGTCAATATTTGAGGGGTCAGGACCATATGTTCAAACTTTGATCCCTTAAGTGCAAGGTAACTCTCAACAGAATTTCAGTTTTGGGGGTGCAGCAGTTTTTGAGGCAAAGATTAAAATATCAAATGTGAACAGAAGCTTGACACCGGTTACTTATGAGCCTGATGGGCTAAAATACAGAAAGTGTTCCCCATTCTTCAAATATCGACATCGAGGGTGTGAGTTCGAATCCCGCATGGGACTCGGCCCAAAAAAGTACAAAAGTTTGTACTATTGAAGGTAGTGTTATCCCAAATATAACCATGTTATGTTTGTTCACTATCTAAATGGCATGTATTTCTTATATTTCAGATGTATGACAGTAGTTAAATATTTGCAAAAATCAAGTAATTTTCAAAGGTTTCAAAAGTTATAATAGGTTTTGTATTTTATTTGTATCATATTTATAACTGCATCATTCATATTGGCCATTATATTCATTCAAATGTTATCAATTTGACTCTTTTAACATTATAACTTGCCACCAATTGCTGCAACATTGCCTTAGTTGATTTTATTTGACTTTCATTTATTGTAAGGATCACATTGACAGATTTTGTGAAAAGTTTAATCCTTATTTGTACTTATCTGAACAAATGTTGATGATTATCTTGATTTTTAGCTCATCTGGCCTGAAAGGCCTGATGGGCTTATGGCATGCATGGTGTCCGGCGTCCGTCTGTAAACTCTATGCATTTTCTTCTTCTTCTCCAGAACCACTTGGTCTAGGGAGCTGAAATTTTGTGTACATACTCCTTGGCCAATGGGGATTCTAAATTATGAAATTGGTGACCCTTTGACTCTAAATATGGTCACAGGGTTCACGGCTTTAAAAACACATTTTCATCTTCTCTCAAGTACCAAAGGTCTACAAAGCTGAAATGTTGTGTACAGACTCCTTGGCCAATGGGGATTCTAAATTGTAGATTTGGCAAACATGTGAACACAATATGGGCCATAGCCTAAAAAAACCTGTTGTAATAAGGTTTGAACTCTTCAGATTTTATGTGTGCTTCATTGAATTGTTATCCCTTAAAATATAAAAGACCTGAGAGAGAGAGTCATCTCATCTTTTTCATGTGAGAGTTCTAACATGTGGAGAAATGCAGAAGTTGAGAAAAGAATAATTTTGCAGTTAATCTTAGTCAGAAGGAATGTGAAATATATGTCGATTAATGTCTACATTATAGACATGTTTGATGTAATCAATGTGAAATGAGAACTGATGAATAGCCTATGAACTGAATATTGTGACAGGTGGCAAAGGCATAGATTGAAGAGGAGTTAAGAATTTTTGTATTTTACATGATATATGTGAACTGAATATGACTGGTGATAAAATGATAAGATAAGACATTAAAAGTAGCTACATGAGATCGTGACACCACATCTTCTTCTCCAGTACAGAAAAATATTTAAGTGTGGGGAAAACAACAAATAAAATATATAATTCACTGGCTGTGAGTCGAGGGTCTGCAATTGCATTGTGTTGACCTGGGCAGTGACCACTCCCTGGTAGAGAGATGCAAACAGTAGCTGTCATTGCTAATACACAGAGGTTTCAGGTTACAGTTACAGTCTGTGTATGAGGCTGGTTTAGTCTTAGACTCAGATGCTCAAGAGAATTTATTCATTTTTATTTTATCAAATATTGAAAAGGAGCCTATGAGACTCGACATTTTCAGAAGCATATTAGGGCTACTGTACATCATGTAATGAGTGTTGATATTTCCAGTATACAAATAAGGACTATATATAATATCTTTGTGAATGTGGATTAATGTGTAACCAATTTTGTTAATATATAGTTTGATGACTGGGCAATGCCTTATTATGTGATCTCGAATCTTTTCCTCAGAGATACTGAATAACATAATTCCTGATGAGCTTCAGAGCCAATGGCTCTATTTTTCTTCATTATAAGTTATTCTAACTCTTTTGCAATGTTCTTCTTTATACTTAGATATGATGTTAGTGAATATAGTTAATAAACAAGTGAAATACATGAAAAAGCAAGATTTTGGTATAACATTTTCCTTATTCATAATATATACAAAACATTGTTGTGTTCATAATGAAGAAGTTGTGATACAGAAATCGTGTTTTTCTGATTCTTAATAAGCTGAGAACTGCTCATTATAGATTTAATGTTTCTATCCATATTTGTGCATTAAAAATAACAAAGAAAAGAAGAAAGAAATGACAATAAATAAAAAGAACATAAACATTGATCTATTGTGACCTGACATTTTTAAACAATGTCATTAAAAAATCTAAATTGGTAACTAAGACTGGATGTTGTCAGCTGATTAATTGCACTCACTCACTTGACTTTATAACCCTATACTGTATAGTGACTTTTAATGTGAATCTATTAAAATATACCAAACAGAAACAAAAGCCTTGAATATTAACTACCTGTATGAAAACAACTGTCAGTTCAATTTTCCTACTTTTGTTCCATGAATAACAATTAACAAGGGAGAGAACTCTTGTTTTGTTTTCAATATCAAACAGTCTATGGTTTTTTTTTATAAAGTGCGTTACAACAATTTGTCAGGCCCTCTTTCAAGTCTGTAACAAAGACGTTTTATTACTGTCTATTTTTTAATGACACTCCCCAACCCTTTGTAATTTTTTCCTGACCCTTCTTTTGTGACTATATTTTTTCCTGACTCTTCCTTTGTGACTGTATTTTGTCATGACCCTTCCTTTGTGACTATATTTTGTCCTGACCCTTCCTTTGTGACTATATTTTGTCCTGACCCTTCCTTTGTGACTATATTTTGTCCTGACCCTTCCTTTGTGACTATATTTTGTCATGACCCTTCCTTTGTGACTATATTTTGTCATGACCCTTCCTTTGTGACTACATTTTGTCATGACCCTTCCTTTGTGACTATATTTTGTCATGACCCTTCCTTTGTGACTATATTACAATTATTTATATAAATAAAGCACAAACCCTCTTAAATATGTGTTACTATTCAAAATAGTCAATAGAGACGTGTGAAATTTTCTATGTCCAATGTTTTCGGAGGCTAAAAAATTACAGTTGTCTGCCCCTCATTTTTGTTAAAACCTGGAAACAAAAGACCTGAGGCGTGGGTATAAAACTGACGCTGGCGGAAACCAGAAACAAATTCTTTTTTTGGAGGGGGGCCTAAACAGATTCCTCTGCCAGTAGGCTTCAGACGTAGACGCAGGGACATTGTCGCGCAGTGTTTGACGACCGACACACCTTTGTTTTGTTGGAGCAATGTCATATTTGCTTGCCATGTCGGATGCCTCACTGAAGAGCTCCGTCCATACAGACTCGTCTTCATGAATTTCTCGCAAACTGCTGATGACAACAGAAGCCTCGCTTGAAGCACGGATCAGATCTATTGTCGACGATTGCAACATGAGAGAAAGATGAACTGTACGTGTACTGGATGATATGTTCAATCACAACAAGGCCAATGATTAAATGAAAAGATTGAATGGAACATCTGAGGGATCTTGCCCTAGAGTCGCCATCCTGTTCAAGGGCAGTCAAACTTTCAACTATAACATCAAATGATGCCTTGAAAGTGGATAACAAGCCCGCACGACTTGCCCAACAAGTTTCATACAGTTTAGTTATCTTTTGCTTTTTCCCCATTCCTGGGCATTCTCATTTGATTCCAGCTCCTTTGTGTATGCTAACAGACTTTTGGTCGAATAAGAAAAGGCAAAGGCGATGGGTTTGTACTGTTGACATGATATTCTTGACGGATGTTATGAAGAAACTATGAACCAAGGCCAGATTCAAGCAATGAGACTTGCCATGAACATAGAAAGCATCAGGATACTGACGTCTAATGATGTCTTGGACACCATTCAAATCGCCACTCATGTTTGATGCACTGTCATAACCTTGCCCCCTCATATAGCCTTTCTGTAGTCTATATTTGTCTAGTTCTGATAGAAAGGATTCGGCTAAGGGAGCCGCCCTTGTGTTTAAAGCCTCAGTGAAACCTAAAAATGATTCTTTGAGAGTAGTTTGACCCTGATCGTTTACAGAAATGTGTCGAACAGAGATAGAAATTTGTTTCGGTTGAGGAATATGTTGCCTCGTCAGCAATGAGTGAAAAGCATTTCTGCAAATTACAGTTATTTACCGACTGTTTTCTCACTTGTGACACACACATATCACGAAGCTCATTTTGAATGGCTGATGATAAGTATTTGTTTCTAATTGTGCTGTGGTGCAAATGCCTGTTCAATGCACGATACTGCAAGAGAGCTACACAATTGCTTTTCTCATCATCATGACCTCTGATTGCAATATTCTTCGGCACAAAAAAAGTGTCTCATTTAGTGTTTAGAATTAGAATTGCACGGTTTCTTTCAACTGTTTCTTTGTGCGCATTGGAAAGTTGACAACACATATCATCCTGTTTATTACTGACTACCGTTCTATAGTTCAAAGATTTATCAGTACAAAAATGATGTGAATAAAGTTTTGTATGCCTCTTGAGAAGTGTCCCTATATTCGCCCAATCGTGAATGTACAGGTAACAAATGCACCTTTTTGGCTTTCACTTCCGAAAAGAGCACATGGTAAGCAAATGACACCATCTATGGAAGGAGAATATTGGAGCCAATAATTGTGATCAAGATGTGTTGGTTTAAATTTCCGTTTCACACCTCTTATGTCCGTTAACGGGTATTTCAATGTTTTTCACAGCCCTGACATTGGTTGAATCTTAATTGCTCAGCAGAGCAGATTTTAGTTGCTTTCCTGTATACAAGCCAAAAGTGGTACCAGAGAAACTGTCCGATGGTTTCTGTGAATCAGAAAGCAATGAAGGTTTACAAGTCCAGCCATCTTCCCCAATAGAGCTCAAAGAATTATTTTTGGAATTCGAAGACTGAACCTCTGTTTTCGACTGTAAATTTACAAAAAAAAGAATAAATTTTGGTACAATATGATCTTCACTCTTAAATTTTTTACTCATGATGTCCGAACTAGTTTACTCAAAATGATTAATGGTCTATACTGCTGTGCAATTTCCTAAACACTGATTTTCTCACACACTGAGAAGATAAAATTAGACTTAAACCACCGTGACAAAAAGGCGCTGCCATAAATGTTTTGTCTAACACAAGCTTGAAACGCTGATGCTAAACGACTAAATATAAAAAAATTGACACTTCTATAAACATTGCTACACTAGTCATCATCAAATGATTGGTTAAGATTGTGTTCTGCAAATACTATTGCTATCTGACGAATGTCAACAATAAATTACAGAAAAAAATAAATAAAACGTCAAATTAAATTTATTTAAAAAATGATTTTTTTTTTAATTTCAAAGTTAAAGCACTTGCTTTTTGTGTTACATGGTAGTTACGCCTCTGGTTGTGTCACTGCAGAGCAGCAATGAGTGAGAGGTTGAATAGCTCATCTGGGAGGAGGCTTAATTGGACTAGTAAACTGAAGGAAGGGATATGGCTTTGTGTATTAGTTATCTACATGTCTGCAGTACACCTTTAAGTGTGGTAACTTTAGAAGAAACTATATTTTATTGATCATGATTGAGGGAATATATCTACACCATTTGAAATCATTGCAGGAATTGTGATATTTGGACAACCAATTTCTGCCAAATTTAGTCATGTTTTTCTTGATGAGCTACAAAGCCCATGGCCCTTTTTTGTTAAGGTCATGTCAAGGGATTGTACTTTATCTGGAGAACAATATATTTCCGACTTGAACATAAAAATAGATACCCTGATGAGCTACAGAGCCCATGGCTCTATTTTTATATCATTGTATATTGTGTCCTCAATGCCATATATAAATCGCACATGCATGCTTATAATTAGAAAATCTGAAATAAAGACTATCTTTAAATTGTTATAGAAACCCTTCCTGATGTGATAGAAAATTGATTTAAGGTGTCAGATACATATCAAACATTTGTTTATAGAAGTCGCGACTAGATCCAATAAAATGGTTGAACATTTTGCCAAACATCTCGCAAAATCGGTATAGGAATAGCTGTCTGAATAATTGCACAGGCCGTTTCAATTAGTGTCAAAGCCACAATTCCGCGATGAGCTAGGGATTCCAAATATTCCCCCATGGGGCTAAAAGGAGTAATTATATTATACAGCAACTTGAAGGTTAAAGAGCCATCAATAATGTTGATGAACATATAGGAAAATTGCCAAAAATCTATCTCCTTGAAATATATACACTTAATTTTTCACAGATTTTTTTGGACCCAAAATAAGCCGAGAAATTGCACTTATTAGTAAAGGTCTTTTCCAATCTAAATATAGATCCAGTCTATTACTTTCTAGCGCAAAGCATTGTGGTCTAGCTAGCACACTGTATACAAAGACACGAAAGACTAACAAAGTTTATGAGCAATGAAAGAAATTGAAATATATAGTTTTTTAGTGGTTATTTATTTACCATTTAATTTAATTAAATATTTGCTATAGATATTGGAATAATTGTCATAATTTGCTCGTCTTACCTCAATAAAAAGTAAATTAAACAATAATTTATAAAGCAATCGTCACATTCAGTAATCTGTGACAAGGTTAACTTGCAAGATAAGCACCTGCACCACGTGGGTTGTTATGACGACATGCGCTAGAGACGAGCCTGCATGCTTCGGAAACGCTTGCTCCTGTGTAGTACGTTTTATGCAATATAGGGAATTCTGTTTATATGACGTCAGATACCCTAAACACGCGTTACTCGAAGAGGTACTTCTCTTTGGAACCAAATTGCATTACATTGTCGCGATATGAACATTATTTATCACATGTCATGTGTAGATAAAAGATTTCTCTTGTAATTGACGTTATAAGTATATTTTCCACATTTTTTTTAATTTGAAACACTTACATCCTTGATGGCTCTTTAAGGTTTCATCTAGGGTATCAAAAGTTTGTACATATTAGGAAGACTGAAATTTGTGCGAAGATAAATCAAAAGATAATCATTCAGCTATTTAGAAATAATTTCACGTGTTGTTTTGGTTATGTTTATTTAAAGAGTTTATGTGACTGTGAGTACATTTGAATAAGGTTACTGTGAATTAAGATTCTTCTTCAGAAATGACACAGCCTGCTCCACCAGTAGTTGGGAAAGTGAGTCACCACACAATAGAGCTATACTGGGAGGATGCATACAAGACTGGGATGGAGAGGGCTGGAGGTTGCAGGATACTAGTGTGTCTCCAGGAGCTAGACAGACACAGTCAGTGGGGAACTGTCTACACGTGAGTACAGTTCTTACTTCATCTATGATAAGAGGACAAATGCAGAAAATTCTCTGTATCTAACGCCACATACAAAAGAGTAATATCACAATGACACATCAGACCATATTGCCCCAAGACTATATATTGGTGCAAAAAGCCTAACAAACGTTGGCACTGAACCGTAAAGAAGCATAATAGATACCCATGTATTACTCAACCTTATCTGTTGAAGTTGGTTTTGTTCTCTTGTTCTATCCATTAACAGTTAACAACTTTGGTAACTGTTACTTTCATATAATTATGTCTCTGACTTCATAGTTAGCGGGTGTATACAAAGTTCATTATGTCCACTTAATGGTCATCCATCCTAAAATAATGTCTGGAACATGTAAATTCCAAAACAACACATGCTTACTTCACCAAATTGAAATCCATGTCAAAAATAAATAAATTTGGTAGGACCTACATATGAATTTTTAAAGGCATTGTAGCATTTTTTTAGCTCATTAGGCCAGATGGGCTTATGGCATGGGCTGTCATCTGTGAACTTTTCACATTTACGACTTTTCCTCCAAAACTGCTGCACTCTCAAAGCTCAAAGTTTGTGGGAATGTTCCTTGCATGTAGGGATCTAGTAGTTGCATAGTTTGTACATTTGGTACTGACCCCACCTCAAATATTCGCGTGGCAGGTAGTTTTCCGAAAACTTAAACGATATCTTCTCCAAAACCAGTTGGCATAGGAAGCTGAAATTTTCAGAATAACACCTTTATTACATGTAGATTCAAGTTTGCTCATTGTCCCCCGCCGCCACGAAGCGAAGAGCAGGTGATTTAGTTTTCAGCTATGTATGTACGTACGTCCGGCCATCCCGTTTCTTGTTAGTGCAATATCTCATGAACTGCTGCACCTAGACTTTTCAAATTTGGTACCAGTCTTCATTGGGGGAATACGAAGACACCACTTGATTTTAGTGACCATGACCTCACTACGAGACTCTAATATTCTTTTTCAGAAGAGATCCTCCATGAGGTACTTATTGCATAACAATCCTTATTTTTAGAATATGACAGGTTGTAACTATTTTTTCTACATAAAAAAACTATTAAAAACTGAAAAATCATATGTATGAACCACCCCTCGTGAACCCCAACCCTGGCAATGCCACTTTTCAATCTGTCATTGCAGTCAACGGACAGGATTAAAGTTTTGTGAAGATTTAGCGATATAATTTCTCTATTCAAGACGATGGCACAGAAAGAACCTGAATATGTGGTAACTTCTAACATTATCTTCGCTAATTTGTAACTTTGCTTCTCTTTGCGGACCTCATGTAGCGGGAAAGCCGCTCCAAGATGGTGGCCATCTTTCTCATAGTCAATTTCTTTCTTTGATGATCGTTGCAGATGGTTCATCTGGGCTTTTTCACATTATATATATGAGGTTCTTGATACCTTCTCCTGGACTTTTGGATCTGCAAGGCCTTCACCCCCAAGGCTAAGTCTCGCTGGGAGAAGGACCTCAAGTTCTATGCCGAGGCTCTCAGGGAGGGTCGGGACATAACCAAGTTAGATCCCAGATCTAAACAAGCTTCAGCTAAAAAAGCCAAGCATGGTAAAAAGGTAAAGGTTAAGGCTCTGGTGCCGTCTACCTCCTCTGCTAGAACAGACATCGATGAAGAATCATCCGAGTCTGACTCTAGGGAGGAGGAGCAGCAGCCTCCAACCAGGGAGCAAGCTCCCCCAAACACCCCACTGAATGTTACACAACTAACTACCACTACAACACAACCTAACCTTGACATAGCACATATCGCATCACAAATAACCATGCAGATGAAGGCGATGATTGACTGCGATCTTGGGGCTCCGTACGGAGTTCCGGACATCCAGTCGGGAGCCGACCTCGGCTTCTTCCAAGTCTCTGGCCGGTTCAGCGTCGAGGCCCAGGCCAATCCCAAGCTCTCCCACACACCTGTCGCCGGGCAAATACCATCTGGGAACCAGCTGACCCCGGAATCTTGGATACATCTTGCAGGAGATGGTCATCACGGGCAGCCCCACTCACAAGGGAATAATCCTCCCCCTGCATTTGGCCAGGACCAGCAACCAGGTTTGCCCCCTGCCCAAGGCGTCGAGACCACCACTCGCAGATCTGCCTATGGACCCCAAGACCTCCTCCGTGACTCTAGTTGCGGGGGACCAACTTGGGTCTACTCCTCAGACTCGGGTCTCGGGACAGCCAGCAGTAGCTGACCTCTCGCCTCATGGTTCCTCTCGATTCCTTTTCTCTGGTCGACTCCAACACTGGCTCCCAAGAGACTCCGTGTTGTCTGAGCGCACATGAGTTGAGGAGATGGAGGTGGACAATGCGGTAACAGTCTCAGCTACCGCTGTGATCAAGCAACCTCGAGATAAAATCTCTGGCATTGCTGCCCCGGTTCCCGAGCCTTAGGACGAAGACTACTGTTTGCCGGTAGAGGCCATCGCTAAAAGCAAAGCTCCTCGAGCTCCATAATATGGAAGGGGATTTGTGCCAAAAATGAAGACATGTTGACTTGTAACTTGTAAAGTGTAACATGTCGTTCTCAACCATACAAGTCTCGAAAAGACAAGTACAATCATGCAAAACTAACATTTTAATTCTGTCAATCGTAACTTCGCATTCTCAACTTACAAAGTTGAAATGTAATTCTAGAAATCGTCAAAGTCGAAAAGTCAATTTGTCATTTTTAATTATTAAATCTAAATAATATGCACATTTTGTAATGTTACAAGTTACGTTTGACAAATGAAAAATGGAAAATGAGGAGTTGCAAAGTCAGCTTTGTAAAAAGGACTTTTGCATTTCGAGACTGACATGACTTGCATAGTTGCGAATGCAATGTTTCAAATTACATCTCTACATGAATTCGCATTGACCATATTTGGAAGTTTCCCTAACATTGCCGATGTTTTCCGAGGACGAGAGACATTTGCGAAAAAACGAGACCTCCCTTGCCGCTGTCCCAGATGGGGAATCCCTTAGTCTATTTTGAGCCCAACGCTGGACGAATTGACCACGCCCCCTGAAAATCAAGGGACGTAACTCTTGTTATGTCCTACAAACAAATGCACGTTGTTAGTTCACGGAGCGCTACTGTCACTTACATTCTGTTTGATAGTGTCGCTTAGTAATTAAATGCCAAACGAAAATAACAATTGAAAATTAATATTTTAATTATAATTAGGTATTCTAATTATCATTTCAATGCGGAATGCGAATGCGGAAGTAATGTAAATGTGGGATGACACTGACAGACATAAAGGATCGCATAGCTTGAATGGCATTGAAGCTATAATAAATGTATCCGATCCGTTATCATAAAACTTATTTCACTTACATATAAAACTGCAGATTTACAAACCATATATAGACATCCTACACCCGAAAAAAATAATTACTTTCTGTGGGTTCATTTACACATTATCTTCTCTCAGTTCAATCATGTCAACATTCACTTGTTTATACTCCAATTTTACTTGTATTCAGTAAAGTCTTTTGCATTCAGAAATGAATATCCAAGTTTTGATAAAGAAAATCCTGATATTGAAAGTATATACACGTTAGTGGGGAAGAAATTGAAAGAAATACATAAGCCAGTGTTGATAACTTTATTATTAATTTTAAAATATTTTAAATGTACCACAAAGCAATGATCTAAATCAGGGAACTTCATATACTTATTTTTTTTAAAAATAAAAAATGCATTGCACTTTGATTATAATTGAAAACTGTTCTGAATGTCAATACGTCTTATTCTTACAGACAAATAATCAAGGGGAAATGTTCTTTAGCTGAGTTGAATTTATCTCTTTTATTTATTTTACAAACTTTTCTCAACTAGTTTAAATTATTTATTGGTTTTGAATATGTTAATTTATCTATGAAAGTATGAAATGTAAATCATAAGCCTAGATCTGTTTTTCCACACTTTAAACAATAAACATTCAACTTCTACATGCCAAAATATGAAAATAGTTATGAATATAGAATGCAAGCTGAAAATAGAATTGTATCACTGGTAATTTCAGAAATATAATTGCACTGTTGAATTAAAAAATTTAATCGATTGTAACATATACAGGATATAAAAAAAAAAAGAAAAAAAAGTACAATTTCACTAAAATGGCCATTCATGAATACATTGCGTATTGTTTTCAATAAATCAAATATGTGTTTTATTAATTCATATATGAAACAATGATAATTTTTATTTAGATAATAGTTCCGATAATTTATGTTTTACAACAATATGTCTCCCCTAAACATATGTATTTGCCGTGTCTATTAACACTTTTGTTTGTTAGTCATTAATGTAACAAACTCATTGTAGTAGAAATATATATCAAATAATTCATTTAAAAGTTCAAAGAAAAAAATGTTAATTCAATTAATGTGTTGTCAAGGAAAATCACAACACAATCCGGCTAGAAGTTGCAGAATGGGCTTCTTTATACACATATTTCAAGGATTAGTGTGTTTGAAACGTCCAGAAACTGTACTAAGAGTATGACATTTTAGATGTTCAGTATATATTTATAAATAGAGCGATCTACACAAGAGAGCTGCTGAAAATGAAAATAAGTCATTCAAATATTTGTTCTTTCTGTAAATCTGAACCAGAAAGTTTCCAATTTGCTTTCATAAATGTAATCACGTAAATGGATTTTGGGGGAATCGAAAGTTCCATGAACAATCGTCTTTTATCACCCAAAACTGGCTCCCTAAGTAGATGGTGCTTGTGTGAGATCAAGCGATATCGACAAGCGATATCTATATTGTAGATAACGCTAAAATCAAATCTTCATAATCATATTATATAATCAGTAAATGACAGTTAATTTGTAACTTTAATGAACTCGTGTTGATATATTTCCATGCGAAATTTAATTTTTTTTAACAATATTTCCAGGTTTAAAAATTGTTTCTTAGCTCTGAACATCCTTTATGTGTGTTTCACTTTTGTCTGTATACCTGTGAAATGAACTTAAGAAAACATTTGAAAATAATGTTTCATTGAGCTATACCTTACGGATTTTTAGTTCTGCCCCAGAAAGGAATCAAAGTTGCGTTTCCATGGAAACGGGGAAAACAAATACCGAACTGAGACCAGTGTTGCGACGATCCAAAAGCTGAGACAGGAAAATGACAATTATTTTGTGGACCCAAATCAAAGCAGTCCGTGACACTGACAGTAATTTAAGTTTCGAAACCACTTGAAATTACGTAAAGTTTATTTTGAAAAGTTACAAATATTTACCATCATGTATTTATTTAAAACATGTCGATAAATTATCTAACAAAAATTGAATGTGAAAAAATGTCCCGACCAACTGTTTTTTTGTGTTATTATTTTTTATTTTACAAAAGACGCAATATTGTCTTTATATTGATACAGAGTGTCTTACTTATGAAGGCATTAAACATGTAGTTTTGTATTATGCCAACTCTTTATACATGTAAAGGTATCATTATACCCGAGTATAAACTGTGCAATCCTGTATACCCTTTTACAATCAAATGCAAAAAAAAAAAAATTCAACACCCATCTGGGTCACACACAAATGTACGATTTATTACTTGACTCACACATTTTGATAAACTAACTTACTATCATAAATGGGAATACGTCCTCCTTAAAAAATCTTTGGGGAAAAAATTGGAGGTCATGATTACACATTAAATATGTGCTCGACCATCGGGCTCACAACAGAAATTACCGCGTCTCGAGCGTTCGGGCGGGCAGTTAGTTCCTCCACAGTAAAATGCGATGGTCCCCTATAATGGTTTAGTCAATGTGCTTTTGTCAACAGTATGCTAATAATTGGAAAACTAGTATGCAACTTTCAAATATGTGTTAGTAGTTGCTGGGAGATGCTTGCCAAGGGAGAAGTCATTGTTGAACATTGTGTTTATCGGATCGGGATTATTCGGTCCTTTCCGCTAATTTCCGTAATATTCCAAATATGGTCAATGCGAAATCGTGACTTTGCAACTCCTCATTTTCCATTTTTAATTTGTCAAACGTAAGTTGTAACATTACACAATGTGTATATTATTTAGATTTAATAATTAAAAATGACAAGTTGACTTTTCGACTTTGACGATTTCTAGAATTACATTTCAACTTTGTAAAGTTGAGAATAGAAAGTTAAGATTGACAGGATTAAAATGTTAGTTTTGCATGATTGGATTTGTCTTTTCGAGACTTGTATGGTTGAGAACGACATGTTACACTTTACAAGTTACAAGTCAACATGTCTTTCTTTTTGGCACAAATCCCCTTCCATATCGAGCGGGGTTCTTTCTTCCTTGATTGACGCAGTGATCGAAATAACGGCCTGCCCGCCTGCCTGACGAAGTCAACTTTTCTGCCGAGCTGGCTTGAAGTTTTCTCCCCCAGCCAAACTGTCTGGCTGAATATATCAGAACTATCTGACAGCCCTCAAATAAGATAAAACTTTATTTTGAATATTACCAGCCATGTCTTCGAGATGTTCCAATAAACCCATCCAACATGGACAGATAGGCCTACAGAGAAATATTGAGCTTGTGCATCATGACCAGTAAATCGTGTGTTCACTAACTTTGACCAGTACAAAAAATTATGATTGACAATGGTAGTATACAGTCACTTATAAGATAAATAGTTGCGTTTGTAAAATTTCCGGGATTCATTGCTATTCAACACCCGCAAATTTAGTTTAAAACCGACGGCGTTAGCCGGAGGTTTTAAACGCTGAAATTTGCGGGTGTTGAATAGCAATGAATCCCGGAAATTTTACAAACGCAACTATTTATCGATATTGTAACATGACCGTTAGTTATCAGCCGTTTTGAAACGAACTCTCTTTTTGCGTACATATCTCAGAGTGGAAAGGACTTTGCGACTGTTCCACTGTTGTAAGAGGTGTGGTCAGGTCAAAACAAATGAAAATACTCGGCGTAATATGTACATTAGCAACAATTTACACATAAGCTCAAACAGTGTTACTCAACTATGTTCACTTCACAATATTCACGTATCCTTTTAGATTGCGATAAACATTTATCTACGACATCAGCACAGTAAAATACCTAGGAACAAAAATCTTAAACTTGCCCTAACCCATTGTGACAATGACGCTAGCATTGTGACGTCAAAACGGTTGATCACTATGACGTCATGCCATGGCAACGGCATTCTGTAAACACAGCAGCATGGAAGAAGGCGTCAAATTTTACTAGTTAAAAACATAGTTACATAGTTAAATAGTTACTTGAAACTAATTAATTTTGAGAGTTATTTGTGACCTATACTGCTATACACAAGTTAGAAAAGTACAATGCCACCTGTCTAATTTGAGTAAGGAGCACATATTAAGAGAAATAGAAAAAATAAATTTTGAGTCGGGCCGAATCTTGTGAACACGATGTATATGTTCGCGGTGATTCGCCCCAAGTAATTTGCGGGTATTCATTGTCATTCAACATAGGCAAATCAACCAATCAGAATCAAGGATACACCGAAATCATGTTACAATATACATTATTAGCAAAACACTTTAGAAAAATACTTCACACAAAATTATATAAATGCCTCCTAAATAGTGTCATGCATATATATATAAGAACGACCTGCATTTAAATACTTATATTGAAACTGGGCAGACCATATTGATGTTGTTATAAATCCTGTATCAAAAATGGTATGCTCCATGAGACTGTTAAAATATTTACTATGCAAAGAAACCCTAAATAAAATATATGTAATGTTTATTAGACCACATCTTGAATATGCATGCGAAGTCTGAGACGGGTGTACTCTTGAATTAACAAACAAGTTAGAACAAATTCAACTACAAGCAACTAGAAAAGTTACTGGATTACGAAAGTACACGTACATCACACACATTTCTATATTTTGAAACTGGTTCGGAAACGTTACAAGAACGTCGGAGAAAAAGAAAGCTAAGTTTGATGTATACAATTAATAATGGATTAGCTCCTCAATACCTTGCTGATCTTCTTCCTCAGAATGTAGGTTTTAAATCCAATTATGACTTAAGTAACTCCCAAAACATATCTACCCCCAATTCAAGATTGAAACATTCAAACAATTCCTTATTTCAATCAACAATATGTTCTTGGAACGTTCTACCAACCCACCATCGTCAGTTTAAAAAAGTTTCAAGATTTAAATCAAGAATTACTCATCAGCATGCGTCTGCTAGGGATGGGTATCGCTCCTAATTTCCGTATTGCAATATATTTCGATACAGACAGGCGTATTACAGACGTATTGCAATACGTCTTGCGATATATTGGTTCATTTTAAATTTTAGATATTAGATGTTCCCTTGACTAGATATAAAGGAAAGTACAAGCAGTTGAACGTCTTGTAAGTCGATATACTGACACAAAAACAGAAAACTTGTTTAGATTAAAATATACTGTGTTTGATTAATGATTATTGTTATTAAAATTCTAAAATGAGACAAATGTGATTTCTTTTTCAGAAGGGATCCTCCTTGGGGTACTTATTGCATAAAATTGGTAATTTTAGGTATATGACAGGTTGGAACTATTTTTTCCAGTTAAAAAATGATTAAAAACTAAAACAATCTTACTTTGGACCAACCCTCTAAAGTCCCCAACCCTGGTGGTTGCTATGCAGCCAAGGGCGGATAACTCTATTCTCACCATTTTTCAATCTGTCATTCCTAGGGTCCTAGAAAGAATCTGTATGTGTGGTAACTTCTACATTCTTTCAGTAGGGTCGAATGGCTTCGCATTTCAAGTTTTAACTTCGTTAATATTGTAACTTGCTTTCGCGCACATAGCGGGAAAGTCGACCCAAGATGGCGACCATGTTCTTCGATCGATGTTTTTGATCGTAGATTTTTGGTCAATCTGGGCTTTCCACTTGTTTATTACACAATTACGAGGGTTTTAGATTCATTTTCCTTTCAGATTTCGAATCGCCCTCTGGCCTGCAAGCAATTTAGTCACATTACATGTTCTATTTTTTTCAGGTAGGGGGTGTGGCCATGCTTGTTTACATTTGTAATTCGCATTTATGCCATTCGCCTCTGCTTATGTTATGCATGCATGTTTACACATAAACAACTACATTGCATTTCCCAATGTATTTCATGTATATATAATTTAAAAATTTATATATATAAATACATGTATGTTTACACTACCCGGTTCTTGAAAGGCTACTTTATTTTTAGCCGTTCAAGCCTTGTGGGCAGTGCATGGCCCCTGTGGCCAAGTGTGATGGTCATGACGAGTGCCTGAGATGCATAGCCCCTTAAACTGTTCCGTCTGCCCAGCCTTCACCCCGAATGCCCGTGGGAAGAGGTACAAAGACTTGAAGTTTTTCGCCCAGGCCCTTAGAGACGGGAAGGATATCACCAAGCTAGACCCCCCGTCTAAGGTTAATAAGCAACTTAAAAGTGTTGGTAAGAAGGTGGTTAAAAAGGCTCCGGCGCCGTCTACTTCCTCGTCTAGGTCGGACCTCGATGATTCTACATCCGAGGCCGATTTCATAATGAGGAAGAGCAGCGGTCGTCAGCCAGGGAAAAATCTATCACCCATCCAAACAACAAGCTAATCCTACACTAGCATCTAACGTTGACATGGCACACTTCACTAATCTAATTACACAGCAGATGAAGGTTATGATAGACTCAGCGGTCTCGGGGCTCCGTACAGAGTTCCGGGCCTCGGGTCTGGAGCTAACCAGGCTATGAGGGAGGGTCCCGGTCTCAGCATCGTCCAAGACACGTGATCAACCCGGGGTGCCCAGCTCCCAGGCAATGGCCTGGCGGTAGCTGACGTGTTCGCCCGGCCTTTTGTCTCCCTCCGTGATTCCTCCCTTTTCGACTCTGAGGTGGGCTCCGGCCTCTCAGAGCATACGGGGGTGGATTGCATGGAGGTGGATGAGGGTTCGGGAGGACTCGATTACGATTTCAGCTGCCACTGCGATTAGGAACCTCCGAAGCTTTATCTCGGAGGCCATCCCTGGCGTTGCTGCCCTGGTCCCCGAGCCCGAGGAATCGGACTACCGCTTAGCAGGCGAGGCCTTCGCTAAGAGCAAGGCTCCCACAGCGGGGATCCGCGTACTCTCCTCCCTAATGGATGAGGTTATCGATCCCCTCCTGTTTGGTGCGCGTACCAATGCCGACCTAGGCTACCTTACTAAGCGCTACCAGCTCGGAAAGGAAGGCTTCTTCGACGCTCCGTCAGTTTGGGATTGCGTGTACACTGCGGTCTCCTTGCATCGACCTATGGTCGCTGCCTCTTTTGGCAGGCAAGGTAGGCGGCTGCCACCCTTCACGGGGCAGGCACCTGAGCTGAAGTCGGCGTACCGGTCCTTCGAGGATCAGTACCTCAATGCGGCTCAGCATTTACAGGTTGCCGTGCACCAGGCATATCTTGCCTCTTTGCAGGACCAGCTTGCCGCGAAAGTCGAGGTTCCGGGGAATTCCTCCTCGGAGCTTCTGTGTCAGCTGAACACAGTGGGCGGTCATCTGGCTCGCGACTCCATATGGAGCGCCGCGAACCAGATGATGGGCGCAGTTGTGGGGTTGCGCCGGCTGTGGCTGTCGGTATCTAAATGGATGCCTTCAACCCAGCAGTCCCTGCTGAACCTTCCTTTCTGGGTCGGTTCTACGCTCTTTCCGGCGGCTCAGCAGGTACTTAGTGACACCGCGGACGTCGTAACGACCTGCCGAGAGACTTCTAGGTTTCTCACCATTCAGGACGCAGACGCCAAGCGCAAGCAGATGTCCGACTTGCATCCTGGTGACCAAGAAGGGCGGAGGTTTCAGACCCATACTTAACCTCAAGATCATAACCAAACTCATAGAGGTCCCATCGTTCAAGATGGAGACTCTGAGATATGTGATTTCGTCAGTGCAGGTCGGGGAGTGGCTCTCCTCCATCGACCTCCATGTTCCGATGCACCCAGACTTCAGAAAGTATCTGCGGTTTGCATTCGACGGGAAGTGTTATCAATTCAAGGTGCTAACCTTCTGAATCTCTACGGCTCCGAGGGTATTCACCAAGCTCATGCTGGTAGCAGCGCAGGTTGCCAAGTCTCAGGGCAGGTTTTGTCACCCCTACCTGGACGACTGGCTCATCAGAGCGCTTTCCCAGCTTCAGAATCACGAGTCCACCCAGGCCATACCCTGGGATGGATAGTGAACCTCAAGAAGTCGGAGCTAGCCCCATCACAGGACCTAGTCTTCCTTGGTTCCAGGTTTCAGACAGAGCCGGGGATAGTCTCCCTGGCACCGTACCGGGTTCCAAAGATCCACGGGGCTGTGAATGAGTTCCTCAGTTCTCCCTCCCACACGGCTCGGTTCTGGCTCCAGCTCTTAGGAGTCATGGCAGCAACTGTAGACGTGGTTTGGAGGTCCCGGCTCCGCATGAGACCCGTCCAACAAGCCTTGGCGCGTCTATGGTCCCACTTACGAGAAGCTGCTCGTCACTCCAGGGTGGCTCTTACCACACCTTTTATGGTGGACCAATGTTGATCACCTGACTCAGGGTTACCCCCTGCAGTCTCCGGTGCCGACACTGACAGTTCAGACCGATGCCTCCCTCACGGGATGGGGTGGGGTTCTGGGATCTCGCACGGTCTCAGGCCTGTGGTCACAGGCCGATTCTCAGCTACACATCAATGTGTTGGAACTCATGGCAGCCAGGCTGGTCTTGCAACACCTGAGGGATCAGGTGGAGGGTCAGGTGGTCCGGCTCCAATTGGACAACAGCACCGCCATGACATACATCCTCAAACAGGGCGGTACGGTCTCTCCGACCCTCCTGGAGGAAACATGATAATTCTTCGTTTGGTGCGACCAACTCGACACCACGGTCCTGCCAGTATACTTACCGGGGGTGGACAATGTCCGAGCAGACGCTCGGTCTTGCCGGATCCTTGCCCCCCACGAGTGGCTTCTGGATCAAGAGATATTCGGGACTATCTTCCAGTTATACAGGTCGTTCCAGGTGGATCTGTTTGCGTTGCCGACGAACTTTCAGATACCCCAGTTATGCTCCAGGATACCCGACCCTCGGGCTTTCTCCCAGGATGCGTTCGAACTGGATTGGACCGACAGAGTTCTGTGGGCTTTCCCACCAGTTCCTCTGATTCCCAAGGTCCTTGCCCACCTAGCCATTCAGCCTCCGCGTCTGCTGGTGCTTCTGGCACCCTTGTGGGCAGCGCAGAGTTGGTTTCCACAGGTACTCAGGATTCTAGTTATGCCACCTGCTCTGTTACTGTGTCGACCGGGAGTTCTGTCCCAGGACGGAGCCCCCAACCCCAACCCCAGGGTCCAGTGGGTGGCTTGGCCTCTGTCCGGAATCGCCTCCAAAGCAGCGGTATTCCTGCACAAGTTGCAGACACAATATTGGCTTCAAGGGTCTTTAGGCCTGTAAGGGCGGCCTTAGTCCGTCAGGTTAATCCCCAGGTCATTGGTTCACTTACCCATGGTGGATACGCATTTGTACTTTGGGTGAGTTACTTCTCTATTCTATGTACTTACTTGTGCAGACTGAATGCCACTGTCTATCTTATGCAATAAGTACCCCAAGGAGGGTCCCTTCTGAAAAAGAATCGAACAAACCTGGCCTGTATAGGTTTCAGATTCTTTGAAGAGGATCCTCTTTGGGATAGGGCCGCCCTCCTCCCCTTCATTCAGTCTCAGTGACCGGATTGAAAAGTGGTGAGAATAGAGTTGTCTGCCCTTGGCTGCATAGCAACCACCAGGGTTGGAGGCTCTAGAGGGGTGGCCCAAAGTACGTTTTTTTAGTTTTTAATCATTTTTTATGTGGAAAAAAAAGTTACAACCTGTCATATACCTAAAATCAGCGATTTTATGCAATAAGTACCCAAAGGAGTATCCTCTTCAAAGAATCTGAAACCTATACAGGTTTGTTCGAGTTACGGTTAGCACCATGGCTTACTTGAACTGGTTCAGTGCCATTGAGTTGGCTAGCTTGCCTCCAAGTTTAACCTGATGTGGCCCTGCCTCCATGAACCGGACCTGGTTCTGGCCATTACCAACTTCATGTGGCCTGGCCTGCCTCTAACCCTGGTCTAGTTTCATATGGAATGAACTGATTCTCACCCTGGTCTGCCTCGGGCCTAGCTCTATGTTTCCTGGCCTGGCTCTGACCTGGCTCTTTCCTTGACTTTTGATCTTGTTGGGACCATGTGGTCTGGCTCTATGTGGCCTGGCCTGTCTCCGACCCTGGCTTTGCTCCGTAAGATCAGACTTAGGTTTTGACAACAGTCCTGGCCTAGTTCCATGAAGACTAACTCTGGCTCTGGTTCTTTCTGGAAATGTTGCTCTAGTCGGACCCCATGTGGTCTAGCTCTGGCTCCATGTTCCCTGGCTCAATAATAGACATATTTTAAAGTTGATTTATACCCAGTAAAATTGGGTTTTAAACCTTTTATATTCATTACAAATATATGGCGTTTGGCTAATAAAATCATGTGGTTGAGTAGATGGTGTTTGGTGCAGCAAAATAGAATGTCTATAGTGGAGGGTTCACATGTTATATTGAGTAATCTACTAACGAAGTTGTTAAAATCTTTCCAAAACAGTTTGATAGTTGGGCATTCAATGTATACATGATATATGTTCTCACTAACCGAACCACATGCCAAGCAAAGATCAGTATCAAAAAGTTTCATTTTAAGTAGCTCTCTTTTTGTGTAAATAGCCTTATGTATGAATTTATATTGGAATTCAAGGAGTTTTGTGTCTCTATTATCGTGTCTATATTGTAAAAATATAGTCTTCCAATCCAAGTTCTCATTTAATTCGTGGTCCCATTTATCACAGACTTTGGGAAAAGTATGTTCTGGCTTGATATTGTCGTAAAAATGTCGAGAACCTGTGCTAGGCCTCTGCAAATCATTCCAGGGGGAACATATTGATAAATTCGCATCATTTGGGGTTTTTGTATTTTTGATAACATTTTCCATATTTTAGGAATGTTGAGAATGACGCGATTTAAATCAAGTACTGTACCCCTGATATCAAATTGTGCTTTTAGTTCTGAAAATATGAGGAAATCTTTGTCCTTACAGATGTCTTAAATGTGAACTATTTCTTTTTTAAACCAGTTAAGTATAATTAATTTAGGTTGGTTACAGAAATGATTTAGCCAAATATGTTGCATGAGAATTAAATTTATGACATTATTACTATCAAAACCCTTAGTATATCTAGCCCATGCATCCAATGTATCTTTCCAAAACGGGTTTTCAGGTTTATACTGTTTAGTAATGTTTGATCCTAAGAGAAGAGTGTCTCTTATCGGAAAACCTGCTAAACTATAGCCCTTAGGGTTATTGATATAGCTTTTCAGGCAAGAAAGTTTTAGCGAATCAATGAAATTGTTGATATTAACCATTCTTAGACCCCCATCTTCATATTTTCGCATTAAATTTAACCGCTTTATTTTGTCTTTCTTATCGTTCCAGATAAACTTGAAAAATAATTTGTTCAAATTGTTAATGAATTCTGTAGGAGGATTTGGCAGAGATGTGAGGATGTGAACAATAGTAGATAAAGCTAAAGTTTTTATAACTGTTATTTTACCAATCCAGGTTAGGTTCCGTTTTGTCCAATTCAACAGAAATCTTTTAATATGTTCAAGTCTCTTCTTCGTATTGATCACCCATAGGTCATCGAGATTAGCATTTAGTGTTATTCCCAAAACATCAAAAGTGTCTTTATGCAAAACCAGCTTAAAATCATTGGATGAAGTTACATCGCTGCCGGCCATTGAACTGATCCATACAGCTTTTGTTTTGTCGATATTTATCTTCAAACCTGACATTTTATAGAAGGTGTTGATCGTGCTTATTGCTTCATTAAGAGAAAGTTCAGAACCGTCTAAGAACAATTCGGTATCGTCAGCATATAAGGCAATTAGATGTTCGATTTCATTAAGGATAATTCCCTTTATTTTGTTGTTGTCTCTGATCATAATACCCAGAATTTCGGCTACACATAATAACAAATATGGAGAGATTGGATCACCCTGTCTACAACCCCTTTCGTTGTTGAAAAACGAAGACAAATGTCCGTTCTGTACAACACATGATGATGCGTTTGAGATTAAGATATTAACCCATTTCTTTAGTTAGTACCAAATCCGAATTTATCCAGGACCATCATAATGAATTTCTTTGATACGGTGTCGAAGGCTTCCTCAAAATCTATTAAGATTAACAGGCCTCTTTTGTTTTGTCTTTTTGTTTCAAACATACTATCATATAGGAGTCGAATATTTTCTGAAATGCATCTCCCGGGAATAAATCCTGTTTGGTCTTCATTTATCAGTAAATCTAAGGTCTTTTTAATTCTGATAGTTACACATGTACTTATGATCTTTTTTGTGCATTTAAGAGTGAGATAGGACGCCAGTTTTTAGAAATCGTCTGTCTTTCCCTGGTTTCGGAATACATGTAATCACTCCTCTATTCATTGTCATAGTCATAGCATTGCGGAGAAAAGTATCATTTACATACCTTAAAACCCATATTTTAAGATGTTTCCAGAAAAAATTAAAGAATTCAATGGGAAAGCCATCCAATCCAGGACTTTTGTTATTTTTCATTGATTTAATAGCATGTGCAAGTTCATGAAGAGTTATTTCACGTTCCAGTTGATCTGATTGGTCTTTAGTCAATGACGGAGTAACTATCTTTGTGAAAAGGTTATTACTTTCGTCATCGATATCGTCATTTGCTTTGTATAAGTTCTGGTAAAATTGTTTTTGTTCATGTAATATCGTCTTTCCATCTGTTATTTCTTGACCATTATTAGTAATGATAGAATTAATAAGCTTATTTGTGTAATTTCTAATTTCCAAGTGACAGAAATAATTTGTAGGTTTCTCACCTTCTTCATACCATTGTATTCCTTTACGGATTTGTATTCCCTTCATTTCTTCATCTTTAATTTTTTCTAGTTCGATTTTACTTTTCAATAAATTCGTAAGCAGGGTTTCATCAACACTTTGGAAGTTTTATCTTATTTTATCCTCCGAGCTACGTATTCTTCCAATTCTTCACATTATTTGTTTTTGCTTTTCTTTATATATGAGGAGTAAGATATGGATTTGCATCAAGAAGGTTCTAAGAAGAGACTATCGTTGATTGTTAAGAGTAAGTCTTCTTCATTAGCTTCTATGACTTTATCTTTAGTATATTTAGAATCTGCATATTCGAGTTTCGTGGCTTTTAGTAAATCGGTAACTATAGCTATGTATTTCTCACGTCTTAGAAGTGATGTGTTAAATTTCCAGTAGCCACGTCTCTTTTCTTTAATTTTCTGCGTCGAAAGAGATAAAGTTACAGCTGAATGATCACTCTTATAGCCTGGTATAATAGAAACATCAGTACTGATATTAAAAAGGCCTTCAGTTACTAAGAAGAAGTCTAACCTGGCTTGTTGGCGAGGATTTTTCTTCCACCAAGTAAATGTTCGTGTGTTTGGGTTAATCTCTCTCCATGCATCTATAAGGTTAAGCGTTTCTAATTGTTCCAAAACAATACCACGAGATTGTGGGTTGTTTACATTTTTATAATTTTCTAAATCTATGGAAGGGTCAATGACTAGGTTCCAATCTCCACATATTGCTATCGAGTCATTATCCATGTGTATAATCTTTGTAAACAATTCGGTATAAAGGTGGGATTATCTACATTGGGGCCATAGATGTTAGTCAAAGTAAATCTTACGCCTTCAATTGTTATATCTAGAATTATGTAATTTCCATTTTCATCTTTAGATATATTGTGTATTTCGTGTCCAAAGGTATTCTTCAGAAGTATTGCTACTCCTCTCGAGTTTGACTTAAACGGAGCTATGACACATGTTAAACCCCATTCGTTTTTCATAGTATTCTCATTTTCAGGCGAAATATGGGTATCTTGTAAGCATATAATGGAAAAATTATTTTTTCTATATAACTGCATGACTTCTTTACGCTTCTTTTTATCGGCTAGGCCTCTACAGTTTGCAGAAACTATACTAATTTTTGCATTTTTACCCATGATCATTTGTAGTAATCGTTACACAGCATATATGAAATGAAACTGGTTTTCTTCAAGACAAATAGTTGATATTTTAGAGAAGAAACATTTCAATCTTACTATAAGAGCATATAATAAATAAGGAAACTAAATATGTTACTTACAGTTTGTGAGTCCATATCAAATAACACAATAAAATCCAAACTATTGAACAACCCAAACATGTGCTTGTGAATAGTCCGCTAAACACTTTGGAAGTCAGTATCGAGTCCACTTCACTGACAAAACGCACATGCTTCAGTTCAGTCAGGATTGGGCGTGATTCACGTGCTGGTAGCACTCAACGACCTGTCTCACGTTAATGCTAAAAATAGCACATAGTGCATAGGGTACAACAAATTTATATGAGTACGGTGAATGCTAGTAATATAATCAGAATATGAAAGTTCGAGGAATCCGGGCACAAGTGACCCGTGTCCAGACTCCTGTATTTTGTCGAAGATTAGCGGCTTGGCGGCTTAGAATAGCTCTTCGTTTTTTCAAGAAGGGTGGTAGATCCGTCTGTATACTCATGCCTGATGTCCTGAGTAGTTTCCTGGCGTCGTAGACGGCCTCGCGATCGGGCATATATGAAAAACAAGCAATGATACTCCTCACCGCTTTGGGGTTGTTTTTCTTCTGATATTCCGATATGGTTTAAACGTATTTTATTTCAGAAGAAATACAGATATGCGAACAAGTCAGGAGGCTTATATAAACGCCTCTCTTTGAAATTACATACATATAGCTGGAATAATATAACATATTTGGTGAAATGCAATATGGTTGTTTACTAAAATGATATATTAACACAAAAATGTTTGAAATATACAGTATGTTAGGTATGCCTGGTCACGATTTATGGGCTGCAGCGCAGTTGAAATTTTAGATTTAAATTGTGAAGTGGAAAACAGCGACAGAATTATTTTATTTCAGGGAATCGTTTACTTTTCTTGATAAACTGATGTAAAGAATCGATAATACGGTTGTTAGTCGAGATACTCAGGGAACCACTACCGTATAATACAGTCCTAAAGTCATATCCCTGAGTGTAGAAGAACATATTTGATCTTAGTTGTTGATAGTTCCAACAAGTAAAAAGGAAGTGAACTACGTCTTCATTGAAGTGACCACATGAACAACTTTGTATATCCGATATATGTCGATTGTATCTGTGAGCGTTCAGATCACTACAGCCAAGCTTGAGGCGACAATGGATAATTTGACAGAATCTACTTCCGGAATTTAGGTTAAGGAAACTGGGTATTTGAACTGGATTAAGCATACTTTTCAATTGACAAAAGGAGCCCGCATTTTTAATTTCAATCGGCAGGTTATTCCATAGAGTAATAGAGCTTGGGAGGAATGATTGAGAATATCTCTGTGTTCTACAGTTAATAGTTCTGGTTGAAGATCTGTTTCTAAGATTGTAGCTACTCTGTTGAAATACACTGTCTGGTACTAGACCGTTTAGATAATCGGGAGTTAGACCGTGATACATTTTACAGAATATACCAAGTTTGAAGTGATATCTTCTATCTTTTAGTGAACTATAATTAGTTTCCATATATAGTTTATTGTGACTTGTGCCACGGACTGCACCGCATATTGTTCTTAATGCGTCTAGATGTAGATTTTCAAGTAATGTTGTCTGTTCAAGAGTGCAATTATCCCATATATGACAACAGTAGTCGAAATGTGGTAGTATAAATGACTTATATAAGGTGTTCAGCGTTTTTCGGGATAATCGGTATTTCAGACTCCTCAAACAATTGATCATTGGATTGATTTTCTTTATCATTTCACTTATATGTACTTTCCAAGAACAATCGCTTTGGAGTGTAATGCCCAGGTGTTTGTGAGATTCGACTTCTTTAACAGGCTGATAGTCCATTAACAGAGTTGGTTTGATATAATTTTGTGTCTTTCGGGTAAAAGTTATACTTTCGGTCTTACTAGGATTAAAGCTAACTTGCCATTTTCTTGCCCAGTCAGAAATTTTGGATAAATCATTATTTATAATGGCGGCCGCGGTAGCATGGTCATCAATTTTAACATAAATTGATGTATCGTCGGCGAAAAGACGAATATTGCTATTAATTCCATCTACTATATCGTTTATATAAATGATAAAAAGTAAGGGTCCTAAAACAGAGCCCTGGGGTACACCGGCTTCAACAGTTTTCAAATCTGAATTATAGCCATTTATTACAACTTTCTGTAATCTACCTTCCAGGTAACTTCCGAACCATTGTAAGAGATCACCTTGAATGCCACACGCCTGCAGTTTATGAATAATTCCTTTATGCCAAACTCTGTCAAAAGCTGTGCTTATATCACAGAATACAGCTCTAATTTCCTTTCCTTGGTCTACTGCACTTGCAATGAAATTATAAAGATAAGTCAATTGGTTTGCTGTGGAATCGCCAGGTGTGAATCCTGATTGTAAATTAGACAAAATGTTGTTATCTCTTAAATAGTTAAAGACATATTTAAAGACACATTTTTCAAAGACCTTAGATACACAACTTGTCAAGGCCACAGGTCGTGTTCGTCACCCTTCTTATGGATCGGAATTACGGAAGCAATGAGGGGAGTAATAAGCATGAGAATGGTATACAATGGGGGTTTGCAATACAAACATGAGGGGAGTAATAAGCATGAGAATGGTATACAATGGGAATTAGTAACATAAACATGAGGGGGTAATAAGCATGAGAATGGTATACAATGAGGATTTGCAATAACAAAAAATGAGGGGGGTAATAAGCATGAGAATGGTATACAATGGGGATTTGTAATACAAACATGAGGGGGGGGGGGGGGGGGGGGGGTAAAATATAACTTGTAAACCTGTTTCATAAATGTTGGTGAAACAATCACAAACTACTATCGGCAAACACTACAATATCAGTTTTCACCATTGACCTTAAATTGTGAAACAGTTTTTGCAGCTAATATTTGAAAGACTCTTTTGTTTAGACTAAAACATAAGGTGACGGATAAATTTTGTGTTAGTATTTATCAACCGTGATGCAGCGTGATGTCCGTTTGTCAGGCAAATAAACATATTATCTTCCTGGAAATCATACATGTTGACAGAACTTTTTAACAGATATTTATGACTGTATGTTTTGAACATATCTTCAGTGTAAACAACGGCAGATGATTCAAGCAGTAACAAATGTCAAGACTTAAATTTCTTGTATTTCTTAATGATAAATTGCCAATATCTATATATGTCTTTCAAATGTTCCTGTTGGTGACTTTGGTATTGATACATTGTTCAGGAATATGTCAACTTATTCGTATAATAAGGATTCTAAAACATTATGAAAGTGTTTATATTTTGCGACAGATTTAGACCTAGTACCGTACCTCCATTCACTGTATGTTGTAGGTGTCGCTCTGTGATCAGTACACAAACAACAGTGCAATGGGTTAACTTGAGATAAAACGTTTTAGATGGTGCATATGCTGGTTATCGTATTGTAATAATCTGGTTAATCGTATCCTAATCATTTGGACTTACATGTCACTTTTACCCTGCCTGGTATTGTGAAAGCTACTGTTGTTTGAGAGTAAAATATCTACCAGACCACCGGACAGGCTGCCTTCAAAATTTGACCGTCCAGCTTAAAAACAGACCATTCCGGGCGGTCAGGTAGATGGGAGTTTTCTTCGCTGATTCCTCCATATAAATATATAAAAAAGAAATTGAAAATAAGTTCAATCTAGTAAATACATGTATCATAGAAATACATATATACAGAAATGTTTGGTCCACTGTTTTCTACACTGCTTAAAAGCCCAATCTTGACCGCAACAAACTGCAAAGTTACTCCCTGTTATCAACCCTAACATTTTGTCAAAGGTTTTAGAGAAAGCTGTTAAAGCAAGGTTCCTGGGTAATTTTCAGGCCTGCTTGATGCACATGAGTCGGTGTATAGAAGAGCATTTAGAACAGAGACAGCGCTAAACAAGGTCCTTACCGATCAGTGTGGATGACAGTTGTATTGCTTCTGATGCTGTTAAGACTTGTCATTCAATACTGTAGATCACAACATGCTAATAGACCACCTCCATACTGAATATGACCGACTGGCGCCGTATTGGACTGGTTCTGTTTGTACCCGAGTACTCAGGCCCAGTACTATTTACCCTCTACAGCAAACCTGTCTCCCAAGTCATTAGTAACTGTGACATCAATGATCATTTTTATGCCGATGATACACAAATGTATAACAGTTTTGCTCTTGATGACCTGTCTCAAAGAGCAGGACTAAGTGCTATGGAGCAGTGTACATCCAAAGTCAGTTCTTGGATGAACAAAACATGCTGAAGTTAAACTGTGATTAAGAGAGAGGTTTTGCTTATAGGACCTGAAAGATGGTTGCAGAAGATCAACGCAGCTATAGTGTTATAGTTGGCGGAGATAGAATCAACTTTTCAACAACGGCTTAAAACGGCATTGAGCTAGACTACGAAACACCTACGAAACATGGGTAGCATACGCCATCTTTTAACAGAACAAGCAGCTGCAGCACTTGCACGTTCAACTATTCTAGCTATTGTAATGGGAAGAAGGGTTTCCATTTGTTATTGAATTGAGTCATTTCATTGTTTTTTTAAAGATATATTTTTCCGCATAGAATATGTCCGAAAATATTTTTTTTTAATTACTTAGTTTTGGTAATGATTTTTTTAAATAACGTAGATTGATATATTTTTTGGCAGATACAATGATTTGATTTGTCAAAACATTATTATTTGATGTCACAAACCAAATAAAATATTTTGAAATGGTTTTTTTGTGTTCTTGATATTTATTTAACCAAAGTTCAAGATCATTCCAAAATTTCTTGGTCACACTATATTCCCAATAAACATGACAAATGCTCTCAGAAGCGTCATTACAGAAGTAACACAAGTCGTTATCTACAAGATTCATTCGCAGCAGTTCCCTTTCAGTAAAAACAGGGACCTTATATAGAGGGATTAGCAACTGAGCACTTATCCCGTGGAGCTCGCCTCGTCATGGTCCAACGCACATCTTGACTTGGCGCCCGTATTGCGCTAATTACTGGCGTAGCACACTAGTATATCCAGTTAATCAGTCCGCCATCTTGTCTGTAAGGGTGTAGATGATATGTGTAATGGTTCGAGGGGAATCCAAAACTTTTACTTTTACCTAAGACAATAAATTCTAAAATATTAATTGAGCAAAAGATTAATAGTTTTCTGGTGCGTCTACGTCAAGTTGGTATTTTAGGGGAAAGTAGTCAGCATGTTATACGCTCGTACTTTGCAGTTAAAATAGCGAGTCAGTCCGCCATCTTGTCTGTAAGGAGCGTAGATGATATGTATAATGGTTCGAGGGGAATCAAAAACTTTACTTTTACCTAAGACAATAAATTCTTAAATATTAATTGAGCAAAAGATTAATAGTTTTCTGGTGCGTCTACGTCAAGTTGGTATTTTAGGGGAAATTAGTCAGCATGTTATACGCTCGTACTTTGCAGTTAAAATATCGAGTCAGTCCGCCATCTGGTCTGTAAGGAGCGTAGATGATATGTATAATGGTTCGAGAGGAATCAAAAACTTTAAAATATTAATTTAGCGAAAGATGAATAGTTTTCTGGTGCGTCTAGGTCAAGCTGGTATTTTAGGGGAAAGATGTCAGCATGTAATACGCTCTTACTTTGCAGTTAAAAAAGCGAGTTATTTCGCCATCTTCTCTGTAAAGAGCGTAGATGATATGTGTAATGGTTCGAGGGGAATCCAGAACTTTTTCTTTTACCTAGGACAATAAATTCTAAAATATTAATTTAGCAACAGCATAAATAATAAATAATTATTGTTTGTTTTTTCTCAAGACAATAAACAGTAATCAACTTAAAAAATAATAGAAAAATACATGTGGATACCATCAAGTTTTCCAAAGCACTAGGAAACCTAACATTATTTATATAGTATATATAGTATCATAATAATATAGAGATTATTACCCGATGAAGTGTGTCATATCACTTTTACAAAATTTGCTAAAATTTTGGAAAAGTCATATAGCACACTTTCGAGTATAATAATTTCTTTATTACCCATTCTATTTCATTTGATTCACATAAAAGTAGTCTGGAAACGAGCCAATTAGCAAGGTTAGGTGACGTCAAGAATAATCATATGGGTAATAAATAAATTTTTTCTCACAGTGGTATATTTCATATATCATTACAACAATCAACAGTCTCAAAGGGAGGTTACATTAATGTTTCTTGACTTTACGAAGATTGCCGATCGACGCACGAGCGAGTCGGCAAGACTCGGAGACGTTAACTGATAACAACAATATACTGCGATAACAAAATAAATGCTTATGCTTATGTCGCTTGGCGTTGAAGCGCGACGAGGCGAGGTCTAATTGCATCGTTCAGTAGAAATGATCATGAAACGAGGAGAAGAGACGAGTCCCTGTATATAAGGTCCCTGGTAAAAATAACTCTTTGTAGGAATCTATATTGAAAGTCAATAAGTTTGACATATTTCAGACCACATCGATAAGAGTTGAAAATATTATTCCAATCAAAAATCACATTCTTTAAATAGCAATTCCCATTTTTTACAAATCTCAAGCTCTTCATTATTGGAGATCAGTTTGTCGTAAAATAGTCTGGAACCTTTAGTAGACTTCAGAATATTTCTTTGGTAAATACTACTGTTAAGATTATAAATAGGAATAGAATTTTTACATCTGATCAAATATTTCCAACAAATGGGCAAAATATGAAGAAGGTAATTATAATCTAATATTGTACCTCTAATGTTGTACATTGATTGTAGTTTGTCAAAGGGCATGAAACCGTATTCATCACACAAGTCTTTTATTGTCCATAAACCCTTATTTGCCCAATTTCTGATGACATGGTGAGGATTTTTAAAATTATGGTTTAGCCATAGAGGCTCTGCAAGGAAGTCATCAATGGTATCTCTTTTAGAGTTAAAAGTGTTGCAGTACTTTTTCCATGATTTTATTGTATACATCTTTCCAGAAAGGGTTTTCTATATGAAAGATTGTTTCTGTATTTGTTCCATATTTAAGAATATCATTAAAAGGTATTCTACTAGGGTTGCTATCTGATGATTTTTCACAATAGAGTCTAAGGGTAGATAGTTTCAGATCTTCAATAAACGTTTTATTATCAACCATCCCCAAACTCCCTTCTGACTTTAATATTTTGTGAGTAGTTATTTTTATCTTAATTATCTTGTTTGTCATTCCATATGAATTTGAAGAAAGCATGTTCAAGAGAATAGATGAAATCATCTTGGGGATTGGAAAGTGAACTAAAAATATGTACTAATTTGGAAAGGGCTAGTGTTTTGATGACTGTAATTTTACCAATCAGTGTTAGATTTCTTTTTCTCCATGTTGATAGTAGTCTAATTTAATAATGTTTTACCACATTATCGCGGCTATCTGTCACCTTTAGTGGATCCATATAGTAACCTGCTCGTTACCTCCTCAAGCCCACCATGGACAAGCGCCTCCTCAGTTTTGAGGTCTTCAAGACATATGTCTGGAAGACCTATTGTTATTATCCCTTTTTTATATTAGTATTAATTTATACGGTTTTGTGCGCACAAGTCTGAAGTAACGGCTGAGTCAATTTGCATGAAATTTTCAGGCATGATAGCCTGTGACAAAATAAAGCCTGTACGTTGGCCGATTTTTTTTTATAACCGACTTCTTTCTTGAGTTATCTCCTCTTGAAGTTGAAACTTCAAACCTTAATAGTTCAAGAACTAATTATGTATTTTCTCAAAGCTTTCACCAATATGTGGGCAACAGGCATAATTATCTAATTTTGAAGATAACTGAAATCTTGAGAGGGTTGTAGACTTCGATTTTTTCATTTCATCCTAGAATTTTAATAATCCATCATTGAATATGGTCATATTAAAAAAGGCTGTATTTCGGCCTCATGTTTAAAGGGGTATAACTCTGTCAGAAATGATGATATGTCAAAGATACTTACTGCAATCTCATCCCAATATGTTACTTATCATTTCCATAACAGATCTATATCACGTAAAAGTTGATAGTTATGAAACAATTGTCGCATTTGTCAAAAAGTATGAAATTTTGTAATTTTGAGACTTATCGAGGGGTATTGTAAACTTCTAAAGGTACCAACATGTTTAACTTAGCTCAGCTCATTGTAAAGCTGATATATCATTTTATTAAGGACAACGATTTTTGACCATGTATCTGTCATAGTTTACGTGTGATAAATCATAGAACATTGTCATTTTTCGATAATTGCCTTTTTCATAAAATTTTAAAGGTTCACCACTGCTTAACTAGTTAGGCTAATGAAACTTAACATAACGCATTAATCATGTATGCAATCTAAAAAGTGATTACATCTACTTAAGTGTAACTTAAAGCACATTATTTTCTATGTTTCAACTTAGTATGAAAATATTAACTATTTTGTCTTAATCGTGAGAAAGGTCATGTAGGGGTCCATTAACCCTTAACTTGCGAATCCCGGCATGGTCCAGGATGGCCATAAAAAATTCCCATGTGTCTCATAACGGGTCCTGGACACAGTACTTGGTAATGTTTGGGCTGTCTACCAGTTGGCTAGCCCCCTCAACGATCTGCGAGTCGAGTTGCCTCCGGGAGTTGCTCCATAGGAAGCTCTGTATTATGCCTCGCAGTTCGCCACGTTAACGAGTCTTTGTCAATGTCCGGTCGAAATGTCCAGCAAAAATCACACCAAATTGCGTGTGCATTGTTGACCCGTAACGCATTGATAATTAGCTTTACAAAAGGCCAATTTTGTCAGACTTCGCCCCGAAGCCTAATTTCCCTCAGGGCTTATTATCATCCACGTGTTTGCATTGCCCCCGGTTGTACAAGGCCCGTGCATACTTTCTGCCTTGCATCTCACAGGACAGGAACATGAATCGGTAACTTGCCTAACTCGTGCACTTCATAGCATGTGAACCAATTGATTGTTTTCAAAAGATTTTACGCCAAAATAAAGGGGAGAGAATAGCCTACAACCCCATATAAAATTCGCAAATGTCAAAAAAATAATAAAGACACAGCAAGCGCTCCGAAAAAGGTCATGTTTACACTTCATAAATTGTGAAAGAATCGGCGCTTTTCACAACTTCTTGCACAAAGTATCACTGCTGAGCTACTGAATGCATTTTCATAATTTTTATATCACAATAAACCGAATAGAATAATCTTTTATTCTATATCAAATGCGCATATTTACTCACAGAAATAAAGATACAATTTTACCTTTTTGAGAGGCATGTAAAACCAAACGACACACAAACTAATCAACATATTTTCATCAGATATGGTTCGAGGTTAGCATTTATTGGAAAGGTCAAACAACATGACCATATTTGGGTTGACATGTGCTTATTTGTCAACTGGTTCGAGATTATGATTTCTTGGAAAAGTGTGATGAACGACGGTTTGCAATGCCGCATACATGTTGTAAGTAAATAAGATTTTATAGGTGGAAATAAAGACAAACTTTACATGGCAATAGAATTATAACCAAAGGTCGCATTCTAATAATTCTATATCATTGTGAAGCCAAACATCTCGTCTTCAATTCCGTATATATATTTATGCCCCCGAATCGGAGATTCCGGAGTATATGGTTTTTCACCTGTCTGTCTGTCTGTCTGTCTGTCTGTCTGTCTGTCTGTCTGTCTGTCTGCCTGCCTGCCTGCCTGCCCCCCCTGCCTGCCTGCCTGCCTGCCTGCCCGTCCGTCCGTCCGTCCGTCCGTTTTTCCACAAAAACTTTAACCTTGGCCATAACTTTGGATTGCTCAGAGCTAGGGCTTTCATACGTGGCATGTGCATACCTTGTGACGAGACCTTTCAGATGAGTCATCATATTTGACCTTGTGACCTTGACCTTGCCGCAATGAAAAATTTCAGAAAACTTTAACCTTGGCCATAACTTTTGATTGTTCAGAGTTACGGCTTTCATACTTGGCATGTGCATACCTTGTGATGAGACCTTCAGATGAGGTCATCATATTTCACCTTGTGACCTTGACCATGACCTAGCCGCAGTGGACATCTTCAGTAAACTTTAAACTTTGCCATAACTTTAGATTGCTCAGAGCTACAGCTGTCATACTTGGCATGTGTATACCTTGTGAAGAGACCATTCAGATAAGGTCATCATATTTGACCTTGGGACCTTGACCTTGTCGCATTGGACAATATTTAGAAAACGTTAACCTTGGCCATAACTTTGGATTGCTCAGAGTTACGGCTTTCATACTTGGCATGTACATACCTAATGATAAGACCTTCAGATGAGGTCATCATATTTGACCTTGTGACCTTGACCTTGCCGCAGTGGACATCTTCAGTAAACTTTAACCTTGGCCTTAACTTTAGATTGCCCAGAGCTACGGCTTTCATACTTGGCATGTGCATACCTTGTGATGAGACCTTTCAGATGAAGTCATCATATTTGACCTTGTGACCTTGACCTTGCCACAGTGGACAATATTTAGAAAACATTAACCTTGGCCATAACTTTGGATTGCTCAGAGCTACGACTTTCATACTTGGCATGTGCATACCTAATGATGAGACTTTCAGATGAGGTCATCATATTTGACCTTGTGACCTTGACCTTGCCGCAGTGGACATCTTCAGTAAACTTTAACCTTGGCCTTAACTTTAGATTGCCCAGAGCTACGGCTTTCATACTTGGCATGTGCATACCTTGTGATGAGACCTTTCAGATGAAGTCATCATATTTGACCTTGTGACCTTGACCTTGACCTTACCGCAGTGGACATCTTCAGAAAACTTTAATCTTGGCCATAACTTTGGATTGCTCAGAGCTATGGCTTTCATACTTGGCATGTGCATACCTTGTGACACGACCTTTCAGATGAGGTCATCATGTTTGACCTTGTGACCTTGACCTTGCCGCAGTGGACAATATTCAGAAAACATTAACCTTGACCATAACTTTGGATTGCTCAGAGCTACGACTTTCATACTTGGCATGTGCATACCTAATGATGAGACTTTCAGATGAGGTCATCATGTTTGACCTTGTGACCTTGACCATGCCGCAGTGGACAATATTCAGAAAACTTTAACCTTGGCCATTACTTTGGTATATCTGGGGGCATCCGTGTTTAACAAACACATCTTGTCTCTTTTCGTATTAATGATATTATGAGGCCCGAATTAAAAACAATCTTTCGAAAGTAATAGGAAAACAAACTAAAAATCATAGAAAATTCATTCAAAGTCACGGGTATGAATTAACCATTTGTGTACGGGTGCCGTGACTTGAATTTGTATTGAACGCCCGTATATAGTCTGTAGATGTAGATGCAATATATTTCGTAAAACAGTATCGGAATCCGCGCCTGGACTATTCCGCCAGCAGAGCTAATTAGTGCCTAAGCCAAAATACTGCTGCGAGCTGGAGGGTCTGTGAATTCCGCCACAGTGTCTAAAATTGGTAAAATAGAAATATGCAACGTAAGGGTTAATAAGCGATTGTTCCATTTTCAGAGTGTCAGAAACTAATGAATATTCGAGGGTTCAACATGGTCAAGCAGAAGTCTTGAAGACCTGAGTATTGACGCGTCAATCCTAGTTAATATTATTAGGTCTTCAAGACATAGTCTGGAAGACTTACTGTTATTATGCGAATCATTATTATTATTTCAACGTTTTTTGTCCGTCGATTCCTGAAGTAACGGCTGAAGCGATTTTCATTACACTATCAGGGATGGTAGGATCCAATGAGACTTAGAAATGAGTCGAACAGATTTTTGATTGATTGATCCATTAAAGGTTCAGTTCGATTCTAAGTTTCAATTTTTAACATTGGAAATCTTTTTTAAAATGTACCTTGAAACTTTTTCTAAAAAATGCGCAATGACATTTTGAGCAAAAAAGTAAATCATGGTGAATTCGTAGGTCACGTGGTTTGGCCGCCATTTTGATTTTTGTCATTTTTTAAAAGTGTCCGACCCCATGTACCTTTGACAATCTTCTTCTCTGAAGATACTTGCACCACGAATCTGACATTTATTTTTGTATGTAGCTGAAGCATTGGTGAGTACATGGTGTTGTTTTTCAGGAGTGAACTCCTAATACTTTTCGTACAGTGACCTTTCAAAGTTGGTCGACTCGTTACACAGGACCTACTTCAAGGGGACATTACTCCAACTTCCCGATCATACAATTGCATTAAATTTTCAGGGCCACAAGAACAATATATTGTCTTTAGGAATCAATAATAACATCTCTCGCGAACAGTCATTGTGGGTCACAATTAATGTTGAAAAGTGACAGAAAATTACGATTTCGAATTTTAACATGGGGAAAATTTTCAAAATTGATATGGTGACTTGAAAGTTATTTTGAAAGATGGGTTATTTCAATGCAAGCAAAAAGGTAAATCATGAGGTAGGTCACGTAGTTTTGGCGCCATTTTTATTTAAAATGAAATTTATGATTTTTTAAGGTTTTTTCAGTACATTATAAGATGTTACGAATGGAAGTTTTGACAAAACAATGTTTGTGACATTCCTCGATCAAACATGGAGCTGAGAGTCAAGCAGAAGTCTTGAAGACCTAAGTATTGACGCGTCAATCCTAGTTAGGTCTTCAAGACGAATGTCTGGAAGACCTATTGTTATTACTATAGCCTTTTTAGGTCTTCAAGACAAAGTCATGAAGACCTATTGTTATTATCGTGTTGTTTTTTTTTTATTCATTATTTGCAGCGAATTTTGTCCGCAGGATACCCGCTTAACGGCTCAAGCGATTACTCGTATTTGCAATTCGCAGAGTTAATAGCTTGTGACTTAAACTGGTTTTGTGTCGAGCCACTTTTTGGATTTTCGACTTCTTTCTTGAGTTATCTGCCCTTGAAGTTGAAACTTCAAACCTTAATAGTTCGAAAACTATTCAAGATATGTTCATAAAACTTTCACCAAAATGTGGGCAACAATATTCCTCATCGATGAGTCCTATAGCGGTTTTCGGCCGTAATAATATATTTTTTGCTATTTCAAAAAAACTGAATTTTTTGCGGTTTTGAGGGTATGCGTCTTCAAAAATCTTCTCCTAAATCACGGTAAAACATACAGCTCACTTGAAAGCTCAATAAATTTTTTTAAAAAGTACTGAAACCGAATTTTGAATTTAGACCTTGAATTCGAGTAATCTGCCCTTGAATATGGACCTCTTTCAAAAAGGCGTTTTTCGGCATTTCTCTGTAACAAATTGACTTAATTCAAAGTTATTGGCAGCCATATCTTTTTTTATAACTAGTTTAACAATTTCATAATATATCATTATCATATAAAAGTTGATAGTTTCGGCACAATTTCGACATATTCCCCAAAAAGTAAAATTTTGTGATTTTGATACTTTTCGAGGGCTTCTTTCTTTGTAGAATTGTTGACCGTAAACCACTGACGATACCATTATGTTTGATAGCTCATTTTGAAATAGAGATGTCATGCATTAAAGACAATAAATTTCAATCATGTGTCTGTCATAGGTCACGTGTGACTGGTCATAGAATATTGTCATTTTTCGAAAATCGCCATTTTTAGCAAAGTTCAAAGGCTCACAACTGCTTAACTAATTTTGATATCTGAATTTTATTTACAGCTCCGGATGCACAATTTCAAGAACAACAACTTCTCTGTTGAACCCTTTCATCAAATAGTTGTTAGTGAAGCTCCGAACATCGCAAACATTCTCAAGGGGTCAAAGTTTAAGCAATTAAGAGTATTTTCTGGAATATTCGGAAAAACATAACCCATTAATTATGTATGCAATCTAAATGATGATTGCATCTTCTTAACTGGAAATTAAAGCAAAATTTTTTGTATGTTGTAGCTTAACATGAAAATATTTACCATTTTGTCTTAATCGTGAGAAAGGTCATGTAGGGGTCCATTAATAAGCGATTTTTCCATTTTCAGAGGGTCATTGTCTTTGCAGATTTTTTGTAAAAAAAACTGTTGAAGACAAAGACATGCTTGATAGCTCGTTTTAAAGCGGAGAAACTGATGCATGACCGATAGTGCGACATGGAGTTCAAGGTCAAGCAGAAGTATTGAAGACCTAAGTATTGCCTTGGCAATCCTAGTTTCTTATTATTATTTGGACTATTTTTGTCCGCGCGATTCTGAAGTAACGGCTGAACCGATTTGCACGAAATTGTCTGGGATGATAGCCTGTGACAAAAACTAACCTTGTACGTCGGCCAAATTTTGATTTTTGACTTCTTTATTGAGTTATCTCCCCTTGAAGTCAAAACTTTAAAACTTAATAGCTCGTAATCTAATCAAGATATTTTAATAAAACTTTCACCAAAATGTGGGCAACAACATTCCCGGTCGAATTGGCCTATAGCGGTTTTCGGCCGAAACAATAGATTTTTTGCTATTTTAAAAAAACTTAAAATTTGGTGCATTTTCGTGGTTTTTAGGGTACGCGTCTTTGAAAATCTTCTCCTCCTTCAATGTTAACAGTACAGCTATGTATTATAGCTTATTTTGAAGATAAATGAATTGTTAAGAGCGCTCTTGAGGCCGAATTTTGAATTTTGATTTTGGTTATCTGCCCTTCAACATGGTCCTTTTTTATAAGTTTGAATTTCGGCATCATGTTCAAAGGGACGTAACTCTGTTATTAAAAAAGATACGTCAAAGTTACTTATTGCAATCGGATGCAGATACATTACCTAACTGTTCTGTTTTACATCTTTATCATGTAAAAGTTGATAGGTTAATCACAAATTTATCATTTGCCAAAAGATATGAAATTTCGTGAATTTGAGAACTTATGAGGAGCATATTTTTAGAAGAATTTTCGATCGCAAACCACTGAAGATACAAACATGTTTAATAGCTCATTTTGAAGGAGAGATATCATTTTATTAAGGACAATAATCTTCAAGCATGTGTCTGTCATACTTTACGTGTGACAAGTCATAGAAGATTGTCATTTTTCGAAAATCGTCATTTTCAACAAAGTTGAAAGGTTCATAACTGCTTAACTCCTTATGCTATTGTCATTTTACATACACCTACGTATGCAATATTTCAAGAAGAAAAACTTTTATGTTGACCGCTTTCATAAAAAAAGTTGATAGTTAAGCCTCTAACATCGCGAACGATGTATAGGGATACGAAAATGAGCATTTTTGAGTATTTTCCTGAATATTCAGAAGAACAAAGCGTATTAATTATGTATGCAATCTTCATGATGATATCATCTTCTTACGTGGAAATCAAAGTATAACATATCCTATGTTACACCTTATTATGAAAATGTTGACCGTTTTGTCTTAATCGTGAGAAAGATCATGTAGGGGTCCATTTTACTTGATTTTTCCATTTTCAGAGGGTCATTGTCTTTGGAGAATTTTTGTAAAAAACTACTGAAGATAGAGACCTGTTCGATACCTCGTTTTAAAGCAGAGAAACTGATGAATTACCGAGAGTCCGCCATGAAGTTCAAGGTCAAGCAGAAGTCTTGAAGACCTAAGTATTGCCTGTGGCAATCCTAGTTTATTATTATTATTTGCACGATTTTTGTACGTCGCATTGTGACGTAACGGGTGGACCAATTCACATGAAATTTTCAGGGATTATAGCCTGTCACATAAACTAGCCTTGTACGTCGGCCGATTTTTGATTTTCGACTTCTTTCTTGAGTTATCTCCCCTTGAAGTTGAAACATCAAACCTCAATAGCTCGAGAACTGATTAAGATATTTTCACAAAACCTTAACCATAATGTGGGCAACAACATTCCCCATCGATTAGGCCTATAGATGTTTTCGGCCGTAATAATAGATTTTTAGCTATTTCGAAAAAACTTAATTTTCTGTGAACTTTCGCGGTTTTGAGGGTACGCGTCTTTCAAAATCTTCTTCTCACTAACGGCAATACCTACACTTATATATGATAGCTCATTTAGAAGCTAAATGAACTGTGCACAAACGTTCTACGCCCGAATTTTAAATTTCGTCCTAGAATTTTAGTAATCGGTCCTTCAAAATGGTCTTTTTTTAAAAGGGTGTTTTTCGGCTCTATGTTCAAAGGAGCCTAGTTCTGTAACAAATTGACTTATATCAAAGTTACTTACTGTTATCTCTTCCTTATAGTTAAACAATTCCATAATATATCATTATCATGTAAAAATTGATAGTATCGACACAATTTGGACATATTTCCAAAAAGGTAAAATTTTGTGATTTTGAGTCTTTTCTAGGGTATTTTCTTTGGAGAATTTTAGATTGTAAACTCCTAAAGATACAATTATCTTTAATATGTCATTTTGAAGCGCAGATGTCCTCTATAAAGAACAATAAATTTAAAACATGTATCTGTCATACTTTACGTGTGATAAGCCTTAGAAGATTGTCATTTTTCAAAAATGGCGATTTTCAGCAAAGTTCAAAGGATCAAGACTGTTTAACTGACTACCCTATTGACATTTTATTTGCACCTGCGTATGCACAATTTCAGGGACAACAACTTTTCTATTGAACCCTTCCATCAAAAAATTGATAGTTAAGTTTCAAACATCGCAAATGTCGTATGGGGGTCCAAAAATAAGCATTTTTGAGTATTTTCTTGAATATTCAGTAGAGCATAACGCATTAATTATGTATGCAATCTATATTATGATTACATCTACTTAAGTGGAAATTCAAGGACATCATTTTATATTTAAAACTTATCATGAAAATATTAACCATTTTGTCTTCATCATTAGAAAGATCATGTAGGGGTCCTTTAAGATCCAGCACGCTAGAGGCAGGAATCCCTGACACTTACTGCATCTCCCTGTCGTCTAAAGGCAGCGTTTGCTGACAAGTCACGTGCAGAAAGCCGTGACCCCTGACCTCTTATAAAACAAGACAATTACAGATGTCCAACGAGTGATCTGTCGATGTAAAATGCAACAGAAGGATTCTACACTAAAAATCCATTCCACTGATATGTCATACTTGTAATAAAATTCGTTATTCATCTAACACGAGTCCACGAAAAAATTCAGTCGATGCGAGAGAAAACTTCCGGTGAAAATTGTCACATGTGAAGAAGTTGGAGAGACGACGGTTTCCAAACAATGATAAATAAAGTAAATCTGACGCAGTGACAATTCATAACTGTGTTTATTCAATGTACACGATAAACAATCTTAGTCAGTCTGATTCATAATAATATCTTTGCAATGTTTTATCAAGGCAAAATTGAGCTGTCAAATCGTGAGTTTCCTTCATCTTGCTGCAGTTAGAAACCGTTAGGCCTAGACTGAACAAACAATGTCATCACAACAGCATCATCTAAAAAATCCTTTAAATTTGATCATGATCAAGGATTCCAAAGATAAAAAAATAACTGACATTTATATATCTTGTTGTGGCTAAAACTTGCATTACAATTAGGCCTACAGATCATCTTGAAAAATCTACTTACAAATTGCCGATAAACAGCATGACGCCATTACGTACTTTCATGCACTGATGGCGGATTTCGATCAAACACAATTTCGATGTTCAAGTTCAGTATCCGATTCATGGCACTTGATCGGAATATCCTAATACACACATGCTGCATGAACGTTTTCGTAGTGGTGAACAAACAATTGGCTTATTTAAAAATATGTTAGTTCTTGAGTAATGACACTCGGACCCAAAGACAACGGGGTTACCGTTAGCAGGTCCCGCGCGATTGTAAACAAGTTACTGTCAATGCTATTCCGGGAAAACTAATGTTTATGATAGCAACACTCTGTCGGTCATTCTTGTTCTATTGTTTTATATAAACATATTTATTTTCTATTTTAAAAACTATCATTCAGGAAAAATATTTGTACTGTTTGTTTTCTTGTTTTTAAAGGTGCATCCATTGTGTTTCATAAAATTTTATTTGGCTTTAATACGTTCCAACACACCATATGTGGTGTTTACAATAGAAACAAATTCACTCAGCTTGCATATTCATCCCCAATCGCCAAAAATATCATAATTACTAGTTTCCAATTAAAATCGAGTAACATCATTATGCATGTGCAGAAACCGAAAGTGCACGTCCTATTTACATGCACAGTACTTATATGACCTATTGAACATTATCAACCCAAATCTGTTAGTTTGTCTGGTTTAAATAAGATTCCAAAATTACGTTTGACTCATTGGCGCGCGCCACACGCGGTGCATTGTCCGGTTTTCGATCAGAAATCGATACTTTTACCTTCATATCGTCAATATACTAAGCCGATTATCACCAAAATTGTAGTTTTCGGTAACAGTTGGTACTTCTCGATAAAATAAGACCATTTATAACGTTTGGCATATTTGACCCCCAACAACACAATGGATGTACCTTTAAATACTGAAGGCAAGTAGCTTATCGCGATTATCGTTAGACTAGGCGATTGGAATCTCCAGTACGATTTCAAATGAAATTTTGGAATATACGGGCGTAACGTGTTTGATGAAAATTCATGAAATATAATTTATTTGGATCGAGTTTGTTTTTGTGAGAGGCAAAACATTTACGACATGAAAAGGAATTTTCGTCTGTTAATAAAAAAATCAACTAGCTAATTAAGTTACTTACGACAGACAATTGTCACTATCCAACATCTTCAAGTGAACTCTCGCGAAACGTCACTCTGACATGTGAACATTTATTCAGTAAGTAAGAATGCGTTGGCACATAATGAATTCATGCAAAATAATTCATTCGTTTTGAAAATAAAATACTTTGAAACAACTCGTAACTGTTTTGAAAATAAAATAATTTGAAATAACATGTCATTGACCTTGCCAGGACACACGTGGTTTTGATTGACAGAAGTGGGCGTGGACACTTGAGTGACAAGATGGGCGTGGTTATCGTAGCTTTGCGCAGATTGAGATATCGATGTCGTCATTGATCGATTTACCAAAAAATGTCCTCAAATTTAATTTAATTGAAATTAAAAACTTTGACAAATATTATATAGGTTTTTAAAACTTACTTGACAAGCAGTAGTGTTTGATGTGTCAATAGCGTGTAGACAAAAAATCGTAAAGTACAGTGCCGTGCCGGTGACGTTATTTTCATAGACGTGCATGTTAATTTAATCTTGGATAAATAATTTTCATAGATACGATTTGTGCCCGATTCTATTCACATTTATCAGGTTTGTGGGGAATCGACTTGGCTACAACCTCATAATTTAAGTTTAATTTTCCGTTTACTATCTTGGGAATGGCAGAACTTTCACCGCAAGAAAAGTGCTAGTATACTGACCAGTATACGTCTTGTCAACCACCCTAATTTCCTGGCGTATACTGGTTTGTCAACCACCCTAATTTCCTAGCGTATACTAATCAGTATACGAGACATTTCCAAAGCTTAGGAAACTTCAGTATACCCCAGTATACGCTAGTATACCCCAGTATACCTCAGTATACCCCAGTATACTCTAGTATACTCCACTATATAATAGTATGTGTCATAATTTATTACAAATGAAATGAAAATATATTTGTTGGTTTGTTTATATAGGTGTTCTCTGTTGGCTTAATTATATCAGATTGAACTACGCTAGACAAACTTGTCTTGGGTCTTTTGTTTTATAAGATGAAAATGTCCGTGTGACAAAGTTGATAATAGCTATATATGCATTCAAATAAATAAAACTATATTTACGTGATTATTTAAGCAGATCAAATGTAAACGTGATCAGCAGAAAGGCATTATGAGAATTATGTATTTAATAGCAAACACGATATATTGTATCCTCTTTGGTATGCATTGGATTATAGGCACTGGTTACTTATATCGGATTTAAATTCTCTGTTCAGTTAGTATCAATTGTGATCGTGGTTTGTCGTTACTCATACAGCATCAATTAATGGACTGTAGTATAGACTGTCTCATCATTGTATATATAATTCGCAAAATGTGTGAAAGTGTGTTATCGTCATACAAGACGTTTCACTCTTTAAACATCTCATATATATATATGTGACAATGGATATATTGCATTATTGAAGACTTACCTTTGTCGACGAACATATCCGGAGGAAAATTATAAATATCCAGATAGTCAAAAGAACACAACTTGAAACAGTAAATCCCTAATCGAAACGTATGTGTTTGGGTCACAACTGATGTCGAAAAACACAGAGATAACATCAACGTTACGTTATTTGTTTGACAGTAACTGCTAATGATGATGGCGCAGTCTTTCAACTGAGGGGGTAACTGGTAAAGGCATCAATATTCATGATCATGTATTTTATTGGTTGTTAGTTTTGGCCTTAATTCTTATTGGCTAACTTTAAATGACCAACCAGACGCGCGAAGCCCATAGTCAGACAGACATAGTGTTTATTAGCCTGTCGCCAGGTCATCTGTATGTTTATACAACACACCTGTCAAGCTCTTCAACGCACAACTGGTCTCTCAGCTAATTACTAGCCTGAGTGGCTAAAAGTTTTGTTTAAATAAATGCTAATTAAGCATGCATTGTCCCTCAAACAGACAGACAATTGTTTAGTTGCACCTAGCTTTGGGCATACAAAAAAGCGTTATATCAATAACCAACAACAATAACTATTCAACTCATTTAACCATAAATTTATGTATTAAGAAGAACATGAACTAAAATAAGATGGAACATATCATACAGACCAGGACATAGCTTCATGATATTACTGCATCACAGTTACGTTGGGATTTTTTAAATTGTGAGAATAAATGAGATAAATGTACATAAAAACAGGATATCTATGGTGAAGCAACAACAGTGCTGTTAAATAATCCAAAGAATATAAATGAGATTATTCATAATTAAGTTATTAAATTTATAATATTGGTACACCTGTTGCCGTTTTATGTGAAAAATTTTGTTTTAAGTTGCGCGAAATAATATAAATATAAACGGACAATAGCTATGCAAAACGATATGATTTTGTAAACTTTGCTTTTGTTCAGACTTCACTTCACAAGTACAAACATAATATACAAATAGCATATAGGATATAGATAATGAAATAACAACAAAGTATGTGCAAAACAAAACGAACTTACATAAGGCTAGCAGTTACTTTTCATTGGTTTTTTTTTTCCTTTTCTCTTTTCTTTAGACTGCCTGACCGGATGAAATCGCTAATAAATTGGTAATGGGACGCATCGTATATGTAGGTCAACATCCTCAGTCGAAACAATCACCACTGAAATGAAGGAATAGTTGACCGTATTCAATATAACACAATTCATTGTTTCTAATATCTGTACTTTTTATTTTACGTATAAAAATAAGTGTGATTGCATCCTCATTGTCATATGAAGACGAACATTCAGCTTTAGTTGATATATCCATATATATGTTTACTTTAGATCAAATGATATGTAAATAACTACTATTATTAAGGATAAATTAACAAAGTTAAGTATACATGTTATCTGTAATAACATGATTTAAACAGGAAATGTATCCTTAAAATTACTATCAATGTAGTTTTCATAATCTTCTTAAATTACAAGAATTCAATTCAATACCATACTCTTATTGTTTCTTTATATCAATTGTTTTACTTATTTCAGTTATTTGTTTTCCTACATATATCTTAACCTGATCAGCTAGCTTTGAGTAAACCTATAGGAACAAACAAGAATTGGTAAACAGACTCGCAGTTTATCTTTAAATGTCTTTAAAGGTGACATCGTGCTTTGAACTAAGACGTTGTGCTTGTATATTACCGGTATATGACAAACTCTCACTGTACTGTTGAAAACTGTGTTTTTCTTAGCAAACACTGTTACTATTTTCTGATACTTATTTCTGTTACTTTTTTCTGTTACTTTTTCCCTAGCACCAAGTTTTAAGTCGAAAGTATGTCTCCATTAGAAAGTTTAAATCCAAAGATATATTGTTTCGTTATTTATGATTCAACTTTTCACAATAATAAACATTTTAATCCCCATTCTTGCATCACGAAATGACAGGCAGAGGTTTTTTAAAATGCTGCAACTGATCAGAGACAAATCGGATTTATTCATGAAAACATCAATTTCTCAAACTCTTGTTCTGTTACTGATCAAAGACAAAAAGGGAATTACTTATGAAAACAACACTTTTTCAAGCTGTTTTACTGTTACTGATCAAAGACAAATTGGAACTATTTATGAAAACAAAAATTTCTCAAAATTCACTTTGTACAAACTACTCTACAACGCTCTATAACAAAAGATCATTTTAAGCCTACTTATTAGAAATAACATAATGATCATAGACACATTCTTTTGTGTTGGGGATGGTGTCTGTGTCTTGTTGTTTTTGGGTGGGGGGATTATATCCACTGGGGATTTTGTCATAGGGGATTATTTTCCTTGGGGATTATGTCCAGTGGGGATTTTGTCCGTCCACCTCGCTGGTCTCCATAAATCCCGAAAAGTTATCATTAAGACTACTATTTAAACTAAAATAACATTACATTTTGTAAAGTAAACTTGTTATCAGTAGATACTTTAATGCACTGGGATTTAATTCTGCCCTCTCGCCTAAGCAGAGGCTTATGTTCAGCTTAATTTAGTAAACGCTGTAGCTGTAAGAGCACTTCTCTCTGTTTAAACATATTTATTTCCAAAAAGAAGGAACCGGATTGGTAGGTAAGAAAATGCTTTTATACAAAGCGCTCCGGGATACAACCAAATACAAAACATGACATGTACAGTATAATTATGAATACAAATAAATGATACAATCTGATTATACAAATTATGACTGTGCCATAGAAGCACTACTTTAAATCAAATCTGCCTGTTAAATTTATAAATGAATGAACTGAATTTAAGAGTTCCATATTTACAGCTGGGCAAGAAATGTGACTTCCAAACAAAATTGATTTCAGATCAAATCCCTTTGCATAATAATACAGACTTAACGATATATAATAACGAATATCGCTATAGAGAGGACATACAAGGAATTAATGAATATTCTTCAAAGATATAACCACAAGAGCAAGCTGGTGTTGGAGATATAAACCGTTGATATTTATGTGCATTATGATCAGTACATTCTGGTCGGAGACGAGATTGTATTATTTGACAAAATCTGATGCCGGTGTTTAAGTCAAAAGTGGCTGTAAATATTAGTATTGTTTAGAATGGCAGTTTGAAATCTTGAAACTGGCTGTATTTCAGTTCTGTTCAGGTGGCAATGAATTCAATAATTTAACTGCATCGATATCTGTGGGGAAAGGACCTCGCATAACTTTCAGTTTTACAATGTATAATCTGAAGATTCGAATCATTGCGAAGATTATAACCCGTGACATCTGAGAACTTCTCTCATTAGAAATGATCAAAAATAAAGATGATAAATTTAAGTCTCACCTCACAAATTAAATACATACATTGTACAAAGGCAATCATTTATGTTTAACTATTGCGAGTTTACTAAACATGTGTATGAACTTCAATGTATTCCCACAAATGTATTAACAAATGATTTGTTTTAAGTTTGTTTTAGAAGAAGCATTTATATAGGCTAGTGTATAGCCTGTTTGCTAATCCTTTTTTAAAATTTAACTTCTCATAATTTCTTTTGTGTTATATGTTATTTGGGAATAAAATACTGTTTAATCAACTATTGCTTTTTCTCAAGCAAAAACAGTTACTTTTTTCTGCTATTTTTCCCGGTTACCTAACAGTAATGTCAAAGCTAAGTTATGTAACCCATTTCATCATCACTAAAACGAATGTGAAACACAATCATCCACATGCCATTATTATAATACGTTCAAGCTTTCTACATCGAATATACTTTTCATTGAATTTACAATAAGTACCTGTAACCGTAGACTCCCGAATGAAACAGATAGAACTATGTTAAAAAGGATGAAAGATTATGTGCATTTTGTAAAAGGCTATGTATGTAGCAAATGTGACTCATAACATACGCAGGTCACCTGACTGAGCTTCTAATACTTTCTTAAAATGTAAATGGACAATATTGTATTGTTTTGTCTGTCAAAAGTAAAAAAGTGCCCATGTCTGGTATACAATGTATACTATAAAGTATGACGTATATACCCGTTAACTATATTACTTAGAAATATGTATTCGCCAGAAAGTATATATCAAGTATTATGATGAACAACTGCACATCACGCACAGTGTTCATTCAGGAATAACAAAACGATTAAGTGCCATGCCCATTCAGGTGTGACTTATCTCGAATTCAGGTTTCTCGGCCATGAACCGTATGACATTACACACGCCCAGTACTGATCATCCAAAAAGTTAGCACTCAATACACATTGATGACTTTCACTGATTAGACTTGAAACTAGGTGTGATAAAGCGCCGATATATTGCCGGCAATTGATGACAGTGGCGACGCAATGTCTGGTTGAACGTATCTTTTACCGACGGTTAAAGTGTCACTCTCTGCGCGTGAATAAACAGTGGTTACACTAATTAGACCTATACCCCTTTGAGAAGTGACCATTAACCACCACGGAAACATATTGCCCACAATTAATTACCGTTACATAATGCGTGGCTATTTAAACTGGGACTCTCTGTAAGTCCAAATCACTTCATAGATATATTCAGTTGCGTTAATCCCTCCTGGTTCCTGCAATTTATTTTGCACAAGTGTTTACCAAGTCCTGAGGAATGGATTTCTATCAAAGGTACGTTGTCTCTTCTCATGTCAATGTATAATGTATGATGAATGAACTGATTTTAAGATCGAGGTACAGATAACAGATCGTAAGTAAGATACATTAGGCTGTCGAAATGTTCCAGATCAAAGTTTTGGTAAAAAGAGAGGGTTCGATGGTTTTAGAATGGACTGCATGTTCCAAGCTAATAAGGGTGATATTATTATTCATTGATTTGTAAAATCTAGCGTACATTCATTACAAAATCCAAAACAATGGCGAGTGTAGAAAGCTTTGCTACGGCATAAGAGGACAATGTTGATTAAATAATTCACATCTAAAAATGTTGCGAAGATTTAATCACTTCATCAATATTTGAATGAAAATACATCATTATCCTTGTAAATATCAATATATACTTTGTGATAGGAAAGTGGATGTGTCTTAAACGTGAATAACATAAATGAGAATATATCTAAAATAAATTATGGTTTAGGAAATAGTAAAATTTATATCACAGAACACATGGAGTGTAAATGTAAACTTGTTAAGGCATATTGATAATATAAACACTATTTATCTATATATTTTAATTATTATTCCTACAAATTAGAGAGATCATTTAAATAAAGGTCAGTATAATGATCATATCAAATATTCCTTTCACATTCTATAAATATCTTAATTGTATAAAGTTACTTGAACCGTTACACTAGCCCATTGGTTGTTTCGTTTCGAAAAGCCGAATGCATTTACGCTCGATTCTTTGATGTTTGATATCTGTGGCTAGTCCGGTTAAATTAAACAATTGACTTATCTGTGTTTATTATCAAACTTCCTGTTCCCTGTGACGTAAATGCATGGGACCACTACATAACTAAAAGGTTACTACCTCGTATATTCTGCCAACGGCAGCACATGAGTTAATTCAATATTTACAGTAAGACGGAAAAATTTGTTTTTGATTGTGATTCTTTAGCACTTATGCATTCCAATGTACACACAAGATGATAAAGTGTATGGATATTTATTTATCAAATATAAGCGTTGATTTGATAAAGCATTACAATTAAATAAATAATGAAATTCATCACGAATCTAGATAGAATTATATAATGTATATACTCGTTCTTGACGAGGGATTGTGATATCGACCTTTTTCAACCGGCAAATTAAGAATTACAATATTGATTTGTACACCATATTGGTTTCGTTCCTTATAACATATTAATCAAAACATGGGGAATCCTTAATGACAGCTGAGTATATTTGATAATGTCACTACACTATGTTTGCAGAATTTATCTTTTAAAACATTGAATAACTATCCATTTCTTACAGAAATACTAGGGATAATGGAAAATAAGTATTTGACCACATGCCACATGTAGTTTTGACATAATTTAACCAAGGATATGATTGTCGTGCTTATAATTATGCATAATAATTGTCCAGACTGTGTACAGTACGTATTAAACGGTTTGCAATTTGCTATAGGCGCTGTTTTGTATGATTCTCGCAATTCCTTCATTACCGAAAAAGACTTTGTACCGTATGTTTTTGACCCTGTTGAAATGTGTTAGCTTGGCCTACACCCCATATTGCCTACATCCCCAAAACTCCTCGTATCGCCTTCACTAAATGCAGAGCGTCACCTATTGTATAACATACTACTGTTCACTTAGCAATTAATGAACTGGTTCATTGTTATGAAGTCAAATCTGGTAAGGTATACATAATGACATATATACAAATATACATGAATATAACGCAAAATTTGATGGAGCATACGAAATTCACGTTTGTTATGCAAAGCAAATCTAACTAGTATTGGTTTGTATGTGATGGACATAAGTGAAATATATTTTTCAATGGATACATGTTAACAATAATAAGCTGGATGAGGCTGGAATTATGCTATCAAATAACGTGCGTATTCGTTTCAGAAGTTTTATATGGCGGTATTGCAGTGAATATACCAGAATAGGTCGATGGTTAGTCGACATCGGTAATTTTTTATTATGAAATATGATAATCTTGTAAATTGTCGAAAAAGCATTTGTCTTACATGTCCGACAGTACAATCTTACACCTGAAAAAATATGTAAACATATATAAAATAAAATATATAAGGAAATTATATGGTCTATGAAAAACGATAGTACTTTATTAACAGCCATCTCCTTCATGTATTTGATCTGTTTGTGGTAGGTGAAGTTTCTAACTAGTTTTATTCAAGTTATCCATTGGCATCTAGCACGTGGACGTAATTATTCAAATAATATTCAGTATATAGTATTCATACAGTATTTGCCAATATGTCGCTATTTTGCAATTTTGATATCCGTTGCAGTGAGCAGATACACTAGCTACTTAAGTGGAAATTCAAGGACATCATTTTATATTTAAAACTTATCATGAAAATATTAACCATTTTGTCTTCATCATTAGAAAGATCATGTAGGGGTCCTTTAAGATCCAGCACGCTAGAGGCAGGAATCCCTGACACTTACTGCATCTCCCTGTCGTCTAAAGGCAGCGTTTGCTGACAAGTCACGTGCAGAAAGCCGTGACCCCTGACCTCTTATAAAACAAGACAATTACAGATGTCCAACGAGTGATCTGTCGATGTAAAATGCAACAGAAGGATTCTACACTAAAAATCCATTCCACTGATATGTCATACTTGTAATAAAATTCGTTATTCATCTAACACGAGTCCACGAAAAAATTCAGTCGATGCGAGAGAAAACTTCCGGTGAAAATTGTCACATGTGAAGAAGTTGGAGAGACGACGGTTTCCAAACAATGATAAATAAAGTAAATCTGACGCAGTGACAATTCATAACTGTGTTTATTCAATGTACACGATAAACAATCTTAGTCAGTCTGATTCATAATAATATCTTTGCAATGTTTTATCAAGGCAAAATTGAGCTGTCAAATCGTGAGTTTCCTTCATCTTGCTGCAGTTAGAAACCGTTAGGCCTAGACTGAACAAACAATGTCATCACAACAGCATCATCTAAAAAATCCTTTAAATTTGATCATGATCAAGGATTCCAAAGATAAAAAAATAACTGACATTTATATATCTTGTTGTGGCTAAAACTTGCATTACAATTAGGCCTACAGATCATCTTGAAAAATCTACTTACAAATTGCCGATAAACAGCATGACGCCATTACGTACTTTCATGCACTGATGGCGGATTTCGATCAAACACAATTTCGATGTTCAAGTTCAGTATCCGATTCATGGCACTTGATCGGAATATCCTAATACACACATGCTGCATGAACGTTTTCGTAGTGGTGAACAAACAATTGGCTTATTTAAAAATATGTTAGTTCTTGAGTAATGACACTCGGACCCAAAGACAACGGGGTTACCGTTAGCAGGTCCCGCGCGATTGTAAACAAGTTACTGTCAATGCTATTCCGGGAAAACTAATGTTTATGATAGCAACACTCTGTCGGTCATTCTTGTTCTATTGTTTTATATAAACATATTTATTTTCTATTTTAAAAACTATCATTCAGGAAAAATATTTGTACTGTTTGTTTTCTTGTTTTTAAAGGTGCATCCATTGTGTTTCATAAAATTTTATTTGGCTTTAATACGTTCCAACACACCATATGTGGTGTTTACAATAGAAACAAATTCACTCAGCTTGCATATTCATCCCCAATCGCCAAAAATATCATAATTACTAGTTTCCAATTAAAATCGAGTAACATCATTATGCATGTGCAGAAACCGAAAGTGCACGTCCTATTTACATGCACAGTACTTATATGACCTATTGAACATTATCAACCCAAATCTGTTAGTTTGTCTGGTTTAAATAAGATTCCAAAATTACGTTTGACTCATTGGCGCGCGCCACACGCGGTGCATTGTCCGGTTTTCGATCAGAAATCGATACTTTTACCTTCATATCGTCAATATACTAAGCCGATTATCACCAAAATTGTAGTTTTCGGTAACAGTTGGTACTTCTCGATAAAATAAGACCATTTATAACGTTTGGCATATTTGACCCCCAACAACACAATGGATGTACCTTTAAATACTGAAGGCAAGTAGCTTATCGCGATTATCGTTAGACTAGGCGATTGGAATCTCCAGTACGATTTCAAATGAAATTTTGGAATATACGGGCGTAACGTGTTTGATGAAAATTCATGAAATATAATTTATTTGGATCGAGTTTGTTTTTGTGAGAGGCAAAACATTTACGACATGAAAAGGAATTTTCGTCTGTTAATAAAAAAATCAACTAGCTAATTAAGTTACTTACGACAGACAATTGTCACTATCCAACATCTTCAAGTGAACTCTCGCGAAACGTCACTCTGACATGTGAACATTTATTCAGTAAGTAAGAATGCGTTGGCACATAATGAATTCATGCAAAATAATTCATTCGTTTTGAAAATAAAATACTTTGAAACAACTCGTAACTGTTTTGAAAATAAAATAATTTGAAATAACATGTCATTGACCTTGCCAGGACACACGTGGTTTTGATTGACAGAAGTGGGCGTGGACACTTGAGTGACAAGATGGGCGTGGTTATCGTAGCTTTGCGCAGATTGAGATATCGATGTCGTCATTGATCGATTTACCAAAAAATGTCCTCAAATTTAATTTAATTGAAATTAAAAACTTTGACAAATATTATATAGGTTTTTAAAACTTACTTGACAAGCAGTAGTGTTTGATGTGTCAATAGCGTGTAGACAAAAAATCGTAAAGTACAGTGCCGTGCCGGTGACGTTATTTTCATAGACGTGCATGTTAATTTAATCTTGGATAAATAATTTTCATAGATACGATTTGTGCCCGATTCTATTCACATTTATCAGGTTTGTGGGGAATCGACTTGGCTACAACCTCATAATTTAAGTTTAATTTTCCGTTTACTATCTTGGGAATGGCAGAACTTTCACCGCAAGAAAAGTGCTAGTATACTGACCAGTATACGTCTTGTCAACCACCCTAATTTCCTGGCGTATACTGGTTTGTCAACCACCCTAATTTCCTAGCGTATACTAATCAGTATACGAGACATTTCCAAAGCTTAGGAAACTTCAGTATACCCCAGTATACGCTAGTATACCCCAGTATACCTCAGTATACCCCAGTATACTCTAGTATACTCCACTATATAATAGTATGTGTCATAATTTATTACAAATGAAATGAAAATATATTTGTTGGTTTGTTTATATAGGTGTTCTCTGTTGGCTTAATTATATCAGATTGAACTACGCTAGACAAACTTGTCTTGGGTCTTTTGTTTTATAAGATGAAAATGTCCGTGTGACAAAGTTGATAATAGCTATATATGCATTCAAATAAATAAAACTATATTTACGTGATTATTTAAGCAGATCAAATGTAAACGTGATCAGCAGAAAGGCATTATGAGAATTATGTATTTAATAGCAAACACGATATATTGTATCCTCTTTGGTATGCATTGGATTATAGGCACTGGTTACTTATATCGGATTTAAATTCTCTGTTCAGTTAGTATCAATTGTGATCGTGGTTTGTCGTTACTCATACAGCATCAATTAATGGACTGTAGTATAGACTGTCTCATCATTGTATATATAATTCGCAAAATGTGTGAAAGTGTGTTATCGTCATACAAGACGTTTCACTCTTTAAACATCTCATATATATATATGTGACAATGGATATATTGCATTATTGAAGACTTACCTTTGTCGACGAACATATCCGGAGGAAAATTATAAATATCCAGATAGTCAAAAGAACACAACTTGAAACAGTAAATCCCTAATCGAAACGTATGTGTTTGGGTCACAACTGATGTCGAAAAACACAGAGATAACATCAACGTTACGTTATTTGTTTGACAGTAACTGCTAATGATGATGGCGCAGTCTTTCAACTGAGGGGGTAACTGGTAAAGGCATCAATATTCATGATCATGTATTTTATTGGTTGTTAGTTTTGGCCTTAATTCTTATTGGCTAACTTTAAATGACCAACCAGACGCGCGAAGCCCATAGTCAGACAGACATAGTGTTTATTAGCCTGTCGCCAGGTCATCTGTATGTTTATACAACACACCTGTCAAGCTCTTCAACGCACAACTGGTCTCTCAGCTAATTACTAGCCTGAGTGGCTAAAAGTTTTGTTTAAATAAATGCTAATTAAGCATGCATTGTCCCTCAAACAGACAGACAATTGTTTAGTTGCACCTAGCTTTGGGCATACAAAAAAGCGTTATATCAATAACCAACAACAATAACTATTCAACTCATTTAACCATAAATTTATGTATTAAGAAGAACATGAACTAAAATAAGATGGAACATATCATACAGACCAGGACATAGCTTCATGATATTACTGCATCACAGTTACGTTGGGATTTTTTAAATTGTGAGAATAAATGAGATAAATGTACATAAAAACAGGATATCTATGGTGAAGCAACAACAGTGCTGTTAAATAATCCAAAGAATATAAATGAGATTATTCATAATTAAGTTATTAAATTTATAATATTGGTACACCTGTTGCCGTTTTATGTGAAAAATTTTGTTTTAAGTTGCGCGAAATAATATAAATATAAACGGACAATAGCTATGCAAAACGATATGATTTTGTAAACTTTGCTTTTGTTCAGACTTCACTTCACAAGTACAAACATAATATACAAATAGCATATAGGATATAGATAATGAAATAACAACAAAGTATGTGCAAAACAAAACGAACTTACATAAGGCTAGCAGTTACTTTTCATTGGTTTTTTTTTCCTTTTCTCTTTTCTTTAGACTGCCTGACCGGATGAAATCGCTAATAAATTGGTAATGGGACGCATCGTATATGTAGGTCAACATCCTCAGTCGAAACAATCACCACTGAAATGAAGGAATAGTTGACCGTATTCAATATAACACAATTCATTGTTTCTAATATCTGTACTTTTTATTTTACGTATAAAAATAAGTGTGATTGCATCCTCATTGTCATATGAAGACGAACATTCAGCTTTAGTTGATATATCCATATATATGTTTACTTTAGATCAAATGATATGTAAATAACTACTATTATTAAGGATAAATTAACAAAGTTAAGTATACATGTTATCTGTAATAACATGATTTAAACAGGAAATGTATCCTTAAAATTACTATCAATGTAGTTTTCATAATCTTCTTAAATTACAAGAATTCAATTCAATACCATACTCTTATTGTTTCTTTATATCAATTGTTTTACTTATTTCAGTTATTTGTTTTCCTACATATATCTTAACCTGATCAGCTAGCTTTGAGTAAACCTATAGGAACAAACAAGAATTGGTAAACAGACTCGCAGTTTATCTTTAAATGTCTTTAAAGGTGACATCGTGCTTTGAACTAAGACGTTGTGCTTGTATATTACCGGTATATGACAAACTCTCACTGTACTGTTGAAAACTGTGTTTTTCTTAGCAAACACTGTTACTATTTTCTGATACTTATTTCTGTTACTTTTTTCTGTTACTTTTTCCCTAGCACCAAGTTTTAAGTCGAAAGTATGTCTCCATTAGAAAGTTTAAATCCAAAGATATATTGTTTCGTTATTTATGATTCAACTTTTCACAATAATAAACATTTTAATCCCCATTCTTGCATCACGAAATGACAGGCAGAGGTTTTTTAAAATGCTGCAACTGATCAGAGACAAATCGGATTTATTCATGAAAACATCAATTTCTCAAACTCTTGTTCTGTTACTGATCAAAGACAAAAAGGGAATTACTTATGAAAACAACACTTTTTCAAGCTGTTTTACTGTTACTGATCAAAGACAAATTGGAACTATTTATGAAAACAAAAATTTCTCAAAATTCACTTTGTACAAACTACTCTACAACGCTCTATAACAAAAGATCATTTTAAGCCTACTTATTAGAAATAACATAATGATCATAGACACATTCTTTTGTGTTGGGGATGGTGTCTGTGTCTTGTTGTTTTTGGGTGGGGGGATTATATCCACTGGGGATTTTGTCATAGGGGATTATTTTCCTTGGGGATTATGTCCAGTGGGGATTTTGTCCGTCCACCTCGCTGGTCTCCATAAATCCCGAAAAGTTATCATTAAGACTACTATTTAAACTAAAATAACATTACATTTTGTAAAGTAAACTTGTTATCAGTAGATACTTTAATGCACTGGGATTTAATTCTGCCCTCTCGCCTAAGCAGAGGCTTATGTTCAGCTTAATTTAGTAAACGCTGTAGCTGTAAGAGCACTTCTCTCTGTTTAAACATATTTATTTCCAAAAAGAAGGAACCGGATTGGTAGGTAAGAAAATGCTTTTATACAAAGCGCTCCGGGATACAACCAAATACAAAACATGACATGTACAGTATAATTATGAATACAAATAAATGATACAATCTGATTATACAAATTATGACTGTGCCATAGAAGCACTACTTTAAATCAAATCTGCCTGTTAAATTTATAAATGAATGAACTGAATTTAAGAGTTCCATATTTACAGCTGGGCAAGAAATGTGACTTCCAAACAAAATTGATTTCAGATCAAATCCCTTTGCATAATAATACAGACTTAACGATATATAATAACGAATATCGCTATAGAGAGGACATACAAGGAATTAATGAATATTCTTCAAAGATATAACCACAAGAGCAAGCTGGTGTTGGAGATATAAACCGTTGATATTTATGTGCATTATGATCAGTACATTCTGGTCGGAGACGAGATTGTATTATTTGACAAAATCTGATGCCGGTGTTTAAGTCAAAAGTGGCTGTAAATATTAGTATTGTTTAGAATGGCAGTTTGAAATCTTGAAACTGGCTGTATTTCAGTTCTGTTCAGGTGGCAATGAATTCAATAATTTAACTGCATCGATATCTGTGGGGAAAGGACCTCGCATAACTTTCAGTTTTACAATGTATAATCTGAAGATTCGAATCATTGCGAAGATTATAACCCGTGACATCTGAGAACTTCTCTCATTAGAAATGATCAAAAATAAAGATGATAAATTTAAGTCTCACCTCACAAATTAAATACATACATTGTACAAAGGCAATCATTTATGTTTAACTATTGCGAGTTTACTAAACATGTGTATGAACTTCAATGTATTCCCACAAATGTATTAACAAATGATTTGTTTTAAGTTTGTTTTAGAAGAAGCATTTATATAGGCTAGTGTATAGCCTGTTTGCTAATCCTTTTTTAAAATTTAACTTCTCATAATTTCTTTTGTGTTATATGTTATTTGGGAATAAAATACTGTTTAATCAACTATTGCTTTTTCTCAAGCAAAAACAGTTACTTTTTTCTGCTATTTTTCCCGGTTACCTAACAGTAATGTCAAAGCTAAGTTATGTAACCCATTTCATCATCACTAAAACGAATGTGAAACACAATCATCCACATGCCATTATTATAATACGTTCAAGCTTTCTACATCGAATATACTTTTCATTGAATTTACAATAAGTACCTGTAACCGTAGACTCCCGAATGAAACAGATAGAACTATGTTAAAAAGGATGAAAGATTATGTGCATTTTGTAAAAAGCTATGTATGTAGCAAATGTGACTCATAACATACGCAGGTCACCTGACTGAGCTTCTAATACTTTCTTAAAATGTAAATGGACAATATTGTATTGTTTTGTCTGTCAAAAGTAAAAAAGTGCCCATGTCTGGTATACAATGTATACTATAAAGTATGACGTATATACCCGTTAACTATATTACTTAGAAATATGTATTCGCCAGAAAGTATATATCAAGTATTATGATGAACAACTGCACATCACGCACAGTGTTCATTCAGGAATAACAAAACGATTAAGTGCCATGCCCATTCAGGTGTGACTTATCTCGAATTCAGGTTTCTCGGCCATGAACCGTATGACATTACACACGCCCAGTACTGATCATCCAAAAAGTTAGCACTCAATACACATTGATGACTTTCACTGATTAGACTTGAAACTAGGTGTGATAAAGCGCCGATATATTGCCGGCAATTGATGACAGTGGCGACGCAATGTCTGGTTGAACGTATCTTTTACCGACTGTTAAAGTGTCACTCTCTGCGCGTGAATAAACAGTGGTTACACTAATTAGACCTATACCCCTTTGAGAAGTGACCATTAACCACCACGGAAACATATTGCCCACAATTAATTACCGTTACATAATGCGTGGCTATTTAAACTGGGACTCTCTGTAAGTCCAAATCACTTCATAGATATATTCAGTTGCGTTAATCCCTCCTGGTTCCTGCAATTTATTTTGCACAAGTGTTTACCAAGTCCTGAGGAATGGATTTCTATCAAAGGTACGTTGTCTCTTCTCATGTCAATGTATAATGTATGATGAATGAACTGATTTTAAGATCGAGGTACAGATAACAGATCGTAAGTAAGATACATTAGGCTGTCGAAATGTTCCAGATCAAAGTTTTGGTAAAAAGAGAGGGTTCGATGGTTTTAGAATGGACTGCATGTTCCAAGCTAATAAGGGTGATATTATTATTCATTGATTTGTAAAATCTAGCGTACATTCATTACAAAATCCAAAACAATGGCGAGTGTAGAAAGCTTTGCTACGGCATAAGAGGACAATGTTGATTAAATAATTCACATCTAAAAATGTTGCGAAGATTTAATCACTTCATCAATATTTGAATGAAAATACATCATTATCCTTGTAAATATCAATATATACTTTGTGATAGGAAAGTGGATGTGTCTTAAACGTGAATAACATAAATGAGAATATATCTAAAATAAATTATGGTTTAGGAAATAGTAAAATTTATATCACAGAACACATGGAGTGTAAATGTAAACTTGTTAAGGCATATTGATAATATAAACACTATTTATCTATATATTTTAATTATTATTCCTACAAATTAGAGAGATCATTTAAATAAAGGTCAGTATAATGATCATATCAAATATTCCTTTCACATTCTATAAATATCTTAATTGTATAAAGTTACTTGAACCGTTACACTAGCCCATTGGTTGTTTCGTTTCGAAAAGCCGAATGCATTTACGCTCGATTCTTTGATGTTTGATATCTGTGGCTAGTCCGGTTAAATTAAACAATTGACTTATCTGTGTTTATTATCAAACTTCCTGTTCCCTGTGACGTAAATGCATGGGACCACTACATAACTAAAAGGTTACTACCTCGTATATTCTGCCAACGGCAGCACATGAGTTAATTCAATATTTACAGTAAGACGGAAAAATTTGTTTTTGATTGTGATTCTTTAGCACTTATGCATTCCAATGTACACACAAGATGATAAAGTGTATGGATATTTATTTATCAAATATAAGCGTTGATTTGATAAAGCATTACAATTAAATAAATAATGAAATTCATCACGAATCTAGATAGAATTATATAATGTATATACTCGTTCTTGACGAGGGATTGTGATATCGACCTTTTTCAACCGGCAAATTAAGAATTACAATATTGATTTGTACACCATATTGGTTTCGTTCCTTATAACATATTAATCAAAACATGGGGAATCCTTAATGACAGCTGAGTATATTTGATAATGTCACTACACTATGTTTGCAGAATTTATCTTTTAAAACATTGAATAACTATCCATTTCTTACAGAAATACTAGGGATAATGGAAAATAAGTATTTGACCACATGCCACATGTAGTTTTGACATAATTTAACCAAGGATATGATTGTCGTGCTTATAATTATGCATAATAATTGTCCAGACTGTGTACAGTACGTATTAAACGGTTTGCAATTTGCTATAGGCGCTGTTTTGTATGATTCTCGCAATTCCTTCATTACCGAAAAAGACTTTGTACCGTATGTTTTTGACCCTGTTGAAATGTGTTAGCTTGGCCTACACCCCATATTGCCTACATCCCCAAAACTCCTCGTATCGCCTTCACTAAATGCAGAGCGTCACCTATTGTATAACATACTACTGTTCACTTAGCAATTAATGAACTGGTTCATTGTTATGAAGTCAAATCTGGTAAGGTATACATAATGACATATATACAAATATACATGAATATAACGCAAAATTTGATGGAGCATACGAAATTCACGTTTGTTATGCAAAGCAAATCTAACTAGTATTGGTTTGTATGTGATGGACATAAGTGAAATATATTTTTCAATGGATACATGTTAACAATAATAAGCTGGATGAGGCTGGAATTATGCTATCAAATAACGTGCGTATTCGTTTCAGAAGTTTTATATGGCGGTATTGCAGTGAATATACCAGAATAGGTCGATGGTTAGTCGACATCGGTAATTTTTTATTATGAAATATGATAATCTTGTAAATTGTCGAAAAAGCATTTGTCTTACATGTCCGACAGTACAATCTTACACCTGAAAAAATATGTAAACATATATAAAATAAAATATATAAGGAAATTATATGGTCTATGAAAAACGATAGTACTTTATTAACAGCCATCTCCTTCATGTATTTGATCTGTTTGTGGTAGGTGAAGTTTCTAACTAGTTTTATTCAAGTTATCCATTGGCATCTAGCACGTGGACGTAATTATTCAAATAATATTCAGTATATAGTATTCATACAGTATTTGCCAATATGTCGCTATTTTGCAATTTTGATATCCGTTGCAGTGAGCAGATACACTAGCTACTTAAGTGGAAATTCAAGGACATCATTTTATATTTAAAACTTATCATGAAAATATTAACCATTTTGTCTTCATCATTAGAAAGATCATGTAGGGGTCCTTTAAGATCCAGCACGCTAGAGGCAGGAATCCCTGACACTTACTGCATCTCCCTGTCGTCTAAAGGCAGCGTTTGCTGACAAGTCACGTGCAGAAAGCCGTGACCCCTGACCTCTTATAAAACAAGACAATTACAGATGTCCAACGAGTGATCTGTCGATGTAAAATGCAACAGAAGGATTCTACACTAAAAATCCATTCCACTGATATGTCATACTTGTAATAAAATTCGTTATTCATCTAACACGAGTCCACGAAAAAATTCAGTCGATGCGAGAGAAAACTTCCGGTGAAAATTGTCACATGTGAAGAAGTTGGAGAGACGACGGTTTCCAAACAATGATAAATAAAGTAAATCTGACGCAGTGACAATTCATAACTGTGTTTATTCAATGTACACGATAAACAATCTTAGTCAGTCTGATTCATAATAATATCTTTGCAATGTTTTATCAAGGCAAAATTGAGCTGTCAAATCGTGAGTTTCCTTCATCTTGCTGCAGTTAGAAACCGTTAGGCCTAGACTGAACAAACAATGTCATCACAACAGCATCATCTAAAAAATCCTTTAAATTTGATCATGATCAAGGATTCCAAAGATAAAAAAATAACTGACATTTATATATCTTGTTGTGGCTAAAACTTGCATTACAATTAGGCCTACAGATCATCTTGAAAAATCTACTTACAAATTGCCGATAAACAGCATGACGCCATTACGTACTTTCATGCACTGATGGCGGATTTCGATCAAACACAATTTCGATGTTCAAGTTCAGTATCCGATTCATGGCACTTGATCGGAATATCCTAATACACACATGCTGCATGAACGTTTTCGTAGTGGTGAACAAACAATTGGCTTATTTAAAAATATGTTAGTTCTTGAGTAATGACACTCGGACCCAAAGACAACGGGGTTACCGTTAGCAGGTCCCGCGCGATTGTAAACAAGTTACTGTCAATGCTATTCCGGGAAAACTAATGTTTATGATAGCAACACTCTGTCGGTCATTCTTGTTCTATTGTTTTATATAAACATATTTATTTTCTATTTTAAAAACTATCATTCAGGAAAAATATTTGTACTGTTTGTTTTCTTGTTTTTAAAGGTGCATCCATTGTGTTTCATAAAATTTTATTTGGCTTTAATACGTTCCAACACACCATATGTGGTGTTTACAATAGAAACAAATTCACTCAGCTTGCATATTCATCCCCAATCGCCAAAAATATCATAATTACTAGTTTCCAATTAAAATCGAGTAACATCATTATGCATGTGCAGAAACCGAAAGTGCACGTCCTATTTACATGCACAGTACTTATATGACCTATTGAACATTATCAACCCAAATCTGTTAGTTTGTCTGGTTTAAATAAGATTCCAAAATTACGTTTGACTCATTGGCGCGCGCCACACGCGGTGCATTGTCCGGTTTTCGATCAGAAATCGATACTTTTACCTTCATATCGTCAATATACTAAGCCGATTATCACCAAAATTGTAGTTTTCGGTAACAGTTGGTACTTCTCGATAAAATAAGACCATTTATAACGTTTGGCATATTTGACCCCCAACAACACAATGGATGTACCTTTAAATACTGAAGGCAAGTAGCTTATCGCGATTATCGTTAGACTAGGCGATTGGAATCTCCAGTACGATTTCAAATGAAATTTTGGAATATACGGGCGTAACGTGTTTGATGAAAATTCATGAAATATAATTTATTTGGATCGAGTTTGTTTTTGTGAGAGGCAAAACATTTACGACATGAAAAGGAATTTTCGTCTGTTAATAAAAAAATCAACTAGCTAATTAAGTTACTTACGACAGACAATTGTCACTATCCAACATCTTCAAGTGAACTCTCGCGAAACGTCACTCTGACATGTGAACATTTATTCAGTAAGTAAGAATGCGTTGGCACATAATGAATTCATGCAAAATAATTCATTCGTTTTGAAAATAAAATACTTTGAAACAACTCGTAACTGTTTTGAAAATAAAATAATTTGAAATAACATGTCATTGACCTTGCCAGGACACACGTGGTTTTGATTGACAGAAGTGGGCGTGGACACTTGAGTGACAAGATGGGCGTGGTTATCGTAGCTTTGCGCAGATTGAGATATCGATGTCGTCATTGATCGATTTACCAAAAAATGTCCTCAAATTTAATTTAATTGAAATTAAAAACTTTGACAAATATTATATAGGTTTTTAAAACTTACTTGACAAGCAGTAGTGTTTGATGTGTCAATAGCGTGTAGACAAAAAATCGTAAAGTACAGTGCCGTGCCGGTGACGTTATTTTCATAGACGTGCATGTTAATTTAATCTTGGATAAATAATTTTCATAGATACGATTTGTGCCCGATTCTATTCACATTTATCAGGTTTGTGGGGAATCGACTTGGCTACAACCTCATAATTTAAGTTTAATTTTCCGTTTACTATCTTGGGAATGGCAGAACTTTCACCGCAAGAAAAGTGCTAGTATACTGACCAGTATACGTCTTGTCAACCACCCTAATTTCCTGGCGTATACTGGTTTGTCAACCACCCTAATTTCCTAGCGTATACTAATCAGTATACGAGACATTTCCAAAGCTTAGGAAACTTCAGTATACCCCAGTATACGCTAGTATACCCCAGTATACCTCAGTATACCCCAGTATACTCTAGTATACTCCACTATATAATAGTATGTGTCATAATTTATTACAAATGAAATGAAAATATATTTGTTGGTTTGTTTATATAGGTGTTCTCTGTTGGCTTAATTATATCAGATTGAACTACGCTAGACAAACTTGTCTTGGGTCTTTTGTTTTATAAGATGAAAATGTCCGTGTGACAAAGTTGATAATAGCTATATATGCATTCAAATAAATAAAACTATATTTACGTGATTATTTAAGCAGATCAAATGTAAACGTGATCAGCAGAAAGGCATTATGAGAATTATGTATTTAATAGCAAACACGATATATTGTATCCTCTTTGGTATGCATTGGATTATAGGCACTGGTTACTTATATCGGATTTAAATTCTCTGTTCAGTTAGTATCAATTGTGATCGTGGTTTGTCGTTACTCATACAGCATCAATTAATGGACTGTAGTATAGACTGTCTCATCATTGTATATATAATTCGCAAAATGTGTGAAAGTGTGTTATCGTCATACAAGACGTTTCACTCTTTAAACATCTCATATATATATATGTGACAATGGATATATTGCATTATTGAAGACTTACCTTTGTCGACGAACATATCCGGAGGAAAATTATAAATATCCAGATAGTCAAAAGAACACAACTTGAAACAGTAAATCCCTAATCGAAACGTATGTGTTTGGGTCACAACTGATGTCGAAAAACACAGAGATAACATCAACGTTACGTTATTTGTTTGACAGTAACTGCTAATGATGATGGCGCAGTCTTTCAACTGAGGGGGTAACTGGTAAAGGCATCAATATTCATGATCATGTATTTTATTGGTTGTTAGTTTTGGCCTTAATTCTTATTGGCTAACTTTAAATGACCAACCAGACGCGCGAAGCCCATAGTCAGACAGACATAGTGTTTATTAGCCTGTCGCCAGGTCATCTGTATGTTTATACAACACACCTGTCAAGCTCTTCAACGCACAACTGGTCTCTCAGCTAATTACTAGCCTGAGTGGCTAAAAGTTTTGTTTAAATAAATGCTAATTAAGCATGCATTGTCCCTCAAACAGACAGACAATTGTTTAGTTGCACCTAGCTTTGGGCATACAAAAAAGCGTTATATCAATAACCAACAACAATAACTATTCAACTCATTTAACCATAAATTTATGTATTAAGAAGAACATGAACTAAAATAAGATGGAACATATCATACAGACCAGGACATAGCTTCATGATATTACTGCATCACAGTTACGTTGGGATTTTTTAAATTGTGAGAATAAATGAGATAAATGTACATAAAAACAGGATATCTATGGTGAAGCAACAACAGTGCTGTTAAATAATCCAAAGAATATAAATGAGATTATTCATAATTAAGTTATTAAATTTATAATATTGGTACACCTGTTGCCGTTTTATGTGAAAAATTTTGTTTTAAGTTGCGCGAAATAATATAAATATAAACGGACAATAGCTATGCAAAACGATATGATTTTGTAAACTTTGCTTTTGTTCAGACTTCACTTCACAAGTACAAACATAATATACAAATAGCATATAGGATATAGATAATGAAATAACAACAAAGTATGTGCAAAACAAAACGAACTTACATAAGGCTAGCAGTTACTTTTCATTGGTTTTTTTTTTCCTTTTCTCTTTTCTTTAGACTGCCTGACCGGATGAAATCGCTAATAAATTGGTAATGGGACGCATCGTATATGTAGGTCAACATCCTCAGTCGAAACAATCACCACTGAAATGAAGGAATAGTTGACCGTATTCAATATAACACAATTCATTGTTTCTAATATCTGTACTTTTTATTTTACGTATAAAAATAAGTGTGATTGCATCCTCATTGTCATATGAAGACGAACATTCAGCTTTAGTTGATATATCCATATATATGTTTACTTTAGATCAAATGATATGTAAATAACTACTATTATTAAGGATAAATTAACAAAGTTAAGTATACATGTTATCTGTAATAACATGATTTAAACAGGAAATGTATCCTTAAAATTACTATCAATGTAGTTTTCATAATCTTCTTAAATTACAAGAATTCAATTCAATACCATACTCTTATTGTTTCTTTATATCAATTGTTTTACTTATTTCAGTTATTTGTTTTCCTACATATATCTTAACCTGATCAGCTAGCTTTGAGTAAACCTATAGGAACAAACAAGAATTGGTAAACAGACTCGCAGTTTATCTTTAAATGTCTTTAAAGGTGACATCGTGCTTTGAACTAAGACGTTGTGCTTGTATATTACCGGTATATGACAAACTCTCACTGTACTGTTGAAAACTGTGTTTTTCTTAGCAAACACTGTTACTATTTTCTGATACTTATTTCTGTTACTTTTTTCTGTTACTTTTTCCCTAGCACCAAGTTTTAAGTCGAAAGTATGTCTCCATTAGAAAGTTTAAATCCAAAGATATATTGTTTCGTTATTTATGATTCAACTTTTCACAATAATAAACATTTTAATCCCCATTCTTGCATCACGAAATGACAGGCAGAGGTTTTTTAAAATGCTGCAACTGATCAGAGACAAATCGGATTTATTCATGAAAACATCAATTTCTCAAACTCTTGTTCTGTTACTGATCAAAGACAAAAAGGGAATTACTTATGAAAACAACACTTTTTCAAGCTGTTTTACTGTTACTGATCAAAGACAAATTGGAACTATTTATGAAAACAAAAATTTCTCAAAATTCACTTTGTACAAACTACTCTACAACGCTCTATAACAAAAGATCATTTTAAGCCTACTTATTAGAAATAACATAATGATCATAGACACATTCTTTTGTGTTGGGGATGGTGTCTGTGTCTTGTTGTTTTTGGGTGGGGGGATTATATCCACTGGGGATTTTGTCATAGGGGATTATTTTCCTTGGGGATTATGTCCAGTGGGGATTTTGTCCGTCCACCTCGCTGGTCTCCATAAATCCCGAAAAGTTATCATTAAGACTACTATTTAAACTAAAATAACATTACATTTTGTAAAGTAAACTTGTTATCAGTAGATACTTTAATGCACTGGGATTTAATTCTGCCCTCTCGCCTAAGCAGAGGCTTATGTTCAGCTTAATTTAGTAAACGCTGTAGCTGTAAGAGCACTTCTCTCTGTTTAAACATATTTATTTCCAAAAAGAAGGAACCGGATTGGTAGGTAAGAAAATGCTTTTATACAAAGCGCTCCGGGATACAACCAAATACAAAACATGACATGTACAGTATAATTATGAATACAAATAAATGATACAATCTGATTATACAAATTATGACTGTGCCATAGAAGCACTACTTTAAATCAAATCTGCCTGTTAAATTTATAAATGAATGAACTGAATTTAAGAGTTCCATATTTACAGCTGGGCAAGAAATGTGACTTCCAAACAAAATTGATTTCAGATCAAATCCCTTTGCATAATAATACAGACTTAACGATATATAATAACGAATATCGCTATAGAGAGGACATACAAGGAATTAATGAATATTCTTCAAAGATATAACCACAAGAGCAAGCTGGTGTTGGAGATATAAACCGTTGATATTTATGTGCATTATGATCAGTACATTCTGGTCGGAGACGAGATTGTATTATTTGACAAAATCTGATGCCGGTGTTTAAGTCAAAAGTGGCTGTAAATATTAGTATTGTTTAGAATGGCAGTTTGAAATCTTGAAACTGGCTGTATTTCAGTTCTGTTCAGGTGGCAATGAATTCAATAATTTAACTGCATCGATATCTGTGGGGAAAGGACCTCGCATAACTTTCAGTTTTACAATGTATAATCTGAAGATTCGAATCATTGCGAAGATTATAACCCGTGACATCTGAGAACTTCTCTCATTAGAAATGATCAAAAATAAAGATGATAAATTTAAGTCTCACCTCACAAATTAAATACATACATTGTACAAAGGCAATCATTTATGTTTAACTATTGCGAGTTTACTAAACATGTGTATGAACTTCAATGTATTCCCACAAATGTATTAACAAATGATTTGTTTTAAGTTTGTTTTAGAAGAAGCATTTATATAGGCTAGTGTATAGCCTGTTTGCTAATCCTTTTTTAAAATTTAACTTCTCATAATTTCTTTTGTGTTATATGTTATTTGGGAATAAAATACTGTTTAATCAACTATTGCTTTTTCTCAAGCAAAAACAGTTACTTTTTTCTGCTATTTTTCCCGGTTACCTAACAGTAATGTCAAAGCTAAGTTATGTAACCCATTTCATCATCACTAAAACGAATGTGAAACACAATCATCCACATGCCATTATTATAATACGTTCAAGCTTTCTACATCGAATATACTTTTCATTGAATTTACAATAAGTACCTGTAACCGTAGACTCCCGAATGAAACAGATAGAACTATGTTAAAAAGGATGAAAGATTATGTGCATTTTGTAAAAGGCTATGTATGTAGCAAATGTGACTCATAACATACGCAGGTCACCTGACTGAGCTTCTAATACTTTCTTAAAATGTAAATGGACAATATTGTATTGTTTTGTCTGTCAAAAGTAAAAAAGTGCCCATGTCTGGTATACAATGTATACTATAAAGTATGACGTATATACCCGTTAACTATATTACTTAGAAATATGTATTCGCCAGAAAGTATATATCAAGTATTATGATGAACAACTGCACATCACGCACAGTGTTCATTCAGGAATAACAAAACGATTAAGTGCCATGCCCATTCAGGTGTGACTTATCTCGAATTCAGGTTTCTCGGCCATGAACCGTATGACATTACACACGCCCAGTACTGATCATCCAAAAAGTTAGCACTCAATACACATTGATGACTTTCACTGATTAGACTTGAAACTAGGTGTGATAAAGCGCCGATATATTGCCGGCAATTGATGACAGTGGCGACGCAATGTCTGGTTGAACGTATCTTTTACCGACTGTTAAAGTGTCACTCTCTGCGCGTGAATAAACAGTGGTTACACTAATTAGACCTATACCCCTTTGAGAAGTGACCATTAACCACCACGGAAACATATTGCCCACAATTAATTACCGTTACATAATGCGTGGCTATTTAAACTGGGACTCTCTGTAAGTCCAAATCACTTCATAGATATATTCAGTTGCGTTAATCCCTCCTGGTTCCTGCAATTTATTTTGCACAAGTGTTTACCAAGTCCTGAGGAATGGATTTCTATCAAAGGTACGTTGTCTCTTCTCATGTCAATGTATAATGTATGATGAATGAACTGATTTTAAGATCGAGGTACAGATAACAGATCGTAAGTAAGATACATTAGGCTGTCGAAATGTTCCAGATCAAAGTTTTGGTAAAAAGAGAGGGTTCGATGGTTTTAGAATGGACTGCATGTTCCAAGCTAATAAGGGTGATATTATTATTCATTGATTTGTAAAATCTAGCGTACATTCATTACAAAATCCAAAACAATGGCGAGTGTAGAAAGCTTTGCTACGGCATAAGAGGACAATGTTGATTAAATAATTCACATCTAAAAATGTTGCGAAGATTTAATCACTTCATCAATATTTGAATGAAAATACATCATTATCCTTGTAAATATCAATATATACTTTGTGATAGGAAAGTGGATGTGTCTTAAACGTGAATAACATAAATGAGAATATATCTAAAATAAATTATGGTTTAGGAAATAGTAAAATTTATATCACAGAACACATGGAGTGTAAATGTAAACTTGTTAAGGCATATTGATAATATAAACACTATTTATCTATATATTTTAATTATTATTCCTACAAATTAGAGAGATCATTTAAATAAAGGTCAGTATAATGATCATATCAAATATTCCTTTCACATTCTATAAATATCTTAATTGTATAAAGTTACTTGAACCGTTACACTAGCCCATTGGTTGTTTCGTTTCGAAAAGCCGAATGCATTTACGCTCGATTCTTTGATGTTTGATATCTGTGGCTAGTCCGGTTAAATTAAACAATTGACTTATCTGTGTTTATTATCAAACTTCCTGTTCCCTGTGACGTAAATGCATGGGACCACTACATAACTAAAAGGTTACTACCTCGTATATTCTGCCAACGGCAGCACATGAGTTAATTCAATATTTACAGTAAGACGGAAAAATTTGTTTTTGATTGTGATTCTTTAGCACTTATGCATTCCAATGTACACACAAGATGATAAAGTGTATGGATATTTATTTATCAAATATAAGCGTTGATTTGATAAAGCATTACAATTAAATAAATAATGAAATTCATCACGAATCTAGATAGAATTATATAATGTATATACTCGTTCTTGACGAGGGATTGTGATATCGACCTTTTTCAACCGGCAAATTAAGAATTACAATATTGATTTGTACACCATATTGGTTTCGTTCCTTATAACATATTAATCAAAACATGGGGAATCCTTAATGACAGCTGAGTATATTTGATAATGTCACTACACTATGTTTGCAGAATTTATCTTTTAAAACATTGAATAACTATCCATTTCTTACAGAAATACTAGGGATAATGGAAAATAAGTATTTGACCACATGCCACATGTAGTTTTGACATAATTTAACCAAGGATATGATTGTCGTGCTTATAATTATGCATAATAATTGTCCAGACTGTGTACATTACGTATTAAACGGTTTGCAATTTGCTATAGGCGCTGTTTTGTATGATTCTCGCAATTCCTTCATTACCGAAAAAGACTTTGTACCGTATGTTTTTGACCCTGTTGAAATGTGTTAGCTTGGCCTACACCCCATATTGCCTACATCCCCAAAACTCCTCGTATCGCCTTCACTAAATGCAGAGCGTCACCTATTGTATAACATACTACTGTTCACTTAGCAATTAATGAACTGGTTCATTGTTATGAAGTCAAATCTGGTAAGGTATACATAATGACATATATACAAATATACATGAATATAACGCAAAATTTGATGGAGCATACGAAATTCACGTTTGTTATGCAAAGCAAATCTAACTAGTATTGGTTTGTATGTGATGGACATAAGTGAAATATATTTTTCAATGGATACATGTTAACAATAATAAGCTGGATGAGGCTGGAATTATGCTATCAAATAACGTGCGTATTCGTTTCAGAAGTTTTATATGGCGGTATTGCAGTGAATATACCAGAATAGGTCGATGGTTAGTCGACATCGGTAATTTTTTATTATGAAATATGATAATCTTGTAAATTGTCGAAAAAGCATTTGTCTTACATGTCCGACAGTACAATCTTACACCTGAAAAAATATGTAAACATATATAAAATAAAATATATAAGGAAATTATATGGTCTATGAAAAACGATAGTACTTTATTAACAGCCATCTCCTTCATGTATTTGATCTGTTTGTGGTAGGTGAAGTTTCTAACTAGTTTTATTCAAGTTATCCATTGGCATCTAGCACGTGGACGTAATTATTCAAATAATATTCAGTATATAGTATTCATACAGTATTTGCCAATATGTCGCTATTTTGCAATTTTGATATCCGTTGCAGTGAGCAGATACACTAGCTGTCATGTTAACCTTCTAGCAAATTGCATCATTTGACCATGACGTGAATATACAAATGTGAGAATGTACCAGATTAACTGTCAAGTAATTACTGCTCATTATGTCTCAGGGTGTTGAAACTGCGCTGTGTATGTGTTTTGTTAATTGACTTCATTGGAAATTGCGTTCAAGATTAAAGATGTTAATGGTGGGCCGACCGTGAAAAGGATCTTTTGTCACCTAACTAACAACCTAACAAGTAAAGATATAAAGAATATCATTGAAAATGACACAATTATAATGACATCAACATACATTGGGAGATATATAAGGTTTACTTATTTAAAAGGTTGATTGTTTGGATAATAAAAGTAGCTAATTTCCCATCCGACAAACCAGGGGATGAACCGTTGTGTGTATAAGGACAGACAGACAGACAGACAAGTGTTTATTAGAGTCTCACCCCGTTACAATATAAAACATACAATAAATATATACATAAAAAGGGCCATCCACAAGTGGGATTATGAGAGACTATAACTAAAATATACCTAAAATATATATACACATAAATAGAACATTGTTAGGTAAAAGGCTAGAGTAAAAGAAAAACGTTGGTAAAATTACGAGTATAAAACCTGTTTTCTCTTCAACAAAATATTTTGGCAGGTTTTGGCAGCAATCATAAAAACATAAACATTTGATAGTATAAAACCCACTTTCTTTAAATCATTAAAACTACAAAACTCTTGATTAAACATATTGCACATTTCAACTAAATATTCTCTCTCACATTCATACAGGGGGCAGTGAAGTAGTACGTGCATTTCGGACATGTATTAACCCCTAAATTATATTCTGTTGTATGATATATCATAACGTTGACGTTAGACCTGCAGTCTATATCGATTTGTGTTTCATGCATAATAATACAACAGTTCGATCATCAATAATTTGAATAGAAAGGCGGTTGATTTCATCATATCATATCATCTCATCTCGATGAAATACATGGAATAGATAACGAATTGTGAAATTTTAATAATGTTAATATTATTAGAAGTTGGAGGCTTGAAAAGACAATACACCTTGTTATACTTTAGAGGTAAACCATCATAAGATAACAAATGTGGATCTTTGTTCAATAGTTTTTTAAATTTGTATTGTTGTTTGTATTGTTGTATGTGCCTAACTTTATTTATCAAGATCAAGTTTGTCAAACCTAGTCTATATCGTATTGATGAATGATACCATAAAATGTGGAATATTGTTTTCTTCATGAATCATATCGTTAACGGTAAATATGCTTTTATTATGTACTTAGAGTGATTAAACCAAGCAACTATAAATGCACGGAGAGTAAATGACACAAACCAGGTACCCTCTAATCATAACTGTCATTAGCGATAATAAGTATGTACCTGCACGAACATAAATGTATTTAACTCTCCCTTGGTTATCCGTTTGGATGTAAGTTGGCTCTGTACCCCCCTCCCCCATTAAATTCTCACATATATATATATATATATATATATATATATATATATATATATATATATATATATACTAAAATCGTTTATGCACATTTGTATCTCTAAAAAAGGTTACACATGACTTCATATATGCTTCATGCTTGAATAGTTACACATTGGTAAAAGCAAAGTCGTCATTTTTATGTTTATATGAGAAAAATGCTCCCAAAATGTTGAACTAACTAATTCTCGTGATTGAAATACATGTATTATTTACACATAAACGCATTTCATATGGCATTTTGCATTGGCATTTTAAAATCCTTCACACATTTTACTTAAACTAGTAACCCACAGTTGATTTACAGTGAAGCTATCACTTACTGAATTGCAATTAATGTATTGCCCCAATAAACTTGCTCTCCAAAAGGATGTTCACAATCCCGTTACGGTTCGTTAATCACCGCACTATACAGAAATTAACCCCTAATTAATTTATTGCTACAATAAACTCGGGATCAGAGTCTATGCAACACCGTTATCCAAATGTACGTTTGGTTTGGTACATATAAAACTATATGTTAGCACGAATCAGACTTTATAATTATTATTATCTAATTAATTAATTAATTAATTATATCGTAAGTTTTATCATACAGCTTCAAAATATGCTAACAGATGTTTAGTAAGTATCTGTGTTTGGTTTGTTATTTATCCATATATTCATGTATAACTCAATTTAAATTCTCACATATTTAAAACCGATGATGTAATAAGAAATGAGTTAATCATTGTCTTAAAGGTACATCCATTGTGTTTCATAACATTTGGCTTTAATACGTTCCAACTCACGACATGTTCTGTCTACAATACAAATAAATTCACTCAGCTTGCAAATTTATCCCCAATCGCCAAATATATCATAATTATTAGTTTCCGATTAAAATTGAGTAACATAATTATACATGTGCAGAAACCGAAACTGCACGCCCCATTTGCATGCACAGTGATAATGGGACCTATTAAACATTATCAACTCAAATTTGTCTTTTTGTCTGTTATAAATATAATTCCAAAATTACGTTTGACTCATTGACGCGCGCCACACGCTGTGCATTGTCCGGTTTTCGATCATATCGTCAATATGCTAAGTCTGCTATCATCAAAATGGTAGTTTTCGGTAACAGTCGGTACTTATCGATAAAGTAATACCATTTATAGCGTTTGCAATATGTGACCCCCAACAACACAATGGATGTACCAAGTTTGTATGGAAGGCAGAACGGTCTGAGGAGAAAATTTGTTTTCAGATAGTGTGCAAGAATTCCTCTATAAATGTCTAGATTCAGTATTCAGTGATATCAATCGTAGTGTACAATATGTGGCAGATGAGATGTGTACTGTTGCAGCAAATATGAAACGAAAATTGTCGTTTAGAAATACGGGAAAGGATAGTCCATGGGTTGATTCTGAATGTAGAAGTTTGAAAGCTGAGCGTTGTCACAATATTAAACCAGTTTAGAAAACATCAATGTAAGCAACACTTAGATGATTACCACGTAACAAGAAATTTATATAACACTGAAATTAAACAGAAACGAAAGGAATACTATAAGCAGAAACCAGTTAAGCTAGAAAATAATATCAATTCCAAAGAGTTTTGGTCCATCCTTCGGGAGTTGCAGGGTAAGCAATTCAAAAAGTATAATATAAGCAATAAAGAATGGTATGAACATTTCAAACATATGTTTTTGTCTATCGGAAAGGAAACAGATAGCACTTTCAGTGTAAACTCGACTACGGGAGTTACTGGCGATTTACGTTATGAGCTTGAAGAATTATAGTGAATATAGTGATATTCTGGATTCGCCAATAGATAGGCAAGAAACATTATATAGCATACAAAAAAGGACAACAAAGCAGCAGGTGTAGATAATATTTTACCGGAATTTATAAAACACTCGGGGGATATTTAGTTATATTAGTTTTTAACGTAATCTTAGAGAGTTGCAACTTCCCATCGACTACTGGAAGTGTTATCCCAATCAATAAGAGTTGAGATGTAAATAATGTAGATAATTATATAGGTATAAAGTCCCTAAGTATATTAGGGAAAGTATTCGTCTACATCATCGAGGTTAACATTCTGGGCTGATACACTAGATAAAATAGATATTAGGCTTAAGGGCGGGATATAGCACAGTAGATAATATTTTTATATTGCAATTGATAGTTCAGAAGTGTCTTGGTACAAAAGGTAATAAACTATATGCCCTGATTATTGACTTAAAAAAAGACTTTGACTCGATACAAAAAATAAAACTTTGGGAGGTAATGGAGAAACATGGCATAAGCCCTAAGATGAATACATTGTTCAGAAATATGTATGATAAAGTCAAAGTTGTATCAGAAATAACCATGACATTTCAGATTCTTTTACCTGCAATTCTGGTCTTAGACAGGGATGCATTTTAAGGCCGTTTCCGTTTTCAATGTTTATAAATGAATTTTTGATTATTCAAAGTAGTGGTTCTCATGGCATCCAGTTACACTCTTATTTGACGAATTGTTTTTATTAATGTTTGCCGATGATATGATTTTATTTTCTTCAAGCGTCATCGGGTTACAACGGCATATAAATGAATTAGAACATTACTGAGAAAATGCAGGATTGACTGTCAACATGGAGAAAAGTTAAGTTATAGTATTCAAAAACGGAGGTAAGCTGTCTAAAACGGAAAAGTGGTGTTATAAAGGTCAGCCGCATATCAATATCTTGGAGTAAACTTTTCAAATTGCTTATGCCTTTCATGCAAAACATTGTTCCACACTAGCCAAAAAGGTGTTAATTGGTGTTCTCAAAAGTATTTATAAACTAGTAGATACAACCAATGTATTGATTGCAAATCATTTTACAAAATATTTGACTAAAAAATTCTTCCACTATTATTGTATGGATCAGAGGTATGGGGAATTAAACATTATGATATTATTGAAAAGATACACTTTTATACCTGTAAGAACTTTCTAGTAGTGAAGGCAAGCACACCCAGTAATATGGTGTATGGACAGTGTGGCAGATTCCCAGTTCATATATTTGCCAAAGCTGGAATGATAAAATTTCTTAAATATGCCTTCTAATAGATACCCTGTTATGATATGATGATTCTGTATGATAAGAGAGGAAAGGCAAATTGGGTATCCAACGTTTGTGAGTTATCAAATACTATTAGTTTTGGGGATATATGGCAGAGTCAAAACGTGGATTTCAATTCAAATTTTGTAAATAATGTTACACACAGACTGAAAGATATATTTACACAGGAATGGGCTACATCGCTGTCACTTTCAAACAAATGTGTTGACTATAAAATGTTTAAATCACACAGAAAGAGAATATTATTTGAGTATGTTAGATATAAGGAAATTCCTAAATGCAGTTTCACGTTTCAGGTGCTCATCCCACGAGTTAGTAATTGAGACAGGAAGATATTACAATATGGCATTAGAAAATAGAATTTGTAAATTGTGTAAACTTAATTGTGTTGAAGACGAATACCATTTTCTTTTAATTTGTCCTTTGTATACTGTCCTGAGAACAAATAATATTCCAAAATATTACTAGGTACCTCCAAACAGGTGTTTTCTATGTTTGCATGTGAATCTTTGCACGTTTTTGTACTATAGGCCTGTGGCCTCTAAGTATAAGAAATAAAGATTATCATAACTAAAATCGTTTGTATGCACATTTGTATCATTAAACAAGGTTACACATGACTTCATATATGCTTCATGCTTGAAGAGTTACACATTGGTAAAAGCAAAGTCGTAATTTTAATGTTTATATGAGAAAAATGCTCCCAAAACTAACTAATTCTAGTGATTGAAATACTTGTATTATGTACACATATATATAGTCGCATTTCAGTATATGAACACAAGCACTTTATTCATTGGTTCATATGGCATTTTGCATTGACATTTTAAAATCCTTCACCCATTTTACTCAAACTAATAACCCACAGTTGATTTACAGTGAAGCTATCACTTACTCAATTGCAATTAATTTACTGCCCCAATAAACTCGCTCTCAAAAAGGATGTTCACAATCCCGTTACGGTTCGTTAATCACCGCACTACACAGAAATTAACACCTAATTAATTTATTGCTACAATAAACTCGGGATCAGAGTCAATGCAGTTCACACTTCCAACACCGTTATCCAAACATACAATTGGTTTGGTACATATTAAACATTAGTTAGCACGAATCAGACTATATATTAATATTTAATTAATTAATTAATTATATCGTAAGTTTTATCATACAGCTACAAAATATGCCGTATTTCTGTACTTGGTTTGTTATTTATCCATGTATAATTCAATTAACTTATTTTAATCAATTGACTGACTGCAGACGCGTGCTTGTAATTTGTACTTCTGTAAATGTTTTTGTACTAGCGAACGTTGTTTTTGAGTAAACATTTTGTAGCTTTGTATTTGTAACATTGGGATGACATACTATACCACCATTCACGCATTAAAGAAAGTAAATAATTACAAAGATAAGTTCAATGATTAATAATAATAATTAATAATTATTAATCGTCCTATGTAAGACATATCATATTCACTTTATTTTTAGATTTTATACATAGTTGTATTGTAAGTCTAGCATGGGTCTGTAACCTTTGGAATTATATAAGAACGCAATGTTACCATTTTTGTAACTGTTTCCAGGTTGAAATGATTTGCGCCATCAGCATTATATTTTTTACCCAAACCGAACATTGGTTGATATATCTATGATATATCTTAACAATTACTACTGTATGTTTTACTGTAGTTTGATAATACTTGTTGAATCATGTGTCACATCCATAATCATCTATAAGGTTCACTGAATTCAACTACACAGTAAACAAAGCATCTTTGTTACAAAAGTTTCCTGCAACGACAGGCAGGCTCTTACGTAATATACATAAACCATATCACGGGACCGTGGAATATTAAACAACTGTCCCTTTACATTCACAGAAACACTTCTATGAACAGATACGACTCAGCGACTTCAATCTACATAAGCAAACCATACAATAGAAACCATACTTAGCCACATTGACGTATCTTAAAACATAATGACTGACACATTACACAAAAGTTAGTTACTTCAATCACACACAAATCCGACTAATGCTCCCATAAATATGCAACATACATGTAGCGCTATATCATTGTAGTTACATATAGAAATGACTCCACCTTGCTTTTCTAATTATTGTTTTCTGATTTTACATCTTAGACAATGTGCATCTCAGCATAGTCACCCGAGTCTACCACTAGGTACATATATCCCCAGCTCCCAGCATAACTCTTCACTTACATCCTTCCTACATCACCGTCCCCATTCCCAGTAATTTACCATGCCGCTACCAAACCCTGCCTTAGTAATCCTTCAACCATATATTTACCAAAGACTATCTCGATCTATGCCCATAACCCCCAGTCAGTCACTCACTATTAATTAATTTCTATTCCCAGTTCCAAACTTCACCCATCATGTTATCACTCACCCTAGATCGACTCACATCTCCTAACATTAAGGCATAAACTGTGCCTCTACATGTACATCTACAATTAAATTGAAACCACAGTTCAAGTACTACCCACGACCCTTCCTTCCTAGACCTAAGCAAATAAACATAAATATCAAACCCCTAACTCGTAGCCACTCAACTCAACACAGGCAACACAGGCAACAGCGGCCGTCCCAACCTCCAATCTATAGCCACAAGTACACAACAACACTCATGCCTCTCACTGACGAACTTCACACTGAAAAACGGCACCCCACACCCAGTCACCTACCCTCAAAACTCCACAACCCCAACCACCAACATACAGATTTGTAAAAATTATAAATAAACCTGTATAATTAACATTAATTAAGTTACTATTATTATCAGACTACATTCATGAAGGATATAAATTTTCATGCTAATTCCAAAACTTCATTCCTTATTATGTTAATGTTATTAAAGTGTAAAATGCACTCTGAAGTAGTTAATTCAATATAAAATAGTTCATGCAAAAGTATACAAGAGTATACAAAAGTTTCCTAGAGTATACAAGAGTATACAAAAGTTAACAAAAGTTTCCAAGAGTATCCTGAGTTTGGATACCCGCCGTATACTGATCAGGATATTTTTGGATACCCGACGTATACTGCCGTATACTGGTTTGGATACCCGACGTATACTATTCAGGAAACTTCAGGAAATCACTGTATTTTCTCCTGTGTTTGATCAACATATATACGTAGTTGTGAAAACATTTAACATGACGGTCTATGGGAAACGTTTTTATCTAACGTACCCATGTAGGTAAATTGAATGACATTAGTTAATTATCGCCTGAAAATTTAATTTAAATTATTTTCTTCAAGCTGAGATGATTTCAAATCAAGATGAAAAGTTTAACATTGATTTAAACATAACTTAGTTCATGAAAATCATTTATCCCAGCGTAAATTAACATGCAAGTCTATGGAAATACGACACTGTACGAATTAATATAACTGGCACGTAGGCCTACCGTAGGCCTAATTACATGAGAAATGTGAATTTGTATTTATAAATGTTGGAGGCAAATTACTTGAAAATTATTAAACATCAGTTTATTTCACTCTTGCACTTGTCTGTTGCAGGTACCGTTATCAACCGCCTCTTGTAGGTGAGAGTTTTTGTAAATGATTTGTGACATAGGCCTACCAACTTGAATCCATCAACATTCTCATACTTAATTTCGACTGGCATTTTTATTTGCTACACATTGAAATAAAGGATGAACTGTTACCAAATCTTGACTTTTTGTCCAAAATATAACTAATCTGCGGTAGTCCAGTCCAGTCCGGCGGCCTTCGAGAGATTCCGTACTCCAGTGAAAGAGATGAAATGACACCCGACCTTCAAGAGGTATACTTTGTGTGCAGGTACTCACTTGACAGTGTAGAATCAAGGAAATTGATGGGATATCTTTCTTCAACACTTGTCAGCTAAATCAGATTTTTCCCCCCATAAGGTATTGTCTTTTTTGCCTCAACACTTTGATAGAATTTCTCAAATATTCGCTAGGCTTACTATTTGCGTCATATATATGATATAGTTTTGTTTTTGACATTTGTTTAAATATTAACACGTGTTCATATCTAAATTGACAAGTGTTCATTGTCATATTTAATTTGCAGTGTTTGTAGTAAATTTAGTATTGTTTACGTTTAAAAAATACTTTAGTTGTGCTCCTAATATCCAAACCCGCATTACCCATTACATGTGTGACAAACGGTACACGACATTCATTTTTAAAACTTTTTTCAAAGGGATCGCTTACACTCGTAAACAAACCATAGCTTAACAAACTTATGTCTGATTGTGATTATGTTCCGTTAGTACACTATATATGTCTATATTAAATGTATAGATTACCAACCAATACCTTATGGGGAAACTCTGATCAGGAGGAACGTTCTATTTTCTGATTGGCTGAGAATCGAATTCCCCAACGTGGTTTCCACTTGGTTATCGTTTGTCGACAATTATAATACTCCATTTGGAAATTAATATAATTAGATGCTTTTGATTTATAGTTCTTCTTTTATTCTTTATTTATTAATTATATATAGTAACATGCATTACGTTTATAATTATGTCAGATAAATTAAACTATGCGCACAATGTACTATGTAGCCTAAGTATTGTTTCTTTTATATCTGAATTTACAATCTTAAAATTATAAACATCCTTTAGTATCAATATTAATAATCCTAATCAAAAATGAAAACAATGTTTTCGACTCTCAATTTATATATACTTCTTGATATCGTGTGATCCCACATCTTGTCAATCGCTCATGATATATATACTGCCATGACGTTTTCGAGCACCTGCTGAGATCTGCACATCTGCCCACTTGTGTCGTCTGCCGCTTGTGTTTTGAATTTTGAATTGAGGTATTCGTCCCGTAATTACATGTGAATCAATAGCGAATACAATTTAATAATTGGAGGTAGGAAATAATGTCTTCTGCTTCTGGCACTTCTGGACTTGTCTGGTGATTTTATTTTTTCTTGAAGCTTCTAAAGGGAAGTAATAATAAACTTCCGTTGCTACGTCATTTCCGGAATGAAAGTTTTTCGTCTGCAATAAATTTTGATCTAATTTTTACAGTAAAGGTAGGATTTTTGTCATATATTATTGCCAAAAGACCTTCAAAATGTGTTACAGATACTTTATTTATTAATACACAATTTATTCGATGACGAATTAGACGTTTCGGAGCTTGTGTTACAGCGTAGAAAATGTCATTTGCTCATTAGTTTTCTCTGTTGACCGGCCTCAGGTTATTGTTTGCATCGAATTTTTATCCGTTGTCTACACAGTGCTGTTGGTGAAATGCTTACGTTTATCACATTAAAAATCACATGGTATAAGAGTATGAATCTCTTTGTATCCACGTGATAATTTTGGTAGCTATTGAAACAATTATTCTTAATATATTGTTTGTTTTCGTTCTAATTACCGAAGTCCGCCATTTTGATTTGAAACAGACGATTTCCGAGACATCAGCATGGGTAATAGCTTGCTATTCAGAAAGTGTAATTTCTACAGTGCTGAAACTCTATTGATACCACTTTTAGTTATTGTTGATATTTATTCTTAAGTATTGATTCTTTGTGTTTTGTAGTTTGTGAGAAAATCGCAGTCAAATCGGTGCGAGCAAAGTTGATGAATTTATCAAATAATAATAACGTCTTCGTTTTATGTTGACTTCTAACGATGTTAGATAATTTATCGCCGTGGTAACTACAGTAATCGGATAACAGTAAAAATCCTTGTGAATATTCGGTTACAACACTGAATTCGTAAAATGTGAATTTATCTGGATTTTTTTAGTTTAATATTTCAAATGATCGATCCTGGATAAATCGTCCAGATTAAAAAAAAATAGATTTCATGAAAAAAGTACTACTTTGCTGTTTCAAGGATTATTTCTTCATTATTGTATGTGGTATGACTATAAAAAATATATCATCACATAGCCTAGTGATTTCCCCATCAGTGTGTGAAATTTTGCTTAGAATACTTGTTTACTTTTTGATCAATTTCAATTTTCGCAACGTTGTTGATTTTACGGCGCTTCAGCTGAAATTAATCCAGATGACAGTGGGTGTTAGCCTAAAACAATCCAGCAGGCCAAAGGTTAATAAGCGATTGTTAAATTTTCAGAGGGTCATTGTCTTTGAGGATTTTTTGTAAAATAACTATTGAAGATAGAGACATGTTTGATAGCTCATTTTAAAGCAGAGAAACCGGTGAATAACCGAGAGTCCAACATGGAGTTCAAGGTCAAGCAGCTAGAAGTATTGAAGACCTAAGTATTGACGCGTCAATCCTAGTAATTATTATTATTATTAGGTCTTCAAGACGTATGTCTGGAAGACCTATTGTTATTATCCTTTTTTCTTCCTATTATTATTATTATTTGTACGTTTTTTGAGCGCCTGATTCTGAAGTAGCGGCTTGGCCTATTTCCATGAAATTTACAGAGATTATAGAATGGGACAAAAACTAGCCCTGTACTTCGGCCGAATTTTGATTTTCGACTTCCTTCGTGAGTTATCTCCCCTTGAAGTCAAAACTTCAAACCTTAATCACTCGAAATCTAACCAAGATATTTTCATAAAACTTTCACAACAATGTTGGCAACAACATTCCCCATCGATTATAGGCCTATGGCGGTTATCGGCCGTTATAATAGATTTTTTGCTATTTCTAAAAAACTGAAACTTGTGTGCAATTTCGCAGTTTTTAGGGTATGCGTCTTTGAAATTTACTCCTCCTTCAATTTTATGAGTGCAGCTATGTATTATAACTTATTTTGAAGATACATGAGTTGTTAAAAGCGCTCATGAGGCCAAATTTTTAATTTCGTCTTTGAATTTCGTTTATCTGCCCTTCAACATGGTCCTGGTTTATAAGCTTGAATTTCGGCTTCATGTTCAAAGGGACGTAACTCTGTCTCAAATAAAGATATGTCTAGGTTACTTATTGCAATCTGATTCAGATACATTACCTAACATTTCTGTTTTATATCTTTATAATGTAAAAGTTGAAAGTTAGATCATGAATTGCAAACATTTGCCAACAAATATGAAATTTCGTGATTTTGAGAATTTTTGAGGGGCATGTTCTTTGAAGAACTGTCTATCGTAAACCACTGAAGATATAAACAGGTTTAATGGCTTATGTTGAAGTAGGGATATCATTTGATTACGGACAATAAATTTCAAGCATGTATATGTCATAGTTTGCGTGTGACAAGTCATAGAAGATTGTCATTTTTCGAAAATCGCCATTTTCAGAAAATTTCAAAGTATCATGAATCCTTAACTCATTAGGCTATTGAAATGTTATTGCCACCTATGTATGCATAATTTCAAGATCTACAACCTTTATGTTGTGCGCTTTCATCAAAAAGTTGATAGTTAAGCTTCAAATATCGTAAATGTCGTAAAGTGGTCTAAAAACACGGAGAATTTTTTTTTAAAAACTGCTGAAGATAGAGACATGTTTGATAGCTCATTTTAAAGCAGAGAAACTGGTGAATAACCACGAGTCCAACATGGAGTTCAATGTCAAGTAGAAGTCTTGAAGACCTAAGTATTGCCTGTGGCAGTCCTAGTAAGTTTTCAAAACGTATGTCTGGAAGACCTATTGTTATTATCCCTTTTTTTCTTATGATTTGTACGTTTTTTGGCGCCCGATTCTGAAGTAATGGCCAACCCGATGTCAATGAAATTGTCAGGACTTATAGTTTTTAACAAAAACTAGCCCTGTACGTCAGCAGATGTTTGATTTTCAAGATCTGTCCTGAGTTATCTCCCCTTGAAGTTTAAACTTTAAAGGAAGGCCGAAATGAAATAGTTTCTATTGAATTCTAACCTGCATTTGGTTCATCAGACTAATACGGCGAGCGACAATCGAAAAATGGGCAGGGCTTAGTGAGTTGGGGTTAACCGGAAGTGACGAACGAGAAGGGACGGGATGTAAACATCCGCTTATTACTTATAATGGAAAACACTGGGGAATCGGTCAGTTGATCTGTATTATCTACGCTTTGCAACAATGCCACAGCGCTGTTCTGCTGTAAACTGTTCAAGTAATGTTAGTTATCAAGTTTCACTTCACAAATTCTCAAAATATCGGTATATATATCAAATATAAGTGATATGAATAGTGAAAGATGGTGGATTCATAGACGTTCGTAGACATAGGATAAATCAATGCTAATGAGGGGATGAGATATACAATGACAAAATGAAACCAGGATATGATAATATGAACGAAGTAAAGTTGAGACAACAAAATCAGATATTCGGTGTTGTTGTTATTTTTTGTTGGAGAATATTTGTGTATAAAATAAAACAACAAACGTGAGATTAGCAGACGCCGGCGAAAGAGTCCCTACGGTAAGCCATCGACAATCAAAGCACATTACAACATCCTGATTTTTTAACGTCGTTCATCTACCGACAACCTAATTTACTAACAGTACATTACAACAATCAAAGCAACTCACCACATATTTTGAAACACCAAAGGAAGTTGGTTATCAACGATAATAATAAGTCTACGACTCCACCTACGAAAACACCGCATCCCAATGTTACATTTTACGATTAAGTTATCACTTATTAACACATTAAAACATTCAGAATCAAATAGATAATAAAATAATGTTTTCAATAAAATGCGTGGTTAATCAAATCAAATAAACGTCGTATTGAAGGAGGTCTATGGGGGCTAATGAGCCCGCTGATGGCGAACGTGTTGCGTGCTGGTGACTCGGACTGGGCGCAGACCCAGCGATGTGGTCATGTTTTTGACAGGGGATTCCCCCTTTTCACAGGCGATCGTTGATTGGCTGTTTCATTCTCGTTCTTGTTTTGACCCCGCCATCGCTCACTACAACGATTCATGGTCCATGACCAGGTTCGAGACAACACAGCCTACAGACACCAATCCCACAGACGATTTAATTGTGTTGCAGAGGTTTGGACGTCATGGACAGACGATTTTACTGGAAATCCGGGATCGATTCCTTGATCCCCAAGGGCCCTACACTGGGTTTATCGGACTTAAGATGTGAAGATGTGTGGGGATAAAACGATTACAATAAGAAAATGCTAACATGTATTACTATTAGTTCATTTGGTATTCTTCATAAAGCAAAACTATTTTCGTAAGGAAGGACATATATTTCATTTAAGAAACCATTGTAGTTAAATATATGTAAAAGATGTATTTTAACTCATAAAACATGTTAAACAAGTTTTGTAGCTAACAACTCCAATATTGTAATTAAAAAACCCCAGGATTTTTCATGTCACTCGGTCTTTATGAATGTACATCATACATACTGGACAAAAACAGTGGCATTTTGAAATTATTCCATAGTGATATATTTATTGATAGTGATGTTTTAATCCTGAAATATATAAACCCCAACTTGGACATATAAATATACCCTGTCAATGTCAATAAATATACAAATTTGTTTTGACATAGATTATGCCGACAATGTTGAATACATGTTTTATAAATGTATTGCTAAACAGTCATTGAATTGTTAATACCGTTCACATAAACCTTCTTATAACAAATTAAATGTACAATATATTGACATGCAAGTCGTGTGTCATTTATCTAGTCAGTAGTGTATACAACGTGCTGATAAACTTTGCAATCCACAAATTGTCTAGCCAGACTGGAGACAATTGCAATGCGATTTGGCAATAGAAAGCTTACATATAATGCTTTGAAGTTTCATCCCCAGAGTTCTACTTGAGTCTATGTACAAATAACAGTGTTCAATACACATTGTCTGTTATGTCAGCAGCATTTCCTGTATATTGGCAGACACCTGCGGTTGTCGTCTCCACTGACACTACCAAATACCACAATTATGTAACGTCGCAGATTATGATCACATCATGAATTACACTGAGCCAGATACCTTTCAATAAGCATTCAATTAGCATTGCTATGTCCCTGTAATGAAGTCTTTTGGTGATATTTTCATTTCTACCACATTTTATAATATTTGATTTTTTATAAGTTACGCATATAGCTGTACTTTTCACTTCCAGCTGACGCTATAATATCTGCAATAAATGCAATCTGTTTGTTTCCAAATGTTCCTTTTTAATATATTTTATTTGTATTTTCTTTTTATGAATTATTGATAGTTTGATATATTTTTGTTTTATCAAAACTAGCAATTGCGTGAGGTTCAATTAACGGTTTCATGAAAGAAATTTTGACACTATTACATTTTCTTTGTAACCACTTGTAAAGTTTTAAATGACCGCGGAAAAATTATGGAAATATGTAGAAATATTACATTATCACATATGACAACAACATTAAGTTAATTAATTAAAAGTGTAGCGCTCACATCGTGTATGCAGCAGCATACCTGCGAAAATGATTGCGACGTCATTTATTCTAACAAAGTATGCGGCAGTTGCTAATAATTTAAATAGGAAAGCATGCTCTCAATAAATGACAAATTACTTCAATCAGTTTAACTAGGGATAATTTATTGTTCCTGGACTATTATCCATGTGTTTAAGGATATAAAGAATCAGTTTGGTGAATAGTTTAAACCACTGACGCATGCCAGAACATTTGGGTTGTAGGGTCCGAAGTAAGGTCAATCTTGTCCGAACTGATATACGCAACTTTAACCGTTTTTCGGTTAATCTAGAGCAATTCTGAAATATCTATGTAAAATCGAGTAAAATACTTAATATCCAATATTTTGATTTGCTGAAATTGACATTTTAAAAATTATAATTTATTATATAGTCTTTCATAATATTTGAATCGGATCAGTGTCCAAGCTTCGGTCAGTTTGCGCTACTCTAACCTTTTATGTTTTGGGGTGAACTAGGTTTAATGTAGTTAAATATTAGATAAGCGAACCAATTTGATATAATTCTTTTATTTTGCGATACACATATGAGTTTGATATCAATAATAGAAAAGGGAAATGGTCTGCATTGTAATAGATATAAGCTCATATCAGTATATCACTATATCCACATTGGAACTTGGTTCACTATGGGCTAATTATTATAATTATGAACACAACGCAAAAAGGTAAATAACGCTATTATTACGAGCTCGAATTATAGACACTCCGTTTCGCCGTTGAGTAAAGCGAGAGAGGGGTCAGACGCGAGAAGATTAGGAGCGCGTAAGATTGCGCAGACAAAACTACGCTGAGTAGATAGAACGCTAATTGAGATTTACGGCTCGGCACGCTGTGGTGGTAATTAATCGTGGATCGTTTTAATTAGCTTCCGAGTGCTCCTTTAAATTGACGTTTCAGCAAGAGTGTCAATTAATGTAAGAAACTTACCTTATAAACGTATCCAAACGGACAATATGAATATCCAAATGCACATAAGACAGAAATTGTAAACCTATAACTCCATCAAAGACAGTACTTGGAAACAGAAGATGGTCAAATGCTAACCCTCTTTCAGCAAAAGTCTTTTCGCAAATGGCAGGATAGAAAAGCAAATAGACTGAATATCGCGTTAAGTGTATTGTGTGTCACCAAGACAGGAGGTTTGACAATAAACATATATGACGCGCCGGTCACTGACATGCCATTTGTTATAAAAGTGAATCGGTCCAGTAAACTTGTTATCTGTACAAACATAATTACACTCCTTCCTTCTCACATACTCAGCTTCTTAATTGAGCAAACTAATTTGCTGTAACAACACTTCTCCCCTTTGATCTGGAAGAAACATCTATATGGTACGCTAAACTGATAATTGTGTGTTGGTGTGCTGAATTGACACTTTTTATTAAACCATTTCGTTTTCATTTACGAGATGTGCATTAAAATGCTACTGGTAACTTAATTCTTTCATCAGATAATGTTCGTTGTCTATATCAATTATAAGATAAATAGTTGAGTTTGTAAAATTTCCGGGATTCATTGCTATTCAACACCCGCAAATTTAGTTTAACCTGTATAGTCCCATAGGACCATTTATGTGCCCCTCCATCAAAACCCCCTATAGTGCCATAGGACCATTTATGGTTCCAAACTATGACCCCACTAACCTCATTGCTATTTTTTTAAAATAAAGATCAAATCAAGTTGACAATAGTTTTGGCAGAAACCCTGTCAACTAAGCTTCAATTTGATACCACTTTTGTGCAATATAACTAAATATTAACAGAGATATAATGAATTTCACAAACAACTGTGATCAACAAAGTTAATCCCCTCTGCCGTGGTGCCATTGTCTATCTCTCTACATTGCATATCTAAATGTATACAAGTATTACAGTAAAAGAACAATGTAACACAAACAACCAAATTCACCAAAACAATCTACAGTGTGTCTAGTTTTGAAATCACATGCAAATAATTAAAAAAGGCTTTCAAGTTAACAAAAACGGACCCTGCAACCCATAACCAAGAAAAAAATGTCAGCTTTGAATAATGGTTATCTATGTTGAGACTACAGGAAAACCGCTATGATGCAAAACCTGTATCAATATATTTGTATGAAATGTACACAGAAAATAAAACACGAATTAATTTATAGAAATAAATTTCATACAAGAAAATACAACTCAGCAAGTAGTAACATGTATAAAACATGCCAAATAGTATATTTGAAATTCGGGTATCGACCATTGTTTACTCCAATTGAAATGTAAACAAAATGGCCTGTCAACTTGGCTAGCGAGGGGAGCATGCCTAATGATCATTATGATATTTTGATACATTAACGATTTGTTTTACGAAAAAGAATGGCAGAATATTTTGCTCAAATGGATTTTAGATCTGTAGGTGAATTATACAGTGTAAACCCCCGAATGTCACAGTGATACGGCTTGTGTCAAATGAAATAAAGGCTTCGTGTAAATGAAAAATTTGACTGAACGAAATAAAGTTGCTACACGATTCGCGATGTCAATATTTTGCTGTCCCGTTTACGTGGAACAAAATGGCAACATTACCTGAAAATACTATCAAAAGATAGAATTTTTATTTTTGTTTATGTTTCTGTCCGTGATTTTCTTGTTTGATGCGTTCAACACAGTAAAACTGCCGTATTGAAATGCAGTGTAAATTGTACCTCGCGGGCCTTTGTTGACAAAATGGCGGTGACACTGCAGATACCACTTTCCGGAAATCTTATTCCAATTAACTAATATGTTACGGATATCTGATGGATATAATGAAATTAATAATGATATTCATTGAGCTTTTATAATTTATGTTCGCTTTTATATTTACTATTTATATCAGAAACTGTATCGAACTGCAAATGTCAAGTGTATTGCTCTATGAAATCTGAAAACATTGACAAATATAATGTATTTACCCATCTAAATTTCTATAAAGACAACGGGAGGAAAGTGTCAAGCAAATGTTATCTTATCATATATTTGATTGAAACTTGGAAGGGGTATTTCAATACATAATTTTGAGGGAAATATGACCAAAGGACGACGAGAGTTTGTATGAAGTTACAATGGAATGTTTTATCTGGCGCGAAACAATGGCCAGCTGTCGGGGAAACAGCACGAGAGATGATACATGACGTTTATCACGCGAGTCTTGACGTCATATCCATGAGATCCACAACGTGCTTGTAGATATTTCGGGAAAACCCACGTCGCGGACGAAATGTTATTTATATCAATTTTGAATTATGAAGATGTAATAAATTGGCAGCTCCTTTGGCACTGAAAAATCCGTTGATATTGTAATCGTCCACGGGACTGACACCCGACTTGATCAAGTTAGATGCGCTTATTCTCATGAATATTCAAGAAGGATGCAACACTGAACAAAAAAGCTAAACAAAGATTAATATTATCCAAATTTACATATTTTTACAAGAAGAGGGTGCCAGTAGAATGCACAGGATTAGCTTTTTGAGAATCAGAAAATATGAAAAGTGAGGTAAATAAATTTAATACAATGAATTTGTCGTCAGATGTATTTACATTTGTTAAAAAAAATTGTATTTTCAACAATAATGCAATTTCATGCTTTTTTCTTTACATGAATTTATTTTATTATGAAAATATTTCTATATTTCAAATTTAGAATATTCTACAATAATTTAGTGTTACTTGTATTGCCAATTAGGAAAACAATTATAACTTAATAAATATAACAGTAAAATGTATTTAGAATTTTAAAATTTATATTATAAAAATAATTATTAGTTAAAAAGCTAATGGAAAACATCACAATTTTTTTTTTTTAAAAATTATTGTTCAAATTAAAAATATATTTAAATAGTATTGTATAATCTGGAATAATTCTTATGATGAATACTACAAATTTGTGAATTGACTAAATAATAGGTTGGGACATGTCTCCATTATCTGATTATTAACATAAGTAATTTATTAACCCCTTCTCCCAAGCAGACATTTATTATTTCAAATTCATGCTTAATTTTCATACTTTGGGATAATACATTTCTCTTTGTCATCTAGTAAACAATGTTGAAAGGTAAAGCACCAGGTAATCAGAAACAATAAATATTTTCATGTGACATTTGCTTAACAATATATATATTTTTTAAATTGTATTTAAATGTAGGGACTTGTATAAAAGACTTTTTAAATAATAATTTCTAACCCCTTGTTGTTTATTTTATGACCTAAATATTATTTTTTCTATTTTTATTTTACATTCGGGGATATGTCATAATGACTTTTTTACAAAATAAAACTTTATATATTGAAACGTACATCATTGATGCATGCAAATTCTGGCGAAATTTTAAAAGAATATTATGTTTGTCCTTAATAAAAAAAAAGTTGAAGTGGCAGTGTCATCAGTTCAAATGGTCTTTTGTCATGATCCACTCGGAAGTTGTGATGATCAAAGGGGGGACAATTTGCAGAGCAGAGGCGTGGCCAATATCAAGAACTGCGGAAGATCGTCATTGTTTATTTTTTATGTCACGTTAATGTGAAATGAACTAACAGATAACACTTATCATAAATAAATTGGTGTCTTGCAAGACAACTCTGACAAAAACAAATGAGTTATACGACGACTACGTTCCCGCCATATTTATTGTGCCAATGTGCACCGGACAAGTTAGGGGTAAAGTGGGCGGGGCTTATGCGATGGACAGCGGGCCTACATGTTTGTTGGGGTTCGAGATTCATGTCGGCTTACATGCGTTGTGAAAGCATGTACTTCCGTGTCAAGTAAGATAATATAATTCAAAGCTTTCGTTTGTTTTTGGAGTAGGCTAACATTTATTTAGGATATTTTCAATCGTTTACCGAAACACCAAGTTGTCTACGGCCAACTTTTACAATTTTCATTTTTACTTCGGAGTTCCACGAAATAAACGTTCTGCAATGCAATTTTCGCTTGATAGATACATGTTTTAGTGAATGATGTGTGGTGTTCATATCTACCATGATTCAATATATGTTCATGATCGAAATCACACCCTGATGATAAAAATAGTTTGCAAACGGAATGCAGTGTAATCGTTATGCTAAAACTGCCGTGGCACGGCGCCGACATATTTCCCCCAGTTTTGTCGTAATGATGTGATGGATTATCGCTTAAAACGCCAATGGAAAACTATTCCACGTGGATGTCTTTGTATTCTAGTATGCAAATCTATTTCAATTTAGTACTTGAGGTTGGTATAGACCGACCATTAGACATTTGTTTATACTATCGCCTATATAAAATAATGCATTTTTACTTGAAATTATAACAAATGCATATCAATATAAAATGTTCATGAATTGTGAATAGTGAAATAATAATGTAAACGATGGATGAAATATGATGGCATTATGTGAAATATTTATTAATATATATTGTGTGTGATTCAATGTTTTATAATAATATATGAATGTTAGTTTTCACTAGTCAGAAAAAGCTCTCCTCCCATGAAATGTACATTCTCTACATACCTCTACGATGACTCCAAAGTTACCTACGTGAAACAGTAGGGTAGGGGATAACCATATAAGAGTATCAGTCGGAAGACAAGAGAGCCAGAAATATACTCTTGGCGTCATCAGACAGGTAAACCAATGAAATAGTCTAGAATGCAATTTCCGAGTATAATAGACTATATAAACGGGAGATTACCGATTTGCTAGGAGTGCGGGCCTTGGTTTTGTATGTGCCCCTGACTCACGCACCTATGTACGGAGATGATTGACAGTAAAGACTTGGATGTGAGAGAACCTCAGTGTTTTGTCTTCTATGAATAAACTCAATCGCCAGAGCTACATCCCCAGCTAAAGGCAATAGAAGCTAAAGGCGATATGGTGTTCGAGATGCGGGATTCCACAAGATTCCTCAAATTGGATATGGATTCTCATTCAGGAACAGGAAATTGTGAGTACCGTTATTAGAAATATGGGGTACACGATTCTAGATGGCGCTCACATCAACACCCTTAAATGTGCCATCAAACATTTTAACACCTGAGGCCTCTAGCAACGAATTTCAGGAAATAGAAGATGAACATGTTTTAAGAGAGTTTGAGTTAGAAGAAAATGATTTAAGAACGAGAAGTGCAATCTTTGATTCGAATTTAGAAGATGACCCTAGATATGATGAGCATTTAATACATAGATCGAGAACTTTCAGAATGCCTGATTTTGGTATGAATTTGGACGTTTTTAATGATAAGGACAATTTAGATGCTAGAGTTTGGGTACTACGTTTTAATGGTTATGCAAATCTAAAACTATGGACCGAGCAGGAGAAAATCTCTACTTTTCCTCTCTTTCTTAGAGGAGGAGCAGCTGAGTGGTTCTACCACAATGATTTGAGTAGAGCCGCTCGCTTTAGCCAAGTAGAAGAAGCCTTCTTAGCGAGATATAGCCATGACAAGAATAGATTTACCTTGCTAGAAAAATTAAATCAGAGAAAATTAGCTGATGGCGAGGATGTTGAAAAGTACATTTCTGACATTCTCAGCTACGCAGCTAGCCTCAAATTCTCCGATGGAGACACCAGAGACGCGCTCATCAGAGGTCTCTGTGAATCCGTTAAGATATCGGTGCTTTTTAAAGAGCCAGATACCTTACGGGACACTCTGAAGTACATACGCCTCGCCAGCGAGCTGAGACCACGCAGGTCAGAAGATATGGCCAGTGCTATAACTCGTCTCACAGATAGAGTTGCTGACATGCAAGCCTCACTAGCCAGGTCAGTGAGTGCTATGCAGGTGCCGAGAAGCCCTGCATTCAGCCAAAATAGCGGAGCACCTCCGTCCAATGCCCAAAGACCCGCTCGGTCAAGGGAGCAGTTTAGACAGTGCTACAAGTGCGGGTATCAATATGATCCCATGCACAAATGTCCTGCAAAGAACGCAAGGTGCAATAATTGCGGGCGGATAGGTCACTTTCAACGTGTTTGTCGAAACCAGGGACAGTCAAATTACAATACCAATTACCGTAAATGACATGTTTGCCCCACCCAGAAATCAAAATTGTCAAAGAGATCTATCAAATTTTCCAAAACAGGTAACAGTGTTAAGCATAGTAAAAATTCTAAAATTTCGCAGATGGAACACAAGGCTAAGGAGTTTGATCAAAACCTTATTCAAATAACCGTTGGAAACAATGATTATGACGCGGTTCTCGACACAGGAGCTTCGGTTTCAGTCATATCTCAAAAGTTATTTGAAAAATGGAAGGATAGTAAGCATGTATTCCTTGAACAGTCTGGCATTACAGCAATAACAAGTGTGGATGGGAATAGACTTACCGTGCTTGGAAAAATAACATTACCCTTTAAGGTAAACAATCTCCAAATGGCTCACACATTCTTTGTTATTTCAAAATTGTCAAATGACATTTACTTGGGACTGGATTGGCTTAAAGAGCAGAAAGCACATATTGATTTTGAAACTAACACGTTGTCAGTCCAGAATGGTTTGATTGAAATTCCTATAAAAGGTACTGATAAGGAAGTTTATGTCAGAGTTGTTAATAAATCAAAGATAACAATACCTGCCAGATCGGAAGCATATGTTTCAATAAAAATTTCACAGAAATATAATGATACTCAAGGCATTTGCGAACCAACTACACTTCTGTCAAAGAAATACAAAATTTGTGGTGCAAAATGTATTATACAGGTAAATCAGGGAGAGTCAGTCTACAGAGTTTTAAATCCAACAAATTCACAGGTAAACATCAAAAGAAATGTTCCAATTGCTTCTTATAGCGTGATAAATCAAAATCAGGTTATAGGGCAATTAACAGAAACAAATGAAGCTAAAACAACTGACAAAAGCAAACCACACAGCCAGGATTATGTAAGAATTGCTAAGGAAATGGGTTTTGATTTAAAGGATTCTGATTTAACAAATGAGCAAAAACAAACATTATTACAATTTCTCGGAATTCACAGAACAAATTTCGCTATGGATATGTCAGAATTAGGACTTTGCAAATCGAAAACACATACAATTGAGGTAGGAGACACTAAACCTATAACTCAAAGATTCTATAGAACTAACCCAACTAAAGATTTCGAGATGAAAAAGCAGCTAGATGAAATGTTGAAACATGGTATCATTTCGGAATCTCAAACTCCGTGGTTATCACCAGTTGTCTTAGTACAACAACCAAATAAGTCGCGTCTGGTCTGCGATATGAGACAGATAAATAAAGTGTCAAAAAGTTACAGTTATCCACTTCCTCGTATGACAGATGTGATAGATTCCTTGGCTTCATCAAAATCTACCATTTTTTCTACCATTGATTTATATGCAGGATATCACCAGATAGCCATGGACCCACAAAGTAAGAAATACACGGGCATAACAACAAAATTTGGTAATTTTGAATTCAACCGCATGTGCTTTGGTTTGAAAAACGCCCCTCATACTTTCCAAGCTGCTATGACAGATATACTCAGAGATTTGAATTGGCGGTCAGTACTCATCTACATAGATGACATACTTATTCACAGTCCAGATTTTGAAACACACATGACGCATCTTTCTCAAGTATTTGACTGTCTAAGCAAAGCAAATTTAAAAGCAAAACCATCAAAATGCCATTTTGCTAAAACCAAGATTAAATACTTAGGTTTTATCTTCTCAAAAGACGGAGTGGAAGTAGATCAAACAAAAACGGAAGTAGTGACAAATTTTCCAACCCCTAAAAACCAGAAGGAATTAAAATGTTTCACAGGACTAGGTACTTACTACCGCCGGTACATCAAGGACTACGCAAAACTAGCTTCACCCCTACATGAACTTCTGAAAAAGGATGTTAAGTTTGTCTGGACGGAGAAACAGGATAAGGCCTTCAACGAAATAAAACGCCGCCTTGTTTCGCCTCCAGTGTTAGCATATCCAGATTTCTCTAGACCGTTCATTCTCTACTGCGATGCTAGTGAAAAAAGCATTTCTTACATATTACACCAAACTAATTTCGTGAAAGAACCATTCGGGAAAGAACACGTCATAGAACACGTCATTGCGTACGGGGGACGCGCTTTACGCAAGTATGAGCTTAATTTTTCAACAACTGAAAAGGAATGTTTAGCCATGATTTTCGGAATAAAACACTTTAGTGTATATCTCTCAAACAACAAATTCACAGTGGTCACAGATCACAACGCTTTAAAATACTTACATGATAATACTAGTCGGAACTCGCGCCTAGCGAGGTGGTCCTTGTCAATCTCGAATTATGATTTTGATATCAAGTACAAAAAGGGTATCACACACGTAAATGCAGACTCGTTATCGCGAAGACCGTATCCATCCGATTTGACTGCCCAGCCTGAAGACTTATTTGAAAACGTTCTGTCTGTGCCGACCTCTCAGACTAATGAGAATACCAGAGAACCAGCAAGTTCTCAGGTTACCACTGACCCGGAAAATGATAAACAACCTCTCGACCAGAAAGAAAGCCCGATACTTAAGTTAGCAAGCATGGTATCCATTAAACCAGTCAATATCTCTAAACTTCAGAGTTCAGATGCTACTTTGGCTCCTCTTATCAAATATCTCCGTGAGGGAGAGATCCCATCTGATGATAAATCAGCACGTAAATTGATCTTAAAATGTCAAGATTACATAATCGAAGATGATGCAACACTTTGGCATTTTTACTATCCACGTGGGAATTTTCATCGCCGTGACCGCATGATAAAACAATTAGTAATTCCATTTCAACTACAAGACGAGGTTTTGAGATCATTGCACGACGAGCTAGCACATCAGGGTCAGGAACGTGTCTATTTCGCAGCGCGGGAACGATTTTACTGGGATACAATGTACAATGACATCGCTTTTTACGTGAAATCATGTATTAAGTGTCAGACAGGCAAGCGCGACTTCCATGCAAAGAAAGCACATTTAATTCCTTTACCTATCGGATCATTGTTTTACCGGATTCATTGCGATATCTTAGGTCCATTACCAGAATCGAAAGAAGGTTTCAAATACCTCCTTGTTGTAGTATGTGCTTACAGTAAATGGGTAGAGGCTATCCCATTGAAAGACCAAACAGCTGTTGAAGTTGCGAAAGCTCTATACCGTACAGTCATAACTCGATACGGCACACCTGTACAGATTTTAACAGATCGCGGAACAAATTTCATGAGCCACCTATTTCAGGAAATGTGCAGACTCTTAAAGATCGAAAAATTGTCAACAAGTAGTTACCACCAACAGTGTAATTCACAGGTTGAGCGTTTCAATTCCTTCCTTGAGCAATCTCTCAGAATGTATATTGATAAAGAACAAACAAATTGGCCAGATATCATGCCTGATATCCTCATGGCATTCCGCGGCTTCCCGTCAACCATGAGCACGCATTACTCCCCCTTCTTTCTGATGTTTGGCCAGGAGATGCGTTTACCGTGCGAAACTACACTGATACCAAATGAAACTTTGAATCAAAACATCAGAGACAGGTTGCACGATTTAACACATGGTTTCGAAATAACTAGAACTCAAGTGAAGAAAAACATTGAACATGCTCAACAGCAGTATAAGAAATACTATGATAGAACAGCTAAGGAACCAGATTTTTCCATAGGACAGAAAGTGTGGCTACTTTGCTGTAAGACCCCAATAGGCAAGAACAGAAAGCTTATCTCGAAATACGTGGGACCGTATTACATTGTAGAAGAGTTGTCAAATTACAATTACAAGCTTAGAAATACCACTGACAATAAATTGTTAAAGGCCCCAGTACATGCAAACAGACTGAAAATGTTTTGGAGTCCAGAGGACCGCCCAACAAATGTACCAGATGACATAGATTTGTCTGATAATCTAAATCCAGAATTATTGCATGAAGATGATGATATCTCTGATGACACTGACACAGTCACGAGTGACAGACACTCACAGGTTGACACACATTCTGACGATGCTGAGAATAAGACTGACACCATGACGGGTGATACTGCTGCTGACACACAAATTGACGACGACGACACGACTTGTCAATCAAATGATGCAGAAGAAATTTACTATGTGGAAAAGATCTTAGCACACAAAAAGATAAATGGACAGTCATACTACAGAATAAAATGGCTAAATTATCCACTTAGAGAATCCACATGGGAAATAGAAACAAATATTCCAGATCATATAATACAGGAATATTTCGTTGCTAAAGACTTAAAAGCAAAAGGTCGCAGAAAGAAAACTAGAAAAAGACAAAATTAAAGTGTTCAAATAAAGGAATGACACACATATATTATGACCAAATAAGCGAAGAAAAAGCCATGTAATAAAACATATATAAGTCACGAAATGTACGGTAATAATTATCCATGGAATCGCTAAAGCATACATGAAATGCAATATTGTACGAATTTCATTTGTCATTAACATAATTTCAAAATTAAAATTGCGCGCAAACATTAGGAACGTAATATGTATTGACAATGTTTTTCCATAATAGACAGCGATTAATTTTACCGTGCATTACACATAGAAAAGTGACACCTGTCATTTTCTTCGTCAGGTATGAAGATGGCGATCGTGATGATGACGATGATGATGATGATGACAGCTACACAAGCAAATACAGTCTCACGCGTAAATTGGGGAACATTTTTCCTTCATGCAGGAAAATTAAGTGCAAGCAAATCGAATTGGGTGCACACCTTCCAAGTCCAGTTACCGACAGTTCATGATATCAATTTCTTTTCCCCACAAGGGTGTACAAGTAGCAATCAGACTACGTGTAATATGGTACAAACAGCAACGGAATACTTTAATACAATTCAGCAGGAAGTGGTACAACATTGGCAGAAAATTGAAAATGATATAAATTCTTTAATTCCCACATTACGAATTCAGAGTACAGACAGAAGACAAAGGAGAAATATTATTGCTGAAATTTCTAAAGGAATTTTTGGTCTGGCTACAGATCATGATGTGCGAGTTTTGGCTCATCACTTACAACAGATAGCTAAGAGAACAGATAACATCACGCATAGTTTCGATGAGACACATGCCCTAATGACTTCCTTTATGACCAAAACTAATGAACGCATATCTAACGCTATAAACGGCATAACGGGTAACCATGCAGCTATTGTTCAAATTCAAACAACCCTACCTTTGTTTGAGAGCGCATCCATGTGGCTTACTAGGTATATGGCTAGACGAACGATGGACGTATCTAACCTTCAAGCATCGCTTGACCGGTTCCACATAGGCATTCAACAACTAATGGTAAACACATTATCACCGGACCTCATCCCAGTAGCGGATGTAGCAATTGCTCTGCGGCGAGTATCAAGACGTCTGCGTCAAAATTACCCAACGTTTCATATCGCCCAAACTTCAACTAGGTTTTACTATAATCAGCCAGTTATCGCGTACAGTAAACATGACATGCATATTTACGTAAGCATCGCGATACCAATAGTTAATAATGAACACCGAATGGACGTATATAAGGTTCAAACTTTCCCACTTCCTGTAAACCACACTTCAACGGACACAACTAAAGTTACCAACGTTCCGTCATATTTAGCAATTTCACCGTTACATGACAAATTTATTGAAATGACAGACTCAGATTTCACCTTATGTACAGGGCAGGGTACTAAACACTGCAAATATCTGACTAGCGTCCAGCTATCTAAACAACCCACATGCAGTTTCTCTATGTTTATAAACGATTCTCCAGGTGTTAAACATAACTGTGTGTTTAGTTACTCAGTAAACGGTATAACCTCTTTCGTCACAGAAACGGAATCGGGAACACTCTTTATTAGTAATGCTTCGACAATAATTACAACTTGCAACCAACACATTGAAAAACATGAAGGTTGTATTGCCTGTTATATAAACGTACCATGTCAATGCGGAGTTTTGATTGACAATTTCGAAGTTTCACCGCGAATAAGAGATTGTCATCAAAACAGGACAATTTCCAAAGCTTATCCGGCAAATTTGCAACTGCTATCACATTTCTTCTCGGATGAAAAATTAAGAAATATTTCAGGAAACAGTCAGCTTCAAGAAATATTAAAATTTCAAATTCCAGATATCACAATTAAGACACATGAATTTTCAAAAATCGTGAAAAAGGACAAAGACATAAAGGTCAACTTAGGAATTATAGCTAAGAAAGCTAAATTAGCGGAAAACGTTTATCCTTCTTTGGCCGATCAATTGTATTTTGACAACACAATAGACGAAGATGGTATTTTTTCGACTACAAAGATATTAGCTATAACTTCATTTGTCTTATCGGTCATGTCTATATCGATAGCGGCACTAATTTTCTTCAAAGTTAGGTCAATTGCTTTAACAATTGCCCTCTTAGCGCATGCTCCAGCGTCTAAAACACAACTAATATACGAGATACAAACACCACAAACAACGGCTAAAACCAGTGAGACTTGGCTCTCTATTGATTTTCAACCTGTCATTAATTTAGAAATAATACTACTTTCGCTCCTAATACTTGTGATTCTGATCATGATTTTTAGGTATTACTATCGCAAAATTAAACCAGTCACTACTCTGACAATGGAAATAGCAAATTACAATAGTTCGGTACGAATTCCCATCTACAACTTTAGATCTTGCCCCCATTACCTATCATTTACGGCTGATTCCGAAATTAAACATATTGAATTATTAAGAAATAGTATGTCAGCGTGTATGTATCTTGACTGGACAAATCCAAAAGTAAAACAAGGGAAAATTGTTCACAATGTGAATAATAACATTCACATTTCTCTTTACAAATATCTCTGTCTCAAGAAGTTACTTCTCACGCCGTATACGTATCATCTTTATTATCTCCATAGCGATATTGTATACCCAATAGACGTCGAAACAAACAAGCAAGCACAACCTCTACCATTAATAAGCCATAAATCAACACCACTGTATCCTGATCTAAATCAAGATAGTTATAAATAAGTATATGTCTCGATGCTCAACATACTATGGGAAATGATTCGAGAAAATGAAAATTAAAGCATTCATAATTTTGAATTATATGACTCAAGCTCTCTTCTATCTCATATTACTTATGATTATGGCCAAAGGTAGCTACGAACATTACTGGCGCAGGGACTATAGAACGTGTACACCCTAAGGACTATGGTACTCACAAGTGAATGGTCCAAATTGAAGAGACCATGATAGAAAGAAGAAACATTACAAGCTATGTTAGCGACGGATTCGCATTTGTGCAGCTGATGACATCGTGTGGAATACAAAAGTAGGACAATGCAACGAAAAGTGTCGAGTGTGTCAGACAGATGTCAAAGTCAACAAATGGATTAACTTGCAGATATGCAAGTGCTGTTTCTGTGGTGGAAGGCAAAACATATATGCAGTGAAAAACGAAGTCAATATAATGACTCCAGACTAACATTACTAGTTGTACAATACACAACTAGTGTTGTGCATGGACACCGTGTGTGTTGTGTGTAACAATATAATGGATTATTATCGTTGTGAATCACAACGTCTAAGGGAAAATCTTTGTCCCTACAGAATGAAACTGTTTCATGATGACAAGTTACCCCTTCATCATGCGAACGTTCATGGTGACTGACTTCTGTTGCAGTGGATTGTTTTCATATCCGTGTTGTGAATATAGACATAGAGCAGCAGATCTTGCGTGCAGTGAGATGACAATTCATTATAATGTGTGGATACATATATACAAACTATAATGTGTTCTGTGACATTTATAATCTCGATTCACAGAAACGGACTTGCATGTGCATGTTGTATTTACTGATAAATCGGGAGATTTATCTCTTTTCACCGGGGGCATATCGCCTATATAAAATAATGCATTTTTACTTGAAATTATAACAAATGCATATCAATATAAAATGTTCATGAATTGTGAATAGTGAAATAATAATGTAAACGATGGATGAAATATGATGGCATTATGTGAAATATTTATTAATATATATTGTGTGTGATTCAATGTTTTATAATAATATATGAATGTTAGTTTTCACTAGTCAGAAAAAGCTCTCCTCCCATGAAATGTACATTCTCTACATACCTCTACGATGACTCCAAAGTTACCTACGTGAAACAGTAGGGTAGGGGATAACCATATAAGAGTATCAGTCGGAAGACAAGAGAGCCAGAAATATACTCTTGGCGTCATCAGACAGGTAAACCAATGAAATAGTCTAGAATGCAATTTCCGAGTATAGTAGACTATATAAACGGGAGATTACCGATTTGCTAGGAGTGCGGGCCTTGGTTTTGTATGTGCCCCTGACTCACGCACCTATGTACGGAGATGATTGACAGTAAAGACTTGGATGTGAGAGAACCTCAGTGTTTTGTCTTCTATGAATAAACTCAATCGCCAGAGCTACATCCCCAGCTAAAGGCAATAGAAGCTAAAGGCGATAATACCCTTGCATTTCTAGCTATCAAAATATATGTTACCCACTGAAAACGGGTCTCGCTTATGTACTACTGAACCATGATATTAATTTCCTTTCAAAGGTTTCCGAAATTCATACCATGCTCAAGCTAGAAACAATAGCTATCAGTGATTGAAACATCAGCCACTATGCTTGTATTTTGAAAAAGTACGAAAGATTACCATGCACAGTACATTTTACGGTCATTGTTTGTCAATGACGTCACAGTGAACAATGTTCAACAAAATGGTTACAAAAAGATACCTTGTATTAGTTCGTGAACTAAAGGTCGCATGTAGAAAGTAAACACATCAGCGTGATCACTGACTTTATCTGTCTCGAAAAATAACAATTAAATTACATTTTTGAATACATGAATTTATTTCCAAGCTAGTAAACAAAGATATACGCATACGTGGCCATTGGTAATTTACGCGAAAAACGTCTTTGTCGTTTATAATCAATGCTTATTCGTTTTTATTCTAAATATTTATAACAAAAAAATACATAGGTAGAGAGACACCCAACTTGGTATCATTCAGTTAAAATTTCATGATTTTATAAACATGAATAACGCCCTGGTGACATTTTATGTACAACGTTGACCTAAATCTTGAGTGACTCAAAAAAGTTAGCGGCACTGCGTGAGCGCATAGCGTAAACGGCCGGGCACTCAGAGGGTTAAAACCGACGGCGTTAGCCGGAGGTTTTAAACGCTGAAATTTGCGGGTGTTGAATAGCAATGAATCCCGGAAATTTTACAAACGCAACTATTTATCGATAGTGTAACATGACCGTTAGTTATTAGGCGTTTTGAAACGAACTCTCTTTTTGCGTACCTATCTCTGAGTTGAAAGGACTTTGCGACTGTTCCATTTTTGTAAGAGGTGTGGTCAGGTCAAAACAAATGTAAATACTCGGCGTAATATGTACATTAGCAACAATATACACATAAGATAAAACAGTGTTACTCAACTATGTTCACTTCACAATATTCACGTATCATTTTAGATGGCGATAAACATTTATCTACGACATGAACAACACACTAAAAGACCTAGAAACACAAATCTTAAACTTGCCCTAACCCATTGTGACAATGACGCTAGCATTGTGACGTCAAAACGGTTGATCACTATGACGTCATGCCATGGCAACGGCATTCGGTAAACACAGCCGCATGGAAGAAGGCGTCAAACCTGGACAAATCTTACTAGTTGAAAACATTTTAGTTACTTGAAACTAATTAATTTTGAAAGTTTTTTTGTGACCTATACTGTTAGAAGATGACAATGCCACCTGTCAAATTTGAGTAAGGAGCACATATTAAAAGAAATAGAAAAAATAAATTTTGAGTCGGGCCGAATCTTGTGAACATGATGTATATGTTCGCGGTGATTCGCCCCAAGTAATTTGCGGGTATTCATTGTCATTCAACATAGGCAAATCAACCAATCAGAATCAAGGATACACCGAAATCATGTTACAATATGTGTTATCATAATGTATATGTTTGCGTGTACAATGGAGCAATCTTCATGTACATTTCATTGAGCTTGTTGGCCAATCCAGTTCATGTATTTATTCATGAAAGTGAAGTGAAAATGGTTTGCATTGCATTACATCATTACATCGTTCAGTGTTTATGAAATTATACCTACCATATAACTTTATTTATTAATACATACAAAATAAAATTTACCTGCCGATTATGGAACATAATTTGATCAATTGGTGCTACGTACTTAATCTCTCTTCGCCCCGATTCCCGCGAGAGTCAATGTCACTTGAACTGTCATTTGGTTCATACCGGTAAGGCAATTAAGGCATCGGCATCGTCACTTGAATTGACGGAGCTTGCAGACAAACATTCCATGGAAAGTGATATGACAGCAGTTTCGCGGTTAATTGCTACAAACATACTATACATAAGCACATAATGCACTCCAATTCAGCAGGCCCCAGTCGTTGTAACCATATGAAATCGCTAGTTCAAAAATGTTAAGTAATCCGTTTATCGAAAATTTGGGTTGTTTTGATGAAGTTTTCTGTCTTATATATCTTATATTTCGCGGTTTTGAGGGTACGCGTCTTTGAAAATCTTCTCCTAAATAACGGCAATACATACAATTAAGTATTGTAGTTCATTTTGAAGCTGAATAACTGCTTCTTAACGTAATTTCGCAAAACTTGAAAATTTCGACTTGGTATTTTAGTAATTCACAATTTAAAAATGTCAATTTTAAAAAGGGCGAAATTTGGCCTTGTAGTGACTCCTTCTTGGCATTGAGTAGAGCACTTTAGACGTGTTTAGTGCACAGACAGAATTCCACAACCTAAGACTGTCTCTAGGAGTCTGCCTTATGCTAATGAGTACCCCAAGTATGATCCCTTCTGAAAAAGTATCTAACATTCTTTGAAGAGGATCCTCCTTGGGGTACGGCCACCCTCCTCCCATTATTCTGCCTGTCTATTCAGATTGATAGGTGGCGTCATTAGAGTTACTGCCTTGATTGATTAGACAACCTTTAGGGTTCGGGGCTCTACACAGGGTGGCCATATGTTTGAAAACCCATATTTTGTGTTATCTGTTAGTATTATTATGTCCCCCGAAGAATTTTTCGGGAGACATAATGGTTTCGCCTCCGTCCAGTATTCTGTTATTCCGTTATTCCATCATTCCAAAATGCTTTCTTTTCCGGGCCATATCTCAAAAACCGTTCAATATTTTTTCACGAAACTTGGTATGTGGTTAGACCTAGTGGTGGAATGGTGCCTTTTGCTATTTTGGTTATTCTGAATTTTTTTTTCTGGTTTCCATGGAAACAATTGAACTTAGTGCATATTGAGGGTAGGGACCTTTTCCGGCCTCTATCTCCAAAACCGTTCAATATTTTTTCACCAAACTTTGTATTTGCTTAGACCTAGTGATAGAGTGGTGCCTTTTGCTACTTTTGCTTTTCTGAATTTTTTATTTCTCGTTATTAATGCAGTATTGAGTAAGGGTAATATGACTAGGTTTGATTGAAAGTTGGAGCGGGGGACATCACAATGCATCACATGCACATATTTCTAGTTAAAATAAAGTTACAACCTGTCATAAAGTAAAAATTAAGGATTGTAATGCTAATGAGTACCCCAAAGAGGATTATCTTCAAAGAATCTGCAACCTCTGCAGGATATCTCAAGAACCGTTCACTAGATTTTATATAAAGGTTCTTCTACAGAAGACAAAGGACTGGTTAGATTTGGTGACCATGACATTGTTTTTTAAATTTTAAGGTATTAATTTGCGATGGAAATCATGTCACCTTCATGCCAATTGCTTGTTAAAATTAGTCTGAATGAAGTAAATGCTTGTAGCATTGTTGCAAACTGACAAAGGCCATGTTTCTGTTTCAGTGGGTATGCGAAGCGACACATCATAGTGGGACTGGAAGCTCAGAGCTCTTATACGTACCGCATCCGCTTCAAGTGTGAGCAGCAGTGCAGTCAGTGGAGCGCCCATGTCACAGTGTCCACCACTAGTCAGTACTCTTTACTAACACTCAGTGTGCCTGCTTAATAAAATAATAGCAGTATTTACAATCATTAAGATAATATTGTAACATGATTTCGAAGTATCCTTGATTCTGATTGGTTGATTTGCCTATGTTGAATGACAATGAATACCCGCAAATTACTTGGGGCGAATCACCGCGAACATATACATCGTGTTCACAAGATTCGGCTCGACTCAAAATTTATTTTTTCTATTTCTCTTATTATGTGCTCCTTACTCAAATTTGACAGGTGGCATTGTCATTTTCTTACGTGTGTATAGCAGTATAGGTAACAAATAGCTCTTAAAATTAATTAGTTTCAAGTGACTATAATGTTTTTAACAAGTAAGATTTGTCCAAGTTTGACGCCTTCTTTCATGCGGCTGTGTTTACCGAATGCCGTTGCCATGGCATGACGTCATAGTGATCAACCGTTTTGACGTCACAATGCTAGCGTCATTGTCACAATGGGTTAGGGCAAGTTTAAGATTTTTGTTCCTAGGTCTGTTACTGTGTTGATGTCGTAGATAAATGTTTATCTTCATCTAAAAGAATACGTGAATATTATGAAGTGAACATAGTTGAGTGACACTGTTTGAGCTTATGTGTAAATTGTTGCTAATGTACATATTACGCAGAGTATTTACATTTGTTTTGACCTGACCACACCTCTAACAAAAATGGAACAGTCGCAAAGTCCTTTCCACTCAGAGATAGGTACGCAAAAAGAGAGTTCGTTTCAAAACGCCTGATAACTAACGGTAATGTTACAATATCGATAAATAGTTGCGTTTGTAAAATTTCCGGGATTCATTGCTATTCAACACCCGCAAATTTCAGCGTTTAAAACCTCCGGCTAACGCTGTCGGTTTTAATCTAAATTTGCGGGTGTTGAATAGCAGTGAATCCCGGAAATTTTACAAACGCAACTATTTATCTTATAAATAAATATAGTCGCAAGAGAGACGATAGAATGATTCAGCCCATATTAGTATTTACAGCCATATGAAGTGACTTTAGCATGATTTAAGGTAAAAACTATGTATGTGATACGTTGGTGGACGATTTTACTATTTATACCCCCGCTACGAAGTAGGGTATATAGCGGTCATTCCGTCCGTCCGTCCGTCCGTCCTTCCGTCCGGTCAATTTTCTCAAAAACCGTCAAAGGTACATCAACCAACATTTGTACAGATGTTAACCATGTTCTTCCGATCGCGCACAGACAATTTTAAATTTTCGGAGATTTAATTTTGTTGTTTGTTTCCATGGAAACGTCACTGTTTGGACTTAGTTTTATTATGTTCAATGGGGTCAAGTTTCTCGGATACTGTTCAACCTAGGTGAATGAAATTTTGGTTGTGAGTACTCATGACCATACTCTTTATCGAGTTCGAAAACCAGTTCCGAAATATTATGTTTTACTGAGTTATGGCCCTTGAATCCGAAATTTAACTTAGAACCAAAAGAACTGTAGTGCTCCATTGGGGACAAGTTTTCTCGAAAACTATTACATCTAGGTGAATGAAATTTAATATGGAGGTAGTCCAGATGATACTCTTCATCGAGTTCGAAAACCAGTTCCGAAATATTATTTTTTACGGAGTTATGGCCCTTGAATCCGAAATTGAACTTAGTACCAAAAGAGTTGTGATGCTCCAATTGGGACAAGTTTTCTCGGAAACTATTACATCTAGGTGAATGAAATTTTACATGTAGGCAGTCCAGATGATACTCTTCATCGAGTTTACAGTCCAGTTCCGAAAAATTATTTTTTACAGAGTTATGAAGCCCTTGAATCTGTAATTGAACTTGGTACAAATTACCGATGTGATGCCTTAATGGGAAAAATTAAGTTACCTGAAAAATATTACATCTGGGTAATGAAATTTTGTAATAACAGTCAGTTCCTAAAATTATTTTGGACAATATTATGATGCTTGAAGCTGTTTTTTAAACATAGTAACCTTCACTATAATTCTCAATGGACGGATAGCGGATGGCGGGGGTATGTGAGCCATGCTCACTTTTTTCTTGTTTTAGAACTGTCTCTTAGCGTCACCAGTGAAATTAATACAAAGTATTTTTAGATTATAAGTTTCAAGAAAGTCAATATCTTAAAAAAAAACAATAATTTACATTTTGTAAATAAGCAAGATTTACTCAAAATTCTGTCATAAAATAGTTCGTGCTCACATACATAATAAATGATGATGGCATCTTGAGAGGAACGATCTATTCCATTGGGAATGATAAATTATCATTTTTCAGTTTTACCCAGATACCCATTCCCCTTTGATTACTTTGTTGACGATTTAAGGGCAATTATTGTGTAATAATGTTAAAGGGGCTGTAGCACGTTTTTTGCAAAATTTATTTTTTTCAAATTTCCTATTTATATGATAGTTTGTGTCATTTAAATTTACTTTAGAGGATAAAACATCTTATTACACAAACCAATTATCCGTAGTGGTAATAAAGTTGTTGCATATGAAGCAAGAAATGCATGGCGGCCATTTTATTGTGAACACAAATTATTATTTTGAATGACAAAAACGATTCCCATGGCCTTACTGAGCCATGTTCACTCATTTTAAACTTGATTTTGAGAAGAGAGAAGCGTGATTCACTATTGGTAAAATTATTTTTCAAATACAATTCATCGACTTATTTGAGCGAAAAAACGTGCTACTGCCCCTTTAAATTGGTGATTCATCTTGGAATAAACTGAATAAATTAAGCAAAATGAAATTTTGACAAGGTAATGACAAATTCTTACATAACCCGTCACCCCTATTCCTCAATATGCCAGACCACTTGGCGGGAGAACGACATTCAATAGTGATGTACATGTACATGTTTATGAATTCAATAACTGATTGTTTAAAGGAACCTTATTAATAAATTTGGTTATTATTGCACATGTTCTGCACAGTATTCAAATTTTCTATACAAAATTCTATGGTATGTTGTGATATAATAGGCTTTGACTTTGTTTCATTCCTTGTCCTTACCTGAGGAATGATGGAAGAAAATACCTAAGTTTGTTTAAAAAAATAATTTAATAATCTTATTTCAATATTGACAAATAATTGATTAAAACATATAATAATATTGACATTTTCCAACTTTTACTAAATTAAAATATTTTCAGAATGAAAGTAGTGGCCACTTTTACATGGTTTATTATAGATAGTCTACATGTGGAAATTGAGTAATGAAAATAGCATTGTCATGCAAGTGTTGAAGTGACAGTTTTGGTAACCTTTTATTTATTTTGATACCTAACTCTGGGGAAATTATATGTAAACAAATACCAAAGAAAAAAACAAGTATTATAATTTTATTGATTTCTTAAAATAACTTTTTTTTTTATTGTTAATGGTATATGTTCAGTTGCATTTTAAAATAATAATCAAGTCCTGTATCATGATATTACATCTAAAGTTAGTTTGTCATTGGGCTTTTCCTAAATAGTGTTTGCTTGTTCTTTTTTGACATTACTTCATGTTTATTCAATATATTCATGCTCACTGAATTCGAAGTATGGGCAGGCAGATATATGTCCAGACTGGCAAGTATCAGTTAGCCAGGCCTGTGGTCTGGCTTAAAGTTTTGGGAGTTTCATACCCTGCATTAATGTATATTAAAACTGAAATTTATCATCAATGCTAAATTCATTACGACACATTAACTATCATGATTAATTTTTTATTTTACTTTTTTGAAGGAAATTTTCTAAATGATATATATACACATGAGTTTCTGTTGTATAAAGATAACTAAACCCGGACACAAATGACAGATCAAATGGAACTGCTCTGCATTTTGATCTCTATTTGGTCTTTACTTGCAGGTTTGAAAAGCTATTGAATTAAAAGCCTAAAGTTTTCTGTAACCTTTCTGAAACAATTTTGCAAAAAATCACCTTATATGTGTGTTTACTAAAGTTAACAGTAAGATATATCACTTTATTACCCAAAAGGGAATTATTTTTAAATCAAACAGAGCATGACATGATATGATTTTATATAATACATTATGACATTACATTTATCAGGTTTTCCCACCTGTGGTAGTCCTAGGTGGAGGGGTCGTTGACAGGCCGCCTGTGTCTGTCTGTGCGTCCTGGGGGCGAGGTGGGTTTTCGTGTTCAACTTGAAACGATCTCAATCTTTCCTTCTCAGAAAGTATTTCTCTTTCCAACTGAACTCTCCGGCGTTCTAACTTGAGCGACTCCAATTCTCTGGTAAGTTCCATGCATTATCTCTCCAAGTCTCTCTTGGTTGCTTCTGGGCTCGGAAGTGTCAATGATTGCCGTTTTATTTTCGCGCCATGTTGATTTACCTCGTGCGCGGTCGGGTCGAAGTCGTCGAAAAAAATCACCTTTCTCCGCATCAACAGAGCCTGCATGTTTCCCCCCGCTCCTTTCCTTGTAGATCTTCCTGTCATACTTCTACATTACTAATATCGTACGTGCGAGAGCGGCATAGCAAGCGAAGGGGGTCGCGATGAGGCCAGCGACATGCAACACTGTTACAGCCAACTCGCTATTGAGCAAAGGGGAGCAACTCTGTATGAAATACACAAAGGGAGACAAATGCTTCCAACACGTAAACTCACAAAACTTATTTTATAACTAAAATACACCATTACCCAAAAGGGAATTCTTTTTATATCAAACAGAGCATGACATGATATGATTTTATATAATACATTATGACATTACATTTATTATCCCCCGCCATGAAGCGGAAGTGGGATATAGGTTTGAGCTCTGTCCGTGCGTCCGTGTGTGTGTGTGGGTGTCCGTCCGTCCCAGATAAAGGGGACAGCTTTTCTCAGCAACCGTTTAAGATAGGATAACCACATTTGGTGTGTGGCTTTAGGCATATATAACTTGATGGGGCTTCGAAAATGAGAAGCATGCACAAAAAAAATTCGAAGTTATTGCCCTTGTTCCGTATTTTTGGACTTTGTTCATCGCTTATCGAAAGGGGACAGCTTTTCTCAGAAACTATTTTAGATAGCATAATCAAATTTGTTGTTATGCTTGAGGGCATAAGTACCTTGATGATGTTTGAAAATGAGAAGCATGCAGTTGTTTTTTTCAGAGTTATTGCCCTTGTTCCGTATTTCTTGACTTTGTTCATGGTATCTTCAAAGGGGATAGCTTTTTTTCAGAAACTATTTAAGATAGCATAACCTGTGACACTTAAAAACGATCGTCGTCTTTGATATAAACAGTACAAGAGTTGTACAACCAATTAGCAATCCTATGTCGGCATCATGCCGTCTGCACAAACGTTGTGTCCCTCCTAATGTATTACGTAATGGTTCCATCAAAGGCGGCCAGGTTTTACAGATATCAGCTGCACAGCCTTTCATGGTTATTGTGCGTGCTTACGCTCATTAACAGAGAAAGGAAACTACCAATTTGAAGTATGTTATTTTAATATTTATAATTAAAGCATTTTAATTGCTGACTTTTTCATTTGAAAATAATTATTTATTATGATTTCTTTTAAATGTACTTCACTTTCCACAAGGCCATAGGACGTTTTTGTATATGTTGCTAAGCCAACTTCAGTTCTTAACACCTTGAAAACAAAGGCAATGATTATAGATTATAGAGGGAATAAAGACAACCCGTTCTCATTGATAATTCCAGCATAGAAGTTGTCTCAGAGTTCAAATATCGCGGCACTACTATTTTATGAGAAATTGAACTTTAAAGCAAACACAAAATGAATCTACTAGAAATGCCAACAAAGATTGTGTTTTACATAAAGTTAGAGCTTTTAATGTCAATACCTTTGCACTTGTTCTTTATTACAAAACTTTTATTCTAGAGTTCTCTGTTTTAGCATTGTAAGTTGTTTTGGAGGTATTTCATTGCAAAACGAAAACAAGCAATACAAATGATCTTGTTGACCAGTAAAATATCAGGTGTCACTTTAAATATTCGAACACTATTAAACACGTGGCAAATTGAAAAACTGGATTCTAAAATTATTACTCCGAATTTTTCGCTCATCAGGCCTGAAAAGCCCGATGGGCTTATGGCATGGAATGGCGTCCGACGTCCGTCCGTCCATCCGTCCGTAAACTTTTCGCTTTTTCGACTTCTTGTCCAGAACCAATAACTCCACAGAGCTGAAAAGATGTGTGCAGACTCCTTGGCCAATGCGGATTTTAAATTGTAGATTTCGTGACCCCATGACCCCAAATGGGGTCACAGGGGTCACATCCTTAAAAATCTATTTTCATATTCTTCTCCAGTTTCCAAAGGTCTAGAGAGTTGAAAACTTGTGTACAGACTCCTTGGCCAATGCGGATTCTAAATTGTAGATTTCGTGACCCCATGACCCCAAATGGGGTCACAGGGGTCACATCCTTAAAAATCTATTTTCATCTTCTTCTCCAGTTTCCAAAGGTCTAGAGAGGTGAAAACTTGTGTACAGACTCCTTGGCCAATGGGGATTCTAAATTGTAGATTTCGTGACCCCATGACCCCAAATCGGGTCACAGGGGTCATATCGTTAAAAATCTATTTTCACCTTCTTCTCCAGTTCCAAAAGGTCTAAAGAGCTGAAAAGTTGTGTGCAGACTCCTTGGCCCATGGGGATTCTAAATTGTAGATTTCGTGACCCCATGACCCCAAATGGGGTCACAGGGGTCACATCCTTAAGAACCTAATTTTCATCTTCTTCTCCAGTTCAAAAAGGTTTAGAGAGCTGAAAAGTTGTGTGCAGACTCCTTGGCCAATGGGGATTCTAAATTGTAGATTTCGTGACCCCATGACCCCAAATGGGGTCACAGGGGTCACATCCTTAAAAACCTATTTTCATCTTCTTCTCCAGTTCCAAAAGGTCTAAAGAGCTGAAAAGTTGTGTGCAGACTCCTTGGCCCATGGGGATTCTAAATTATAGATTTCGTGACCCCATGACCCCAAATGGGGTCACAGGGGTCACATGTTTTTAAAACTATTTTCATATTCTTCTCCAGTTCCAAAAGGTCTAGAGAGTTGAAAAATTGTGTGCTGACTCCTTGGCCAATAGGGATTCTAAATTGTAGATTTCGTGACCCCATTACCCCCAAATTGGGTCACATGTTTTAAAAACCTTTTTTCATCTTCTTCTCCAGTTCCAAAAGGTCTAGAGAGCTGAAAAGTTGTGTGCAGACTCCTTGGCCAATGGGGATTCTAAATTGTAGATTAATGACCCCATGACCCCTATTGGGGTCACAGATGTCACATCTTTAAAAATCTATTTTCATCTTCTTCTCCAATTCCAACAAGTCTAGAGAGCTGAACAGGTTTGTGCTGACTCCTTGGCAAATAGGGATTCTAAATTGTAGATTTCGTGACCCCATGACCCCAAATGGGGTCACAGGGGTCACATGTTTTAAAAACTAATTTCATATTCTTCTCCAGTTCCAAAAGGTCTAGAGAGCTGAAAAGTTGTGTGCATACTCCGTAGCAAATGGGGATTGTAAATTGTAGATTTCGTGACCCGGTGACCCCAAATGGGGCCACAGGGGTCACATGTTTAAAAACCTATTTTCATCTTCTTCTCCAATTCCAAAAGGTCTAGAGAGCTGAAAAGTTGGGTGCAGACTCCTTGGCCAATGGGGATTCTAAATTGTAGATTTCGTGACCCCAACTAGGGTCACACGGGTCACATCCTTAAAAATCTATTTTCATCTTTTTCTCCAATTCCAAAAGGTCCTGAGAGCTGATAATTTATGTGCTGACTCCTTGGCAAATGGGGATTCTAAATTGTAGATTTCGTGACCCCATGACCCCAAATGGGGTCACAGGGGTCACATGTTTAAAAACCTATTTTCATCTTCTTCTCCAGTTCCAAAAGGTCTAGAGAGCTGAAAAGTTATGTGCTGACTCCTTGGCAAATGGGGATTCTAAATTGTAGATTGTGTGACCCCATGACCCCAAATGGGGTCACAGGGGTCACATCCTTAAAAACCTATTTTTATCTTCTTCTCCAGTTCCAAAAGGTCTAAAGAGCTGAAAAGTTGTGTGCAGACTCCTTGGCCCATGGGGATTCTAAATTGTAGATTTCGTGACCCCATGACCCCAAATGGGGTCACAGGGGTCACATGTTTTTAAAACTATTTTCATATTCTTCTCCAGTTCCAAAAGGTCTAGAGAGGTGAAAAATTGTGTGCTGACTCCTTGGCAAATAGGGATTCTAAATTGTAGATTTCGTGACCCCATGACCCCAAATGGGGTCACAGGGGTCACATGTTTTAAAAACTAATTTCATATTCTTCTCCAGTTCCAAAAGGTCTAGAGAGCTGAAAAGTTGTGTGCATACTCCGTAGCAAATGGGGATTGTAAATTGTAGATTTCGTGACCCGGTGACCCCAAATGGGGCCACAGGGGTCACATGTTTAAAAACCTTTTTTCATCTTCTTCTCCAGTTCAAAAAGGTCTAGAGAGCTGAAAAGTTGTGTGCATACTCCTTGGCCAATGGGGATTCTAAATTGTAGATTAATGACCCCATGACCCCTATTGGGGTCACAGATGTCACATCTTTAAAAAATCTATTTTCATCTTCTTCTCCAATTCCAACAAGTCTAGAGAGCTGAACAGTTGTGTGCTGACTCCTTGGCAAATAGGGATTCTAAATTGTAGATTTCGTGACCCCAACTAGGGTCACAGGGGTCACATCCTTAAAAATCTATTTTCATCTTTTTCTCCAATTCCAAAAGGTCTAGAGATCTGATAAGTTATGTGCTGACTCCTTGGCAAATGGGGATTCTAAATTGTAGATTTCGTGACCCCATGACCCCAAATGGGGTCACAGGGGTCACATGTTTAAAAACCTATTTTCATCTTCTTCTCCAGTTCCAAAAGGTCTAGAGAGCTGAAAAGTTATGTGCTGACTCCTTGGCAAATGGGGATTCTAAATTGTAGATTGTGTGACCCCATGACCCCAAATGGGGTCACAGGGGTCACATCCTTAAAAACCTATTTTTATCTTCTTCTCCAGTTCCAAAAGGTCTAAAGAGCTGAAAAGTTGTGTGCAGACTCCTTTGCCCATGGGGATTCTAAATTGTAGATTTCGTGACCCCATGACCCCAAATGAGTTCACAGGGGTCACATGTTTTTAAAACTATTTTCATATTCTTCTCCAGTTCCAAAAGGTCTAGAGAGATGAAAAATTGTGTGCTGACTCCTTGGCCAATAGGGATTCTAAATTGTAGATTTCGTGACCCCATGACCCAAAAATTGGGTCACATGTTTTAAAAACCTTTTTTCATCTTCTTCTCCAGTTCCAAAAGGTCTAGAGAGCTGAAAAGTTGTGTGCAGACTCCTTGGCCAATGGGGATTCTAAATTGTAGATTAATGACCCCATGACCCCTATTGGGGTCACAGATGTCACATCCTTAAAAATCTATTTTCATCTTCTTCTCCAATTCCAACAAGTCTAGAGAGCTGAACAGTTGTGTGCTGACTCCTTGGCAAATAGGGATTCTAAATTGTAGATTTCGTGACCCCATGACCCCAAATGGGGTCACAGGGGTCACATGTTTTAAAAACTAATTTCATATTCTTCTCCAGTTCCAAAAGGTCTAGAGAGCTGAAAAGTTGTGTGCATACTCCGTAGCAAATGGGGATTGTAAATTGTAGATTTCGTGACCCGGTGACCCCAAATGGGGCCACAGGGGTCACATGTTTAAAAACCTTTTTTCATCTTCTTCTCCAGTTCCAAAAGGTCTAGAGAGCTGAAAAGTTGTGTGCATACTCCTTGGCCAATGGGGATTCTAAATTGTAGATTAATGACCCCATGACCCCTATTGGGGTCACAGATGTCACATCTTTAAAAAATCTATTTTCATCTTCTTCTCCAATTCCAACAAGTCTAGAGAGCTGAACAGTTGTGTGCTGACTCCTTGGCAAATAGGGATTCTAAATTGTAGATTTCGTGACCCCAACTAGGGTCACAGGGGTCACATCCTTAAAATCTATTTTCATCTTTTTCTCCAATTCCAAAAGGTCTAGAGAGCTGATAAGTTATGTGCTGACTCCTTGGCAAATGGGGATTCTAAATTGTAGATTTCGTGACCCCATGACCCCAAATGGGGTCACAGGGGTCACATGTTTAAAAACCTATTTTCATCTTCTTCTCCAGTTCCAAAAGGTCTAGAGAGCTGAAAAGTTATGTGCTGACTCCTTGGCAAATGGGGATTCTAAATTGTAGATTGTGTGACCCCATGACCCCAAATGGGGTCACAGGGGTCACATCCTTAAAAACCTATTTTTATCTTCTTCTCCAGTTCCAAAAGGTCTAAAGAGCTGAAAAGTTGTGTGCAGACTCCTTTGCCCATGGGGATTCTAAATTGTAGATTTCGTGACCCCATGACCCCAAATGAGTTCACAGGGGTCACATGTTTTTAAAACTATTTTCATATTCTTCTCCAGTTCCAAAAGGTCTAGAGAGATGAAAAATTGTGTGCTGACTCCTTGGCCAATAGGGATTCTAAATTGTAGATTTCGTGACCCCATGACCCAAAAATTGGGTCACATGTTTTAAAAACCTTTTTTCATCTTCTTCTCCAGTTCCAAAAGGTCTAGAGAGCTGAAAAGTTGTGTGCAGACTCCTTGGCCAATGGGGATTCTAAATTGTAGATTAATGACCCCATGACCCCTATTGGGGTCACAGATGTCACATCCTTAAAAATCTATTTTCATCTTCTTCTCCAATTCCAACAAGTCTAGAGAGCTGAACAGTTGTGTGCTGACTCCTTGGCAAATAGGGATTCTAAATTGTAGATTTCGTGACCCCATGACCCCAAATGGGGTCACAGGGGTCACATGTTTTAAAAACTAATTTCATATTCTTCTCCAGTTCCAAAAGGTCTAGAGAGCTGAAAAGTTGTGTGCATACTCCGTAGCAAATGGGGATTGTAAATTGTAGATTTCGTGACCCGGTGACCCCAAATGGGGCCACAGGGGTCACATGTTTAAAAACCTTTTTTCATCTTCTTCTCCAGTTCCAAAAGGTCTAGAGAGCTGAAAAGTTGTGTGCATACTCCTTGGCCAATGGGGATTCTAAATTGTAGATTAATGACCCCATGACCCCTATTGGGGTCACAGATGTCACATCTTTAAAAATCTATTTTCATCTTCTTCTCCAATTCCAACAAGTCTAGAGAGCTGAACAGGTGTGTGCTGACTCCTTGGCAATTAGGGATTCTAAATTGTAGATTTCGTGACCCCATGACCCCAAATGGGGTCACAGGGGTCACATGTTTTAAAAACTATTTTCATATTCTTCTCCAGTTCCAAAAGGTCTAGAGAGCTGAAAAGTTATGTGCTGACTCCTTGGCAAATGGGGATTCTAAATTGTAGATTTCGTGACCCGGTGACCCCAAATGGGGCCACAGGGGTCACATGTTTAAAAACCTTTTTTCATCTTCTTCTCCAGTTCCAAAAGGTCTAGAGAGCTGAAAAGTTGTGTGCATACTCCTTGGCCAATGGGGATTCTAAATTGTAGATTAATGACCCCATGACCCCTATTGGGGTCACAGATGTCACATCTTTAAAAATCTATTTTCATCTTCTTCTCCAATTCCAACAAGTCTAGAGAGCTGAACAGGTGTGTGCTGACTCCTTGGCAAATAGGGATTCTAAATTGTAGATTTCGTGACCCCATGACCCCAAATGGGGTCACAGGGGTCACATGTTTTAAAAACTATTTTCATATTCTTCTCCAGTTCCAAAAGGTCTAGAGAGCTGAAAAGTTATGTGCTGACTCCTTGGCAAATGGGGATTCTAAATTGTAGATTGTGTGACCCCATGACCCCAAATGGGGTCACAGGGGTCACATCCTTAAAAACCTATTTTTATCTTCTTCTCCAGTTCCAAAAGGTCTAAAGAGCTGAAAAGTTGTGTGCAGACTCCTTGGCCCATGGGGATTCTAAATTGTAGATTTCGTGACCCCATGACCCCAAATGGGGTCACAGGGGTCACATGTTTTTAAAACTATTTTCATATTCTTCTCCAGTTCCAAAAGGTCTAGAGAGATGAAAAATTGTGTGCTGACTCCTTGGCCAATAGGGATTCTAAATTGTAGATTTCGTGACCCCATGACCCCAAAATTGGGTCACATGTTTAAAAAACCTTTTTTCATCTTCTTCTCCAGTTCCAAAAGGTCTAGAGAGCTGAAAAGTTGTGTGCAGACTCCTAGGCCAATGGGGATTCTAAATTGTAGATTAATGACCCCATGACCCCTATTTGGGTCACAGATGTCACATCCTTAAAAATCTATTTTCATCTTCTTCTCCAATTCCAACAAGTCTAGAGAGCTGAACAGTTGTGTGCTGACTCCTTGGCAAATAGGGATTCTAAATTGTAGATTTCGTGACCCCATGACCCCAAATGGGGTCACAGGGGTCACATGTTTTAAAAACTAATTTCATATTCTTCTCCAGTTCCAAAAGGTCTAGAGAGCTGAAAAGTTGTGTGCATACTCCGTAGCAAATGGGGATTGTAAATTGTAGATTTCGTGACCCGGTGACCCCAAATGGGGCCACAGGGGTCACATGTTTAAAAACCTTTTTTCATCTTCTTCTCCAGTTCCAAAAGGTCTAGAGAGCTGAACAGTTGTGTGCATACTCCTTGGCCAATGGGGATTCTTATTGTAGATTAATGACCCCATGACCCCTATTGGGGTCACAGATGTCACATCTTTAAAAATCTATTTTCATCTTCTTCTCCAATTCCAACAAGTCTAGAGAGCTGAACAGGTGTGTGCTGACTCCTTGGCAAATAGGGATTCTAAATTGTAGATTTCGTGACCCCATGACCCCAAATGGGGTCACAGGGGTCACATGTTTTAAAAACTATTTTCATATTCTTCTCCAGTTCCAAAAGGTCTAGAGAGCTGAAAAGTTGTGTGCATACTCCGTAGCAAATGGGGATTCTAAATTGTAGATTTCGTGACCCGGTGACCCGGTGACCCCAAATGGGGCCACAGGGGTCACATGTTTAAAAACCTATTTTCATCTTCTTCTCCAGTTCCAAAAGGTCTAGAGAGCTGAAACGTTGGGTGCAGACTCCTTGGCCAATGGGGATTCTAAATTGTAGATTTCGTGACCCCAACTAGGGTCACACGGGTCACATCCTTAAAAATCTATTTTCATCTTTTTCTCCAATTCCAAAAGGTCTAGAGAGCTGATAAGTTATGTGCTGACTCCTTGGCAAATGGGGATTCTTAATTGTAGATTTCGTGACCCCATGACCCCAAATGGGGTCACAGGGGTCACATGTTTTAAAAACTATTTTCATATTCTTCTCCAGTTCCAAAAGGTCTAGAGAGCTGAAAAGTTGTGTGCATACTCCTTAGCAAATTGGGATTGTAAATTGTAGATTTCGTGACCCGGTGACCCCAAATGGGGCCACAGGGGTCACATGTTTAAAAACCTATTTTCATCTTCTTCTCCAGTTCCAAAAGGTCTAGAGAGCTGAAAAGTTGTGTGCAGACTCCTTGGCCCATGGGGATTCTAAATTGTAGATTTCGTGACCCCATGACCCCAAATGGGATCACAGGGGTCACATGTTTTTAAAACTATTTTCATATTCTTCTCAAGTTCCAAAAGGTCTAGAGAGGTGAAAAATTGTATGCTGACTCCTTGGCCAATAGGGATTCTAAATTGTAGATTTCGTGACCCCATGACCCAAAAATTGGGTCACATGTTTTAAAAACCTTTTTTCATCTTCTTCTCCAGTTCCAAAAGGTCTAGAGAGCTGAAAAGTTGTGTGCAGACTCCTTGGCCAATGGGGATTCTAAATTGTAGATTAATGACCCCATGACCCCTATTGGGGTCACAGATGTCACATCCTTAAAAATCTATTTTCATCTTCTTCTCCAATTCCAACAAGTCTAGAGAGCTGAACAGTTGTGTGCTGACTCCTTGGCAAATAGGGATTCTAAATTGTAGATTTCGTGACCCCATGACCCCAAATGGGGTCACAGGGGTCACATGTTTTAAAAACTATTTTCATATTCTTCTCCAGTTCCAAAAGGTCTAGAGAGCTGAAAAGTTGTGTGCATACTCCTTAGCAAATGGGGATTGTAAATTGTAGATTTCGTGACCCGGTGACCCCAAATGGGGCCACAGGGGTCACATGTTTAAAAACCTATTTTCATCTTCTTCTCCAGTTCCAAAAGGTCTAAAGAGCTGAAAAGCTGTGTGCAGACTCCTTGGCCAATGGGGATTCTAAATTGTAGATTTCGTGACCCCAACTAGGGTCACACGGGTCACATCCTTAAAAATCTATTTTCATCTTTTTCTCCAATTCCAAAAGGTCTAGAGAGCTGATAAGTTATGTGCTGACTCCTTGGCAAATGGGGATTCTAAATTTTGGATTTCGTGACCCAATGACCACAAATGGGGTCACAATGATCACATGTTTAAAAACCTATTTTCATCTTTTCTCCAGTTCCAAAAGGTCTAGAGAGCTGAAAAGTTGTGTGTAGACTCCTCGGCAAATGGGGATTCTAAATTGTAGATTTCATGACCCCATGACCCTAAAAGGGGGTCACAGGGGTCACATGCTAGAAAAAACTATTTTCATCTTCTTCTCCAGTTCCAAAAAGTCTAGAGAGCTGAAAAGTTGTGTGCTGACTCCTTGGCAAATAGGGATTCTAAATTGTAGATTTCGTGACCCCATGACCCCAAATGGGGCCACAGGGGTCACATGTTTAAAAACCTATTTTCATATTCTTCTCCAGTTCCAAAAGGCCAAGAGAGGTGAAAAATTGTGTGCAGACTCCTTGGCCAATGGGGATTCTAAATTGTAGATTTCGTGACCCCATAACCCCAAATGGGGTCACAGGAGTCACATCCTTAAAAACCTATTTTCATCTTCTTCTCCAGTTCAAAAAGGTTTACAGAGCTGAAAAGTTGTGTGCAGACTCCTTGGGCAATGGGGATTCTAAATTGTAGATTTCGTGACCCCATAACCCCAAATGGGGTCACAGGGGTCACATCCTTAAAAACCTATTTTCATCTTCTTCTCCAGTTCAAAAAGGTTTACAGAGCTGAAAAGTTGTGTGCAGACTCCTTGGGCAATGGGGATTCTAAATTGTAGATTTCGTGACCCCATGACCCCAAATGGGGTCACAGGGGTCACATCCTTAAAAACCTATTTTCATCTTCTTCTCCAGTTCCAAAAGGTCTAGAGAGCTGAAAAGTTGTGTGCAGACTCCTTTGGCCAATGGGTATTCTAAATTGTAGATTTCGTGACCCCATGATCCCAAATGGGGTCACAGGGGTCGCATCCTTGAAATCTATTTTCATTTTCTTCTCCACTTCCAAAGAGTCTAGAGAGCTTAAACTTGTGTGCAGACTCCTTGGCCAATGGGTGTTCTAAATTGTAGATTTCGTGACCCCATGATCCCAAATGGGGTCACAGGAGTCGCATCCTTAAAAATCTATTTTCATCTTCACCTCCAATTCCAACAAGTCTAGAGAGCTGAACAGTTGTGTGCTAACTCCTTGGCAAATAGGGATTCTAAATTGTAGATTTCGTGACCCCATGACCCCAAATGGGGCCACAGGGGTCACATGTTTAAAAACCTATTCTCATCTTCTTCTCCAGTTCCAAAAGGTCTAGAGAGGTGAAAAATTTTGTGCAGACTCCTTGGCCAATGGGGATTCAAAATTGTAGATTTCGTGACCCCATGACCCCAAATGGGGTCACAGGGGTCACATCCTTAAAAACCTATTTTCATCTTCTTCTCCAGTTCAAAAAGGTTTACAGAGCTGAAAAGTTGTGTGCAGACTCCTTGGCCAATGGGGATTCTAAATTGTAGATTAATGACCCCATGACCCCAAATGGGGTCACAGATGTCACATCCTTAAAAATCTATGTTCATCTTCTTCTCCAATTCCAACAAGTCTAGAGAGCTGAACAGTTGTGTGATGACTCCTTGGCAAATAGGGATTCTAAATTATAGATTTCGTGACCCCATGACCCCAAATGGGGTCACAGGGGTCACATGTTTTAAAAACTATTTTCATATTCTTCTCCAGTTCCAAAAGGTCTAGAGAGCTGAAAAGTTGTGTGCATACTCCTTAGCAAATGGGGATTGTAAATTGTAGATTTCGTGACCCGGTGACCCCAAATGGGGCCACAGGGGTCACATGTTTAAAAACCTATTTTCATCTTCTTCTCCAGTTCCAAAAGGTCTAGAGAGCTGAAAAGTTGTGTGCAGACTCCTTGGCCAATGGGGATTCTAAATTGTAGATTTCGTGACCCCAACTAGGGTCACACGGGTCACATCCCACAAAAACCTATTTTCATCTTCTTCTCCAGTTCCAAAAGGTCTAGAGAGCTGAAAAGTTGTGTGTAGACTCCTCGGCAAATGGGGATTCTAAATTGTAGATTTCATGACCCCATGACCCTAAAAGGGGGTCACAGGGGTCACATGCTAAAAAAAACCTATTTTCATCTTCTTCTCCAGTTCCAAAAAGTCTAGAGAGCTGAAAAGTTGTGTACTGACTCCTTGGCAAATAGGGATTCTAAATTGTAGATTTCGTGACCCCATGACCCCAAATGGGGCCACAGGGGTCACATGTTTAAAAACCTATTTTCATATTCTTCTCCAGTTCCAAAAGGCCTAGAGAGGTGAAAAATTGTGTGCAGACTCCTCGGCCAATGGGGATTCTAAATTGTAGATTTCGTGACCCCATGACCCCAAATGGGGTCACAGGGGTCACATCCTTAAAAAACTATTTTCATCTTCTTCTCCAGTTCAAAGAGGTTTACAGAGCTGAAAAGTTATGTGCAGACTCCTTGGCCAATGGGGATTCTAAATTGTAGATTTCGTGACCCCATAACCCCAAATGGGGTCACAGGGGTCACATCCTTAAACACCTATTTTCATCTTCTTCTCCAGTTCAAAAAGGTTTACAGAGCTGAAAAGTTGTGTGCAGACTCCTTGGGCAATGGGGATTCTAAATTGTAGATTTCGTGACCCCATGACCCCAAATGGGGTCACAGGGGTCACATCCTTAAAAACCTATTTTCATCTTCTTCTCCAGTTCCAAAAGGTCTAGAGAGCTGAAAAGTTGTGTGCAGACTCCTTGGCCAATGGGTATTCTAAATTGTAGATTTCGTGACCCCATGATCCCAAATGGGGTCACAGGGGTCGCATCCTTGAAATCTATTTTCATTTTCTTCTCCACTTCCAAAGAGTCTAGAGAGCTTAAACTTGTGTGCAGACTCCTTGGCCAATGGGTGTTCTAAATTGTAGATTTCGTGACCCCATGATCCCAAATGGGGTCACAGGAGTCGCATCCTTAAAAATCTATTTTCATCTTCACCTCCAATTCCAACAAGTCTAGAGAGCTGAACAGTTGTGTGCTGACTCCTTGGCAAATAGGGATTCTAAATTATAGATTTCGTGACCCCATGACCCCAAATGGGGTCACAGGGGTCACATGTTTAAAAACCTATTCTCATCTTCTTCTCCAGTTCCAAAAGGTCTAGAGAGGTGAAAAATTTTGTGCAGACTCCTTGGCCAATGGGGATTCTAAATTGTAGATTTCGTGACCCCATGACCCCAAATGGGGTCACAGGGGTCACATCCTTAAAAACCTATTTTCATCTTCTTCTCCAGTTCAAAAAGGTTTACAGAGCTGAAAAGTTGTGTGCAGACTCCTTGGCCAATGGGGATTCTAAATTGTAGATTAATGACCCCATGACCCCAAATGGGGTCACAGATGTCACATCCTTAAAAATCTATGTTCATCTTCTTCTCCAATTCCAACAAGTCTAGAGAGCTGAACAGTTGTGTGCTGACTCCTTGGCAAATAGGGATTCTAAATTATAGATTTCGTGACCCCATGACCCCAAATGGGGTCACAGGGGTCACATGTTTTAAAAACTATTTTCATATTCTTCTCCAGTTCCAAAAGGTCTAGAGAGCTGAAAAGTTGTGTGCATACTCCTTAGCAAATGGGGATTGTAAATTGTAGATTTCGTGACCCGGTGACCCCAAATGGGGCCACAGGGGTCACATGTTTAAAAACCTATTTTCATCTTCTTCTCCAGTTCCAAAAGGTCTAGAGAGCTGAAAAGTTGTGTGCAGACTCCTTGGCCAATGGGGATTCTAAATTGTAGATTTCGTGACCCCAACTAGGGTCACACGGGTCACATCCCACAAAAACCTATTTTCATCTTCTTCTCCAGTTCCAAAAGGTCTAGAGAGGTGAAAAACTGTGTGCAGACTCCTCGGCAAATGGGGATTCTAAATTGTAGATTTCATGACCCCATGACCCTAAAAGGGGGTCACAGGGGTCACATGCTAAAAAATCCTATTTTCATCTTCTTTCCCAGTTCCAAAAGGTCTAGAGAGCTGAAAAGTTGTGTGCAGAGTCCTTGGCCCATGGGGATTCTAAATTGTAGATTTCATGACCCCATGACCCTAAAAGGGGGTCACAGGGGTCACATGCTAAATAAACCTATTTTCATCTTCTTCTCCAGTTCCAAAAAGTCAAGAGAGCTGAAAAGTTGTGTGCTGACTCCATGGCAAATAGGGATTTTAAATTGTAGATGTCGTGATCCCATGACCCCAAATGGGGCCACAGGGGTCACATGTTTAAAAACCTATTTTCATATTCTTCTCCAGTTCCAAAAGGTCTAAAGAGGTGAAAAATTGTGTGCAGACTCCTTGGCCAATGGGGATTCTAAATTGTAGATTTCGTGACCCCATGACCCCAAATGGGGTCACAGGGGTCACATCCTTACAAACCTATTTTCATCTTCTTCTCCAGTTCAAAGAGGTTTACAGAGCTGAAAAGTTATGTGCCGACTCCTTGGCCAATCGGGATTCTAAATTGTAGATTTCGTGACCCCATGACCCCAAATGGGGTCACAGGGGTCACATCCTTAAAAACCTATTTTCATCTTCTTCTCCAGTTCAAAAAGGTTTACAGAGCTGAAAAGTTGTGTGCAGACTCCTTGGCCAATGGGGATTCTAAATTGTAGATTAATGACCCCATGACCCCAAATGGGGTCACAGATGTCACATCCTTAAAAATCTATGTTCATCTTCTTCTCCAATTCCAACAAGTCTAGAGAGCTGAACAGTTGTGTGCTGACTCCTTGGCAAATAGGGATTCTAAATTATAGATTTCGTGACCCCATGACCCCAAATGGGGTCACAGGGGTCACATGTTTTAAAAACTATTTTCATATTCTTCTCCAGTTCCAAAAGGTCTAGAGAGCTGAAAAGTTGTGTGCATACTCCTTAGCAAATGGGGATTGTAAATTGTAGATTTCGTGACCCGGTGACCCCAAATGGGGCCACAGGGGTCACATGTTTAAAAACCTATTTTCATCTTCTTCTCCAGTTCCAAAAGGTCTAGAGAGCTGAAAAGTTGTGTGCAGACTCCTTGGCCAATGGGGATTCTAAATTGTAGATTTCGTGACCCCAACTAGGGTCACACGGGTCACATCCCACAAAAACCTATTTTCATCTTCTTCTCCAGTTCCAAAAGGTCTAGAGAGGTGAAAAACTGTGTGCAGACTCCTCGGCAAATGGGGATTCTAAATTGTAGATTTCATGACCCCATGACCCTAAAAGGGGGTCACAGGGGTCACATGCTAAAAAATCCTATTTTCATCTTCTTTCCCAGTTCCAAAAGGTCTAGAGAGCTGAAAAGTTGTGTGCAGAGTCCTTGGCCCATGGGGATTCTAAATTGTAGATTTCATGACCCCATGACCCTAAAAGGGGGTCACAGGGGTCACATGCTAAATAAACCTATTTTCATCTTCTTCTCCAGTTCCAAAAAGTCAAGAGAGCTGAAAAGTTGTGTGCTGACTCCATGGCAAATAGGGATTTTAAATTGTAGATGTCGTGATCCCATGACCCCAAATGGGGCCACAGGGGTCACATGTTTAAAAACCTATTTTCATATTCTTCTCCAGTTCCAAAAGGTCTAAAGAGGTGAAAAATTGTGTGCAGACTCCTTGGCCAATGGGGATTCTAAATTGTAGATTTCGTGACCCCATGACCCCAAATGGGGTCACAGGGGTCACATCCTTACAAACCTATTTTCATCTTCTTCTCCAGTTCAAAGAGGTTTACAGAGCTGAAAAGTTATGTGCCGACTCCTTGGCCAATCGGGATTCTAAATTGTAGATTTCGTGACCAAATGACCCCAAATGGGGTCACAGGGGTCACATCCTTAAAAACCTATTTTCATCTTCTTCTCCAGTTCAAAAAGGTTTACAGAGCTGAAAAGTTGTGTGCAGACTCCTTGCCCAATGGGGATTATAAATTGTAGATTTCATGACCCCATGACCCTAAAAGGGGGTCACAGGGGTCACATGCTAAAAAATCCTATTTTCATCTTCTTCTCCAGTTCCAAAAGGTCTAGAGAGCTGAAAAGTTGTGTGCAGACTCCTTGGCCAATGGGGATTCTAAATTGTAGATTCCGTGACCCCATGATCCCAAATGGGGTCACAGGGGTCGCATCCTTAAAATCTATTTTCATTTTCTTCTCCACTTCCAAAGAGTCTAGAGAGCTAAATCTTGTGTGCAGACTCCTTGCCCAATGGGGATTGAAAATTGAAGATTTCTTGACCCCATGACCCCAAATGGGGTCACAGGGGTCACATGTTTTAAAAACCTATTTTCATCTTCTTCTCCAGTTCCTAAAGGTCTAGAGAGGTGAAAAATGTGTGCAGACTCCTTGGCCCATGTGGATTCTTAATTGTAGATTTCATGACCCCATGACCCTAAAAGGGGGTCACAGGGGTCACATGCTAAAAAACATATTTTCATCTTCTTCTCCAGTTCCAAAAGGGCTAGAGAGCTGAAAAGTTGTGTGCAGACTCCTTGGCCAATGGGGATTCTAAATTGTAAATTTGTGTGACCCTGTGACCCAAATCTAGGTCACGGGTCATGACCCAAAAACCTATTTTCATCTTCTCAAGTTTATATGTAAAGCTCTAGAAAGGTGAAATGTTGTGTAGAGATTCTTTGGCCAAAGGTGATTCTTAATTGTAGGATTGGTGACCCTGTGACTCCAAATGTGGGTCACAGGGGTTGATCTAAAACCCATATTATTTTACTTGTTAACATTGTATTACTTAAGATAACTTAGATATTCAACCTTAGATAATAAATCAAAGAAATACTGATGAGCTACAGAGCCCATGGCTCTAAACAAAATTCATGATATATATGTACTTTTACCTTCTAGATGCTGCATCCAAACTCCACTTTCAGAACAAACAGAGCATGAAGACATTCATTCCAACAAACATTGTTGTTTTAAATCAGTTACATGTATCGGTAAATATATGTCTGCCTGTCTGCTTTATAAATATCAGTTTTGAAATTTGCTATTTCCACGATCTTTCATCTGGTTATTTTGACATGATTTATCCTTTTTACAGTCTTATATTTAATGAATAGAAACAAAAGTATCACGATTGTAATTTATAATTATGAGTCAAATAATTTATCATTGGCCGATATCACCCGACTAACTATTATTGAAGTATATACGTTTGAATATGAATGATAAATGATAAAAATTCAACACATGTTGTTTAAGTGTATTAAATTGAAATACTAATACTTGTTAGTCAACCTGTTCTTTATTTTCAATCATCAGAAATAAAATGTAGGGATCCATTTTCCCATTTTCAGAGGGGTATCTTCTTTGAATATTTGTTGTAAAAAAATACTGAAGATAGAGACATGTTTCATAGCTCATTTTATAGCAGAGAAACTGATTAATAAATGTTGAAGTCAAACATGGAGTTCAAGGTCAAGCAGAAGTCTTTAAGACCTAAGTACTGGCATTGCAGTCCTAGTTATTATTATTATTAAGGGCTTCAAGCTTCGCTGAAGACCTTATTGTTATTGTTCAGATTTTTATTATTCTTATTATTCTTATTATTCTGCCATTTTTTTCTACCAGAGCTACAGGTCGCAATTCATAACCGATTGTGATGAAATTTAAGTATGTTATGAAGCTTAAAAGGTACATAGTCCCCATAAAATTCTTGAGAGACATGCTCCATAAACAAAGGGGGGATAAGCCAAAAACTCCTTTTTTTGAAAGTGCGTTTTTCTCTATTATCTTTTTGAATATTTAGCAGAATTGGTGTACACTTTGCATGCAGGTTCATTTTATTAGAAGCGAAAAATAAGTCTCTTGGCGCCATCAGCTACCTCTTAGCGTTTGGCCACCAGATGGCCTTAAAGGTTTTAAGCTGCTTTTAACCCCACTTGGCTTTAACATTTTGCTGCAAAATGGCAGTGTTTCTTGGAAGTGTAAATGCAATTCAGATGTCTTCTATAAACCTTTGGCTTCAAATAACATCTTTTGTTACATCTGTACTCAGAATCGTCTTTAAATTCACTTTCCAATTAGCCGCATATTGTCTATTTTTGTGAAGTATGAAGGGTGTTGTGTTAATTTAAAAAATTGGACTCTTTGGCCCCCGTCTATAACCTTAAATGTGCAGGCCCCTTCACAATGACAATGTGTAAGACTACGCCGTATCTTATTTTCCTACGCTAAGGTTCAAGTGCAGAATTCTATTGACACCAGTGTTTCTGTAATCAAAGTGTTAGCACTGTCTCTCTGGATCTAATGCTGTTGAACTGGTTCCTGTTTTGCACGCTCTATAAAGCATGCAGTCCGTCTTTCTCGCAATTCTTGCTTTGGCTTTCATTGACTTTATTTACATTGGAGATCTGAATTCATTTGGATTCATATTTCATGACATTATTCTTAAAGTGCAACATTTACATTGATTTGACATGAATTGAGTGATATCGCTGAACTGAATAAAATTCAGCTTACTGTACAGACAGTGTGTATTTCTTTCAAGTTCTATAGAGCCCACTATTTTGGCAACTGAAGTGATAGTGTACTGTCTCTGTCATTAACAAGTCAGTGCCTTGCTGAATGTGGCGTGCCTGTTTCTATACCTTGGTCACGCTCTAGTGCACATACCTCACAAAAGTCAAAACTGAAATTGACAATTGCCTGTGAATGGACTTGTATTTTCTTTTTGAAATTTGTATTGATGTTTTTAGCATTGCACATCTAACTTAATTTTACTTATGTATTTGATAAATGTTTGCATTAAAGTGTAACATTTAAATCAATTTGAGATAATTAAAATGACAATGTTGATATGATTTAACTAAGTTTACTGTAGTATCACAACACCAATAGCAGTATCAAACTAATCTGATGAAGATTAATTAGTTCATTAAAGGCGCATCCAATGTATTTTTCGGTGTCACATATGCAAGTCGTTATAAATTGTTTGATCTCAGAGATAAGTACTGCCCCTGGTAAAAATTGCCTTTTTGATGAGTCAACAATTTGAATCAGTACATGATTGTTATACACACGAAAAGTGATGATTGATTTTGTGAACATGAAGATCAAAGGTCAAGGTCACGAAAGAGGGTCAAGGTCACAATTTTTGAAATCCCTAAATCTTTTTTCCAAGAAGGTATTAACACCTTATATAAATAGCTTATTTCTTATACACCTAGGGAATTATTTTGACATGTTTACATTCAAGGTCTAAGGTCAAGGTCATGAGTCCCGAAATCACTACAAAATCCTACAATACACTACAATGAAAAGTGATGATTGATTTGGTGACCTTGTATATTAAAGGTCAAGATCACGAGATAGGGTCAAGGTCCATCACTTCTGAAATCACTTAATAACTTTTTTCCAAGAATCAAATTTGGAAATCAGAAATAGGTTTTAAGATTAAACTTTTGAGTGAGTGAGTGAGTGAGTTATTGTTTAACGCCACTTGGGCAATATTGCAGGCATTAGCGGAGAGTAAACTTTTGAAAAGTGACCCCAGTTATTATTCATCTCCAATAATGAAAAACGTTTTGTGGAGAAGGCGGAACAGGGAAAGACGAGACTCTAAGTTTTGGGTATGCTCTGCTTTTGCTGTGAATAGCTTGAACATGTTATTGGCTAATGAATAAAAATGATGTAAATTAACAATGTCATTATTTGTTAATTTCACACATACAAATCATTGAAAACTTTTCAATTCACCAAAGTGGTTGAACTAAAAGTAAAGTTTGTTATCAATGTCATGAATACAACAGTATGCATCAATAAGTCTTGTCAAACTATCACTGAAAGCGACTCTCGACAAATGATCAAATCGTGCAGTATTATCTCAGATTGGCCTTCTTTATTTCATTTTGAATAGGTTTGATTCAAAATTGAATGATGGATACTGTGTTGATATCACTTACCATGTATTCACTAGTAAAACTATAGCATGACAATTTCAATACGAAAACAAAACAAACTGATTCAGATTTTCTATACATAATAATGATTATTTCTGCTTTGGCAACGTGTTTGATATAACAAGTAACAATTATGAGATATTTTCATTTTACCATCATCTAAACTTGATTTGAGTATTTGAGCATGTATAATTTAGTTGATTATCATAGCATTGTAAATTCTTATGACAGTAATTTTTTAAATCTTTCATGTGTCTGTATACCGTAAATAGGATACATCTGTGAAAAAAGTCATTTGAAAACAAAGTTGAAATACTCTTGCAATTGAAGAATTTAATTCAATTTAAATTGAAAAGAAGAACATGTTCCTGAAAAGAATCTTTTTAGGGAGTGCATCCATTGCCAAAGATCATTATATAATTGAAAGAGAAGGTATTATAAGTAAGAGAACTTGCTTCTGATCATTTTCATATTGAATGAAATATTTTAAACAGAAAAAGAGCTTGAAGCCCGTCCATCGCTGCTTGCAGCTATATTTATTATTATTATTATTATTATTATTATTATTATTATTATTATTATTATGTCCCCCGAATTTTTTTTCGGGAGACATAATGTTTTCACCTTGGTCCGTTATTCCGTCATTCCGTTATTCTGTTTTTCTGTTATTCCGTCATTGCGAAATGTTCAATGTTTTTTCACGAAACTTGGTATGTGGTTAGGCCTAGTGAGGAGTGGTGCCTTTTGCTATTTTTGGTTATTCTGATTTGTTTTGATTTTTTCTGGTTTCCATGGAAACAATTTGAACTTAGTGCATGTTGGGGGTAGGGACCTTTTCCGGCCTCCATCTCCAAAACCGTTCAAATTTTGTTCACCAAACTTTGTGTTTGCTTAGGCCTAGTGATAGAGTGGTGCCTTTTGCTACTTTGGCTATTCTGAATTTTTTATTTCTCGTTTTCCATTGACACAATTTCAACTTAGTGCAAATTTCGGGGTAGGGACTTGTCTGATTTATTACCATCTATTTTCTTTTTTTTTTATGTGCAGTTGATTTATGCTAATAGAGTAACCTTTTTCGATTAAAGTAAAGTTGTTTTTTTCCCTCTGGCATTGTTAAGTAAGGGTTAGATTATTAGTTTTGATTGAAAATTGGAGCGGGGGACATCACAGTGCACATGCACATATTTCTAGTTATTATTATTATTATTATTATTATTATTATTATTATTATTATTATTATGTTAAAAAATAGTTAAAATGATATAATTGATTCATCAATACTTTACCTTTAGTTCGTAACGTATTTAGATATCTATACTAATTATATTAGAAGATATCTACCACAATGTGCAGCCACTTGGAGACAAACAAATCTTTTTATGCCATATAGCTAGCATACTTGAAACAATACCTTTGTTAACAAGTCCTGCAATTTTCTTACCAATTGTCCATGAATAGTTTCTTACATATAGTGATAAAGGGCTATCACACAAGTGGGCATTATAGCCTTCCGTAGCGCACCAATGCCTTCTGTAGCTACAAGTGCCTTCATTTTCCAATCGTGCGTATTATAAGATGTGGTTGTGTTAAGGTAGTGGAATGACGTTCTGCAAGAACATTCTAATTACGTCCTAGTTACATAATTTTTAAAGTATCCAAACCACGACCTCAAAATAACGTTGTGAGAACGTTGCATGTTAGCTTGGATGGACCTTTAAGCCTTTATGATGACGGTTCTGTAAGACTTTGTGTTGTTTCAGGAGAACCCCTGAATGGAGAGCACCTACATCGAGCTGTACTGCGGAAGGACACACAAGGAATACATCAGATACTTCTCTCTGGGTATGTACCAACTTCGGTTGTTTGCAGACCTTTTTTGTAAATGGGGATTCTAAACTGTAGATATTGAGACCCCACGACCCCAAATAGGGTCACAGGGCTCACATCCTTAAAAGGCTATATTCATTGTCTTCTTCTGTTCCAAAAGGTCTAAAAAGCTGAAATGTTGCGTGCAGATTCCTTGGCCAATGGGGATTCTAAATTGTTGATATGGTGACCCCATAACCCAAAATAGGGTCACAGGGGTCATAACCTTAAAATCCTAATTTCATCTTCTTCTTCAGTACCAAAATAAGCCTGTAATATTTTGTGGGGACCAAAATCGAGATTTAAACACAAATACAGATATTTAAGACCAAATCTAGAGAGAAAAACTTGGATTTTGCAAGGTACCTCCCCAAAAATGTCAGTTTTTTTTAGATGTAGCAGTTCTTGAGAAGGCGAAAGCGTCATATGTGAACGGACTGTGCTATAAGCTCATCTGGCATTTGCGGCTTTAAGGACTAAAACGGCATTGTCAAACATCCAAAATATGACCTGTTTTTAAATCGTTTGGGCAAATTGTAGTAATATTCAATGCAAAATGGTTATATCTGACGCTTAAATATTACACCTTGGCGTCTCTATAACACGCAATTCTGCAAAAAAATATTTGTATATCCTCCTCCAGTACCAAAAGGTCTAGGCAGCTGAGAAGTTGTGTGCAGATACCTTGGCCAGGCGGGATTCAAAATTGTAGATTTCATGACCCCGTGACGGGGGTCACAGGGGGCACGACCTCAAAAACATTTTTTTTCAGTTGTGTGCATACTCCTTTGGGATTCTAAATTGTAGATTTGGTGACCCTGTGACCCCTTTTTTCATCTTCTTCTTCAGTTTCAAAAGGTCTAGAGAGCTGAAAAGTTGTCTTCAGACTTCTTGGCCAATGGGGATACTAAATTGCAGATTTTGTGACCCCATATAGGGCCACAGGGATCATGACCTTAAAGAAAATGTAATATCTCTTTTTTTTAAAGTTAATTCATTAATTCATGTAGACAATACTTTCAAGTAAACAGAACACAAAATATTATTTTGGAGTGTCACCTACTTACCAAGATATCGCCGTTCAAAGTGAGCAAAATTTGCCAATTTCACGAATTATCTCACTCACTCTCACTTTCGCCTGACCCATCGAGTTGAGCTTTGCCTTCGTTAGCGATGTGACGTCATACTAAGGAGTTGTTAACATTGAAATATATTTTTCTTTTCCCAATCAAGTGGAGTGTTAGGTTATTTTATAGGCTTTAATATGTTTGAAATGAATAACTGACAAATAAAAAATAAAAATAATCATTCAATTTTATATTATAAACGTCATTATTATTTTAATTGTTGTTGTGCTTCAGTTTGTGTTTGAAGTGGCCTATAGTTTGAGGTCTACTGCATCAATATTTCTGATGGTGACACTTTATCATTGACAATGATATTGTTAAATTTATAGTCGTGTACATTTTAAATACAATCATTTAGATTCAGTGTAATCCCACTGACCTAAAATATACATTTATAGGATACAGCATTGCATGAGCTTTACTGAAAAATCAGGCTTTCTCATTTTCATAGCGTGATATAAAGACAGGCATAACTTATTTATAACATTTACATTAGTTGAGGATATTAGGTTTAGAAAACTGTATTGTGATATGGGATATTTCAAATATTTACCCAGTCTACTTAGTCTAGGTAGGCTTTACAGTAAAAGGAGAACATGTATTCATCTTCAATCAGATTAAAGGGGCAGTTGCACGTTTTTCTGGTGAAATAAGTCGATGAAATGAAATAGAAAAATAATGTCACCAACAATAAAACACCCTTCCCTCTTAAGAAAATCAAGCTAAAAAATAAGTGTACATGGTTCTGTAAAGCCGGGTGAATCGTTTTTTGTCATTCGAAATAATAAAATGTGTTCACAAAAAAATGGCCGCCATGCAATTTTTTCTTCATATGCAACACCGTTATTACCAATATGGATAATTGGATTGTGTAATAAGATGTTTTACTCTCTAAAGTAAATATAAGTGACATAAACTATCATTTTAAATGGGAAATTTGAAAAAAAAATGTTTGCAAAAAACGTGCTACTACCCCTTTAAGATTAGGTAATTTACAAAAAGGAAAAATCATAAAACATTGTTATATCTAACAGTCTCTAAACTAAGTTTAAATTTTCCACGAAACTTATATTCTCAGGAAAACAAAGCATCAGTTCATCATTATATGTAACAATGTTTTTAGGAGAATCTGCTGATCCATTTTCCTTACATTTATATTGCAAGTAAGTTTTGGTGGTTAATTCATGTGTTTTTGGAAATAAAATACTTTTTAAATCACATCGATAGAAATATGGAATATGTATCTTTCAAATTGTCAAATGAACCAGGGTACGAATTTTATTAAGTGATTGAAAAACCGAATAAAACATCGATGTCATGTCTTGACCTTTACATTCATTAAAGTAAATGTTATTATGAGAGGATGCAGTATAGATTACTGAATATAATCATTTATGCGTATTGAGGCACATCTAAGTATTGACATTCATGTTCAACACAAACAACCTGGTAATTCATGTGGCAACTGCACACATGGTTACTCAGTGTCAATCTGGACCACTCATGCAATTGATAATAATTCCAATACCTTTGGAAAGTCACTGTATGGTTTTTCATGTAATGCACTTTAGATAATTTTTTCAGTTTGATTTTCATGCATTTTTGGTATTGATTTTTAAGAGGCTATTTCTCTCTGGTTAATGAGGTATGAGCACAAAATTCAACCAGTTCACTTTGTTCTGAATTTTTATGAATTTCTGTCTTATTGTGTATTTTGATTTCTTAAAATTTGTCAGTTTTGGTTCCTGAACGAAACGCATTTGATTTACCACTTTTGTAGAATTTTCGACACACTGAACAAAACACTATGTTCTCACTGTCATCATAATGTAACCACTTTCTTCCTGTTTTCCATCCACTACGAAAAGAATAAATTTACGTTTTTTTGCCTTTGGTTCGAAGTCAAGTTTTTCTAAAGATGACGTTCATTTCTCGCTAGCGACACTACTCGTACTATTATAATTTTCATCTACTGAAACATCTTTCGTGCTGCTATCACTAACTTTCGACTGGTTATCATCACCTGCTTTGCTGTCCGTTTTAGCAAAATATGAAAAGATTGTTGATTACCCCTGTCCCGACATTTCAGTTGTTACAAACATCCAACATGTGCGACACGTGACACGAGGGCAGAAGACTTTGTTACTAAATGACTACGAATTTTAATTAAGTTAAAATCGGATGCAAAAAATCTAGAGTTCTCACGGAAATAGCCGAAGTTATGAAATAACATTTGTGATTGGCTCATATCTGTGACGATTATACAAATGATCAAAGCCCGTATTTTGGTTAAATCTATTTGTGTCAAATGCAGAATTAATCACTGTTTTTGTTTCGCTAACATTTTAAAATGTTTTTTATTGTTTCTTTATAATGTTTTTTTATACGAAGTACATTATTTTTTCAACCTGCACCTCGTGCAGTCTAGGAATGAATATAGGCTGCATAAGGCAATTTTCACCTGAACTGGTGCAGAATTGTTAAGGCGAATTCGAACGCTGTGAATGAAATGGAGCTATAGAAATTTTATCAACTCACCATGGCTCGTTTTAACATTGGTACAATTCCGAATGTCGAAGAAGGGGCATGCTGACAGGATGGGTGTGATATAAGGATGTTACATAACAGTCAGAAGGGGCCAACGGTTTAACGAGATGACAATCTTTTGATGTCATGAGTACGTTGGCACGATTAATGTTGTGTTAAAAGGAGGGTTCTATCCGGGTATTTTTTGTGGAAACGAAATTCGGGAGGATATTCCTGTTTACACATATATGATATTAACACAAGATTAAAACACAGTAAAATTGAAAGGTACAAATAAAGGTAACATTTTGATGACTTTATATTTCACAACTTGATCATCACAACCGTGCATTTGTTGAAAATTATAAACGATAAGAACTGAAGCCATTAATCGTCGCTGCGAGTATGGAAAACTTCGCTACAGCATATCAGCAAAAGTTTAATTAGTTTTATTATATGTTATTTGTTGCTATATGAACTTTCTATCTTTGCATATGTTTTATTTTGTAAAAAGGGTAAAATTGGGTTAAATATAGCATGTTTTCATTTCACTTAATGCCAAGAATCCAAGATTGCGGATGCTGCCGATAGATCGGTGATAGAACTTTCCCTGTAAGAAACTAATGGTAAATTGGTAGTGTATTGCTTGCTATATGTCAAACATGAGCTAAGAATGTATTGGTCATCTATGTCCATAATGATTAATGACAACAGATTACCATGGAATGAGAAAGTAACCTAACACGGTATGTTTTTTGGAATTTCTTTTTCTTTAAATTGTTAAGTTATTATACCCCCGCTAGGAAGTAGTCGGGGGTATATAGCGGTCAGCACGTCCGTCCGTCTGTCCGTCTGTGCGTTCGTCCGTGCGTCCGTCCGGTTTTTGTTCCGCTCATAATTTGAAACCAGTTGCTCAAATTTTACGAAACTTGATATGTACAATCACCATGATGTGTTCATCTGCTTTTTGTATGTTTCATACCCTCATTTGCGTAGTTTATGCAAATTTTCTACGTTTTCGACTTAACCATTCACACTTTTTGTTCCACTCATAACTCTGAAACCAGTTGTTCAAATGTTACGAAAATAGATATGTACAATCACCATGATGTGTACATCTGCCTTTTGTATGTTTCATACCCTCATTTGCATAATTTATGCAAATTTTCTCCGTTTTTCATCTTCGCCATTCACACTTGTTCCACTCATAACTCGGACGCTAATTGTTCAAATGTTACGAAACCACTGATGTGTACATCTGTCAGTTTTATATTTCATACCCTCATTTGCATATTTGTATGTTTCATACCCTCATTTGCATATTTAATGCCATTTTTCAAATTTTTCGACTTTTACTTCTAAAACCAATGTTGACCAATGTTAAAAGTGGGGGTATCATGAGTGAGCTGTGCTCACTTATTCTCTTGTTTTCATTATATCCAGTAGTAATACATCGTAAGTTTCACTTTCTAGAATCAAAATACTTTGAGATAGTATCATACATATGTGTTCCATTTAATTTCAAATGTTAAATAATGGAATAGAAAAACGGGAGACACATGGTGCAAACAAGATGATCCCGAATGTACATTCGCTTGTTCTTCATCACTTGACTCAACTTCAAAGCGAGATCGTATTCCTAGAATTATAGTCTGACATAGCGGAAAATGGTCAGTGATAGACAAACACACAAAGTTACGCTATATGTTCTCCCTTTCCAGGTGAAAGTACTACACTAAGAAGATTTAAAAAATAAAACGAATTTGTGTGTGGAGTCATATTTACCATTAGTGGTCTACAGCTCTCTCGTTGAATTAACTCCCTTGAGTCCCCTGGTGGTCCTGTGACGTCATATTTCTTCAAACACCCTCCTGTAACATGATGAGGGGAGGTATTAGTGAATTTCACATGGGTGGGAGTATTTCGCACAACCCAGAGGTAAGTTTACTAATAATTACTAACAATACATGTAATTGTTTATAATTATTGGCGTAAACATTCCATCTGGGTTGTGCTGTGTCTGAATCCCACATAAGGTGGGGGGAACCAGGAGGGAATGTTTACACCAATCATTACTTGTTACTCTAGTATATACGGTATTTCAATCTTACATATACAAACTAATAAACTGTTTACCAGAGAATAGATGTATTTCCATGATATACATTATATGCATTATGCGGATAAACAGTAACATTAAAAGCATTAGAGGAGTTCCAGCTTATTTCCACAACCAGGAACAAGGGAATAAGTTCAATAGTAGCACCCCAATTTTGGTTATTTGTTAGAATTTGCAACAAGCAGGAACTTTCGTCTTCCAACATTCATCAGATCGTATAAAATTTCGCTAAAATCACTCTTTTTCTCCCTTTTTAACCACCTATTTAGTCAATGAAAACTGTATTTTCGGTCAAATTGACATCCCTATAGGTTCTAGTGACGTCACTTTCGGTTCATCTGACGTCACATCTCATTTTGTAAGGATTAGCCGACAAGGAGCACTGTTCGGGTACCCATGACGTCATATTCTAGAGTGTTAAGTAACATGCTCAGATTTGGTGGGTATACCAGTCCACAAAGAGTGATAGTTTGAACTCATTAGAATGTATCAACTTAATCCACCACCTCAATCAGTAATTGGAGACTCTCAATGGTAGTCATCGTAGGACTTGTTGCTTCCATTCTGATTTCACTTGACAACGAAGTTGCCGGTAGCGCTGGAATCTTGTAAATCCTTGCTGCTCAAGGACCAGATGATGAAGATTGATTCTTGGCAAGGAATTCTGGTAGAGCGCGGCAAGATACCTCCTCATAGTTTTCTGAAAACCTGATGGATGTATTGTCAATAGCATGCAGTTCCGACACTCTTGCTGCTGATGCGAATGCGAATAGAAAGGCAGTTTTAAAAGAAAGATGCTTCAGAGATGCATCTTGAAGTGGTTCATAAGGAGCTTTAAGTAATGATTGTAGCACTTGACACAGATCCCACTTGGGAAAAATAGATAAAGATGTCATGTCCTGAATCTGAAAAGACCTGATCAATTTATGAAGCGATGAATTCAAACCAATTTTCATGCCTTGAATGTCACATACTGAAGCAATGGCTGAACGATATCCCTTAATTGTACCATGCTTAAGATTCTTTTCAGATCTCAAGAACAAGAGGAAATCTGCAATTAAGGGAATTGTAATATCATTGTCTAATAGCTGTCGCTGTTCTCTCCATCTGTTGACTACTCTCCACTCGGCGTCATATAGTTTGGAGGTAGAATGTCTGATTGCACGTGAAATAGCCTCTGTAGTCTCAACTGTGAAATCTTGTTTGTGGAGCGATTTCTTGATAACCTACACACGTGAAGGTTGAGCATTGCCAGGTTTGCGTGGGCTATGGTCGACTGGGGTTGAGTGATCAGGTTCCACCACTGAGGGAGCTTCAGTGGAACGTCTGTTAACAGGTCCATGAGCGATGGGAACCAAGACCTGGTTGGCCAAGCCAGAGCTATGAGATACACTAAGCAGTTGTGAAGGAAGATTTTGGCCAGCACGTCCGGGATTAGTTTGATTAGTCTCCCATGGAAGAGATAGGGCATCTACCCCCCACGCTAGAGGATCGGGTACTGGGCTGATGAATGTTGGAAGACGAAAGTTCCTGCTTGTTGCAAACAAGTCTATAGTCGGCATCTCCCATTTGTCTGCAAAGAGTAGAAATGCTTCCTTGTGTAGTGTCCACTCGGTTGGCACTACTTGGTTGCATCTCGACAGAGAGTCCACTAAGACATTTCGCTTGCCGGGAATGTGTCTCGCCCTTATGAAGATCTGCTAGAAGGTATAACTTCCTAGTCAGGTTCATGAGCGCTGTCGAGCGAGTGCCTCCCTGTTTGTTGACATAAGAGACTACTGTGGAGTTGTCTGTGGCCAACATCACGCTGGAGTTGTAAAGGAGTTGCCACCACGTGTTGATTGCTCTGATAAAAGCCAACATCTCCAGTGAATTGATGTGTAATTCTGACTCTTGGTGGGACCATGCCCCCTGAGCTAACAGAGACCCTAGATGGGCGCCCCAGCCTTCCAATGACTCATCTGTGAAGATTGTGTGAGTCGGCGGAGGATCTCTGAAAGTTGTCCCCGAGACCACATTGTGTTCCTGTGTCCACCATAACAGTTCCTGTTGCACATGGCTGGGACACGAGATGTGATGATCCAAAGGCAGGTGTCTGTTGGTATTGAGCCAGACTTCAGTGTGGCGTAGGTTCAATCGACCTCTGTACGTAAATGCTTGGATTGATGTCAGAGATCCTGTCAGGGACATCCATGTCCTCAGAGAAGCTGACTGGCGGTTTAGTAGAGATAGAATAAGATCCTTGATTGGTAATCAACGGTCTAAGATCGGTAGAATGAGACTGTTCCCTGCGTTTAACATGGCACCCAGGAATTTGATCTTGGAAACTTGTGTCAGTTCTGAATTGTCTTGATGGATGATCCAACCCAGATGAGTAAACACGTGGATCACGAAGTCTGTGTGAAGACTCAGAGTTTTGGAGCACACATGCCTGCCTAAGAAATCGTCCAGGTAACCGTGAATCACTATGCTCCTGTGATGTAGGAAATGTAAAACTTGGTTCATGACTGTTGTAAAGAGCCAAGGGGCGATTGATACTCCGAATGGTAGGACTCTGAACTAAAAGCATCTGCCATTCACTGCAAACCTTAGGTATATCTGAGAAAAAACGTGGATAGGTACATGAAGATAGGCATCCCTGAGATCCAAGCTTATGAACTTTGAGAAGGGTCGAATCAACTTCCTGACATTTGTTAGAGATTCCATTTTGAATTTGGGTGGTTTGCAGAGAAATTCCTTGTTGAGAATCTTTAGGTCTTTTATCATTCACATTTCTCCAGTGTCCCTCTTGGGCACTAGGAACACTGGAGAGTAGAACCAGAGGGATGTGTCCTGAGGGGATAGCTCTATAATTGCCTCCTTCAGCAAAAGTTGATCTATGGCGACAAGGGCCGCTTTCAAGCGTGGGCCCTGAAGATGGTACCTTCTCAAACTGGAAGAATCGCAAGAGGTGGTTGGGTGTGGAACTGGAGCTGGTAACCTATGGAAATGACTGAACGAGTCCACCTGTCCTCCGTTACCTGTTCCCAATTCCGAGCGAATCGTTGTAGACGTCCCCCCACTGGGGAAGGGACGACTGCTGGGATGAAATCGTAATCCAAATTCGAGTCCTTGGGTGTTTCCAAGTCGTATGGAAGTAATTTGGAGTGTGGACTTCTCCTAAGTCAACATCTCCTATTGGAGGATGAAGCACCTCTGGAGCCACGTGCACCTCTGCCTCGAAAGGAGTCTCTGGGAGGCGGAGGTGGGGGGTTAACAAAGGAATTCCTAGGCACAAATGCAGAAGAGCGATTCCTGGCACCGTAGCTGGATGAGGCTGAACGATCAAAGGCAGATCGTTGAAGAGGGGGGGCGGGGAGAGGAAGGAGGAGCCCCTCTTCTGCCACGAGGGTTAGCTCTGTTCTTGTTCTGTGCAATTAAGACTGCTGCCAACTGCTGGTTGAGATTTTTAGAGGACTGAGCTTCCTGAGTAGCAATAGCATTTTGACACTGGCCGTTGAACATGCTGTCAGAATTCAAAGGTTGTTTAAAAAGATCTTCTTTAGAGTCCTGAGGAAGATTCCTAACTCCACCATACGATGATTGCGTTGTAAGGCTGTGAGACGACCGATAGCTTTAGTGGCATCACTTACAGCAAGATAAACAACATCTAAAAACGAATGGGCCAGTGCTACCTCTTGTGCCTGCATGGCTACCATCGTATCGGGTTTGATTCCAGTATTATCCTGAAAGTTGGGAGGAAGGAGCTGTCTTACACCAGAAGCGAACCAATTGATATAGGACAGAATGTCCACGGACGAACGCGCAGAGGAATCAAGTTCTTTCAAGTCTTTCTGGTTAACAAACAATTTGTTAGGAGTATTCCTCTGAAATTTCGAATCCAGACGGGAGAAATCATGATCTAAATCGGGTGCAAACGCCGGCAGTATTCTCTCATGGATTGCATAAGCTTGCTTGAGGGGGATCTTAAGCAGAAAGGCATCATCCTTAGCTTTAGCAAAGTTCTCATTAACAGTGTTTAAGGCCTGACGAATGAGGCAAGGTGCGTTTAGGAGTACAAGGAGGTGGTAAAACTCCTGTGGGGCCTAGTTCATCCGGTAAATCCTGGACTGACACTTGTTCAGTATTGGAGGGCAAAGTACACGGTTTCAGACTGTGTAGAAGTCCAATTTTCTCGGAAAAAGACCAGTCAGGTACAAGATCTGGGCCTTCCAAATTAGCCGATGGAATAGAAACCTTCATGCACATCCAGCTTGGCATCGACGGGGTAGACACAATTCACATCTCCATCCAAGTTGGCCGACAACGGAATAATTGGAGGATTAAAAATGTCAACAAAGTCTATATCTTGTTGATCAAAATCGCTGTGACCTGATCCCGACGGGTTTCCCGTGCCGTCCATGTCAAAGTTGGCTGAGGACGGAGACTACCACGAGTTGCACGTGTTAGCCGTTACAGTAACATCATGGGCTGACCCAGTTACTGAGTGATGGCTACCTTGAACGGGCTTCTTGCCCTGCACCGATCCAGAGTAGGAACGGGCAAGGTTATCGGGTAAAACAGTGTGCTGCCCGTTCTGTACTGATCCGGAAGAGGAGGCAGTCATGTAAATTCAATCTATATTCACCTCTGCATTGGGCACTGCGACTTTCACTGAGTCTCTCAAATCCACTACCACATGCTCACCAGTTACATCACTCCCCCAAGCTATAGTCTGTTTCATCTATATCTAGTAGTGTCCTCTGTTGTCTGTCAACTGCATTGTTATAGTCTGTATTGGTAAAGTCTGTATCAGCTAACAAATTCCCCTTTTCTTTTTCTTTTGTCAATTTTCTAAAATCCTTTACCAAGAGGATCAAGTGAAAAAAAGGAGTCTCATGAAAGTGCCCAAAATTCCATCCTCTTTTTTTTTTTTTTAAATTGTGATTAAAACTTTGTACAGGGTTAAAGTTCAAGTTCCTATATCAGCAGAATTTTCAAAGTCGCCCCTCACTGAGGACTTGGAGCAGCTTTGCTGGTGATGCCCCTCTCTTTGTCAAACAGTCAGAGAGCTGCTGTCTGGTGTCCACCCATTGATTTTTCTTAATCCATTTTCCTTCATTTCTTTGATAGTACTAATTTCCATTCTAGGTCTTTTTTCTATTGGCATGTTGGTAGATTTCAGATTGTCATAAAGAGATTTGCAGTCCGTTACCACTGCCAATGGTAGCATCAATTGGGTTGTTTTACCAGTCTTTAACTCTGTGTACAACGAGGATATGAATATTCCCATATCTACACCGTCTGCCATGGCTAAAGTCTCGGCTGCAATGGTGCCTTTACCACCCGTCTCACTTTTTTCGAGTTCCAACACATCGGCATCACCCGTCCTTCTTTATTGGATATAAAAATGACAATAGCTCCTTGGCTACCCCCATCTGGAAGATTACCGAAACTTGCATCACTGTAGACAAGTAGCTCCATTTCTGAACCTGGTAACTCTTTATACTTTAAACTCACTTTTTCTACTTTGATCTGTTTGATGACTTTGTTTATCTCCATTAAATGTTAAACTTTGGCATGTTTGTAGATGTATGACAATCTGGAAGCGTCATACAACACATTTGGTCGGCTCTGTCTCGCAATCCACAGAATCTGGCCTACTTTTGATCTGTACAAAGCTCGCTCTTCTTCAGTCAACACTTCTTCCTTTTTCATAGCTCTGGATCTCTCCACTTCAATGAATGACAAATTTTCGGCATATGTTTGCTGACTGAGTCTTATTTCATTCTTGTCACATTTCACTTCTATTCCAACATATTGAAAAATTTCACTTTGCTCTTTCCAAACATTAAACTGTTCATGGACAGATGGAATAATGTTTGATTGAAATTCTTAATTTCCACTCCAAATAAAGTCATCAACATGACCTGCCAGCAAGCCAATCAGTTTGCCATCTTCATTGTGCCAGTGGAAAACTGCAGGGTCTAATTTGGAGACTTGTCCTTTGAGACTTGTGAACGCTTGCTTGACTCTTTCATACCATTTGCGGGATGCATCACCTAATCAATAGACACATTTCTTTAGCCTCCACAACTTGTTACTTTCCAGTTCTTTAGGCGGATTGATGTAAATATCCCTGTCTGTTGTTTGGCCCTGCAAAATGCTGTTTTGATGTCCATTGACCTTGGCATCAATTTGTTTTGAGCCATGACAGCCAAAACAACCTTCAAAGATTCACTTGAGCATGTTGGAGAATCTCTCTCAATGTCACTGGTATTCTTTTCTTCAAATCCTCTAACAACAAGTCTTGCTTTTGGAACAATGCCATTATCTGTTTCTTTAATAGTGCAGACCCAGCGTGTTGACAACATCTTTTGATTCCCCTTCTCCAATTCTTCATATTCTTCATTATCTTTCCAATTCTGTCATTCTGCTTGTTTGGCTTTAGTCCATGAAATACCCTCAGTAATCAGCACTTCCTCGTGTGAACTGTCATTATTCTGTACTGTATCAGTGGATTCTGTTTGGTCCTCATCAGATTCTATTAAAATATTGAGATGTTTTACTTGACTTAGGTCTATACAGATTGTCTTACACCTTGTATTTCTTCATCTTGAAACTCAACATTGTACCATGACTTGTTCCTTCCAGTAGCTTTACCTGCACTGCTAATCACTTTGGCTTTCAACAGTTCGCCTGTATCCATATGTTCATAAGTGATGTTTTGACCACTTTTCACATTGTACCAGTTTGTTTTCCTCAATTCAAGGTCTCTTACACCAGAGTCACCGTCTCCTTCATCATCCATGGCATCTGACAGTAGGCTTCTTTTGCTAGTCTCATCTTTTTTATCTTCCATTTCCTCGACCTCTTTATCTTCACTATCATCTCTTATCTTCTGCAGTCTTGATTTATGTACTCTGACCAAACTTCCACCATGTCTGTGCAAAAATCACAACTCCATCCTGACCAATAACTGTGGCGGGCCCTTGCCACTTTGTATTGTCAGGTCTCCTGTAGTATACTTTATCTCCCTGTGCAAAAGGTCCAGAATCTGACTGTGTCTGTTTTCTCAAAGCTCTCCTGATTCATTCAAAGGATTCAGCTTTAGTAAACTCTTGTTTCATAGCATGTAAGGTGTTTATATGCTGTCCAATAGTCTTACTTTCTGTTGTTCCACACAATGCAGGGAAGTCGTTTGTCAAATTTGCAGGCAAGTTAGGATTTCTACCATAAACTAACTGATGTGCACTGAAGCCATGGACATTGGTCATTGTATTCTTGGCAGAGAGTGCCCAACTGAGGGCTGTCTCCCAATCACATTTCTGCTCTTGCTGAACTTTCTTCATCATCACAGTCAACGTCTGATTGTGTCTCTCCAACAGTCCATTGCTCCAGGGACTGTATGCTGCTGTAGAGTATTTTGGGTGCACCATGCACACTGATCCAGCAAGACAAAAACTTCATCACAAACTCTTTTGATTCCTTGCTTCTAATGATGGCTCCTGAGCTAAATCTGGTGAACTGGTAAATAATGTGCAGATACCACACCCTGTCTTCTAATTGGTGTAGATCTACGGCCACTGTTTCATTGAAATCTGATGCAAGAGGAAGTCCAACTGCTGGTTTTGGAGGTTGTCGTTTATACTGCTGACAAGTGTCACATCTGCTGCATACCTCATCTATCACACTGATAGTCTCTTTGTCATTCACACCGGCATTCTGAATCAATTTCCTAAGATGTTCTTTTGATGCATGCCCAAATTGTTTATGCAAGTTCTTCACAGTGTTTGTCTTCTCTTCTTTATTCAGTGTTGAATCAATCACTAGGACCTCTGAATCCTGGCCTTGACCGTCAAAATGTGCATTATCTCCTGAAATTTCCACGCAATAGTGGCCACTAGAGGTAATGCTGAGTCTAACTGGCTTCTTAAACATTTCTGCCCTATCTGAACCCAGGTCCAACACTGTACCAGCTTTCTTCAATAATTCCTTGCTTAACAACATTGGGATGTCAGCATCGACCACCTCAGTTTCAATCTTGCAATCTGTTTCACCAATAGTTGCCGGAATTGTTGCTTTCATTGATGATAACACCGTAACACCATCTCCAAATCTGAAGGCTTTCTCACTATCATTGATTACTACATCAGATTTTCTTGTCTGGCTCCAATTCTGCATATCATTCTCAAACCATTTTCGTCCACACAATGTTCTTGTACGAGCTGTGTCCAGAACTGCACATCCAAAGGCCTTCGTCATAAAGATTTGGTTTTCTATTTCTTCTTCTTTGGTGAACAAAGTTAAATTGCATGTTTCTTCACATTTCTTGTCATTTTCTGCCAGTTTAAATTTATCTGCATCTTTGTGTGGACAGTCTTTTACCCAGTGGAATGTTGATTGACAGATTGCACACTTTGTTCTCCGTTCATATCTATCTATTGGATTTGTTCCTTTGTGGTAATTTGTCTGTGGTCCTGCTCTATTTTCCATGAAGTATCTTGGTTTATTTCTTGGTATGTTTTGAGTCATGTACGCTGCTTCCTGTTTTATGTCAATACTAGTTTCTGATTTATCTCCAGTTGTGATGCTATCACTGAATATTCTTTTCAAAGCAGATTTAACCGTCACATATTTCCTGTCATGTGCAGCTGTCAACACCAACTGTCTTTCTCTAACTGAAAGATTTGCACAATCTAGTAGCTACAATGCAAGAATTGGGTCAGGAAATTCCAACTTATATCGTTTACACCTGCCAATTCTTCTTTCAAACTCAATAATGTATTCATTCATACAAGTCCCATCTGTCCGCCGATAGCTATCAAACTGGGTGTAAGTTGAATAAGCCAAGTCTATTTCATCTTGTTGGTACAAGGAATCCAATGCTTTCAGTAAAGTTGACAAACCTTCTTTCTTGTTTAAATCTGCCACATCAATTTCAAACGCTTTAGCCTTTGCCTGACCAGTGAGTGTGAGAGTCACTGCCAATGCTTGTTTTTCTTCAACAACATCTGTCATGAGACTCCACACATTCAAATCATTTTTCCAAACCTCATAAACACTGTCTTCTTTCAAAGGTGGTGGTGCTTTAAAGTTCACAGCCATAATTTTCTCTTCAAAATCAATATTCCGCTCTGCTACCATATAAATTCAATCTATATTCACCTCTGCATTGGGCACTGCCACTTTCACTGAGTCTCTCAAATCCACTACCACATGTTCAGCTCACCAGTTACATCACTCCCCCAAGCTATAGTCTGTTTCGTCTATTTCTAGTAGTGTCCTCTGTTGTCTGTCAACTGCATTGTTATAGTCTGTATTGGTAAAGTCTGTATCAGCTGACAGTCAGGTTACGGGAGTCAAAACATTGTGGGTCACCCTGACCCGAAACAGACGGCAAGCCCTTGACAGGTAAACATTGCCGTTTGGATTTAGATTCCACGCCGTTAGAACCGTCCAACATCACCGTATCTCCACCGTTGGGATCGGCAGCTCGCTTACCAGACTTGGTCTTGACAACTTCTTTGTCAGAGGACCCCTTAACTACGGAACGGGACTCTTTCCCTTGGCGGGAAGAGGAGTCCACACGGTACCCAGAACGGGAAGAAGATTGCGAAATTGATTTCTTAAGATCTTTAATTTTAGTCTCGTTCTTATCCTCGAGAGCCTTGATAAAAGAAGCTATAGCAGATGCAATGTCAGATTTGAGAGAGGCAATGGCCTAAACAAAATCGGAAGCACTGACCCCCCAGGAGGGGGAGGCATTTTAGGAGAAGCCTTAGGAATGTCGGAATTTTTATCATATTTAATAGAGGTGGGGTCGAGAGAAGACATCGACCTCCGCTTGGTCTTACACCTTATATCAAACATAGTGTTCCACTTGGTCTCCCCCAAATCTTGGCACAGTAAACAGCGTGAGTTTATTTGGCAACTGAAAACCGTATCACACACAATGCAGAGAGAATGGGGGTCCCTATTGGACATAAACTTCTGACAACTGACGCACTTACGTTGTGAAGACATAATATCCAACGATGAAAAAACGCGAAGCAAAACAAAACAAGAAGAATAAGTCACACACAATAGTCACAAGGTCACACAAAACAAAAACATTGTATATTTGGTGACCCCAATTAGGGTCATAGGTGTTTGAGACTAGTGTTTACCAAAGTCGATGAATATGTGAAAACTTGGCTGTAAACTTTAAAAGTTCAAAACTTTGAAAAACACTAACTTCAATTAACTGTTCATTCACACCCTACACCCATCACTGGCTACTCTGTATAGTCATTGAGGTATTAAGGTTTGTTACCGTTCTCCCAGATCTGGTTGTCACACTGCTTCTTGTAGTTCTAAGGGTTGTCGGCTTCGGTGGCGACGCAGATGGAGGTTGAACTTCTCTGCATTGTGGCGAGGCTGAACGTTGGGAGAACAGGTTCATTTTCTCTGAGACTGGTGTTGATACCTCGTTGGTTTTCCTTAGATCTTTTCTATTGCGTCTAAGGATTTGATTGTTCTCAGTGATCACTGTATAAGATCTCGGCCTATCAGCGACAGTACCTACGACTTCTGCTTTTCTCCACAACTTGTCACCTGTAGTGTGTGATGATATTCTTACACTGTCACCACTGTTAAGTGGAGACAAGAGCTTGCTACCTTTGTTGTAGTAGGAAGCAAACTTCTTCATCTCGAGAAATGATTTATGGGAGTCTCTGGTTTCAACAGTTTTCTTGATGTTGATAGAAAAGTTCTGGTTCTTCGACTCATGAGATGTTTAGCCGGACTGTAATTCAGACCCTGAGTTGGTGTATTTCTAAAGTCCAAAATAGCAACCTATTGGTCACTATTAGCTTGTTTAGCTTTCTTCAGCAGATTTTTGGCAGTCTTCACTGCTTGCTCTGCTTTTCCATTGCTTTGAGGGTAGGCTGGAGAGGAAGTGACATGAGTGAAGTCATAGAATATGGCAAACTTTCTGAATTCGTCGGACGAATACAGAGGTCCATTGTCGGTGACACAGATATCAGGTATGCCATGCCTGGCATATTGTCCTTTCAGTTTGTTGATCACTGTTATAGAACGTGTATCTGGAAGGTAGTTGATCTCCCAGAAGTTGGAGTAGTAGTCAACTGTTATCAGGCTATACATACGTCACACTTTGATACAAAGTTCTTCACTGCCGCATTCATTCCTGGCCAGTAGATGCTCTCTCGGGCTCGTCGAAGACATCCTTCTGTGCCAAAGTGTGACATGTGAATTTTGGAAAGCATATCTTTCCGGAAACTTTTCGGGATGACAGCTCTGTATCCTCTGAAGATCAATCCATCTTGTATGGTGAGCTCATCCCGTGCATGAAAGTATGGTTTAGCAACTTCCGGTACACTTGCGATTTGATCTGGCCAACCTTGCCAGATGACGTCGTACAGGGTTTGGAGATCTGGATCCTCCACGGTATGTTCCTTGATTTCTCGCAGTCTCTGTTGACTCACTGGAACATAGTGTAACATGTTGATGGATTCAATCTCTTCTTTTGGTAAACTGCCTGCCATAGGAGCTCTGCTTAGTGTATCGGCAAGAAGCATTTCTTTTCCTGGTTTGTATTTGAGGCATATTTCATACTGTTGCAGCCACAACAACATTCGCTGTAGTCGTTTTGGAGCCTTGTGTAATGGTTTGACTACGATGACCTCAAGTGGCTTGGGATCTAACTGGACAGTCACAGATCGACCGTATGTGTACTGATGAAACTTTTCCAGCCCAAACACAACACTTAGGAGTTCCTTTTCGATTTGGTATCTGGTTTATGGGTCGATGAGGGGTCTGCTGGCACACTCTCTACTGCCTTGTCATGTATGTCTTCCAAGCACCATTCCACAAATTTCACAGTCAGTTTTCTAAGTGGCTCACAAACATCACTCATATTTGGTAAAAACTTCCTCAGGTGGTTCACAAACCAGACAAAGTGTTGAACTCCAGCTACATCAGTAGGTTTCGGCATGTCCAACACAGCTATGGTCTTTGCAGGGTCCGGTTTGAGTCCGTCTGTAGTTAACCCTTAACTTGCGGGTCCCGGAATTATCCGGGCGGGATATAAGCGATTCCGAGGTACCTCAATACGAATTGCGGCTTGGTTACTTAGAAGAATTTACAGCTGTCTCGCTACTTTGCTAGCCGTGGCCCCGGGTCCCGAGTCTATTGTGTCCGAGAGTCGCTCCATGAGAATGGCTGTATTTATGCTCCGCGGCCCGCCATGAGAATAAAGCTTTGTTCAGTGTCTGGTTGGAACGTCCAGCAAAATTCACACCAATTTGCGTGTGCATTGTTGACCCGTAACGCATCGATAATTAGCTTTACAAAAGGTCAATTTTGTCGTGCTTCACTCCGATGGCTACACTGCCCGGGGGCTAATTATCACCTAAGTGTCTGCACTGCCCCGGGGTGAGACAGGCCCATACATGCTTATCTGTCTCGCGTCCAACCACATGGGCAGATATTGCGATAAGCTACCTTTCTCTCGCACTTCGTATCATATGAACCAATTGGTTGTTTTCAATTTTACCAAAATAAAGAGGAAAGAATGGCCTTTATTCCCATATAAAAATCGCAATTGCGCTAACAAAACTGAAAATACAGCAATCGCACAGAGATAGGCGACTTTCGCACTTTTGAATTTTTCGACATGTGGCACATTTACCCCAACATACCTCGGCGCTCTATTTCTAAGAAACTACTTGGGATATTTTCATAATTTCATAATCAGTATATAGAGAAAAGAATTGTCTTCAATTCCATATAAAATACATGTATTTTTGGCAATAACTTTTGATGCGCCAAGTGTTGCGCAGAAGGTGATTTTTGGCTTTGAATAAGTGGCGCTCTTAGCATATATCATCATTACGGGCTTTATAACTTTTGAACCGCAAGTCCTATTTTTTACATCATTGTAAAGAGGAAAAAATTGTCTTCATTTCCATATAAAATGCGCATTTAAAACAAAATTTTTTAGGTACAGAAGCTTCGTGTCATTCCGACGTTTGAAGGTTTCTGCTTTATATGTCGAGAGGGCATGGGAACCCATTCCCAATAGAATCCGGGGTTCGTCCCACAGGATTGTTCCTCGGAGTCTCTCGTTCTCAAAAGAGACCATGGGAAACCTGTCCCGCGATTGAAACCGGCGTCCGATGCGGAAGACTGGGACGGAAATTCCCAGGGAACATGGGAGTTTGCTCCCTAGGGTCCGGGCTCCGCCTCGAGAGACCGCTCCTTGGATGCTCTGCTTCTCGAAAAGAGAATTCATTCCGCAACTGACATCCCGAGCTTCCCTGACGTAGTAATTTATATTCCGGGCCTCGCGCCACACCACACACTATGCGATCTCGCACCAATGAATCTGACAAAGTTCCAAAATTGCATGCTTTGGATTACAGTATTGATCAAAAGAGTTGAAAACATTTGTCAAAGTTAGTTGTCCTTCAGCAAAAGTCGCATAGTTTCATATACTTCCCTTCCTTGTAGACCAATAAGATATTTGAAATACTTCACCTTCATGTCATCCGACTTGCCTTCAGGGGTGAGATGTAGATACAGTTCTGTTTCCTCACGCCACTTTTTCCAACGATGTGAAAGATTTGAAGAGTGAAAATCTAAATACTCAGGTGGTTTCAAGTTGATTGGTCCTCTGGACATAACTTCGGGAGGGACGACTTGTTGTTGACAAGCAGATGTCGGCTGATCACCGCCGGTCGCCATTTTCAAACTGTCATGTCAAACGTACGAGGCGTTAAAAGTTCTGTAAACAACTTACAGGCGGTAGTTATCCCCCGCCGCCCGTTTAGCGCGAAGTGGGGGATATAGTATTCGGCTGGGTCCGTCCGTACGTCCGTACGTCCGTACGAAATGGAATAACTCAAATACTATTCACTGGATTCTTTTCATATTTTGCATATGGGTTCTTCATAGGAAGAGTAATGTTCCTTCATTTCAAGGTCACAACAAGACTTTGTCATTTTACCTTTGTCAGCGGGATATCTCAATAACCATTTGCTGGATTCTCTACATATTTCACACATAGCTTCTCCAAGGAAAGACGACGGGCTGATGAGATTTTGGTGACCTTGACATTATTTTCAAGGTCACAGCGGAACTTTGAATTTTCCGACATGTTAATGTACATGTAAAGCTTGTCAGCGGGATATCTCAAGAACCACTCACCGGAATTCCATAATTTCTTACATAGAGCACCTTCTAGGGAAGACGACGGGCTGATTAGATTTTGGTGACCTTGACATTATTTTCATGGTCACAGCGGAACTTTGAATGTTTTAACATGTTAATGTACATGTAAAGCTTGTCAGCGGGATATCTCAAGAACCATTCACCGGAATTCCATCATTTCGTACAGAGAGCACCTTCTAGGGAAGACGACGGGCTGATTAGATTTTGGTGACCTTGACATTATTTTCAAGGTCACAGCGGAACTTTGAATTTTTTTTACATGTTAATGTACATGTAAAGGTTGTCAGCAGAATATCTCAAGAACCATTCACAGGAATTTCATCATATCTTACACAAAGCAAAAGGACTGATTAGATTTTGGTGACCTTTACATTATTCCCAAGGTCACAGTGGAATTTTAAATTGTTCACATGTTAATGTACATGTAAAGTTGTCAGCGGGATATCTCAAGAACCATTCACCGGAATTCCATAATATCTTACATAATGTACCTCCTAGGAAAGACAAAGGGCTGATTAGATTTTGGTGACCTTGGCATTTTTTGCTCAAGGTCACAGTGGAGCTTTGACTTTTTTGACATGTTTAACAGTCGATTTTGCTGATCTTTACATTATTTTTAAATTTTGAAGTATTAATTTGCGGTGGGGGATCTTGTCACCTTAGTGACAACTACTTGTTCTCACTGGAAAACGTGGGAAACACTCTACCACAGCTGTAGCACTTCTGACACCATGTTTGAGTAAACTAACATTTTAGGAAGAACAGACAAGCTTAGTTCAGTTCCAGCGTGTACTTGCAGGTCATGGTGGGTACACACAAACTGATGACGTCACACATCAACAGCCTCCGGTGACAGGTTTCAGTAGTCACTAGACCAGCATATAGCATTGCTAAGCTGTTACTCAAATTCAGTTTAAGCAATATGGGGTTGAGAGTCAAATTGAATTGAATTGTTTTAGGTTGTTATATAAGGACATTAATTGGTTTAATAGTCAGTAGGGTTACCAATGTGTCTGAGCAAAGGACCTGTCTTATCAGGGGGACGGTTCGGCAATATGATTAATCCTACGTTTGTACATTTAATTGTTGACCCCTCGATCTGTATACACTTGTATTTGAACAAAATGAGTAAAGATGCATGTATTTCCCTCATATATGATGTTATTTATGTTATGTTTTGCTTCCTTTCTTCAAAATGAGAATGATATGCTGTGGTCGGATGTGTCGATATATTTTCATGGTCCCGTGAATATCGAGACAACGGTGCTCGACTGTATTTTCTTTTTCTCAAGTACTTCAAATTTGTGATAAATTCTGCTGGAAAATTTACATTTTGAAATTAATTTAGTTTATTGTCTAAAGCCTGATTAGCTACAGAGCCAATGGCTCTATTTTGTTCACATTGAAGATCAAAGGTCAACGTCAAGAGTTCTGAAATTACCAAAAAAATCCACACAATGATAAAACACAATGAATTGAAATGTTTCTGTTTCTGTGTTTGAGGCTCTTATTTGTATAAAATTGCTCTATTTCTTGTGGTTTCTATAACATACATGAGACATAATGACTCCCTCATAGAGTCACTGTTCATAGTGACTCTATGAGGGAGTCATTATGTTTCATAAGTGACTCTTAGAAAATCTATGTAAATTTAGAATCTCGATCACTACATTTCTTAAAAGTACTTTTCAGAAAAGGTACCAATCCATTTGATGATCTATCATGTACTTATTGTTCTTCTGGTCAAACAGAAAAATGAATTTCACATATTGTTACTATATGCAACGCTTTTTCTGCCTGCTTTTAAATTTATTATTCCACAAATGATGTATAATCTTCTTAATTCTAATCATATTGATATCTTAAAATCTGTTGCCATTTTCATAAAACTTTGGATGTCAATACTAAAATCCGATGATCTCAAGCTGTCATGATGAAACTTCATTTGTATTTTAGGCCATTGGGCCTAAATATTGAATGTCTATGAATATATATTGTCTGTCTGTCTGTGGATTAGGTACAACACATTAGGGGTGAAACGGTACGCCTATGCCTAGGTTTGGTGCGTTTTGCGGTACAGAGCTCTCGGTTCGGTACATTTCGGATCGGTTCTTCAAAAGTTCAATACCACTCCTCAACAATAAAAATAACAGATGAACTGCACAGATAATTTTAATTGTGGAAATAGTTGACAGGAAAACATTCAAATAATTCAAAAGAGAGCTATATTAAGCCCTGGACACTCAAAAGAACAAGCACTGCAAATCATCTGGTAATCAAATTGACTCATCACATACTGAACCACTGAGTCACATATTGTTGTGGTGAGTGCATTTATCTTTTTAGAATAAAAAGGTTCAATAGTGGTTTGCATGTGCCATGAATTCTTATTTGTAATTTCATCTAAAATGACTAGACAGTAACATAACAATTTCAAATCACATTCAACAAATTCAATAAAAAAAATTCATAAATCTTTAACTTGAACACAAGAAAACCGGTGATATTTAAGTAGATTAAGTAATTATTTAAATACGTTGTTCTTATTTTGTTTTCAATATATGAAGGAATGTTTATTTACTGTGTATAACCATAACTTTTGTTATTTATTAAACAGCTGTGAAAATGTGTCATTGCCAGACCCCCGGGGCAAGTAAAAATACAAGGTCAAGCTTACAGTTAATTACCATGTAAACTCGTTTGTGATAAGAAATATCTTAAAAATAAAAAAAACGTACAACTGTTGACTTGCGGTGTCTATTTAATTACCTCTATACCGGATATCAATCTCTTCTCCGTAAATCGAACGAACAAGTGTAAGCAGGAGTCAACAACTCTATTGTTTGTTATTAGCCTTGTCATTGGTTTACTTGGGGATTTCCCTTTTCTTAGCCAATCAGAAAATCAATACAAAGTCAATGCATAGTGTACGTAGTCTAGCATAAAACAGGAGAATAATTAAACTTCTTTTATTAAGAAATTCATTACTTACAAGTTCATTTTATTTCTCAATTGATATTCAATAAAAAAAAAACTATTTAAACGTAGTATAATGATTAATAAAATCTACACTAACTTACCGACTAGCATGGTGTAGTCGCTTCTAGATTTGGAAATTAAGTTTGCATTTTTTCTCACAGAAACTTGTGAAATAGTCAGTTATTTTTTATTTATGTGTTTGTTCATGAATTTGAATAAAGTGCCCGGTGAAAACACTCGAATGTAACCCGTTAAAACTTTGTAGTAACACCGTCGACATGTCAAACGATCGATAAAGAAATCTCATGCCACATGTGTCACGTGACACATGTCAACCAATCGGTATGACTGTAGTACGAGAACCCAATGACGTGTAATTTTTTTATCAATCACAAAGGTAGTTACCCAGCAAACAAAATAACGTTGTGACAACGTTGTGACAACGTTGTAATTTGGTTGTGGCAACGTTGTAAAATAACGTTGTGACAACGTAAAAGTGTATGGTTGTGTAAAATAACGTTGTGAAAAAACCTACACACAACCTGGACACAACGTTGTGAAATAACCTGCACACAACCTGGGTGCAACGTTGTGAAAAAACCTGCACACAACCTTGGTGCAACGTTGTGAAAAAACCTGCACACGACCTGGGTGCAACGTTGTTAAACAACCGGCACACAACCATTATGCGACATTCCAGGTACTGTATATACCACAGGTAAAATAATATGTAAATTTTGAGGCTGGTACATGTCAATGACCCTCTGTCAGTCCTCGCCTAACTAGTTTCCATTTGATCGAAACTGAGTTCCTTGTATCGCTCTTCACCTGCGGGCATCACTTTCATAATCATATATTGACACACTTTGAAAGATAAACAACAAACACAAGCAAGCTACAACTTCCAATATTTAAAAAACAAAATTGGTTCAAAACTGATGTTTTACATACTGGTATATTTTGGTCGCTTAAGGTTGCTTTTCGGAAAAGAGGTGAATATGGTGTTTAGTTGTCAAAGTGAGTCAGTATACAAGCTTTATTATTCAAAGTTAAGCCAGGAAATGATGGAATTTCTTTAAAATAAATAAAGAAAAGTAAATGAGTTGGAAAATTTTATTTCATATTCAAAAACATGTCTTTATACTGCATTCAACCTTATAAATCTACAACTTCTTATGAATGACCAAATTCAAAGTGATGAAACACCTATAACCCTTTCCCATAGTGGTTATACAGCAGATTGTTTTAATAAGACTAAAATTTGGATTAATTGTTTACAGTGGTGTATAAGGTTGAATAAGATATACATATATAGAATCTCACCCTTGTGTCTCTTTATATCAAATATATCAACATGATGATTAAAGTAAAGCATTTTACTATTATCAAAGTGAGCTGATATATTTGTTATAAAAAACATAATGGGCAGATTATTTGAATCATCCAAAATCACTTTTCAATACATTTTCAATCTTTAAACAGCACTGAGGTGACGCCATGGCAATATGACGCAATGATTATGATGTTAATGTAATTGATGGCGGCAGGGCATTGTCCTAATTGCTGTCGCTGGCACTTTCTTCTCTTGGCTGTTCCGCAGGTTTCTCCTGCAAACAAAACATGTTTTGAATACTTTATGCAATAACCTGTTTTACCCTAAAAAGTAATTTGGGATAATATTACTATTAAAACATAGTTTTTACCTTAATACAAGTCTACAAAACATAAGGAACATTTGATTTCATTAGAGATTTTATAAGTGTAATAAAGCAATTAAAAACAAATATATTGAATCTATATCTTGTAAAAAGATAAAACTTTTGTGGACAAATTTTAAACTGAAATATTCAAAGTGATACTTACTTTGGAATTCTTCCCTTTCCTATACTTGAAAGGACAATGCTTAATTGTTTCACTTATCGCCTCCTCCACACTTCGATAGTCTGATTTTGGGTGGCAAAGCAAAGTTCCCTCTGCAAATATGATATTCCGATGAAATAGAGATAACAGTAGACATAACCAATAGTTTTTGTATCAGGCATATACATGAAAGGCACTTTAGCAAGCCGTTCTTACTGAAATAAAGTGTTTCCGCAAAAAAGGTAAATGAGTGTTACCAATTTACCCTCAAACGTATCAACATATTGTATAAACTTTAATAATCAATGGCAAATTTGAAAAATGTATTGAAAAATCAAGCTACATCGCCTTTACATTCATTCTAATACAGTTGCAGCTCTGTTAACAATGTGAACAATGTTGTATTTATTATTGTTCAAATTAAGCAAGCGATGAAACTCTAGAATCTAGTGATATCAGAGCAAGTCACACATAAATACTAACTGATGATAGCTGTGCATATTGTCATATCCTCCAGCTTCTTTTTCCCTTTCATCCCTTTCATTGAGTATTTCGACCAGACTTCATGCTTTCCAACTTTGGAGATAATTTTTCTCACTGTTTTTCTTACTGTATCATGTCTTAGTGTCGCCAAATATTTCACCTATAAAAGAAAGTTCATTTTTTTAATATTCATACATAAACTGGTAACTACACTCTTTTTTTGTATTTTAACCACTCGCACATTGCTGCTGGTATAGGTAACAAACTCTTCACCCAGTTTTCCACATTAATATAAAATACATTAAGAAAATCAATTTATTTGAAAGACGTTACATGAGGTTTTGTTAAAAGATTAATTAATTCTATTATTCATAATCCACCAAGAGTTTCAGGAATCAGACGTTTATTTTAGCATTTTATATTGTTTATAGTGACAGTACTAAAATCGTAATGCTTACCATTTTTTTTCGGAGGTCCTTTTTTGTTTTTAATTCCTCGGATAAAGTTTCCAGATCTTCAGGATTTGAGAGCGGTTCAGGTAGAATATCTTCACATTCCACATTCTGGTCCTTCAAGAGTACCACAGCCATGTTCCGCAATAACATTAATTGATCTTCTTGTTTTTCCTCTATAGCCATGAGTCGCCTCATTACACTTTGTTTAAAAACTGAAATGCATAAATTTAAACAGTATAAATACAATATAATATATGTAAATATGTATTCTATTTTAAAGTCAAACAAAATGAAATTGCAATATTCAAACTTACATTATTTTCTAATGAAAGACTTTATGATGGGCTCATGTACAACATGTTTTAAAATTTTGAACGTACCATCAGAAGATGAAGAATCATCACTGCTAGTGCTAGTGCTGCCTCTGATGTGTGTCCCAGATGGCATCGGCTGCGTCCTGTTTGGAGTTGGTGACTTCGTTGACTGTTGAACTGTTCTTAACAGGTCTAATCCCCTTCTAGCAGTTGAAGAACCTGTATAATAAAATAGAAATGATATATGAAATCTGCAGGAAAATATTGTTGACAATCAATACTTAAAACAAATATAATTGATCTGATGTGTAACTGTACTAACCTGAGGTATAAATCAAGTCTCTTTTGGGGGGGTGGGGGGGGGGGACTCTGCCTGTCGGTGTAGTTATTTGTTCGAGCTCATCTGCAAAGGATAGTATTTTATTACATTTCATAATACTTTCAGTGTCTTTGACAACACACATGCAGGGTTGCAAATTGGTACTTGGCTGGTAGTCAGCTGTTGCTGTTAAAGGTGCTGGGCTAGTAAAATGTTATGACCAACCACATGTTATATCACATTCCAAACATATGGTCTAAGCCTCTTAATGATAAGAAAATTGGCTAAAGTAGCCTTTCTTCTTCTTTTGACCAACAGTCTGAAATCCTAGTTCGATGATATGATCCGAATGGCTAGAACTTTGATAAAACTTTTACCCCTGACACTTTATATATTATGTAAACCAAATAGTAATTTAGTAAGTCAGTTTATATAATTTCAACAAGAATATACCTTCTTGCATGGAATTATCCAGATCATCCAAAATCCTGGGGTCTGCAGGGGAGCTGTTGGCGGGAGCTCTTGAAGGAGTTGAACACACTTGCCGAGGTGATTTTGTAGAAATGGATGGAGATGCAGGCAGTTGTGGTGTGGATCTTATTGCTAGGAGTGGCAGTGCTTTTCTTGGAGATTTCCTTGGAGATTGCCTCCTAGGTGTGCTTTTTTCTGCTTGAACATAACATATTGGAATATTACAAATTATTTGAAAAACAAATACAATTAAAGAGTAAGACTGACTTCTCCATATTCTCAAAAAATTAAATGAATACCAGTATTGAGAATTTAAAATTCTTTGAACATAAGTTTTGTATTAAGTAAAGTCTACAATAATCAAATGATTTTTTCTTGATTGTGGTTACTAACCTTTGTTTAGCTCCTCCATACATTCTTCGTATTCGATAGCTTTTTGACTTCTTTTCCTCTTTCGGTGAGTTTCCTCAACTCCACAGTCATCCTCCGTTTCAGCACTTGAAGTAAGCATGTAATGATCTCTGCAGTCTGTGGCTTGTTCATAAGTGTCTGTACAAATAAGTTACATTGTTATATCAACTGAAATGGTGTAAAACAAAAAGCTTTTAAAACCATTAAGATTTGTGGATATTTGAAAAACACAATAAATAACATTAAAATAACTTTATTACATTTCACTAAAAAAAGACTTTGCATACTTTCAAAATTATTTCATAGGTTTTTACAAAATGTCAGCTATATATATACATTAACTCACTTTTATATCCAAATACTCGTACGCTGTATGGTGTCCAAGACTTGTTAGGTGGCATTAAACTCTTTATTTGGTCTGAGTTAGTGCGTCTTGGCCAGTAACAAATCGGATGCTGAAATGCATAGGATGAACTCATTAAAAACGAAAAAAGAACCAGACATTACAAACATCGATGCGAACAACATTTCTCTTAGTTGCTTATTCAAATTCTATGTTCTACTTTCTATACATGTCTGCTAACTCCATTTCCATAGAATTGCTAGACTTAAGTAATGCCAAATAATTGCCTTAATAATTAAGAGGTAAAAACTAATACCAAATAAATTAAGAATTAATAATAAATACCAATTAAAATATAACAATCGATTAATAACCAGTGATTAAAAACAGTAAAATAATATCAAATAATAAATAATTACAGGTTTTCGTTGTTCAACCCAAGAAACAGGAACAACTTCAATGCTACTGTCAGACAGAAAACTAACAACAGCAAAGCGCATTTCCTCCATAACAACATCAATCATCACCATCTGAAAAACAATCAAGAAGTGTTTAAATTTAGTAAATCCTCATCAACTTGAGGTAGTTGGAATGGTCCAGGCAAACTCACTACATATTTATCACTATGTCACTTAAATCTCTATTACTTGAGGAACTATCTATCTCAAACAATTATGTTTATCTTAAGACAAATGTAATGAACTGACCTCTCTAACTCAATCTGCATTCAATGTTATACACAAATGAATTGAATGTAAGTCTGCCCCTGAAGCACATTTGTATGAAAACAAACCCTTTGATATTTTCCAAAGGCCTGTTAAGTTAAGTCAGTTATAAACACTTAAGGAGAACTGAATGTTCTTCTTGTAACTGTAGTGACACTTATTGAGATGAAGTCTTCCAATTCAGAGCCAGTTAACAAGCATTATCACAATAATGATAGACAGGGCAGTAAAATCTTAAAGTCATCACTGAATATACAGAAAAAGCAATAACAATTAAGCTTCATTATTAGAGTTGTCCGCCTGGGGGCTCCTACAGAGTAGACATCTGCTATTACAGTCAAAATCCTTTGATGGTGGGGGCAGACAGTGTATGTTATTTTAGGAGTATCCCCATGTTCCGCCCATACTTGTTACAAATATCACACATGTCTAATACAAGGCAATAAACCGTCCAACTGAGCTGTTAATTGGATTTAGCAAATTACATTTGAATGATGAATAAATTATAAACATATATATTTACTAGTCCCTTTAACTTAAAGTTACAGAGGTTATACTGTAAAAGGATAAGGACTTTATACAAAAGATTTAAAAACTTGTATTTTTTCCGGTTAATTACATTAGTAAGAGTAACAGTGTCAATGTGACAACAGATACAAAATAAAAATGTCATACCATTGCATCAAATGTAGAACTCCAAGAAATATTATCTTGTTGGGCAGCTCAATCATAATTGCTCTTCTTTTGAGACTGGAGGGTGGCAGGAGCTTCATTGAGTTATTGTTTATGTTAGGCGCCTTCAGAGCAGATACAAGTGTTGAATCACATGGGTGCAGAGAGAATGGTTCAACATTCCTATAAACTTTGCAAAGGTAGAAAAACTTATTTTCATTTCGGTCCCATCTTTTTTCAAGAACTTCACAAGCAGATGTATGGTCAAGCACATAGGCATTGTTTGGTCTGTTAGTTGAAATTTCTGATACCCTGTTTCGGTTTGAAGGCTTGAATGGTTTCTCCTGAAGGCGTTTGACAACTTGAGCCAAGGGATTTTTTCCAGATCTAACAAGTTATTTCAATTGTTGCAAATAGTTTTCAAAACAAAATGCAGCACAGTTATCTAGGCTTCCAAAATACTGGGCATCTGACGCAATATGAACCAAACTGTGAACATTGTACACAAGAAATTCTGTACCAAAAAGGTGAGCGGCCTGTTGAACAAAATATTCCAGCAGTTCATGTGCATACTCTGCATGTGTTGACACTAGCTGTGGACATACAAGGATGTTCATAGCAGTACTAAGTGTGAGGAAATGATCATATAATTCCTTCTTGAGAATCCCTTTCAGTACAAGTTTTCCTGTATAGAGTAAAAACTGTATATACTCAGTAGCTTTCCAATGGTCTACATCTTCTAGCTTCCTTGGCTTTCGCGCAAACAAATTTGGAATAGAACTGGAAAGATTAAGCAACCTTTCACTCAATAATTTGATTTGTTGCGCAGAAATTCGAAGTTCTCTTTTCCCACGCATCCATAACAGTAGGAGTCGCTTCATTACTCCTAAGCATGCCTGGTGCATGTAATCCAAAGGAAATTGTTTTATCATGTCAATAGTTTGTAGCTGAGTGAATGGAGTTGGCCCATGGTGATGTTCTTTATGCTTTTGTTCCCTAAACATCTTGTCTGTGCGCAGTTCAAGGTTTTCCGATTCCTGATAAGTTATTCTTCCATTCCATTCACCCTTCTGAGTACAGCGATCACAACCGTGATACCCTGAGTACAACTTGGTACACTTTACAAATGACTTTGCTGGGGCATCACATACAATGCATTTCAGGTTCACATTAAACTGGTGTTCATCTAGCTGAATACCATTCCGAAGAAGATCATTCATTTCTTGCAATGCATCATTGAGAAAATTCAAATCAGCCGGTTTAGATCGCCCAAGGGTCATTGCAACTGGGAAAATTATCTCAGGAGAGTTTGAGGACAAGAATACGGCACACAGAATAGGCCAAAGTGAAGAGGTGGTACTTCTAAACAACGGCAAACCATCAATATTCAATGAAATGTATATTTCCTTCACAACTGGTTCAGCAGTCTCATTCAGTCCATTTAAATATCTAGTCAAAAATTTCACTAGCTCACTTTTGAATCCGAGATAAACATATTGCATTTGAGATTTCATACACACTTCTACTTCCCTTGAAGTACCAAGTACTGTTCGAGCTGTGACAGGCAATTCGTTATGTCCATGTTTTTTCAGTAATTTCAACAATTCATCAACAGCATTCATTTTCACACCGAACTGAGTAGTCCATGAGGCAAGGTCTTCTAATAAAGAGTCAGAATTTGTGCTGTCATCTGAATCTGATGAAATCGCAACATGGTTGTCAATCAGATCCCACATGTTTGGCAATGTATCATGATCATCGTTCGGAGTGGTACTTGTATTATCAAACTCTTGTGTTGAACTAACGTCGCTAAAATCCGTGTCATCTTCATTGACAGTTAGGGCTTCATATGGCAGGGTTGTTGTTTCTGTAGAAATAAATCATGATTGTCAATGGATTTGGAAATTGAATAAATGCTTGACATCTCACTTTACTTGATAGATTGAAAGGCTCAAATATTATAAACCTGTTTCGTAGGCTTTCGCACAAAATAAAAAACGCTGATAACTAATTCTCATTTTTGATGAATTTTCCTTCGCCTTTATAGTCTTTTACGAAAGAAAATTACTGTTTTAGATGTCATTAGCTTGGCTAGTTAAATTTAATGTTAAAGCTCATGATAGCCAATAATGTAACATAGATAACAGATTTCGCGTGCATGAACTTCGAAATTTATCTATAATAATTAATTTCACAAACCCAAAATTGCATAACACTAAATACAAATTGATATTTTTGTAATAACATTCCATGCTTACTTTGATTTATGACAATATCACTTTCTGAATGAGATGAATCTTCAGGATGTAAAACTTTGGCTTGTTTCCTTAAATGTCTCCTAGCAGAAAGCCACTGTCTGTTGTATGTCCTCTTTTTCACTTCATCCATATTGCAAAGCTAAAAAGAATTGTAGAAACAATCTTTTAAACATATTATGCATTGTTAACAGAACTACACATAGTTCAATGACACAAGCTCAAGTGTAATGATGTAATACATATCTAAATATGGCCCAAAGAACAGTTATACTATATTAACACTATAAATTTAATATAAATGGGTACAATCAATAATGAAATAAAATATAAAAATATTGCAGTGAAATCAGAAAATACCAACAGAAATTACAAGTTTTCTGGGTTTAAAAAAATGTATTATCATAAACATAAATATTTTAAGTTTAATTCATTAAATAAAACCACAAAAACCAACCATCTAATACATTCTTAACAATATACAGAGAAGGCGCACATGTGGAAATTTGTTATCTATGCTCACACAAGCCAATGCCTATTAACAAAGGTATAAGGGGAGCTAACTGCTGAGGTCTGTAATATTACCAAGAACAAAGAAACGGCGAGAGCCAAGAACGATGAAAAACATGATAAAACAGTTATTATTCAATTTGATGCACTTGCACAAGTGTACTGTTTCACCAAAATGTAATATATGAATTATCTTACCGTTAAAATCTATTTGCAGCAGTCAAGATTCCTCCAAATATTTTCAAACAAAGCTGGGACGCGGCTACCAGAATTAGAAAATGGCGCCGGGAGAGAATGTGTGGAGCTACTCACGGACTCAGTTTCGGAGAACTAAGAATAATATCATTCAAAATCTGTCATGATGTTGGGCTGAAAAATCCCAAATGCATATTTATAAATCATATGGAGTATTATAATGTCATTTCTGATGAGTTAATTTTGAATACGTGAACAATTTAGATGAATGTTACAATGCAACGTTGTCACAACGTTGTGTGCAGGTAATGTTGTGAAAAAATCACTACACAACTTGCACACAACGTTGTGACAACGTTGTGTGTTTGCTGGGTACTTCTCAATTAGTTCTAAATATAGAAAAGGTTTTCCAAATGAAAACTGAACATAAACGATAATTGTCACATTCTCATCTGGCCTTGAAGTTTAAATCTGAAAGTCGATCTACGACTACGTGAGGATGTCTTGTGAACTTTGAACTAGTTTATAATGAAATTTAACAGAATATAATACTTTGTGCTGACACTTGAGTGACATTTTGTAGTGTTTTTGACAGGGAAATGCACGAGTGTAGTACACCGCGGTAAACCGTTTCACTCCTACAACAAATTACATCGTATTGTATATGAAGTACATAAGAATATGAAATATGAGTATTGAAGAAATATCTGTCGTCTCTGTTAAAAGGAGGGTTCTATCAGGGTTTTTTTTGTGGAAACGAAATTCGAGAGGATGTCCCCGTTTACACAAAATGCTAGTAATACATGATTAAAACACAGTCAAACTTAAAGATAATAATGATGGTACTATTTTGATGAATTTATGTTTCATAACTTGATAAAGACAAGCGCAAATTTCATGGAAAATAAACCCAAATGAGAATTTAAGCCATTCATCGGCACTGCTACGGCATAACATTGTTTGTTAGTTTTATGACGTTATGTGTTACCATGTGAACATTCTATCAGTGTATACTTTTTTTATTATTTCGTAAACATTTCCTCTGATATATATTTGCCTTATAATCCTTTGTTCCCAACAAAGACTTCCAAGAACCCCTTTAAGATTTTTACCTTGTGGTATGCCACCTAAGGACTCAATGAAGAGTTACTTCCCTTGACACTTGACAGGACATCCTCCACGCAGGCGGACTTCCTCCCTCGTAGTGCTTACATACCCCTGCCACTAGCCGTTCACTCCGACTGCTAAAATTTAGCAAAACTTTAGGGGATACGAGCAAGATCAAGTGCAATGTTGTTATTTTAATGGTTCGTTCTGAAATAAACGTTTTTCAAAATATATCAACTTCAGTAAGTACATGTATAACGTGAACAAATCTTCAAAACATTACGATTATAGTTGGTGTTATTTTGTACAGGGTTTGTCGTCCGTTGCCGGGTAGTTCATCGGTTTGCTTGTCAATGCTGTACGTTGATTTCCAACAAAATTTGCGTGTGTAGAAAAACGATGATACGTGGAAATATTACAAACGCAACTATTTATATTATAAATAGGTACTAGTTTTGTTGACTTTAAACAACAAAAACAAATGATCTCATGTAAAAACCTTGGCATTGATTCAGTCATCTCGGAGCCGCCATTTTGTTTACATCCGGGGTGAAGGACATGCATCGAATGCTGTATGGAGCTTACGGTCAGAGGGCAAAGGTCATATGTAAATGACCTAACGGCAGGGGTGCATGAGCTTGATTTGACATGCGCACGCCACTGCTTGGAGGATGTGACAGGAAGTGAATTACTTCCCTTACAGGAAGTGCTTGTGAAGCCCTCTCATAATCTTTCTTGTAACCAAACAAGCAAGACATACAAGAATTTTGTTTAAAGATTTTTCAGTTATACTTGGGAATTTTTTCCCCCATACTCACATAGCTAATAGCTGTGGGCTACATATATATATATATGCCCTGATATATGGGTTAAGTGGGCTAGAGATTTGTAGGTTGAAATCCTCATTCTCTTGCACTGTTTGAAATGTTGAAATGCTGTTGTTTTTTTTGTTGTTTGTTTTGTTTTGTTTTTTCTTTTTTTTTCTTTTGAATAATGATGAATCTTTATTGTTTTTATTGGATATTATTCGGTAAAGTTTACTTACTTTTTCTCCCATGTGAAATCAATTCCTTTTGTTTTTTTATATTCAGGCATTGAGTGGGCTTATGTTAAGTCTATCATAGACATTTGGGAAAAAGAAGACAAATGTCTATATCTCATCTGTGAAGATCAGAATTTTAAAAATAATTTTGAATACTGTTCTTGTCACTCACTCCTGTCTCTAACCCTTCACATGGAAATTGTAATGATATATAACCCTGAGGCTACTAGGGTTCTCCGTTTGAAAAGATCTCAGCCTCGGAGCATGAGTGAAAGGCTCCTTATGGATATGGGTCAGGTTCTCAATTCCTCCGGGAATGGTTACCATAGCAGCCTAGCTGTTAATATCTCCAATGGGAGACGGTAAAAAACCGGGCCTTGGGCCGGTTAGAGATGTAACCAGAGGAGTTATAAATACCTCCATCCCTGAGGAGACTTGGGCTGTCCGTAAGGAGAAGGAGGTTACACCCACAGGGATCCCGGGCAAAACCGCGCTTTTGAGCCGGCGAGAACCGTGACTCGGAGGAAAGATCTCAGCCTCGGAGCATGAGTGAAAGCCTCCATACGGATATGGGTCAGGTTTCCAATTCCTCCGGGAATGGTTACTGTAACAGCCTAGCTGTTAATGTCTTCCATGGGGGACGGACAGAAACCGGGCCTTGGGCCGGTTAGAGCCGTGACCAGAGGACCGCAACTTGGCCACAGAGCTAAGTAGGCAGTATCTTTTATCGGTAATGTCATACCTTGTGGAAAGTAACCAGGCAATTTTATCCACTGTACAGTTAAAGTTAGCACCAAGGCTTACAGTGCCATTGAGCTGGCTAGCTTGCCTCCAAGTTTAACCTGATGTGGCCCTGCCTCCATGAACCGGGCCTGGTTCTGGCCATTACCAACTCCATGTGGCCTGGCCTGCCTCTAGCCCTGGTCTAGTTTCATATCGAATGAACTGATTCTCGCTCTGGTCTACCTCGGGCCTAGCTCTATGTTGCCTGGCCTGGCCTGGCTCTGGCCTTGCTCTTTCCTTGACTTTTGGTCTTGTAGGGCCCATGTGGTCTGGCTCTGGCTCCATGTGGTCTGGCTCTGGGCTAGCTCCATGTGGCCTGGCCTTTCTCCGACCCTAGCTGTGCTTCCTTAAGGTCAGACTGAGGGTTTGACAACAGTCCTGGCCTAGTTCAATGAAGACTAACTCTGGCTCTGGTTCTTTCTGGAACTGTTGCTCCATGTTCCCTGGCTCTGGTACAGGCTCAGGCTATGACCTGCCTATGGTTTGGGTAGCTGATAGTGGCTGACGTATCGCAGCAAGACTGCATGTGGTCGATACAGCCCTGGATCATAGGTGTATCCTGCTTTTGGTTGAATTGTCAGTTTTGTCATACCAATTCTGAAGCCATATATTAACTTGCAGGAGATTTTATTATGACATGGAAAGAGTTTACCCTGTAACTGAGGTGATCAGTTCAAGGAAACCTTTAATATCCCCAATGGAAAGCCAGTCTGGGGCCTACACCAATTTAAGGATTCATACTCTGATCCCTACAGTTCGCATTTAGCCTTGGATAACTGTCAATGTCATCACCAATTCTTACTCAATGAAACCAGCTTTTGGAAAGGAGCCTGTTTGTCATTGGGGTTTGTTCATTTTATATTTTTATCCATCATTGAATGGGCTAAACAGGTGCAAAATAGTTAAAAGAAAAAAATTAACAAAACAATTGTTTATGGAACGTTGTTGTTTTGATCTGACTTGATCTCCTCAATGTAAATGTACCTAAAATGTGTGTACAGTATTACAAATTTCATTGCTGAATCAAAAATAAGTTATTTTCCTTAAGCAATGTCTTGAGCCAGTATGGCCACACCATACTGTAAACATTTTTTCCGGGACAGAGCCACTGTGGATGTAAGGTCTGGTTAGGCTTTCATTACATCTATAGTAAGTGTGTCCTGGTATTCAACCGCTTGAGTACATAAAACTGACTTTTTGTAATTGAGCAAATCTCAAATCAAATCTCCCGCAGGTTTCCCTTTCAAGGGATATTCTTGCTGTAACTGTACCAATCAAGGAAGCTTCGGGTCTGGTCTCCGCTCGTCCTCTGGTCTAACTCTATCTCCTTCTCTCCCTTACTATCTCGTTCTATCCTCTTCCTGTTGTAACTGAGAAGGCTCTATTTAATGGATTCATAGGACCAATGGCTACAGAGCCCTAAAGCAAATATAATGTCACCATAGGGTCTGATTGACAAGGTACTTCCATATTTCTAAATAAAACAAGTGCTGTATTTACAATGCCTAAAATGATCTACAATAAAGAATAGATGATCACTGAAGCATAAACCATTAAACCTGCAGATGGGTGATAGCCCCAGGTGATAACTACAAGAAACAAATGGACAGTGTCATATGAGAATTAAACTAAGTAACTTGAACATATTGAACAAAATACATAGGGAAATATCAAATTACAAATTATACATATATACATGTGTTAGCACTGTGATAGTATAATGAATTCCTTTATTGTCACTTCCGGTATGGCTACGAGGCTAGTTAAAAGTCTTTAACGTAGCTCTCGCAAAATCCCCCAAAATCCTTATCAACATGTCGAAAAATAAGAAAACGAACACACAACGTCAAAAAGGAACCTCAAGTGCACAGGATTCGGGGCCAATTTCTAGTTTCCTAGTAAAGGATGCTTAACCCGCTGACATTTCAAATGTTGGCCCTACATGTACCTCACCGTCAGAAATCATGGCGTCTAACAACGCTGCGGAAGGAATCACAAAACAATTTCTGCAAGACTCGTTACGGTCACACACTGATCAAATATGCAGTAAAATTGAGCTCGTTTCACAAGAAGTTCAAGAACTGAAGAGAAACTTTACAGACCTAGAACACGGTGTACAACCCCATACAGTGCGAACCGGATATAGTTCGCTGTACGCTCGTTCAGTGGTTCATAGCTCTGTCAAGTGTTTGTTGTTCGTTAGATCAAATAATTAATTTAAAATAATTATACAGCTTTACATCGTATGCAAATAGGCTCCGGTTTATCAAGTTGTGACATGCATACAAGTACAGTGAATAAATTCTTGAGATATAGCTGTATGTTGATGAAAACACATTATTTTCGTTACGAACGCATCGAGCCAAACTTGACAAGCCCGTGCGTTTTCGATTTTATTCATGTATACAATCATGCTGCTCAAAATGTATCTAAATATTGAATTCCTAATAGATTGTACCATGTATGTGTAGAATTTCAAGTTTCAAAGTTTCCTAGCTAGATATGAAGATATCAAAGATGTTAGCAGCAACAATGCAGCATCACTGTATTGGTTCATAGCCGAAGCGTAGTGAATCTCTGTATGGAATGTAGCCCGTAATTCAATAACGTCATGAAATCTGATTTTGTTAAAAAGGTGTCTTTATTGACATATTAACCAACATTTAATGTGTTAAAATGTTGTCCCAGCATTTGTTCAAGAGATATCACACATCATGACGAGGTACATCAATGTTCTGGGCAAAGATATGACGGGAATTAAAGTTGTCATAATGGTCATGGGAATTACAGTTTTTTCTAAATATAACTTGCACTTTCATTGGTTGACGGAAGTATTTTACACCAATTTATCAATTGCTTAGCTGTTCTATTTTAGGTCAATCACATAGATGATCAAATAATAAATAGATAACCATGTTCAATCCGTGTTTCTGTATTTACAGTACTAAATTTGCTGGGTGAAGCGGCGTGAACGAGTTGATCGTGACTGTCGTGACATCAATCATTTGTTAATTATGACGTAATTACATTCCTATCTTGCCACTGCTCGGTTGCTGGTTCACTATTTACGACAATATTTACAATTATAAACAAGTTTTTATTCTTATAATTTAAGATTCATTTTGTGAATAAAATTCAACAATTACATAATAATCTTACTGAAAAAAGAGCGTAAGTAGCATTAAATTGACACTGCGTCGAGGATAAAAATGAGATCACATCTGCTTATGCTGGTTAACTTGTCTGCTAACGAGTTACGCTTCGCTTCACTGTCTACATGCAGTAGTTTTATTACTAATTACTTCGATTGTCTGAAATTAGGGGTCTGTGACACGTTAATCAGCATAGGTAGATAAATCTGATCTTATATTTATCCTCGACGCGGTGTCCCTTTAATGTTTATATATCAAGGTGTGATAATTTAATAATTTTATGAATGGGGTAGGAGTACAATTTGTATTTTACAGTCTAATATATAAGGTCGTGAACTTCGGTCTAGTTTTTCGATTTTTAGGCATTAAAATGATCTTGGCTAAGAAAAATAATAACCAACTAGGTGGTCGAAATTACGAATTATTTTCCCTCGTGAATTATTATGTCACACTCCACGCTAAAGCTCGGTGTTTATCAAAATAATTAACACGGGGCAGATGAACCGTATAATCATGCAACTCTTTAATTATTCTTATATATAACAGAATTCAAAGAATCAGTTGGAACGTTCATGTACATTCACCTTTGGAAGTTTCCTTGTGACATTGCAGTTATTTTTCGTGCCCAAGATGATTTTTTTTTAAATCAACTCTCCAAACAGTTTGGTAACATCACTGTATGTCATCTTGACGGTGTTGCAATTGTGGAGCGAAAACCAATATACGACTTTGGAAAACAGCATGTAAGCAATAATGTCTAATGGGAATGCATTGAAAATGACCAGTCTTGAACATTTCAGAAATATATCCTGCCCAACTTGTTTTAAGTTGTGTAAAACATCTGGAAGCATCAGTTCTGTCATGGCACCCCAATCTAAGCTCTCACAAAGAGATCACAATTGTCGGGGAAATCTCTGATTCTTCATTCTCTACCAACAGAGGTTACTCCCTTCAGATCCTAACCTTTGTTCTAGAAGGCCAATGGTCAATGGTGATTTTGAAAACATTTGTGTGAAAGAGACTTTCTCATTCCCTGTTTGATAGTCACACTAGCAGCATACGGAATTTAATTCAAGGTCACACATACCAGACGTTAATAATGACGTTATTTTATCGAGAAGTACTGATTGTTGCCGAAAATTAACATTGTTATGTTGGTCGACTCAGTATTGTGACCATATACTTGTAAAAGTAGTGATTTCTGATCGAAAGATGGACAATGCACCGCGACCGACGCGTATCTAACAGTCAAACATAATTTTGGAAACATATTTGCAATAGATAAAGAGACAAATTTGGGTTGCTAATATTAAATAAGTCATATAACTACCTAGCATGTAAATCGGACGTGTAGTTTCGGTTACTGCATATGTATAATGATTTTTCTCCATTTTAATTGGAAACTCGTAATTAAATAAAATAAAAATATGAAACACTATGGATGCACCTGTAACAAAATAACCCAAAGTATTTAAGTAAGAGTGTCTATTTTTAAAAGAAAAAGCAACCATGCACTTACATACTGGAACTATAAACCATACAGTGATTTCTGTTGGAAGTACTATCAACCAACTGTATTGGCGGCTATCAAACTGTATGGTAATGGCACATAGGTGGGTGACGTTTTGCTCTCGTGTCAAAAAACTAATGCTCTATATTAACTATGTTAAAGACCATCTGTAAGTTTAATGATCATATATTACATATATAATCAGGTTGTATCCACAAAGTACATACGATGAGAGCATTTCGACATTATATGTGGTGCGCTTAGCGGAGGAGCAAGATCTGCAATGCGTTTTTGATATGAGAAAGATTTCAGAGGGTCATGATTGAATATCGCAGTGAATTCGTGTGTATAAGTATAAGAAGAAGTATTTTGCAAATTTGTGTGCGTGAATTATACTCACACAAATAGAAAACGAGAAAAAGCAGCCCGTGTCAACATAGCTATGAACCAATGAACGAGCATACAGCTAACTATATCCGGTTCGCACTGTATGGGGTTGTACACCGTGTAGAAACTTTATTCAATATTCAAGTTCACATTAAATATGGAGGATTCTTTCGTCGATAACATACAGTTTGTAAACTATCATCGACTTCCAAGGATGCTGTTCTGCATGCCGCCCGAAGAAATGTACCAATGTTAATTAAAAGAAAACTTCGTATTCGAACGGATTTGCCACCTGTTCTCAAGCAATTAAGAAGTAAATGCATGGTTAGAGCCTACAATCTGCGAACAACACATGGATCGAAGGGGCTACAAACCCGGGTCATCGAGAGAGGCACCTCGGTCCTCCTACAATATCGTCTCGACAACAAGCCCTGGAAAACCATAGGTTTTGAAGGATAAATTCAAGTCTGAATTCTCGGACTAAAAGACGTTTGATCGTGTGTTTAGTGTTATATCTTTTCTTTCTTTGGGATCAACAGACATGATGTGTTTTATTCCGAGTTGTGGAATCAACTCATACTATTGAAATTCAGAAGTTCTATAAACTCTAAATATAAAAGGAAGGACGGTAGGTTGTGGGCTTTGGCCTTGGAACGGACACCATATTTTTCCTGCGTGTAGTGAAGATGTGATGTATGTTTTATATAGTTCTTTAATTTAGATGCTCCATTGTATTTTGTGGTTTTACTACAATTGACTATATAAACTCGTGAACACGTGGGTCTAATTTTAGCCTTTTCACTGTGTATTGCACTATTGGTCACTTGGATCACGTGATTGGACATATTTTGACTCAAATCTGCGCAACATTACTTCATCGTCTTCTTATTGGACATCTCGAATCACGTGTTCAACTCACTCTAACTTTTCATTACGACCTACCGAGTATGACTGACTACACTAGTGAACACGTGGGTCTAATTTTAGACTTTTTCCGCATGCGAATAGCACGACTGGTCAACAAGATCATGTGACTAGACATATTAGGACTGTGAACATCATTTCCGCATTTCATCGTCACTTGATTGGCCACCTGGGGTCACATATACACCTCCTTCCTGTTGTTTGTACACAAACGAATTCTGCTTATCTTTCGGTTGAGTGTATCTCTCCAATGTATTCTTTACTATGCCCCCATCTGACATGACATTTAAAGTAATGGGGATTGGATACTGGCATTGAAGTGAAATGCCTTTCCGGATGCGGTTTAATTTGATGAGTGTTTATATGTTTAAATGTATGTTTGTGTCTGTTTCTGAGAAAGTGAAATTGTTCCAACTTGTTTTCTTATGTCTAACCAATTCTCTCATTATGTTCAGTGACAAGATGTCAGTACTTGTTATGATTATATTCTTTGGACTCAGATGTTGTGAAACACATTCATATATTTTGTATTATTGTAATTACAATGAATACGGATTTTATTTGTAGCTCCTTTAACTGTTGGGGTCTTGGAGATTACAAAAAAAGAAAAGATGTTTTCCATTTTCTTAAATCAAAGAAATTCTCCTTGTATCTGCTACAAGATACACATTTTGTTTCTGAAAATGAATCCTTACAGAGGACTGAGTGGGGTTACAATTGTTTTTTTAATAGTCATACTTCTCAGTCTCGAGGTGTTGCCATATTATTAAATAACAATTTTGAATATACATTACATAATATATTCAAAGATGAATATGGTAAATTTTTGCTTATTGATATCTTTTTTTTCGGCAAACGATTTACTATTGGCAATATTTATGGTCCAAATTCTGACAAACCCGAATTTTACAAATTGGTTTTGCAAAAAATTAAGGATTTTGGTAATTTGTCTTGTTTCATCAGTGGTGATTTTAACTTAGTAATTGATCCTTCCAAAGATACAAACAATTACGAAAAAATTAACAATCCTCATGCCAGGGACCAGGTTTTAGAAATGCTAGGTGAATTAAATTTGATTGATATTTGGCGTGATCACAATCCTGATGTATTCAAATTTACTTGGAGGAGAAAAAATCCTTTAAAACAAGCAAAATTAGATTACTTTTTTGTTTCTGAAGATTTGTATTGTCAGATTACCAATTCTAATATTACGGTATACAAGGCTACAGATCAGGACATTCCATGGTTACCCATCTCACAGGTCAGGACAAAAAAGGAACATACTGGAAATTTAATAATTCACTGCTGAGAGACTGCAGTTATATTAATGAAGTGAAGAAAGTCATTTCTGAAGTAACTAAGCACCATAACCAGTATGAATGATTTGGATCGTATATCCCCTGTTTCAGCTGAAATTAGTTTAAGTGATCAACTTTTCTTTGAAACTTTATTGATGGAAATAAGGGGTAAAACAATTTCTTACTCATCTTTTAAGAATAAGGAACGCAAAAAGAAGGAGAGTGATTTATTGGATGACGTAAACAGACATGAAAGCAATATAACTGAAGGAAATGCTGAAATTTTGGATGAAAAAAGACAGGAACTGCAAGATATAAGGAAATTGAAATTGGAAGGGCTCCTTATCAGGTCTAGGGCTAGATGGATCATGAAGGTGAAAAAGTTACAAAATATTTTTGTAATCTTCAAAATAGAAATTTTGTCAGTAAAAATATGTCCCATTTAGAAAGGAGTGATGGTTCTACTCATACTGAAGATATTTTACAGGAGGCTTCTGTTTTTTATCAAAATCTTTATAGTTCAAGAGAGGCAGATGTGAGAGATGTAAATTTAAGTGATCTCCTGCCTGAAAGTCCAAAACTTTATCCAGGGATGTCAGATACTTTAGAGGGTTTGATTACAAAAGAAGAGTTGTTGTCATCTCTGAACAGGACAAAAAACAATAAACGCCCTGGCTCTGATGGTTTTTCATATGAATTTTATAAATTTTTCTGGAGTGATCTGGTTGATTATTTATTAAGATCCATAAATGATGGCTTCAGTGTGAGCAAGTTGTCTATAACTCAAGAGGCAAGGCATTATAACTTGTATTCCAAAACCTGAAAAACAGAAAAAGTTTATAAAAAACTGGAGACCTATCTCATTACTAAATACTTCTTATAAACTTATGTCTAAGTTATAGCAGAAAGGCTAAAGAAGGTGTTGCCTTCTTTGATTCAGGAGGATCAAACAGGATTAATGGCTAATAGATATATTGGTGACAAGATTCGCTTGATTTATGACATTCTCCTCCCTACAGAAACTCATAACAAACAAGGAATGCTTTTATTTGTTGATTTTGAAAAAGCTTTTAATTCTGTTTCCTGGTCTTTTATAAACATCACTTTTCTATAATGATATTCACTCATTTTATTATTCACTCAAATTTGTTAATTTCGGTTCAACGGGGCTGTAGACAGGGTGATCCTCTTTCACCAAACATTTGTTTACTATGTGCTGAAGTACTTGCAAATTTAGTTCGAAGTAATCAGGATATAAATGGTATTACCATTGATAAAATTACCTACATTCTTTCTCAATATGCAGATGATACTGAATTTATGCTAGATGGAAGGAAGAAATCATTTGAAGCTACTATTGATATGCTTAATTTGTTTACTGATATTTCAGGGCTGAAGATTAATTATGATAAGTCACAAGTTGTTTGGATTGGCTCGCAAAGAAATAGCAATGTTAGTTTTCTGACAGGTCTGAAATTAGAGTGGAATCCAGATGTTTTCAGAATTCTTGGAATTAAATTTTCTACTTCTTTGGAAAAAATGGTTGATTTAAATTATAAAGGTAAATTACTAGAAATTAAAAAAAATAATAAACAGATGGATCAACAGAATTATAACATCTTTGAGGAAAATTGCAATTATAAAGTCATTACTTGTTTCAAAATTAAATTATCTTTTCCTGACCTTACCCTCCTGGAGATTTTTTAACGCAGCTTAAAAAAAAATTTAAATTTTGTTTGGGACAACAAGAGAGACAGAATCAAGCGAGAAACATTATGTCTCTAAAGGGGGGCTAGGTATTGTTGATATTTTTTTGTATGTTAAATCTCTAAAATCGTCATGGGTAAGAAAATCATATGCTAAGGAAGATAGCAAAATGGAAACCTATTTTTTTGTTACAACACCATAACTGTCACAACCTATTTATTTATGGCGATGCCCATCCAAAAATCCTTGCAAAAAATGTAAATAACCTTTTCTGGAAAGATTGTCTGAATGCTTATGGAGATTTTGCAAAGCTAATAAGACAAAACTCTTTTGAGAACTTTCTTGAAGAAAGCATATTTTATAATTCCTATATTGTCATTGGGAAACTGACTTTCTTGAACAAAAGCATGAGTGAAAAGGGCATTACTCAAATTATTGATATTATGAAAGATGGCAATTCTTTTATGTCTTTCAGGGAGTTCAAAGAATGTTATGATTTGAATGTCAACTTTTTGGATTTTTATGGTGTTATATGTGCTGTGAAGACATTTTTGAAAAAAATGGAATTTGATTTACCTGTTGATCCTGTCACCCTTAACTGCTGTTAAAAAAGGTTAAAAAAGATATTACTTTATATTGCTTTCTTCCAAATTAAATCACAGCTAAAATGGCAAAATGACCCAACTTATTTTTCAAACTTTGGATTGGCCAAATATTTATCTGAAAACATTCAAGACTACTCAAGAAAAAAAATTAAGATGGTTTCAATACCGTCTACTGCACAGAATAATTACTACAAATGTTTATTTATTTAAAATCAATAAGGCAAAGACTAACTTGTGCAGTTTTTGTAATTCTGAGCAAGAAAGTATTGTTCATATTTTTTGGAAGTGTCATGTAGTCAAGAACTTTTGGAATAAGTTGCTTCTTTGGATTACTAATAGCTGTGATCATATTTATAATTTGAATTTAAGCCCTGATCTCATTTTATTTGATATTAAAGAAAATGTGATAACTGATAGAGTCTTTGACTTAATTCTAATTCTTTCAAAGTTTTTTTTTATTTATAAATGCAAACTGAAAAAGGTCAAACTATCCCTCAAACAATTTCAAAATGAATTGAAAAATAGATATAAAGAAAAGCAAATTTTTACTGATAGATGTGAACAAAATAAATTTTATACACACTGGCTTTTCTACCACTCTTTGTTTAAGACTCCAGTAACTTAATCTTCCTTCGTAAAATTTTATTTTTTTTATTGTTTCATTATACCCAAAAGTATCACCATGGCTATATTTTATAATCTCTTTTCTCTAGGGTTAGACAAATAAACAATAACCTTGTGTCTACATAATGGGTGAATGTGATGTGCTTTGTTTTTTTTGTAAAAAAGTCACAGAAAATCTCATTTATTTGTTGTATTCAATAGACTCCTGCTTCCCTGGACAGGGGTCCTTTCATGTAACAGGGTTCTCTGTAATAAAAAGTTGATTACAAAAAAAAATCCTTTATTGAAGTGTACTGTCAATAACGTATATCTATTTAAATATCGGTTTTATCCTAACATAAATTCATAATAATCTGTGTCTACTGCAACATGCTTAAATTGCAATGTCCTTTTAGATAATTTGATTGTGAAATAAAGAGAAACAACAAAAGTTGTGTTTATATTTTAATCTCGTATCATTTTGTAAATTGTTATTGAGTATATGTTAACAATTGGTTATACTGGATAAGGGAGACAAGCTGTGTGCGCAAGTAAGAAACTATTACTATTACAGAAGTTATTTCCGCCCCGTGGATAACATCTTTGCGATGGTTTTGTAAGAAAAAATCATTATCCGGTGGCTAATTCATTATATCTGTAAAATATTAAACGTAACACAAAATGTACTAAAACATGGACTGTATCCTCAACTTAATCCGTGCATTTAAAAAAAAAACGTTCAAGTGGAATACATTTTTAAAAATCGTATGTTAAGATGCTGTCATCAAAACATATTGTTTTCTTAATTTTGTAAAATTTTAAAGTCAATTTCAATATATATATGGAGGAGAACGAATTCTATGGATATACAACTTCTTTATTGCAGAAGTGCGATGTTTCGATGTAGATTCTAACACCGTTATCAAGCTACATCGAACGTCGCACTCCTGCAATAAAGAAGTTGTATATCCATAGAACTCGTTCTCCTTCATCTAACCAACTTCTAAATGCCATTGAAAGAAGTTCAATATATATGTTGAAGAACCACTTGATAGATAATGAGAAGTGTTACGTTTTAAGCGACTGTTATAACAACTAAAAACTACTGTCTGGGATGTAAGTCTGTCGGGGATGCAAGTAACAATATAACATACATTTTCGATAATTTATATATTCAAGATAATATTAAATCTTGTATTTTAACATCGAATCACCAATTTTGCATTATCCGAACACTATTTATTTAATCTATTCGAACTCTTGAAATTAGTTTCCAATTTAGATCTTGAGATGACCCACTCACTGTTAGATTGTTGACCGCAGTGAAGAGGTGCATGCAAAATCTACATTAAACATGTTCTTAATCTTTTGATTTGTTTACAATTTCGGCTGCTCTCTCAAGACGATACACTGTTTCATACATGATGGACAGTATTTACGAATAGCATTTTGTCACACAGTCGTCCTTCCCTAAGAAATATCATGAGATGAGTACATTTTGAATAGGTGTTTTCAAAATATAATCTCCGGTTTGCATTCAAATGAAATCAAAAATAAATATATACCACTTTTTTCAAAAATCTCAGATTCTTTAGGGTTTATGCATGAATCAGTGAACCGTATCTCCTGAACATTCCAGTGACCACTTGAATATATCTCTGAGTCAACTACACACTTGTAAATTTATTCAGATTGATTTAACAGTATTGGCGACAATACACATCCGTACGTATTTTTAATTTGGGTTTATGGTACCGGGTTATAGCCGCACAGATTGCCCCCTTGCAATACACACATATCCTAGTATATCCAGGCTTGCATATTCTATTTAACTCGTTAATAGCGCGACTTGACTCCTCAACTCACTTGACAACCCAACTCATGCGTGACAAGTCTCGTCGAGGAAACGGTCGAAACAAGTTGCGAACCTACAAACTGTACAAGCAAGATTGTTCTGAAGAAAAGTATCTGCGACTCCCTCTGCGACGTGATCACAGTAGTGCAAATGTCAAGTTTCGATGTGGGGTGGCACCGTTACACGTAGAGACTGGTCGTTACAGCAACATACCATTCCAAGAACGCTTCTGTTTTAACTGTGATCATATCGTCGAAGATGAAACACTTGTACTTTTATTTTGCCCTTTTGTACGAGGACATCAGCTCTACACTTTTTACCAACTGTTTACAAATTAAGGAGGATTTTATCAGCAAAACAAAGGACGAGCTATTTATATCTATTTTATCACACCCCGACCTAACTTGTTATGCTTCAAAGGCCTGCCATGATATCTTAACCAGAAAACGACAACTTTTATATTCGTGATATTCTCTTTTAAATAATGTTTTTATTTATATTTTATATCTTAGCATTGTATTTATATCTATATTTTATGTGTCTCCCATAAATCACTAAGTGATTGGTCGTAGTCATTTTGTACATATTGTTTGTATTTTATACCTTTTTGTAACCTACGAGTGAGACAGAAATAAAATCATCTTCTTCCTCACAGGATGAGTGATGGCAATTAGATACTACAATACTGTACTGTATACACTGATACAACAATAATAAAGAATTGAATTGACTTGATTCATTTCAAATATCCCATATCCCATTACATTTATTATATCATACTGAGAAATCAAAATCCATGTCCAGCAACTCTCCAATTTCCAAAGTGTGACTTCATGTTTATACAATATGATAATTAAGTATTCCGTCAATTTTTAAATTTTACAATACATGTACTTTGTTTTGAATATTCATTTATTTGTCATATACATTGCAGATTATAATTATACCCCCGCTACGAAGTAGTCGGGGGTATATAGCGGTCAGCACATCCGTCCGTGCGTCCGTCCGTGTGTCCGTCCGTGCGTCCGTCCGGTTTTGTTCCGCTCATAATTCTGAAACCAGATGCTCAAATTTTACGAAACTTGATATGTACAATCACCATGATGTGTACATCTGCCATTTGTATGTTTCATACCCTCATTTGCATAATTTATGCAAATTTTCTCTGTTTTCGACTTAACCATGCATTCACACTTTTTGTTCCACTCATAACTCTGACACCATATGTTCAAATGTTACGAAACTTGACATGTACAATCACCATGATGTGTACATCTGCCTTTTGTATGTTTCATACCCTCATTTGCATAATTTATGCAAATTTTCTCCGTTTTCGACTTAACCATTCACACTTTTTGTTCCGCTCATAATTCTGAAACCAGTTGCTCAAATTTTACGAAACCCTGATATGTACAATCACCATGATGTGTACATCTGCCTTTTGTATGTTTCATATTCTCATTTGCATAATTTATGCAAACTTTCTCCATTTTTCGACTTTGCAATTCACAGTTTTCGTTCCACTCATAACTCTGAAACCAGTTGTTCAAATGTTACGAAACTTGATATGTACAATCACCATGATGTTTACATCTGCCTTTTGTATGTTTCATACCCTCATTTGCATAATTTATGCACATTTTCTACGTTTTCGACTTAACCATTCACACTTTTTGTTCCACTCATAGCTCTGAAACCAGTTGTTCAAATGTTACGAAAATTGATATGTACAATCACCATGATGTGTACATCTGCCTTTGTATGTTTCATACCCTCATTTGCATAATTTATGCAAATTTTCTCCGTTTTTCATCTTCGCCATTCACACTTGTTCCACTCATAACTCGGACGCTAATTGTTCAAATGTTACGAAACCACTGATGTGTACATCTGTCATTTTTAAAATTCATACCCTCATTTGCATATTTGTATGTTTCATACCCTCATTTGCATATTTAATGCCATTTTTCAAATTTTTTTACTTTTACTTCTTAAACATGCTTACAAGTGTAATACTTACTCTGCTTTAATAATACTTATATATAATGGTCTGGTTTAAACATTGATGCCCTTTTGCTAATTTCAAACATTTCTCTTTGACCAATGTTAAAAGCGGGGGTATCATGAGTGAGCTGTGCTCACTAATTCTCTTGTTAATATTGTTTCTGTTCATATGTAGTAAGTAACAACAAATGAATTAGAATCGGTCACTTGATTTGGTATTCCAATCAGTTTAGGAACAAATACATTCATATTCGTTGAGACGCCTTACTATAACTACTCTGCTACCTATACTTGCATGTATACTGTTATCATCATTTAAATGACACATTTGTTGTTCATTTGAAAAATATACTAACAAATACGGATTCAAAATATGACAAACTTAATATATTTCTCGAATTCAGCTAAGAAGATACAAATGTAACCTTAATCCCAGAGACACTTCTTTAGTCCATTACAAATTATTAAAAAGACAGCATAACCACAAACAACGCAGTGAATCAGTGTTTTACATTGTAAACGCCAAGAACATTGGTACGCAGGATTTAGTACTTACTCCCTTTATATACCTGATATTGATATAACATATCATGTTTATATAGTGACGTGTTGTGCATGAATGTACAACAAACACAGCCTATTATAATGTTTTTGTTATGAATAATGATTGTATTTCACGTTTTGGTGACGAATTTTCCGAAGTTATAAATGACACATAATGTTTTATGTCATTCAGGTGTCACCATGATTTTACGGATTATTAAATGTAGTAAAACAGTTGATGCAACACCGGGGTCTTACTGTTGTCCCTGGGGTTTATGAAACAATATTTGTGTCATGTTTCCAAGGATGAAGTGTGATTAGTGATTTGAAAAAATATGTCCAGATGGTACATGGAACGTGATTGATAAACATTGCTATTTCCCTATATGAATGGTCATATACATATCGCTCCCCGTGACGTGGACATATATATTACACATAACATTTACATTATAACAAAAAACAAATTCACATAACAGTTACAGAGTTTGTTCGGTGAATGTGCTTTCTGAAGTATTGGGATCGTTTACTTTAGTCAATAAGAAACTAACTAAACAGTGTGTTAGTTAGTATCATGAAATAGTTGACTGTTGCTATAAAGAATATTTTTGAAATTGGTTTAAACATATTTTATTCATTAGAATGGATTGGCAAGCATGCTGAGAGCTTATGTCAACACTTCAATAAAATTACAAATGCGACTTAAAAGAAGCAATTAATACGATGATAGCGAGAGAAAGTATAAATATGACATTTTAATCCTATTCAAATTGCTTAATAATTCCTGCATCATGGATTGGTATTTTGGAAAATACTGATGGTCGTTTTATCAAAGAACATGTATTTCGATTTCCGTTTTATTAAGATATCAAAAGCAGACATGTGCTATGGTATTACATATTTTAAAATATTCTATAATAGATTGTTTGTTGACTAACATGTTTGGATGATGATATAGCAATGAAACTAGTAAATGTTTTGTAAAATGGCTCTTGATATAGAATGTAGAATGTCAATGATCGTAAATTTCACTGAAAGTTGTACAGGCTAGTTGATATCACTGAGGTCTCACTTAAACCCAATTACATTGTCTACAATTATAAACATTCTAAACAAACACACATTTCCTTTTATCGTTGCTGAATATCCTTTATTGATTATAACTCGCCAGCTACAAAAGATCACTGCACGGGCAGTACAGTTTGAAGCTTTAAACAGTGACTGTTGTACGTGTAATTAGACAGCCCCTCGAGCAGTTCAGCTCAGAGGCCACAAAACTAAATATCAGTTTCCTGCTATTCTAGTTGAGTGATATTGCTGAAATTTACAAATTATGGCAAAGCCAACGTGTAGTTTTGGAATATGAAAGAAATATTTGAATATCTCGTAAAAGATAAAAACTAGAAATTTCTAGAAAATTGTAGATGGGTACTAGAAAGTTTCTAGAAACGTTCTAGAAAAGTTCTAGAAAATGTCTAGATACGCACTAGAAAGTTTCTAGATACGGTGTATGTTTATTTATTGGACACCTGTATATTTGATTTTAGATATGATATTAACGTTGTATGTTATATTACTACCATATTTCAGGGACTACTATTCAAGTTAAAACATTGTTGTCCCATGCCTGAACTGAAATCTTGAAAATTTAACCACTTGCATAAATAATGATTTCTATGCCCTATGTTAGAGGGTTGTGAACTAAGTGTTCTCATGATATGTCGCCACTAATGGCTGTGATACTGCCGAAGCGGCGTTAAACATTAACTCACTCACTCATGATATGTGCATAATGAAACTGCCGATATAGCCAGATAGGTAAAACCGTACACCTTGGCGACTATGAGCTATCAGTAGTATGGAGATTAACGTTTTTCATCTTCTGCTATATATATTTTATTCAGAAAATCGTGTTTTCCTCTGCTAGATAGACTACAAATTCAGTTTTGATTTGTTCTATCTTCATCTCAACCAATCAATTTATTTTTATTTCACTTGTAGTGTCATATATTATCTAATCACCTTGCATGGCAAGGAGCATGATCTATGTTAGGCAAATGGCTTTCTTCTCAAATCGAGAAGCCCTGATACACACTTCCACTGTTGGTTTGTTGTAAGCTAAAATAATATCTATTATTAGGAAATAGTATTAGTAATGATTGTTGACTGAAGGACTTGTGTGCATAAGAATGTGGTTCCCACTGATTCACATTTATTGTTGACCTTTAGTTATTAACAATTTGTGGCTTATGTTCATTCAGATAAGGAAAGGATATCCTCTCTTTGGCAATTTTGGGAAATCGATGGATGGAACACATGGTCACATGTTTGTAAATGACCTCGTTCAGGCAATCCAATTTTTCATGAAATTTTAGCTCTAGATTATATGCAATTATAAATTTTAATGGCTGTCAATCCACTTCAGAGCTTTTCATATGTACACTTACTCCAACAGCAGGATATTATACTTTTCTTCAGTAGTACCGGTACGCAGAGGCTATTTACCATAAGGAAATGTATGTCATGACCAGAAAAACTGTTTCATAACGGCCTGAATGTTTACTTTTTTGCATTGAACTGAAGTTGAACATTTAGGATGATCTTACTAAATATATTTCAGTAAGTCAACGCTCTTAGAACAATGTTGAGTTTGTTTTGGGATCCCATTTAGCAAGGTAATATCCCCTCACCAAGCTATCCATAGCGGGTGGTAACCATGCACTGTACACAGAGGATATATAACATTTATATCCTAGTTTGTCATTTGCCAGGATCATAATACCTCATGTGATTTAGATTATCATTTGGTCATTCAATTGATTGTCAAACTTTATATTATGTATTTGACAATCTAAGGTCCAAGTTACCAAACCTGATCTTTGGCAAGCCCAAATATTTATGGCATCTATTCTATAAAAGAACCTTCTTACTAGCGTTCTCTGGAATTATATTTATAAATTATAAATGAAAAGTTAACGGGGGTATACCTTCTGCGCAATACTGCATTCAATGAAGTCTCATACTCAAAGGGCACAAGATTCATTATGATCCTGGATCCTGTTCCACAACCAATCAGAGTTACTGTAGATTGTAACCCATTCTTTACACACAACTTGGTGTGTCATGTTTATTTACTCAATGCAAGCATGCAACCTAAATTTATTCAAAGTAACAATATCAATCACACAGGCGTTCATTTTCTGTGACATATTGGTCGCTTTAATGAGAGTTTAATTAGTACCAAACTCTACATTTGTGTTGTAGTTCATTAACCATAGTCCTTGCTGAACTTACTCAGGTTCCTTGGTCTATAAGGAATGGCTAAATACCTTCTTTCGAAAAGTTGTCATAGTAGTATCTGGAATGTCTTCGGACTGGAGGTAATCTCATAGAAACAGGTGTGTTGTCAAGTATCAAATTGTCATTATAGGACAAGGATCGGAAGTGACGCCATAGGTCCGGAAGTGACGTCATTCGTCCGGAAATAAGATTAGGTCTTTAAATTGTAGAAGAGTTGTCTCAATTATCCGTCCGTCCGGTCAATTTTCTCATAAACCGTCAAAGGTACATCAACCAAACTTTGTACAGTTGTTAACCATGTTCTTCCGATCGCGCACAGACAATTTTCAATTTTCTGAGATTTATATTTTTTGTCGTTTCCATGGAAACGTCACTTTTTGGACTTAGTTTTATTGTGTTTTCTCGGAAACTGTTCAACCTAGGTGAAATTTTAGTTGTGAGTACTCATGACAAGTCTCTTTATCGAATTTCGAAAACCAGTTCTGAAATATTATTTTTTACGGAGTTATGGCCCTTGAATCCCAAATTGAACTTAGTACCAAAAGAACTGTGATGTTCCAATGGGGACATGTTTTCTCGGAAACTTTTACATCTAGGTAAATGAAATTTAACATGGAGGTAGTCCAGATGATACTCTTCATCGAGTTTAAAATCCATTTCCGAAATATTATTTTTACGGAGTAATGGCCCTTGAATCCGAAATTAAACTTTGTACCAAAAGAGCTGTGATCCCAGCAGGCACAAAGACGTCTATTAAACGTTTAAATATAGGTCTAAAATGAAAGTTTAAAAGACGTTGAAGCCTAGACGTTGTTTAGACGACTAAAGGTAGTCTTGAACTAGACGTTTAAAAGACTTCTATAAGACGTTTAAAAGACATTTATCAGACGTTTAAAATATGTCTATATACATTTAAAAGATGTCTATAAACGTTTAAAAGATGTCTATAGACGTTTAAAAGACGTCTAAAAGTTGTTTAACAGACGTTTAGAAGACATCTTATAATTGTGGTGTGGCTCCTTATTACCATGTGACGCTGTCAACTTCCACAATAAATTCCGCATTTACGGCACAATTGCACACTTTCCTAATGAAATTTGATATAATGAGAAATATAGCATCTTCTTTAAGATTATTCACATTTCTTACAAACAACACTTACTGATTTTGACTTCACTGTAATGTTTCAGAAACAATGGATCATGTTGATTTAATTTAACTTATTTTACAGGTAAGAGGTGTGCATGTGTGCCTTATAAATAAAACAATATAGTAATTAACAATGAAATAAAACAAGCCATAGAATATAAACTAATTTATTCAGTATATATAACAATCCATACTGTAAAGTCTGTTTCACATTGAGGTTATGCCAAAATATTTAACATACCATACATTGTGACTACCCTACCCTAAGGTACACAACAGTGTCTTGCAGCTGACAACAAAAGAATGTATGAGGTACTGAAATACAATGTGTTTTCGTATTGTTCTATTTGATTGTAGATGAGTCTTTGGTAACAGAAAGAAATAGCATACAAATTAAATGTACAATTAAAACGAATAAAATTTGACACTTCCAATGTACAAACGTATTCATGTGAATACTCTTAGCAAAATAATTATAGTTTCCTTTTAAAAAACGCTGTCAGCATCTTACAGGAGCATTTTAAAAGAATTTGGCCTTGTCATTGAAAACCATGTCCTGAGTGACCTCCTTCCAGGTCTTCCTGATAGCATCTGGAGAAAAAAAATATGTTCAATACTTTATACATTTATCAGGTAAAATCTCAAATATTTTACTTGTATTTGATTTTGTAATAGTGTAAGTATTTAACTTTGGTATATTCTTTTTATATTTAGTGGTTTCGTTCACTTACCTTCCGAATCAAAACCGTCTGCCATGCTCTGTAAAGTAGATCTCTCTGCCTCTACTTGAATTCTGGTAGGGAAGGAGAGGGGAACTTTGAATCACCATCGGTTTTGGGCCGATGAATGGCATCCGGCTTGTCCTTGACTGTAAAATACATAAATATGTAATGATGCCTTTTCTTAATTCAAATGAAAACAGGCAATCAGAGTACCAAGTGGGGAATATTGGGAAATTTATTGTACAATGAAACTTTATTTTCTAACCAATCTTTCATCACAATTTCAGTGTTGAAAATTTTTAAAAGCTTCAACTCTGATTTAATTGAGATTGGACCGTGCACCTGAGGCCCCTTATCTAAGCGTTTGGATTCAATTTTAAATTTACTCCCTTTCAATCCAGTGTACCATGTCTCTGAATGTTATCTCTTGAATAAAACAGATAACGCTGAGATTTTCCTTGCATGGATGTTCTCTTTTGATATCAGACATGGACAAAGGATTCTAAAATTCTCTGTTCTCTTTCAGAGATGTGTGTGTGGATGTGCCAGATAAGTATGGCTTCAGTGCTCTCATGCAGGCCTCACAGAAAGGTTACACAGAGTGAGTAGCAGCCTTTGACCTTCACAATCCTTTTATTTCATATTGTAAGTCTGCTACCTCAGAAAATAAATCCTTCAAGTACTACTAGCTACAGAGTCAGTGCCCTCAGTGATTCTATTTCTTTTAAATGGCAATTTTATTATATCTTTAATAAAAAAATTTAAAAAGTAGCGTCAATGAATGAGTTACCAGCATTAATATTGCAAAGAACGCTATTTCTCACCTATTTCATATAATTATTAATCCCGATCCATACACCCAATCATAAGCACAACTTAATTCACACATAACCTAACACTGATTAACACAGCTGAACACATAACCCAACACTGATTAACACAGCTGAACACATAACCCAACACTGATTTACACAACTCAACACATAACCCAACACTGATTAACACAGCTCAACACATAACCTAACACTTATTAACACAGCTCAACACATAACCTAACACTGATTAACACATAACCTAACACTGATTAACCCATTTGCTGCTAATGACGCCATATAAGGTATCTTTACTCATGGTCTCTCATGACCAGTGTCGCCGTTTGGTGCGGTCTTTTTGTGTGTTGTTTAACGAGAGACGTCAATCGGCACGCTGACTTACCCCTCATTATGGCCTTAATATAACGAGAGATGCTGTTTGGCGTTTACACACTGTGGCCTTAATATAACGAGAGATGCTGTTTGGCGTTTACACACTGTGCTGGTTGGGAGTATGTTTTGATTGATAAGTTATTCATGGCGGTATTTCATCTTCACATGTCATATCATGTATTTACAAAAGTTTAACTATTCATTGCACGTCAGGATCTTTCACTTCTGTAACAAACAAACTTACATAATAGTGTTATCTGAAACTCAAATTAGCTGCTGCAAACAATCTAACAACCCAATTGAGAGATCAAAATATATAATCAGCGGGCAATCTATGTTGCACTTGGTCGAAATTACAAGGTGTGACCAATGTCCAAGATAATCTGTTGGTTTGTGTTTACAATTTCATGTTTTCGAGTGAAAGTTAAGATGAAAGAATGGAACCTGAATGTTGAGGCTGGTGTTAGTGTTAAACGTGTCTGTTAGAGTGTGCAAGATATTTGTATGTAGAAGTATGTCAGCGGATGGGATGAATCATTGCGTCAGCCAAGCGGTAGAACGGGAGGTAATAAATTACGAAAGTATCGAATGTTTATGAATGAGTATGAGTGTGAAAGTTATGTGAGTATGACTATGCCCCGTTCATACCGCTCTGCCCTCTCCAAATTCAGATCAGGTACTGCTCCTCTGCATTTGGAAACCGGCAGATATACAAATAAGAATGTGAATGAGAGAGTGTGTTTTCAGTGTAGTGAGAGTGTTGAGGATGAAAGACATGTACTTTTACATTGCCCTTTGTACAACGATTTGCGAGAAAGTTTGTATGAAAATGTCTGTTTTAGCTATCCCAACTTCTTAGATTTTAATGATAATGATAAATTAGTTTTACTTTTTAAACACCATGTATATTTTACCGCCAAAACCTGCTTTTATATCTTACAGAGAAGGAAATATATTTAATATTGATAGATTTTATATTTTATTGTTTATATATACTGTTTACATAAATATTTAGTTTAGTTTATTAAACATTTTATAATGTAGTCTCTCATAACCCTTATAGGGTGGCTCACTTGAATGTTGTTCTTATATGTATATACCTTTTAATGTATTTATGTGAGGTGAGACTGTAATAAAACATCTGTCTGTCTTTCTGTCTGTCTGCTAGGCAAATGGGCTAATCTGATGAGATAATGTTGATCTTTTACAGTATGCTAAACATTTACATCCTGTAATAAACATTTAACTTGAATAAAGGTGTGCTTATGTTTGTGTTTGTTATTCGTATGTGTCCACTTTTCATTTGTTTTTATACTATAAACACATGATTATAATGATAATTTTACATCAACTGATCAATTATTAAACTTAATATTTGAGTCCAACTAGGTCTTATAATAATGCATGTGTGTGTTTGCTTTAGCATTCTGAAATATCTATTCTATTACTGTAATTTCACAATTATACAATTCCTTTGCGAAATAATAAATATAGAAATGATCATGGGTAAATTCTAGATTCCCAGAATCAACCCCCTGCTCCCAGAATCTAACCATGTTTTAAGAATATATATTTCATGATCAAATACATTAACTGGAATATTCAACAAACTCAGTGAAGTGTATATGCTTATATATTCAACAAACTCAGTGAAGTGTATATGCTTATATAAATAAATAATCAACGAGTAATAACGAATGCAATAATTAATAACCAGACGCAATAGACAATTTCGGACAAGGTGATTCCTATAACGTGGCAATGAAAAACATATGTTTCAAAATATACGAATTCAATGCCAATGCTGCCTACATGTATGTATAAAACTCCAGTTATGTATTTTTATATAGTATATAACGTCTTAGATTAGAAATACGTATATTTCTATTCCGCGGTTAGACTTAAATGTAAGTTCTTTAAAGTTGTCCCTCTTATATGATTTATGTTTAAGGATTTAGCGCTGAATCCTTATTGTTATTGGCATGTTTTTTCTTTAGTATTTGTACTGATCTTGTGACAGCCATTCAGCAAAAACGGCTGTAGATAATTCAACCAAACTTTACAGTCTGACAGCCCTTACTAAGCACTCGGCACAGCAAGCTTTTGGGCCCAATCGCTTGACCCACTAAGGTCCAAGTTTCGATCGAGAATTACTGACTGTTGCCGAAAATTACCAATTTGAAGATTGTCGACTCAGTCAGGATAATGACAATATATATGTAAAAGTAGTTCTGATAAAAAAACGGACACTGCACCACGATTAACGCATATCTATTAGCCGAACGGGATATTGGAAACATATTTACAACACACACAAAAAGGACAATGTGGGTTTATATTGCTTTAAAGGTCTGTACATGTCAATGCGCCGTGTAGTTTCGGTTCTGCATATTTATAATGATGTTGTTGCTCATGCTGAAATAACCTACACATTTGCTGTTCAGTGTAGGCTATGTTGACGTAATTGCATCAATGCATAATGTTTCTTCCAAGAGCAAATGATCTGGGACAAAATATCAACAATTGCTTCATTAATTCCCTTAATTTCCATAAATATTATCAAAACAAAACAGTGTCTAAAGATGTATAAAAAATTATCAGTCATTTCCCTGAGTGAAATCAGGTGTATCCGTGGTCTAACGGTAGAGTGTCCAACGTCTAATCCAGCAGACTGACTTGCAGAGTTCAAGTCTTTTCACTTAAATATAATTTTAAATGTTCAAAAGTTATTTTGTTTTGTATGTTAAATTGTTTTGACTTGTTTTGGCTTTTATTCATCAAAAAATGCATATTGGCAACACTGTCAAGATTAGTGTACTGACGACTTTTTTTGGTTATATTTTTTAATATTTCTTCACATGTAACCATTAGCTGATGTCATGAAATATTTTGGTACGTTTGCCTATATCCAAATTAATCTATGACCTTGGCCGATTTTGGATTTTCGACTTCTTTAATGAGATTTCTGTCCAATAAGTTAAAAATTTAAATCTCAATTTCTGGTAAACAGTATCAGACAATTTCACAAAACCTTCACCAAACTAACTACAGTAAGAACAGTTTGCCATGGCAACTGTACAACAGGCTGAACAAATGATTTTTGACAAAGGGGAAAATTAACATAAAGACTTCAGTTTTTTTTAAAAAGATGTGCGATACTAATACAAACAAAAAAGTAAACGTTCACGTGGTTTAGCCACCATTTTGTTTTCCTTTGAATTTCTTCGATTGTGACATGTAAAGAGACATGCTAGAGACTCATATGCAATTACATTTGGAAGATGTCCTAATTTATTACTGTGAATTAGATAAAACATTTAACTGCTGAATCCGCTTGTCATCGCTTGCAACTATATTTTACAATATCATCGCTCTCCGTAATACAACAAATGTCTTCATAATAATTATCTGTATCAATGGCCTGTGGACCCTTTACGAAATAAACACATAATTCAGTATTGGGTATGCCACGTTTAGTCAGGACTCATTAGTTAGCTGAATTTCAGTAAATTAGTTTAATTTTCAAGAAAGATGCGATGGGTAATAAAGTCTAAAGATTTTAAAGCCTTCAATGGTATATGATAATAAACCATGATTAATTTCAAATCGAAATGAAAAGGGGGTTTTCTTATTCGATTGACATTTTCTTTCAGATTCTGTTCTATCATTATCATGTTATTTGGGTAAAATCTATTAAATGAAATATAGTTTTGAATTTAATTATATATTGTTGAGAAGTTAGTCCTGAATTTAACAATCTTTAATTACGCATAATGCATTAACACCTTTTCTTTGATGCCGAACCTCTATCACTTGGCCGGTTCAATTATAGAAGAGGTGGCGCGTCAAGCTTTTTGCAAACGTCCTGATCACACTAAACTGGCCCTTAGTTAATTAAAGATACACATATACAGTATATTACTGTGTATAAGACAATTTTTTTTTATACCAGAAAAAGGGGGTCGTCTTATACACAAGGGCTATGTTTCAGAAGAAGAAATTTTGAAGCTCTATTGACAAACTCACAATGTTGAAACCAGAAACAACCATATAGAAATATCGATGACAACGCATTGCTTACAAACAGAAAATCAAAATATTTTTATAATTATCATGTATTATTATGTTTTCTAGTACTATATGGAGTTAGATAAATACATATAATATATTTGATAATTCATTTAAACATAATAGGTTGACATACCAAAAGTGGTACCAGTAGTCAAGCAAACGATCGATAAATTCAGTGACGTGGACCAATGAAATTCTACAACTTATCCATTCATTATATTATACTTTTTCACATTAATATAAAACATGATATTCAAAGAATGCACATTTCATATTGTATTGTTCAATTAACTTGACAAGCTTATCTCGATAAACTTGTGTCAATGATGTAATGTTAATTTTCAATCAGGGCAGTGATTCATTAACGTATCCGGTAATTATCTTAGCTTTGTTGTGTACTTATCAGTAATTGGTCTGTATATCCCTCTCTTGATTGACGGGAATAGCTTACATGGTTAAATAAACACGTCTTTAGCTTGAGAAGTTTGCTGCATTGAGGAATACAGTGACCCCTCGCTATAACACGAGGTTTGGGAGCCAATACTGACAGCCACGTAAAACAGAATCAGCGGTAAAGCGAACCAGAGTTGGAAGGAAAAATAATGGCTTGACTTAAGCTATCAAACATTACCAACCTTTCACCAGCATTCTGCACTATTAAATACATCTAGTTTAACTTTGTTCATAATAAGGGGGAAATATTTACATTTTAATTCAACAATACAAAAGAAACCTAGACATGAAATTTTTATTATTTTTTTTTTTTTTATTCCACATTTTTTTGATACAAAGGTTTACAAATATTCACCCTTCGTTGGTTTCACAGATTGGGTACCGGGTACATTTGATACAAAACATTTGTTAGAAAGATTCGGATGGACATACGGTAAAGTATTATGTAACAAAACATTACGTAAATAAGTGGTGGCAACTCGACCAAAATTTCACAAATTTGTCGTGCTGACATGAGGAATAAGCTATAGCCTTTGTTATATCATAATAGTGTGATAACTCTCTTTGGATTCTATCCATAGTGAGATTAGAGTTTTTATTATGACAATTCAAGATAAGTTTCTTGGTTATAAGAATAATTACATTTAGAGGGTCATTGTTTTTGGCTAGATATCCAAGTAAAATAGTTTTCTTGGTGAATATTATTTTTAAATGTGCATTTGCATTTATCCAGTGTTGGATATCTTTCCAAAGAGAGTTTATATGTGAGCACTCCAAATAAATGATCAATATCACAAATGCCATCTTTACAGAAAAGGCACATAGGAGAGTCAATGTATTTGATTTTGTAGAGATATGAATATACAGGTAAAATTCTATGTATAAGTCTATATTGAAACCACCGCAATTAGGTACATTCGGTACATCTGAAAGGCATTTCATTAATTGTTCTCCACTCAGAATCAGAGTAAGTTTCGTTCAAAATCTCTTCCCATTTCTGATGATATTTAAGTTTTTTAAAGGAATTGTCTAGTAGGATGTCGTAATAATGTTTTGATCCTTTAAGATCAGCCCGAAGTTGACGGTGATTGTAGGGCATTATGGAAATTTCTGGTATATGACCCTCCTCGTTTTCAAACGTATTCATGTACTCCTTCACTGCATTTTTGAGCCCTAAGAAGGTCACCGGATCACATTTAACTTTATAAATATTTATAAATTGTTCATATGATAACAAAATGCCTTTATCATTCACCAGGTCACTCACACATTTTACACCAGCTGAGTACATCTTTTTATAAAAAACGGATTGTTTATTAATTTTTATGTTATCATTATACCAAATAAATTGGGAATATATATCCCTTTTTATAGATTTACATTTTGATAAATACATACTCCATGCTAGTAATGTATCTTTCCAAAGCATGTTAGTTACCTTTGGAACAACAAGCTCCTTTATATAACTGGAATCCATCTCTAATATATTTGTTGGTAATATTTCATTATTAAAAACAAAGTAGGTTGTTTTGTTAGCTGTGTTGTAAAAACGTTTTAACCATGCTATTTTTTGTGCAGCCATGTAGTGTTTTATTTGTGGAACTTTAATGCCCCCGTTTGGAATACTACCTACAATAATATCACGTTTACCTTTATCGGATTTTCCTTTCCATATGAAATCAAAACATTTTGATTGAAAAGCTTGGAAAACATTATCTGATGGGGATGGAATAGATGTACAGACATGGGTTATTTTTGGTAACAGCAATGATTTCAAGACCGTGTTCCGACCAAGTGGAGTGAGGATGCGACATTTCCAAATCTTCATTTGGTTTTCCATATCTTTGAACTTATCCATATAATTTTCTTCAATCATATTTTCGAGATCAATATGAAATTGTATTCCCAATAGCTTAAAAGAATGTACCCATTCTAAATTCCAGTCTTCACAAAGCTTGAGTCTACTCCGTTTTTTTTAACCAATCCAAATTAATTTTGTTTTTTCTACGTTTACCTTAAGTCCAGAAAAGCGTTCAAAAAATGTCAAAGTACTTAGAACTTCGTAGAGGCATTTTTCAGATCCATCTAACATTAGGGATATGTCATCAGCAAATAGAGCTAGAAGATGTTCAATATTTCCTATTTTTATACCTTTGACCTCTTTGTTAGCTTTTAGTAATATTGTCAATATTTCCGTACAAAGAATAAATAAGTAAGGAGAAATTGGGTCTCCTTGACGACATCCTCTACTTAACTTAAAAAACGAGGAAGGGAATCCATTTATGAGGACACATGATTCCGAATTGTGATAAAGAATATCAACCCATTTCCGAAAAGAAGGTCCGAAATTATAAAATTTAAGAGATTTTTGTATGAATTTCCAATCAATTGAATCAAATGCTTTTTCAAAATCAACTGACATCAATAGACCCGGAGTTTGGTATGTTTCGGTATGCTCCATTACATCATAAATTTGCCGTGTAACTTCACCTATATATCTCCCCGGAAGAAAGCCCTTTTGCTCTTCGCTTATTATGGTAAGAAGGACGGATTTAAGACGACGCGCAATTGCTGCCGATGCAAGCTTATACGAAACATTAAGCAGAGAGATTGGTCTCCAGTTTTTTAGAAATCGTTTCGATTTGTTTTCTTTTGGAATACAGGTGATAACACCTTGCGTTTGAGTTATTGAAAGGGAACCTGTTTTGTAGGCATAATTTAGTGACTTTAATAAGTATTTATTCAAATCTCGCCAAAAAAACTTTACGAATTCTGTTGTGAAACCTTCTGGGCCTGGACTTTTATCATTTTTCATGTTTTTTAAAGCTGTAAGTACTACATCGTAAGTTAATACTCCTTCAATCCCTGCTGAATCATTATCGTCCAGTTTTTTACTCACTTGTTCAGGAAGTAATTCATCAAGATCTATTTGTCTACAATCTCGGCTAGAGTATAATGATTTATAAAACTTCACAGTTTCTTTCAAAATATCACTGGTTGATGTAATTAGATCTCCATCTGTATCCTCTTACTCTGTAATTGCTTTGTTTAAGAAATTTCGCGATTCTAGCTTCAAAAAGAATTTTGTTGGTTTTTCACCATTTTCAACCCATTTAGCCTTTGATCTAATGAAACTTCCCTTCGCTCTAATAGTACTTATTTCTTCAAGTTCACTATTTACAGCTTTAATATCATTTAAAATATCCTCTTTTTCACTAATATTTTGTGATTTATCTAGTTCTACTGTTAATCTGTTTAATGTTGTGTACAATTTAGTTTCAGCATTTTCCATTTTCTTCTTCTTTGTGCTCCCAAACAATATAGATTTCCCCCTGATCATCATCAAAATAGTTTCCCAAAGAAGTTGGTCAGATATTGAGAAAACATCTTCATTTTCAGTTATACGATACTGTCTCAATGTCTCCGTTATAGTTTTTTTTACCAGCGCAACATAATCTTTGTCGTATAACAATGAACTATTAAATTTCCAAAAGTCTTTACCTCTTTTAACTTCATTAATTTTGATTGAGAGTTCTAGAAGAGCATGATCAGTTTTGAAACCTGGATTAATAGACGTAGATGTTATAGACGAGAGTAAATTATGTGAGATCAGAAAGAAATCAAGACGCGACTGTTTTAAAGGGGTTGGCTGACGCCAGGTATATCTTCTCTCATCTAAATTGCGTTCCCGCCAAACGTCTTTAAGATCGAAAACATGCTGTAGTTCTAATACCCTATTTCTCGCATTTGGGTTGTTGATATGTTTATAATTAAATTGATCAATGAGTGGGTCTAGCACCAGATTCCAGTCGCCGCAAAGTATCAAATATTCTCCTTCAGATTCTTCTATTATATCAGAAAGTTTATCATAAAATTCCGGTGAGTCGATATTGGGTCCATAGATATTTAAAAGGAAATAAGTACAATTTTCTATTTCTACATCAACAGCATTAAAGTTGCCATTTTCATCAGAGTATTCCTTTATCACTTTAAATTCGAAATTATTATTGAATAGAATAGCCGTACCTCGTGCATTTGATTGAAATGAACTAAAGTAGCATTCAGAGTATCCCCATTGCTGTTTGATAAGTTGTTCTTTATCCTTAGTGAAATGAACATCCTGAAGACAATAAATAGATGCCTTTTTCTGTTTTAGGAAATGAAAAACTTGCCTTCGTTTCTTGATGTCACTGATACCCCTACAGTTCATTGAAATAACTGATAGATCTGTCATGGTACTAGATAAGAAAATAACCTTGTCCAAATGTCCCTATCCAATGAAACACTATTTGAGTGATGTGCAAATTTTGTAACTTCCAATTTGGTAGATGTAGTGGAAAAGAAATTATGAAAAGAAAAATTCAACGAATCAATACAAAAGGAAAAGCTATCAATCGATAGCTGATAATAGTGTGAGTACAAAACTAGGAAAGAATAAAGGAAGATAAAATACAAAATGGGGCAAGCCATTTTGATTGATTATAAAAAGAAATGAACGAGTGGAGATCCGATCCACGGGCATATCATGCGTTAATAAAATTAATTAAAATTGACCTTATTTTGCAGCACAATATTTAAGAAAATTAACTTTTCAATAATAAAAAAATAACAAATTAAAAAAATAAAACCAAGGAAAAATGGTGTCTCATTGAAAATAAAGTAAGATCCCCTCAATACAGGAACATAACAAACAAACAAGAGCAAAAAAGGCTAGATAAATAGAGTTCTTGCACGGCACCTAAGGATTGGAGAACCCTTTGGAAAGCTAGACATCTAATCAAAGAAACTATCACTAGTAGTATCTTATGAAATTAAAGTAAAACCGTCATATTAAAAACCAACAATTAAACAGTATTCAGAACTAATAATGGGAGAATGATCGCTTAAACACCTGCACTTTGACACCAGGTGAGCACAAGCGTGATCCTCGTGCTTTACATGTAACAGTAGTCATTCACAGTGTTTGTGTTCATTGACGTGAAATCTGATTTTCTGTGATACTGCATGTTATAACTACATACACACATATATATATATATATATATATATATATATATATATGGATACCATGCATGGATACCATATGATTCATAATATATATATATATATATATATATATATATATATATATATATATATATATATATATATATATATATTTATGGATACCATGCATGGATACCATATGATTCATAATTTGGATGTATGTGCTGTTATACGGGTAAGTAAATTTCTCTGTTTTGTAGATATAATTATTTGCAACCTGTTCTTTCGATTCATATTCATTCTACTGCAACTGAGTGAGTATACATCGTATACCGATTATAATTAACACTTGCAAAGTTTGTACACAGTGTCATATTCAGTCTGATTTGGTTGGATACTCATTATATAACATTTGCAAAGTTTGTGCACAGTGTACATTTCAGTCTGATTTGGTTGGATAGCCATCATATGACGATTGCACAGTTTGTAAACAGTGTCATATTCAGTCTGATTTGATTAGATAGCCATTACATAATATTTGTAAACAGTGTCATATTCAGTCTGATGTGATCGGATAGCCATTACATAATATTTATCAAGTTTGTACACAGAGTCATATTCAGTCTGATTTGATTGGATAGCCATTACATAATATGTGTAGAGTTTGTACACACAGTGTCATATTCACACTCACAGTTCGATGTCACTGAATACACATTATTTAACACTTGAATGGCTTATAAAGTGTCATACCCTTCCAATATGAATGTTGACGTCTAAGTATATCGCTGCCACCCTGCCTTAGGTTCTTTAGCATCTTTGGTCTCCAAGAAGACGTCCACACCCGCGACTCGTACTCGTGCATACACACCCTCTCGTCGTAGATCAAACGCTTACCTGTTGAGAATGGCCCTCTGTTTTTTCATTTTGAAAGGCAAATCTGTTCTTATGCTTTTACCCTTTCTATCCTTCAGAAACTTTCCGTTGGTAAGAACCAATTCACGATCTGGCATGTACACAAATGTTGCTATAATAGGGTTTGGTGCGTCCGGGGTAGGATCATTAGGAAACGGCTTTCGGGGTAGTCTGTGTACCGTTTTGAAAAAATATTTCGTCTGCTCTTTCTTGCGTGAAACGTAGATCGTCAACAAGGAATTGTCGGAGACGTTGTTCCGTGTTCTCCATCGGTTGTTCGGGGATGCAAATTAGGACGCCTATCATGTACTTCTTTCATCAGTAAAGTATTTTCGAAATGTGTAGCTTGGTCCGATAGCTTTTGTTTTAATTGAGTCACGTCAGTTCGGAGATCATTAATTTCATCTTGCTGTTGGGAAACTAAATTGTCAATATCGTTGACTTTGGAAGTCACCCTCTTGATTTCATCTTTCACACTAGAAATAGAGTTCTCAATTCCTGACTGCGTCTCTTTTAATAAATGTCCAACTTTTGTTGTAATTCTGCTTTCTACATCCGAAAGTAATTCTTCTAAATTTGTTGACGAACGTGTAGCGACATTTGACTTGGAAGTCATGACAGCGAAATTGTTGCACAATATTGTCAAAAATGCTTTTCAAAGTTCAAAAAATCCGATTTTATGTCTTCTTACCCATATAACTTCATGTTCGTGATGATATAGTATCTTTCAATTAGTCAATTTTCCATCGATGGCTATGATACCCGTGGATTTTCGGAGAGCTCAAACAACGTGCATCCGTCACTCACACATGCGCAACTTGAAGTCTAGACATGAAATATTGCTTGGCTTTGGGCATGCGCAATCAACCTTTGTTATAAAAGCTCTTCACACCATCTTAATCATATAATCACTGAAGCGACTTCTAAATCTGTGTACGGAGTATCGGCTTTGTTTAGACTTTATAATATGGCGAGTGGAATTTACAATAGATCGTTGACTGTAGTGTTGCTAATCTCGATTGAACTGACAAGAAAATGAAATATCATTAAAAAAATAACAACACCGTATTTAATGAAAATATATTTTGTTATGGTACATTTAAAACAAACGTTCATAAGAAAACATTTATATCATGTAACCTACAAAATTACCGGTATCAACTTACCATTACCAAACCTACCAACGTGTTTTCCTTCATGGCATCTCGACCTGATTCCATGATTGCTAGAAGGGGGGTCGCCTTATATATGAGATACATGGTTTTTACCAGATTTTAGAGGTCTGAGAAAGGGGGTCGTCTTATACATTATTTGTATTATTATACGCTATTTTGTATGATGTACATGAATGTACATGGATTATGCGGGCGTCACACATTGCCGGAGCTAGCGTCCCGAACATCATACGAATGTAAAACATTGAATTTACTGCCGGTAGTGTTGCGATTGTCATTCTGGAGGAGGTTAGAACCGACGGTGACACGATGCATGCTTGAAGAACACACGAATATCACACGACTATAATACGAAATCTACACGACGTCGTGTAATCGTCGCGTGACGTTCGTATGAGCACACAATGGGTACTGGAAGGCCATCCGAACCAACCACGTGACATGGTATCAAACTCCACGTGACTGTTGCAGAATCACACATTTATCGTAGACCATGTTCTGAATATACATTACTTGTGATTAATCATGCATCCAGTGTCTTAAGTAAGGGTAACTTTTAGTGATTAAACAATACGCGAAGGATGTCAATCTTCAATTCTGGTTTGTTGGTTTAAAGAGACAGACATATTCTCTATTAGAATCTCACCGCAACATTTCATTTAAATTACATTCAAGATATTGATAATACATTAAAACAATGAAGACCCACCCTGTAAATAAAGGCTATGAGAGAGTTTATACATGTTATACAATTGATATGATGATACACAAGATATAAGATACAATATGACAATTAAATAAATACTAAAGCTAAAATAATTAAAATTCACTCATAAATATGTGGACAAAAAGGTACCAGATATGCAAAGATATCAGTGCAATAAGAACATCACACATGTTGCTTTACAGGTTGTGAAGCACAGGTGTTTTACCTGGAAAACAACATTTCAACTTAAGCACACATATATATGTACTGTGTACTGTTTGTGTAGCTGCTTAACAAAAGTTTAATTCACACTTTGAATGCTACAGATGAAATATCTATTCAATCAGGAAGTGTTTCATTATCAATATGAATACTTTTACTGTTCTAGTGGTTAAATGATATCTGAAAGACTGTTACTATTTGTTTAAATGGTGTGGCATATTTTAAAAATAATACTTTATCTTCATTAAAACCAACAGTGTCAATTATTGCGAACATTCTGAATATCAGGCCTCCAATTGAAATGTAAAATTCCTGATTATATGTAAACCATCACAAAGTTTATTTTAAAATCATTTATTACTCACCTCTACACATGTATTGTATCATCTGGTAATGCAAAGGTAATATTCTATCGTACCTCTTACGGTGTCAGGTTTGGAATTGACCTTTTTTGAAGTCAACGCAAACATAAGCATAATAATTAAACCAATGATATGTTTAAATAACAATAAAAGGGCAATATTTGAGAAACCTACATATCTATTTTATGACGTGGGAGTATACCATGAGTTGATTGTGTATAAAAAGAATCATAAGACAATTACAACATTTTAGACAGTTACGCTACGTTCCTAAACGAAATGAACACCTGAAGACAGCACCTAGAAAATAAACTCACGTGCAAAAGAAACGTCCTCACATTTTGAAAACAGTATAAAATGAAATATTGATGTCGGAGAAAGTAGATTTTGAATGTATTTGGTTGCCACATGTTTTGTAAAGAAGTATCCACAATTTCATACATCAGAGTATGCAATTTTTATTTTTACATCTGTTCAAATAGACATGGGGTGCTAAAATCGTTTTTCAAAGATGTTTTTGGCCCACAATATTTGGTATTTAAGTTTAAAACATTGAAAACGTACAAATTTAATTAATTAAAGATATCCTCGACATAAATAACCTTCTTTGATTTAAATTTGTTGACGCGTCATTACTGTAGGACGTCACAAAACAAGCCAAAACTGGCTTTTTGAGGCTTCTATCTCGTCTAGTTAAGGAGATTCCAAAACGACCATTTCTTAAAACTTGTGTTTCTCAGAGTTATGAATAGATAATGTTTTGAAAATTCATATTTAGTATTGTTGGGTTCTGAAGACATGATGTAACGCTGTTTCAGTCGAATTTATCGCCCTTCGATTGAAATATCTTGTATTTTGTATGGGGACGTTTCTTTTGCACGTGAGTTTAGTAACTTCTCTGGTAAAAGGAATGTTCAAACTGTGGAGCGCAAGAATGGGACAGAGTTCTCTGTTGGAAAGAATCCAGTTTCAGAAGTTTCTTTTAGCAAATGTTAATGAAACAGTCCTTCTAATCAATAGATTTACTAACATTTAGCCCTCCAGTCAGCTATAGAGTACCTACCACAGACTCACATTTTCACTATGGTAACCAAATGGTGACCCCAACATTCACATAGATCAAGAGCATATGGTCAATGGAATATAAAACAAATATGTGGTTTTGTGGAAACCATCTGCATTTTTATAAATACCAACATTCTATTGAATTAGATAAACTTGTTAAGCAGCTGTAAAGCTTTTGTTTGATTTTCATTGAAAACTGTTAATCATTATATATTTGTCATTTTATTGATGAATATGCAACCCGAGAGAGATGATTTGAACATTAATCAGCGCATAGTGTTTTTTAAGTAATATAACCAATGTCCCTTTAAGGATTAAAACGACGGTCAATATCACAATGTGAACTGTATAAGGAAAGCGGCTGATGTTTTAACTCAGTAATAATTGGTAGATGTTTTCACTATATGTCAGCTTAAGAGTAATGTTTTCACTATATGAGATCGGTGACTAATTCGTTCACTAATTATTGAGTGATTGATTTATTGATTGCTGTTAAGTTGTTTAATGCGCAAATTATTAGTTGTTATAATTAATTATTAAATGTAATTGATTTTAACTCATCAATTATTATGGGATACATAATTCAGACGCTGGTTTTATAGGTGCACGCCTGTGAAAGACTGGGGCCCGCCGCCGTTTTGCAATCTAGTACCATTCACGATAGCAATAATTGGCATCGCGAGGGTAACACGAGGGTAACCCGCAGGTCTCACCACGTCGTGTAGTTTACCATCGTCAGCATTCGCATGAGCGTCGAGTGCCGTTTGAGCCAAAGTTAATCCGAATATTATTCGATGGTTACACGATGTGTACACGATGACCATGCGATGGACCCGATGTCTACACGAAAGGTACACGAAGGGATATATTCGTGTGACCATCGGCCAATTTTTTGACATGCCAAAGAATATTAGCTCACACACGAAGTCGTTCCCGGACCCCAAGAAACACCCAAGATGGTCATACGATGACACACGACAGTCACACGGACATCCCGATTTAGAGCCAAAGTCGATAAAATTGGAAATTATTGACATTCGTATGATGTCCGGGATGTTAACTCCGGCAATGTGTGACGCCCGCATTAGCAATCACATGCTGACAACAGGTTCGTTATTTAAAACATTGAAGACAACGTAATAATATTCTACCAGAATATATTAATATTTTGAGTAATATTCTGAGTGCTTTTACCTTCTTTAACCCTTTTGATAATCTTAATATATTTTTAAAAATCTTTTGTTTTACTCCCTATTTTATGTTTGCACTCAGTCAGTGAAAAGACTTGAATGTCAAAGCTGACGTTAAACACGTGTTTTAACACACACCATCGTAAATTGTTATTTACATGCGAACTTGTTTGGCAACCATCACAATATAAAACAATTTGTTGATATGTATTGCTTTGAATTTGTAAAATGATATAAATATGGATACGTTGCATAAGTTTCGTTTTTTGTGGAGAAGTATTAGCAAAAATTCTTGGCTTGTTTGTCAATCCAATTTTTTATAATTATGGAAACACATTGATAAAAAGCATAAGCATGTAAAACAAAACAGACATTTATAGTAGTAGTCTTATAATTAGTTCAGTAAGACGCTCGACTGTCTTCGCTCAAACGCAAACGCATATAGCAGACCACGGTATGGTGATAATTAATCGTGGGTCGTGTAAATTAGCGTAATAGTGTACCTTTAAGAATAGTAACTATAGAAGAAGAGAAAAATTATCACCAAATATTTTATCATTTTGTGTCGTGGTATGGAGATTATGTTTACACCATTTGAATAGGAAGTCTTGTCACCTATTCTTCAAGAACAATGCAGAAATTGTGTAGAAGTTATGCACTAACACTGGAAAATGTTGGTGATCATGGACATCACAAGGTCATGTCAAATGATTGTGCTTTATCTGGAGAAAATGTCAGTCTTCACCATCAAACAATATACACCCTGATGAGCTACAGAGCCCATGGCTCTATTTTTCTTTGGATTCTCTAATATTTTGATTGATTTCCTTCTGAATATTAAATAAATGAACATAAGACTTTAGACATAAACGCACGCTTCTTTTCATTCAGGGGGGCGGGATAGCGCAGTGGTTAGCGCATTCAGCTTTGGATCAAGGGGGCATGGTAACCTTGTCTGCAGTAGAGAACTGTTCTACACGCAGTAAGGTTTGGGTGCAATGCTACACTGAATTTCAGCGTAGTATCACCCATGGTTTGTTAGTTCCAGCCGTTGCTCGCAGGTTTCACCGCAATGCATAGCCACATGGTGTTGCGGGCTTTCTCCCTGCCATAATACTAGCAGCCGCAATATAAGTGAAATACTCACCTCACCTCACCTCACCTTACCTCACCTCACCTCACCTCACCTCACCTCACCTCACCTCACCTCACCTCACCTCACCACACCTCACCTCACCATACCATACCATCATTTAATCTTGAATTAGATATGATATTTATAAAACTTATATAATTATTAATTAACTATTCATGTTATGGCACGTATACAGTATTTACGGCCTAGACCATATGATTCGACAACTGGGCCAATACGGGCAAGCTGGGCCAATACGAGACAAACTGGGCCAATACGGGATAAACTGGGCCAATATGAGCCTGAGCATGCGCAGTCGCACATTTCGTGAAAGCCCGAAGCTGTCGCTTCACAACTTTGACCCATGGTATCTGTTCACAAATCTTGTTTATAATTATTATTTCAATATAAATGAGATGTTTAGTGTTGTGCAAATAGAACGAAAAGAGGTCAATTAATAAAATTGTCATTAATTAAGTATTTCCGTATTGCCCGAGTTACAGGCCCTCGGGCCGTTTTATTGGCACTCGACTTCGTCTCGGGCCAATACAACGGACCTCGGACCTGTAACTGGGCCAACACGGAAATACTTAATTAATAACATTATAGTAAAGATGATATTTACTCTGTATTAAATATGACTAAAGATTATATTTACTCCGGGATTAAATAGGAGTAAACGAGTAAATATATTTTGTAATGTGCATATCTCTATAACCTCATTTCCAGTGCAATGGACCAAGGAAAAGAGAGAAATAAGAGCGGTATTTTGTGAAAAAGCAAAGCCTTTGATAGAGTTTGGCATAGGGGCATCATTCATAAACATCATGCTTACGGCATACAGAGCGAACTTTTGGAATGGTTTAAGAGTTACTTAGATAGTAGAAAGCAGAAAGTTGTAATGAATGGATATAGTTTAAGGTTTAGTTATGTAGAAGCTGGAAAACCTCAGGGCTCAGTCTTGGGACAGCTTTTGTTCATTATCTATATCAATGACATCGTAAATGATTTGGAAAAAAATGCATACTGGGCAAGAAAATGGCAAGTTAGTTTTAATCCTAGCAAGACTGATAGTATGAGATTTAGTCGGAAAACGCAAAACTACGTCAGATCAAACTGAGCAATGGATGGGGAAATTATCAATGAAGTTGAAAACCACAAACATTTCGGTATAACACTTCAAAGCAATTGTTCTTGGAAAGTGCATATTAACGACAAGATAAATAATTCCCCAAGGAACAATTTCTTAGGGGCTAAAAATATTGATTATCTCGTAAAACACTAAACACTCTATATAAATCTTTGATTTTACCACTTTTTAGCTTGTCAGGCCTCATCAACTCGTCCGTCCATAAACATTTTAATCTTTCAACTTCTTCTCCAGAAACAAGTGACTCTATTAGAGCTGAAATTTTATGTACAGACTCCTTGGCCAATGGGGATTCTAAATTGTAGATTTGGTGATCATGTGGCATCAAATAAGGGCCTTACAAGCCATAACCTAAAAACCTATTTCCATCCAACAAAAAGCCCTAAAAAGCTGTAATAGTGTGTGTGGACTCTTTAGCCAATTGGGATTCTAAATTGTAGATTTGGTAACCATATGGCCCCAAATTAAGGCCACACGGGCCATGACCTAAAACCCTATTTCATCTAGAACAAAAAGACCTGGAAAGCTAAAATGTAGGTCACATGGATCATGACTTAAAAACCTTTTTTCATCTTCTCCAGTACGAAAGGCTCAAGAAAGCTTAAATGTTGTGTACAGACCCCTTGACCAATGGGGATTCTAAATTGCAGATTTGGTGACTAAATCTGCTACTAAATCTGATAAACTACAGAGCCAGTGGTTTTAATTTCAGTTTTCTTTCAGGATAGTGGAAATGCTTCTTTATAATGGAGGTGCCATTCATCTGAAAAATGATGCCGGAAAAACATGGTGAGTACTCGCTTAGAAAGAAGAAAGTAAGAAAATTCAAACTTTTTCGTTAAATCTACTTTCTCTACATTTGGCAGTGGATATTGAGATACCTCAATCTGTCTGTTTTTCCGCCCGCTGCGGTCAGGAATTTTATTTCCAAACAGTTTTTTTAATTATTGGGACAGGGTCCTAGTTGTCATATGTATTACCCTGTTTAGGCCAACTTATGATTCATCTAGATTAACTGATTGTCAAGATTAACAGAGAATTAAGCTCCAGGCAGAAGAAAGTCTGTAGAGCAGTTGTGTACATTTACAGTTATTTATTTGAAGGAACAATATTTTTAACAACAAATTTCAAGTTTGACTCCTAGATTTTGTTGCTATAGTACTCTATTGCGATAAGTTCTGTTTGATATCCAAAACAAATGATATTTGACTTACTGAACCCTTATGTTGCCTTGCATGTGAAATAATAGGTTTATAACATAAATGTAATGACTAATCACGAAACATTAAATTCCAGTGCCTTTACGCTCATTAGAAGAAGTAGTAAAATAATTTTTAGGGAGTGATCTCTATAACTCACACTCAGTATCACCAACTCTCATAAGTTTGCTCTCAATTCATGTTAGAATGCCTTGTATAATTGGTTTATGCAAAAAACATCTGCAAATATTCCTGTTTTAGGAATAAAATTATTTTTGCCAATTCCCAATTTGCCAATACTCTCTCTCTCTCTTCAACACCAATGATAACGAACTGCCTCTACTGGCTAGGCTGGGGTACTGCACCTGGTGACAGCCCTTTAAAGCCACATTTAAGAAAATGAGGTTAAAAACGGCTTTGCTCTCCCGGAGGTGTAGGTGATTAGGTAATCCTATAAATGTGGCTCTCCTGACGGTGGACATAACCACTGATCCATGTTACCATATATAATAAACTGAATAAGTGATTTTTATTTGAAATTGTAAGTAAATAAAGGACAAAAGCATTTCCGTGATGGTTCCACACGGCTGTGTTGAATTGAACTCCTTTAACCAAGTTAAAAGTAACATAGTCCATGAAGGATGTGACTTTGGGGTCTTCGGGCGCATTAGCAATGACATCCAGCTATACATTGTTTAAGAAGTCTAAAATACTGACTGAAAAGAAAAATCCTTGAAATATTGTATAAATCGTTCATTCATCCTTTTTTTATTACTGTTCAAATTTATGGGACAATTGTACTATATCGTGCATGAAGGAAAACTCTTGGAAAATCTTCACCTCGATGCATTAAGATATAGATATGCGGAGTTGTAAGAGGCACAAGTCATAATAAGATATAAATTATCAAGAAACAAATTTCACTTCACTTGGTGATAGGCGTAGAAGGCCGAATGTGTGTTCGTTCTATAAAATATATTATAAATTATCTCCATTCTATCTTTCAGATTTGTTTCTAAATAATATTTCCGTAAATAATACTTACAGTTAAAGAAACTTGAATTCTCTACAAACTATTTCGTGTAAAATTGCTAGACACTCGGCATCTTTCTTACCCTCTGTTGTTAGAGAATATAATTCGAAGAACAAAAACTAAGCGATTCAACTTTTAAAAAAACAATAAATACTACTGTCCAAAACAAATGCCACTTCTATCCAAATGTCTCCTTCATGTCCTTCATGAATTCATTATTGAAACTTATATACTAGATTTAGACAGAAATTCAAAAACGTGCCTTGCTTTTACGTTAGGTGATATGTCATGATGCTGGTAGAAATGAAAAACCATGTCGCATATTTATATTTACTTTGTTCTGTTTTGTATGTATCAAACATGTATTGATATTAGGTTCAATGGAACGACCTATAGCATAAGTGTTGTAAGCTTGTTGGCCAATCCCTTTCACAATATGTGCATTATTGTGAAATAAATATGTTTAAAACAAAGAAGGAAAATCATGACCTATAGATAGATCATCCACTGATAAATACTGTAATGTCCTGTAAGGTTAGATTTTATAAGATCATTTAAAATAACAATGTCTGGTATTGACTTTTATTTACAACACTTGCCTGAAAAGTATCTATTCAATCTGTTACACTTTAGACTGTCCAATTATCAGTGGAGTGACGCTCATTTGAGAAACGGTAATCAGTCAGTAATTAATTACGGCTTTCAATGCAATGAGGACTCGACATGAACTTTTGCTTTCGCGGCAGACCTTATTTCTCAAATTTGGCTTTCACGGTTGGACACCCTGTACCTAGGTTACCTGTAGTTCATCAAATGTATAACATGAAGCTCTGATTACAAGGTTTCACAGCCAAGGAGCATGGTGCCTAAAGTTTAACTGATTTTCTTTTTCTCTCTCACTTACTTATAAATGCTTTGATAAGGGCTGGTTTGAAAGATGATATAATTGATATCATTAGGGTTGCTTTGGATATTTCATCTGAGTCATATAACACAGAGTGGGCGCCGGCCCGCAAGACAATAGGCGTTACCATCCTGCGAGCAAACGCCTGTCTGCGTCGTTTATCCCAGGGAACTAGCTTGATGCTATGGGAGCCAACCTCAGAAGTTCTGGGGAGAGCACATGATGAGAGACACATAAGATGATGACGTCATGGAGATGATGTTTTATTTGGCTATTGCATCATGGTAGCTGTACATAATTACAGATACAGTTGAAGGTCAGCCGATGATGATGATGGCGGCAGAGATTAAGTGACCACCAAGGAAGCTTCGGGTCTGGTCTCTGCTCGTCCTCTGGTCTAACTCTATCTCCTTCTCTCCCTTACTATCTCGTTCTATCCTCTTCATGTTGTAACCGAGAAGGCTCTATTTAAGGGATTCATAGGACCAATGGCTATAGAGCCCTAAAGCAAATAGAATGTCACCATAGGGTCTGATTGACAAGATACTACCCTATTTCTAAATAAAACAATTGCTGTATTTACAATACCTAAAGTGATCTCCAATAAAGAATAGATAATCACTGAAGCATTAGCCATTAAACCTGCAGATGGGTGATAGCCCCATGTGATAACTACAAGAAACAAATGGACAGTGTCATATGAGAATTAAACTAAGTAACTTGAACATATGATAAACAAAATACATAGGAAAATATCAAATTACAAATAATACATTTATACATGTGTTAGCACTGTGATACTTGTATAGCTGAAAACTTAAAAACCTAGACACCATTTTTGACTGGGACAGTCAATGAGTAGTGGAATTGTACAATAATGCAATTGTAGGATCCAATTTGAAATCAGAAATAGGTTTTAAGAACAAACTTGTGTAAAGTGACCCCAGTGATAATTCAACTTGTTAGTAATAACTCGAATGATGAAACAAAATTTTGTTTTAAATACCCATTTTTAGCTCATCAGGCCTGAAAGGCCCAATGGGTTTATGGCATGGCATGGTGTCCGGCGTCCGTCCATCCGTCCGTAAACTTTTTGCTTTTTCGACTTCTTCTCCAGAACCAATGACTCCACAGAGCTGAATTTTTTATGTGCAGACTCCTTGGCCAATGGGGATTCTAAATTGTAGATTTCGTGACCCCCATGACCCCAAATGGGGTCACAGGGGTCACATCCTTAAAAACCTATTTTCATCTTCTTCTCCAGTTCCAAAAGGTCTAGAGAGCTGAAAAGTTGTGTGCAGACTCCTTGGCCAATGGGGATTCTCAATTGTAGATCTTGTGACCCTGTGACCCCAATCTAGGTCACGGGTCATTACCCAAAAACCTATTTCATCTTTATCTCAAGTATGTACAGCTCTAGAAAGGTGAAATGTTGTGTAGAGACTCTTTGGTCAAAGGTGATTCTTAATTGTAGGATTGGTTACCCTGTGACTCCAAATACTGGTCATGATCTAAAAACCTATTTTTGCTTGTTAACAACATATTACTTGAGATAACTTAGATATTCGACCTTAGATAATAAATCAATGAAATCCTGATGAGCTACAGAGCCCATGGCTCTAGTTTTCTGAAGTTATCGCTCTAGTTGTTCCGTATTTCTGGACTCTGTTCATAGTATCTTCAAAGGGGACAGCTTTTCTCAGAAACTGTTTCAAATAGGATAACCAAATTTGATGTGATGCTTGAGGGTATAAATACCTTGTTTGAGTTCGAAAAGGAGAAGCGTGTGATATTTTTTTTGCAGTTATTGCCCTTGTTCCTTTTTTTTTTTGGACTCTCAGAAACTTTAAAAGATCGGACAACCACATTTATTGTGATGCTTGAGGTCATAAATATATTGATGGAGTTCGAAAATAAGAAGCGTCTGATTATTTTTTCCGCAGTTATTACCCTTGTTCCGTTTTTCGACTCTGTTCCAGATATCTTGGCTTGAGGGTATCAATACCTTGATGGTATGAAAATGAAAAGTGCAAAAATTTTTCTAATCAAATTATTGCCCTTGTTTCGATTTCTTGGGTCTGGTGGGGGATGTTGATGACTCTGTCTTCTTGTTCCATAGAGTTTCCTCACTGTCAGACCTTTTTGTTCCAGTTTGATGTTGGCGTGTTTTGCTGGTCAGCTCGAGGTGGTGAAGGTGTTGCGCAGATGGGGTGCGGACTACACGCAGGTTGACCTGGGCGGCTCCACCCCGCTACACTGGGCCGCAGACGGGGGTAACACCAAACTAATTGACTGGATGATATGCGATGGTGCCGACGTTAATGTGCGTGACCACCACTCCCTCTGGACACCACTACTCAGATGTGGTACTAGCATTCTCACTTTAGACATTTAGACATGTTTACATTCAAGGTCATAGTTCAAGGTCATGAGTTCTGAAATTAAACACATTAACTTCAGATTTTGTGCTATCAGGCTCTTATTTGGTATATATCAACTATGGAGAAAGGCCAAGATTTTTTAAAGGTTTTTGCTAAAATCCGTCAAAGGTCAAGGTCACAGCAAGGTCATGACTTAAAGGAAGGCTGAAATAAATTATTTTCTATTGAATTCTTAACTGCAATTGGTTTATTAGACTATTTTGTGAAAACGAGACACCACCCGACCGACCCCCCCCCCCCCCCCCCCCCCAAGAAAAAATCCATATGTTGTTCCTATATTAAACTACAGCGACTTAAACATTGCCGAAAACTTCGTCTGCTTTTCAGTCCCGAGCGACAAACCAAAAATGGGGCGGAGCTCAGAGAGTTGGAAGATACCGGAAGTGACGGGGTGTAAACATTCGCTTACTATTAACAATGGCAAACACTGGGGAATCGATCAGTTAATCTGTTATATCTACAGTTTGCAATAGTGCCACGTCGCTGTTTTGCTGTAAACTGTTCGAGTAATATTAGTTATCAAGTTTCACTTTACAAATGTCCCAAAATATCGTTATATATATATCAAATATAATTGATATGAATAGTGAAAGACGGTTGATTCATATACCGGTAGACGTTCGTAGACACAGGATAAATCAATGATAATGAGATATAAGAAGACAAAATGAAACCAAGATATGATAATATGAACGGAATATAGTTGAGACAACGAAATCAGATAGTCGGTGTTGTTATTTATTTTTTTGTTTTGAGAATGCTTGTGTTTAAAATAAAACAACAAACGTGAGATTAGCAGACTCCGGCGAAGTAGGCCCTACGGTAAGCCATCGACAATCAAAGCACATCACAACATCCTGATTTTTTAACGTCGTTAATCTACCGACAACCTAATTTACTAACAGTACATTACAACAATCAAAGCAACTCACCACATATTTTAAAACACCAAACGATACGAATACGTCTACGAATTGACCTACGAAAACACCGCATCCCAATGATACATTTTACGATTTAGTTATTACTTATTAACACATTAAAACATTCAGAATCTAATAGATAATAAAATAATGTTTTAAATAAAATGTGTGGTTAATCAAATCAAATAAACACCATATTAAATTGACATTTAAGCAAGAGTGTCAATTAATGTAAGAAACTTTACCTTGTAAACGTATCCAAACGGACAATATGAATATCCAAGTGCACATTAGACAGAAATTGTAAACCTATAAATCCATCAATAACAGTACTTGGAAACAGGAGTTGGTCAAATACTAACCCTCTCCCAGCAAAAGTCTTTTCGCAAATGGCAAGATAGAAAAACAAATACACTGAATGTCGCGTTAAGTGTATAGTGTGTCACCAAGACAGGACGTTTTGTTGCGTTGGAGTTTAATGTCTGCTTCCACTCGATGAGTGATTTCGCCGACGTGGATGCCTTAATTTTATTATATAAATATGGGGTATTTAAAATTTGGAATAATTAAGGACAGCCCAAAAAAAATGTTATTTAGATAAAGTTTCTAAAAGGTAAAGATTTGGAGATTATGCCAACGGGTAAGGTAAGGTGAAATTTTGAATTTGGAATAAGGGGTGAATATAAATAAGAAATGATGAAAAGAATATAATAAAAGAAAAGTAATAAATAAAATAAATAAAGTAATAGTATTTTTAGTTGGGGCTAATATTGTCTCACTTTGTGATTTGGCGTTGTACCTGCAAAGAGATAATAAGAAATTGTTAAGTGTATGTGAAAAATAAGTTTATTGGTTTAATATTTAAAGGGTTAGGATTAACCTTACCCATTGTATTGAATATGGAGTGAAGAAGAATATTGAGTTTTGTTGGTTGTTGAAAAAAAGTTATATAATTAATAATTATGGTTTAGGTTTAATATTTAATATTTAATATGATAATATTGTTAATATGATAATAATTGGTACTCATCTTTTGGTAAAGGTGTTATTGCCGGTCTTCTGTGGCGTTGTATATCCACCGTTGCTTTCCCACGGTGCTGCTTCAGCGTTTAGCATTCTCGGTTGCCTGGCCCTAGGTTCTTAGTAGATCCCTCTCTCCACACAGCAACATGCGGAGAGGAGACGCTATATACAAGTTCACCGTTCACCAACCCTTTTCTCCTCCGGTCGCCATGACCATCACTTACAAGGATTCGATCAGGTGGGGATCAAAGATAGCCATGTATATAAAACCCTTACCTGTCCCCTTCTCTCCTCCGGTCGTGGGTCGCCATGACCCACACTTACCAGGATTCGATTAGGTTCAGGCCGAGGCCTGTGTCGTGGCTATTTGAGGTTTCACTTGTGCCTGTGCGCTAGGAGATCCCCCGGGGGTTCGCTTCTCCTAATCACTTTTGGACGCTGGCTCGTGTTTGTTGTATCCGTGGCTTTGGTGTTCCCCATAACGGTCCTGTTGTATCAGGAGTGAGCGATGGTAGAAAAAAGAAACCCATTTAGGGAAAAAAGAAAAAAGACCATGTTATATATTATGGTATACCAACAGTTCTTGTGGGATGTTGGATTCACTAACAGTTCTTGTGGAGTGTTAGTGTATTATAACCTTTGCTCGTAAGCAAGGTTTTAAGATAGTTACCAACAGTGCTTGTGGGATGTTGGATTCACTAACAGTTCTTGTGGAGTGTTAGTGTATTATAACCTTTGCTCGTAAGCAAGGTTTTAAGATAGTTACCAACAGTTCTTGTGGTATGTTGGATTCACTAAGAGTTCTTGTGGGATGTTAGTGTATTATAACCTTACTCTAAAGTAAGGTTTTAAAGTAGTTACCAACAGTTCTTGTGGAGTGTTGGATTCACTAACAGTTCTTGTGGTTTGTTAGTGTTTTTGTGGGATACCCTTTTCTTATGTAGTTATAATGTATAGTGTTTGCTAATACCTGGTTTCCTTAGTCCTTCGGCCTTGCCATTTTAATTCCCAATTTGGGATTGGGATTTGGTGTTAAGGTGATAGTTGGTTGGCTCCCATTGGCTACCTAGAACAGTGCGGTTTGGAAGGAAGTACATCTTCTCGCCCCGCGGTATAGGTGCTATGGGAGCTGACCTGTGGGTATTGTATTGTTGTTGGTGCCTTGTGGGCTTACCATTAGGGGTAGTAAAGAAAAAAATGGTGATGTTTCCGGGGTGGGGAGACTAGGGTTCGCTTAAATATATTTGCTTATATAACTTAGTTTGTAGTAGAAATAGAGATAGGCATACATAATTTTTGGGATTGGCTAACAGTTCTTGTGGGGTGTTAGCATTGGTTATTGCTGGATGTTGCCTCCTGTGTTTTGCATAGGTTTTGCATTCCAGGAGTATGTGGTGTATTGTGTCTTTGGTTTTTGGTTTTGCATTGTTGGCATAGGTTGTTTGGAGCTTTGCCTATTTTGTGTAGGTAAACTCTGTTCCGTATATTGTTTAGCCTGAGTCTGGTGATGGCTACATCTACTTTCCTTTCCTTGTGGTAGTTGGTTATTTTGGTAGGTTTTTTTGGTTGTATTTTGTAATATTGAGTGTTATTCAATTTTTGTTGAAATTGTGCGTTGTATTCATTTATGCTGGCGGCTTTCACCGTGCTTTTATAACCTCTTTTTTGGTATATGGTAGTTTAACTTTGTGGTGATGATTAAGACCTGCTTTCGCTGCGAGGTCGGCTCTTTCGTTGCCTATTAAACCTATGTGGGAAGGTACCCATATAAATTTAATGATATTATTTTTGTTGTTACCAAGAAATATTGCCATTCCAATTTTAAAATTCCGAACCTGTAATCATAACCTACCCGTTGAGACAGGGAGGTGGCGTGGACTCCCCAGGGAGGAAAGGACATGCCATCTCTGTGACTCACCGGCAGTTGCCGACGAAATACATTATTTGTTCAGATGTCTAGCCTTAAGTATCTTAAGAGTTCAATACATACCATCTTATTATTCAAACTGGCCAAGTCCATTTAAAATGAATCAACTCTTAAAAAATAACAAATTCCGATGTCTAAAGAACCTGTCTGTTTTCATTAGACGTATTTTTTCTCATATGTAATATTATATATATAATATATATTTATATAAATTGTCATTTGCTACTTTAATGTTCTGCATGCGCAATCGATTTTATTTTCTGTTTTTCTCTATGTAAAATTGCTCATGTACCACCGTGTGTGGTTTTAGAGAATAAAGAATCTTGAATCTTGTTAAGATAATTGTAGAGATTGTAGATTTGTTGCAAGAGTTCATGGTTTTTTTCCGTCTTATTTGCTATTGCTTGTAGTGAGATTAGTGAATCAGTGAATATTGCAAATTCCTGTTTTTGTAGGTGGTGCTTAGCTTGAGTGTTTGGAGTATGGCCGTGAGTTCGGCTGTGAATATTGAGGTGTTGTTTGGTAAGTTGAAAGCTACTACTGAGTCGACCATATGTGTGAATGATATTCCTGCTCCTACTTGTCCTTCGTTATTTTTGGATCCATCTGTGAATATGTGAATATAGTCGTTTTCATTATATTTGCTATCTATGTATTCTAATACATTGGTGAGATCCGTTGGTGTTTGTTGTTTTTTGTCTATTTTGTTGAGCAAGTAGGTATCAACTTCGATATCTGGTATATCTGGTGGATTAAGTATATGCTCTGAGTATGGGTTTGTAGTGATTTCCATTTCTCCGATATGGTGTTTATCTCGGTGTTTTTGGGCTATTGTCCCAAATGGAGGTGGTAATCTTTTGGTTATTTGCCAGGTGATATTTTGAAGTTATTGTATGCAGGGTTTATGTTGTGATCTAACAATATAGTTGGTTATATTGTCTTTCCTTTCTTGTTCTAGGGGCAGTTATCCTAGTTCATGTCGGACTAGTTCCATTGATGTTCCTGGTAGACATCCCGTTATGGCTTTGTATGCTTTATGTTGTATAACTTTAAGTTTATTTATATTAGTTGCATTGGTGTCGCACCATGCTTCTGCACCATAGTGCAGTTTTGGTTTTATTAGGGATTTGTATAATATTGATAGGTTTTCCTTATTGCTTCCCCAACTAGTATGTGAAAGCATATTTAGTATGTTTAGATCTTTTTTGCATCTTTGAACTAGTTCCTCAATGTGGTTGTTCCATGTTAGGTTTTCATCAAATATGATGCCTAGGAATTTATAATGAGTTACTCTTTGTAGTGGTACATCTGCGATGTGTAGTTTGGTTGGGGTACGTTCTGCGTATTTACTTTGGCGAAATACTATTGATACTGTTTTGCTGGTTGATAGTTGCAATCCCCATTGCTGAGTCCATTTGTTGACTTTGTCAAGAGCGTGTTGTATGTTTTTTCCGCTGTTTCTGTGTTTTTGTTACTGGACCATAGTGCACCATCGTCTGCGAATTGCGAAGTGTTTACTTTTTTGGTGGTGCCTTCGAATAGGTCGTCTATCATGATATTGAAAAGCGTTGGTGATATTATACTGCCTTGTGGTGTTTCGTTTTCCAAGTTGTAGATGTCTGATACTTGTTCTTCTGCTTTGAGGCGGAATGTTATATCTGTCATAAAGTCGCTTATAAAGTTAAGCATGGAGCCATGTATCCCGTTTTGTTTGACTTTATGTATTAACCCCGTTTTCCATACCATATCGAAGGCTTTGCTAAAGTCAAAGAAGACTGCGTCTGTGTGTTGTCTTCTGTGTTGGGCTTTTCTTATTGAGTGTTGTAATCGTACAAGGTGGTCCGTGGTGTTGTATGATTTTCTATAGCCTGACTGGTTGGGATTTATATATTCGTTGGTTTACAGATAGTGTTAAAGTCTTTTAGTTACCATTGCTTCAAGTGTTTTACAAAGATTGGATGTTAATGATACTGGTCTGTATGATTCTGCTTTGGTTGGGTCTTTGCCTAGATTGTGAGGGGTATGATGAGACTTTCTTTCCATTCTGTTGGTATTTCTCCTTTTTCCCTCTTTGCAGTTTTGTGGTAAATGTTTAAGTATGGTATAGCTTGTTTTGTCCAGTCCTGTGGCTGTTCCCTTTTTGTTGTTGACTATACAGTTAATTTCTGCCATTGTGAATGGTATGTTGTACCAAATATGTTGTTTGTTACTATCCTTGGGGTAGGGTGGTATTGCGTTAACCTCTTCTTGAAATTCGGGTGTATAGTTTTTGGTAGAACTTGCTTTTGCGAATTGTTTGCATAGGTTATCTATGTTATCCTGTTTGTTTTTGCTGTTGTTAATAATGGTATATGCATTTTAAATTTCTTTCCTCTGAAAGCATTTATCTTATTCCATACTTGTTTGGCATTTATTTTTATATCCATTGTGTAGCATAGTTTTTTCCATGATAGAGTTTTAGCTTTGCTGATTAGTGTTTTGACCTTATTTCTTGCCAGTACTGCTTGGGGTATGAAATCTTTATCTCGTGTTGCCTTTTTGCGTAGTAGTTTACGTTGTTTCCTTGCTTCCATGATAGTGCATGGTTGCTTGCTTTCTTGGTTGGTATTGTTTTGTTTGCTGCTTTAATTATTGCATCCGTTAGGTTTTTGTTGTATATGTTGATATCCTAATTGGCTATGGTTTTGTTGAGGTTTAGAGCACATATATAGTTTTTGGAATTCTTCCCAGTTGGCCTTTTCAAAATTCCAGCTCTTGGATGGTTGTTGTTTGTCAGTTGCCTCCGTTGTTTTTGCGTGACGTAGTGTTGTGATGAGTGGGAAGTGGTCGCTTCTCCAACTATCGTCGTGTACATAGAGTGTACTTTCCTTGAGCAGGCTTGGTGTAACCATACTGAGATCTATGGTTGTATAGATGCCTCTTGGTAGGCTGTGAAATGTTGGTTCGCCGTTGTTTAGCGTGATTAGGTTGTTTTGTTCTAACCATTTTTCAATTAGTAATCCTCTGGTATTATGTTTGGCATCTGTTCCCCAGAGGTTGTTGTGAGCGTTAAAGTCTCCTCCTAAGTAAGTTGAGTCAGTAATAAAGGGTAGGAATTTGTTGAGTATTTCCATAGTAATTTCTGTTTCTCCTGGTAGGTAGATATTAATGATATTGGTTGGTTTGTTTTCGTAGATGTTTGTAGTTATACCGTTTGTTTCTATGCCTTTTATGTTGATATCCAGTGGTTGGTAATCAATCCCGTGTTTTATCCCAATTAGTAGACCTCCCGATGGTGTTTTTTTGGTAGTTTTCTGGTCGGTCCTTCCTGATGATGTTGTAACCTGGGATGTTGAAGGTTTTTTTTGGTTGTTAACCTCGTTTCCTGTAGTAGGATTATACTAGGTTGTATAAGTTTATTTTGTAATTTGGTTTTTATTTCTGTTCCGTTGGTTCCGAGTCCGTTGATGTTCTGTTGTAGAATGCTGAAGTCTGCCATTGAAAATTCGCGCGATTGGATGTTATATTTTATAGTTGGTAGGTTTAATGTCTTGAGAATATCCTCCTTGGGTAGTTTTCCGTGTGGTTTTGTGTGGAGTTTGCGCTGTTGGGGTGAACATTGTCCATGAATTTCTCCATTGTGTCACTGTAGAAGCCTTCTTTTCGCGTGTGTCCGTAGATTCTTCTGAGTTTGATTTGGTGTTCCAGTTCGGTGTTGGCTGGTCCTGTGTTGATTATTGTTTGGGTAATGAACTCTATGAATCTGTTGAAGTTGTATAGAGATGAGGTTTCCAGGGTTCTGGCGACGCTTTTTTGTTTCTGGAGGTTGTCCCTGAGGTCTTGTTGTTGTTGTTGTTCCTTGTTTTTTTCCTGTTGTTTTGGTGGTGGTACTCCAGGGTTTGCCTTGAATATGTTTCGTTCGGCTTTGGGTTCTGTTTGTTGTTCTTTGGTTTCAGCTGTTTTGTTTTTCCTTGTTTTGTGAGCATTGAGTATTTCTTCACTATCTTTAAGGGTAGTATCCAGTGCTTTGAATATTTCTTCCCTTTCTTGTGGTAGTTCGTTGGTTACTCTTGGTACGACCTTTCTGGCGAACGTTGTTTCCTCTGTTACGTTTGTTTTAGAGAGATGAGCCACGTGGTTGAATTTGGAATTCTTGTCTGGGTTTTTTTGTGGCGTTTTACAGGAGAGGGTGGTTCCGGCAGATGTTTGTTGATTTTTGCTGATTGTTGTTGTCTGACTGGGCATTTTAGTGATAGGGCGCTGTGTCCTTTGATGTTGCAATTTTTGCAGAATAGCTTGTTGCCGCAGTTGGTATGGTCATGTCCTGTTCGACTGCACTTGCTGCAGTACTGTGAGTTGTTGCATTTGGTTTGATGATGACCATGTTGAAAACATCTTGTACAGAAGATGGGTTGTCGGCGAAGTGGTTCTACTTTGACTAAGTAGCTTCCTCCAAAGACTATGTTTCTCGGTAGAGTTGTTACTTGGAAGGTGATGATGACTGAGGGGGTGTTTTGTTGGTCCCGTTTTATTCGTCTTGCCGATATAAGTTCACAAGTGTTTACTGTATTTGCCTTGTTGACAAGTTCATTTAGGTCGTCATCAGTATACAGTGTGTTGGTTTTGATGACACCTCTGATTTGGGTTTTCCATAGTGGTAGCATGGTTTTGACTGTCAGTTTTCCTATGGTTGCTGTTCCTTTGACAGCGTCCATATAGTGTTTGTTGTCAGTGGTGATGAGATATCCTTTGCCACATTTTTTGATTTTTCTTGCTGGTAGGGCTTGCTTTGTTAGTTGGTAGTCAAAGTGTTGTAGGTCGTAGACGTCATTTAGTGCTTCCTTAGTTGTTGATACCATGAGTGTTTGGTATTCTTTACTTGCGTTGGTGTTGGGTTCTGTTTAGTTTCCTTCCATTGTGTGGCTTTTGTCTGTTGATATTCCGGTTTTGCTTTTCTTAGTTTGGTTTGTGTCATCATTGTGGGCGGAAGTATTTGGTTCCATTGATAGTTCCTTTTCCCTTGCCCGTTTTTTGCTACTTCTTCTTTTGACTTCATTGAACGGTGAGTCCCCTGTGTCTGTAGGGGCGATGTGATACATCATTCCTAGAAGTCCTCCTTGTTCCCGAATTGCTTGGGGTGTCTGTGCAGGCTTATGTTGTTCCCATGCACTCTAATGCTAGTTCATCTAGCACTGATTCTTCCATGATATTTGCCATGATATTTTTGGTTGGTATTTGGGTATATTGTCATTTGTACTAACCATATAAGCGAAGTGTTAATCTATATTTGTATGCTTTTGGGGTGCTTATTGTTAAGGAAACTAAACGAATCCTCCTAGAATAATTGTAATTATTCTAAGTTACAACACACCTCCAGGCCCAAGACCCTGTAGGTCACCTGACTCTATCCTCGATAAGGGATGAGTGAGAGAAAAAAGCAATGCAAACAAGTTGTATGTTTTGTTAGTACACAAAAGTGAAACCTAGTGTAAATAAACTAAGTCCCGTTGGTATGGGATGGGTATAGTTAACACTTCTTAGTTAGATATAATGCGTGAAGTAGTATTGCGTGACGTCACAATATTATGGTATTGTTTGGGTGTTAAAAGATTTGGATCCCTGATTTGGAGCCGGTTTGCTGACGTCACGGGCTTGTGTTGCCTTATGCCCCTATTTCACTACGACCCGAATTGCCACGAATCGCCACGAATTGGAAAATTTGCACTTTCGTGAACATTCGTAGATAATTCGTAATTGATTCGTTATATTCGTAAAAGATTCAAAGTTGATTCGGCAACATTCTTGTAATTCGTGGCATTCGTGGAAAAAAAATTTTTGTCAAAGATTTTCACGAATCATCTACGAATTTCAGATTCGTAGTTGCTTCGTAAACTGTTCGTATTTAATTCGGGACGTTCGTAACAACTTGGTAAACAATTCTTGGAAATTCGTGGTTGATAATTTTGATGTTCTCATCCCGAATTAACCCCGAAGCATTTACGAACTATCGTAAAGTATTCGTACTTGATTCGTGATATCGTATCTTATTCGTGGAAATTCGTAGTACATTCGTGACTGTGTCTTAATCATTTCGTACAATTCGTAGACAATTCGTAAAGAATTCGTACATGTTTCGTAGGTTTTTAGCATGAAAAGCTACGAATGTTCGTAACCATTTCGTACAAGTGTAAATGCTGTTTACAAATTTTGCCGAATGCTCACGAATATTCACGAATTTATGCAGCCGCCTATTCGTGGTGATTCGTGGCAATTCGGGTCGTAGTGAAATAGAGGCATTAGTGGCTTGAGGTTAGAGCTGTATCTCCGATCTAGAGCCGGTTTCGTGACGTCAAGGGCTTGTGGTGTCCAAGTCGGATCTGGAGCCGATTTTCGAGCCGGTTTTGAAAACTTTCAGTTTTCGAGCTGGATTTGGATCCAAATGTGATATTTTAGTTGATTTGGAGCGTCACGTGACGTCACGGTGTGGTGCGTGTTTGCGCTGGGGGTATGCAGGGTTAGTGAGGGGGTAAGGTTTGGGGGTGGTGAGTACTCCTCGTACTCTGATGGTTAGCGTGTGTGCTAAGTGGTTTGTTGTTGTAATAAAATGCTACAGATAAAGAATCAAAGTGAACTCACGTTTGTAGTCTTAGTAAGTCTATTTGGAATCCGATTAGTATCCGAAATAATAATCCAAATTAGAATAAGCACAATATATATCCGTTTGGGTAATCCGAATGTGAATTGCACTTAGTATATCCAAATTGGTATTCCGTGTGGTAATCCTTATCCAAATAGAATTTGGTGAATACTCCTCGTATTCGTGTGTTGAGCGTTGCTCAGTGGTAGTAACACTAGACCTTGAATAGTATCCGAATTGGTATCCTTAGTCCAGTGAGACGCTGTGGGTAGAAGTTCGGTTGTTTCGTAGTTGCTTGGTAGCTACTGCGATACACGTGTGTTCTCTCTGGTGTCCCAAAGAGGATGTGGACAGGACGTTTGACAATAAACATATATGACAGTCGGTCACCCACATGCCATCTGTTATATAATTGAATCAGTCCAGTAAACTTGTTATCTTTTCACACATAATTACACTCCTTCCTTCTCACATACTTAGCTTCTTAATTGAGTAAACTAATTTGCTGTAACAACACTTCTCCCCTTTGATCTGGAAGAAACATCTATATGGTACGCTAAACTGAGAATTGTGTGTTGGTGTGCTGAAGTGACACTTTTTATTAAACCATTTCGTTTTCATTTACGAGATGTGCATTAGATGCTACTGGTAACATACTTCTTTCATTCGATAATGTTTGTTGTCTATATCAATCTGTGTTATCATAATGTATATGTTTGCGTGTACAATGGAGCAATCTTCATGTAAATTTCATTGAGCTTGTTGACCAATCCAGTTCATGTATTTATTCATGAAAGTGAAGTGAAAATGGTTTGCATTGCATTACATCAATGTTGTCTCACTTATTTGAACAGCCAATCGTTCAGTGTGTTTAGTTTCTTTTAGTTTTTTTTCAGTGAAATTATACCTACCATATTACTTTATTAATTAATACATACAAAACAAAATTATCTGCCGATTATGGAACATAATTTTATCAACTGGTGCTACTTAATCTCTCTTTGCCCCGATTCCCGCGAGAGTCTTCTTCTCTTGTGTCAATGTCACTTGAACTGTCATTTGGTTCATACAGGTAAGGCAAGGCATCGGCCACGTCACTTGAAATGACGGAGCTTGAAGACGAACACTCAATGGCAAGTGATATGACAGCAGTTTCGCGGTTAATTGCTACAAACATACTATACATAAGCGCAGAATGCACTTCAATTCAGCAGGCCCCAGTCGTTGTAACCATATGAAATCGCTAGTTCAATAGTTGAGTAATCCGTTTATCGAAAATTTGGGTTGTTTTGATGGAGTTTTCTGTCTTAAAGGAGCAGTTTAAAAGTTGGGAAAACGCGTTAAATTAACATCAGCGGCCATAGTGAGCACGATACGCTTCAGTGACCACCGCCCGGCCGCCCACTCTCATTCTGGTCGCCGGGGCTTAATTAGGCACTTTTTTAAAAAGCTGTATATAAGTAATTTATGGGTCGATTTCAGAAATTTAAAATCGAGCAATTGTCAAATTGAAACCCCTTTTCAAAGGTTCCGAATGTGACCATATGTCATTTCATCTAACCTTTAAAGGGGCAGTAGCACGTTTTTGCAAAATTTATTTTTTCAAATTTCCCATTTATAATGATAGTTAATGTCATTGTGTCAATGTTTGTTTACAATATAAGTGTACCATATTTTGTTATTCCCTTACATTCCACCTGATGAAGGAGTGAGTATGTACTCCGAAACGTCGTGTATTTTCACATTAAAGAAGTTGTTATCCAGAAAATCTTCATGTTCATAGTCAATGTCATTTAAATTAACTTTAGAGGGCAAACCATCTTATTATACAAACCAATTATCCATAGTGGTAAAAACGGTGTTGCGTAGAAAGCAGAAATTGCTTGGCGGCCATTTTATTGTGAACACAATTTATTATTTTGTATTAAAAAAACGATTCCCATGGCTTTACCGAATTATGTACACTTATTTTTAACTTTATTTTCCGAAGAGAGAAGGGTGTTTTACTATCGGTGAAATTATTTTTCAAATACATTTCATCAACTTATTTGAGCGAAAAAACGTGCTACTGCCCCTTTAAGCATGCTTTTGCGAAAATGCCTTATTTCAACTGTTAACACTTTGAATCATTACACAATGATTGTTATACACAATGAAAAGTGATCATTGATTGTGTGTCCTTGAAGGTCAAAGGTCAAGGTCATGAGATATTGGTAAAGGCCATGTTAACCCTTTGATCCAATTTGAAATCAGAAATAGGTTTTAAGAACAAACTTGTGCAAAGTGACCCCAGTGATAATTCAACTTGTTAGTAATAACTCCAATGATGAACAAACATTTTGTTTTAAAATTCCCATTTATAGCTCATCAGGCCTGAAAGGCCCAATGGGTTTATGGCATGGCATGGTGTCCGGCGTCCGTCCATCTGTCCATCCGTCCGTCCATCCGTCCGTAAACTTTTTGCTTTTTCGACTTCTTCTCCAGAACCAATGACTCCACAGAGCTGAAATTTTTATGTGCAGACTCCTTGGCCAATGGGGATTCTAAATTGTAGATTTCGTGACCCCGTGACCTCAAATGGCCTCACAGGGGTCACATCCTTAAAAAAAACTATTTTCATCTTCTTCCCCGGCTGAAGACCCCTGTGGGGAGATCTTTTGTTATGGGATTTTTTGTCCCCGTTCTCTCTCTTTGTCAAAAGAAAGGGGGGGGGGGGGGGGGGCTGTAAGGCGGCCATGAGTTTGTCAGGTAATCCCCAGGTCCTTGATCTTACTTACCCATGGTGGATACGCATAGTACTTTGGGTGAGTTATTTTTCTATTCTATACGCCTTTTGGTGCAGACTGAATGCCACTGCCTTTGACCTTGTCTTTGGGAGTCTATCTTATGCAATACGTACCCCAAGGAGGATCTCTTCTGAAAAGGAATCGAACAAACCTGTATAGGTTGCAGATTCTTTGAAGGGGATCCTCCTTGGGGTAGGGCCACCCACCTCCCCTTCATTCAGTCTACATGACTGGATTGAAAAGTAGTGAGAATAGAGTTATCTGCCCTTGGCTGCATAGCAACCACTAGGGAGGGAGGCTCAAGAGGGGTGACCCAAAGTAAGTTGTTTTTAGTTTTTTAGTTGTTTAATCGATTTGTTATGTGGACAAAATAGTTACAACCTGTCATATACCTAAAATCAGAGATTTTATGCAATAAGTACCCCAAGGAGGATCCCCTTCCAAGAATCTGCAACCTATACAGGTTTGCTCGAATTGTTGTACAAACCTATTTTCATCTTCTTCTCCAGTTGCAAAAGGTCTAGAGAGCTGAAAAGTTTTGTGCAGACTCCTTGGCCAATGGGGATTCTAAATTGTAGATTTTGTGACCCATGATCCCAAATGGGGTCACTGGGGTCACATCCTTAAGAACCTATTTTCATCTTCTTCTCCAGTTCCAAACGGTCTAGAGAGCTGAAAAGTTGTGTGCAGACTCCTTGGCCCATGGGGATTCTAAATTGTATATTTCGTGACCCATGACCCCAAATGCCCATATAAAAAAAAGATCCTTCAATGGCTTTCATACAGTATCTCCACAGTACACTCACACCATCTTTTCAGGTGTTAAGGGCAAAATTTTACCATCACTTCTAGTCGAAGTCTTGCTCTGGCCTTAAAACAGCGTTCGCTAAGATGCATGTTGTGCGCTGCTGCTGACCGTATTGCAATAAAAAATTATGCAGTTATTTAAGAAGCATTTTAATAAGCATGTCCTCCTGTACGGATACTTCCATGGTAAGTTCACAAGTGACCATCAGTTAACGAAGGGCTGTAAAGTAATAACATTTATGGCAGCAAGCGATGCAGGGTATTAAAACTTCACCCCAGTAAGTATGGTAGCAGTGATTATGTAACCAGGGTTAGAGGACACTCATTGGTATATTGTGATTGATGACATAACCACAATTGACTTTGTAATACAGTAATTATGTCCCACGAAATTTTTTTCGGGAGACACAATGTTTTCGCCTCTGTCTGTCATTCCGTTATTCTGTCATTCCGTTATTCCGTCATTCCGTCATTCCGAAATGCTTTCTTTTCCGGGCCATATTTCAAAAAACGTTCAATATTTCTTCACGAAACTTGGGATGTGGTTAGACCTAGTGGTGGAGTGGTGCCTTTTGCTATTTTGGTTATTCTGAATTATTTTTTTTCTGGTTTCAATGGAAACAATTTGAACTTAGTGCATATTGAGGGTAGGGACGGGACCTTTTCCGGCCTCTATCTCCAAAACCGTTCAATATTTTTTCAAAAACATTTGTATTTGCTTAGACCTAGTGATAGAGTGGTGCCTTTTGCTACTTTGGCTATTCTGATTTTTTTATTTCTCGTTATTAATGCAGTATTGAACTTAGTGCTTAGCATAAGTGAAAAATAGGGGTAATTAGACTAGGTTGGATTGAAAGTTGGAGCGGGGGACATCACAGTGCATCACATGCACATATTTCTAGTTTTTGAGTGCTTTTACCATTTTTCTTTTATGATAACTTTCACATATTTTTAAATCTTACTTTTTATCATATTTGGCCTCTCTGTCATAGAAAAGACTTCTTTTTTTAAAACTGACATCATCATCATCATACACAATTGAAAAACATCAGAACTGAGTGGAATTAAATGATTTTGGAATGTGCAAATAATGATTGAACATTGATTACCTATAGACATTATTTCAGGAAAACACTAAAGTCATACCAATGGCTTGTTATACTTGAAAAATGCAATGAATTATACACAAAAAATGTAAATTAAAATAGCATTGTTTTCCACTCATTGCCATTGTGAGATTTCTTGCAATATTTTTCAAACAAGTTAATAATAATTTCAATAATTAACATTACCTTAGTTGTTCAAATTTAAAGCATGGTGATTATACTCACCCCCATTATTGGAGTTATATTCTGTCTAATATAAATGAAATACAAATAACATATAATGTGTAGCTGTATCCAACATTCTACAGAAGGTGTTTTAAGCTATTTAGCTTTCCAATCCAGCCCATTTTGCAGAACAATCTGTGCACTGATTCACACTAACTATATAACTTTTCAATTAACATTCTGTTAATTTGTCTAGACAATTGTCTGGCAATCAAAGATGCCAGCCTGTGATCTCAAGATGACAATACCCAGGGTGGATGGGGGAGACATGTGACATCTAAACACCTACAGTGGCTGACAAGATGTAGACACCACATGTTTTTATAGCTATTTAACTGAATTGACTATATGCACACCTTTTAACAGCAACAGTTTAGTTTGTTACTTTTATTGGAAATATTTTATTTGAAATATATTTTGCATAAACATTAAACTATGAAGATTTGCAAATTCAACTTGATCTCTATTTTCATATGTTCACAATTGAATGTATTCTTTTAACTATTAATGCAAATTTGGACAGCTGAATCCATTGAGCATTAGTAGGTTATGTCAATATTTCTTTAAAATTACATTTTGTTTTTAAATATGTTGAAACTATGAACAATACTTACAATTCTTAATAGTTTCAAAATATTTTTAAAAAGTGTTTATTATTTTTTTCAAAATATAATATTCATGAAATTTAAAAGACCATCAAAATATGAAACTGTCAACAACAATAAAATTTCTAAAACAAAAAACAATTGGATGCCTCTCTAATAAGCCAATCAAAGCACAAGTAACAATCACTGTTACGGTTATTGTAATTGGATAGCTCGTTAGGAATGAACCAATCACAGAAGAGACACTGCCAAGTTCCAAGTCCTGTCTGAAAAAAATGCCATTTTGAATCTGACAAGATGTATGGAGACTGGAAGGATTTGAGGGCAATTTTCAATTCTCAAAGGGGCCCAATGCAAGTCAAGATTATTCAACAACATGGGTAAGTTGATCACATTTTGCTAACATAACAATTTACATGTAAATGAGAATCAAATCACCTCAAATTATGTCAGAGAAAATTTGAAGCCAGTATTTGAATTTTTCACTGCAACTGATGCATAGTGAAGTTTTTTTCAAATAGATCTCTTCAATGTTATATATGTCAAAAAATTAAAATAATATTTGTTAAATGACAAAGGTGATATTAATTTTGTTACATTTAGATTTATCTTCATCCATTTGCATGCTTCAGATATTTTGTACAATATGATGTATTGGTAAGCAAAAGTAAACAAACATCCCTCATGTTGCCAATCAAGCTTACTTTTAGCCTAGTGAGATTAAACAATATTTATTCAAATAATTTCTTATGTTTAGTTCATCACAAAAATTAATAATTATCTATAACTTGGGGTTTTGACAAATTTTATAGGTATATATTTCTTTATAATTCATCACATGATTCACAAATAAAATATATCTTGTTTTCAATTGTAGTTTTGCATTATTGTCAGACACTTCTTTATTGAGACAGCTTTCTTACTTCATTTGACATTTTAATTTTGCCCCCTTTTCACTTGTATTAACATTTACATTTCATTTCAATGAAATGGATTGGCAAACAACACATGGCATAAATTAATGCCACTCCAGAGTACATAATATATTTCACTTACCTGTAGCATTTTGACCATGCACATGTATGATAAATTTAACAGTAACAATATAATCTGGTATTGACACTTGGAAACTTTGAGTTCATTTATCTGTTTTGATAACATTAAGATCAAAGTAAGGTCAGTGATCAAGTTAATCCTATCTTAATAAATCCTGTGAGTTAAATTATCTATGTGAGTTCATTTGTCTGTTTTGATAACATTAAGATCAAAGCAAGGTAGTTATAACAAATTAATCCTGTGAGATAATTAATATGTAACAAATTATAATCATTAATCTGTTTACACAGTACAGACGATAATCCTTATTACTATTTTGTTCATGACTCTTTTCCAAGCACACTGTGAAAAAGTCCCTTCAAATTAATTGAGACATGATCATATATTTGAAAACAACTTAGTGGTGATAAAGTATTTAGATTTTGAAGATTTTTGGTTTAAATCTAATGATGTATTTATCCATAATAATAAAGTTGTATTTTATGTTATTTACTTCCAAGATTATATTTTTTTTATATATAGTTAACAAATAAAAAGTTTAAACTGCAAATGAATTATAAATCTACATCTACAATAAGTTTGAAGGAAAGTTAAACAACACAAATATTTGAATTTGAATTTATATCTTTTCATCATATTTCCTTTAAAATGACATATACTAGTATACTAAAATACAAATAATGCAAATATTTTTAGTTAATTGCTAAACTACTTGTGTAACCAATGTATCCAATTGACACGGAATCTCAGTTGATATAATTTGTTAATATTGATGTTCACAGGTCCTGTCCAAGAAGAGATTGATGGGGGATCAGTCATTCAGACAGCAAAACAAAACCCTACAGGTATTCATAATGCATACTTTACTTTTGATACTGAATAATATATATGTCTAACCAAGTTCAAATGTGACAATTTACAGCATACTGAATAACCTAATACACTCAATATAATTACTAAAATTTATATTATTTGCCAATAGGTTACAGCCTTGTCTTGAAGTTTTGCAGTTAGTTATCATAGAACATCTGCAGCCTGAAGAAGGCTTAAAAACTTAGATTAGTAATATGATATTGCTTCCTTATGCTTAAATCACATTATTTTATGAAGATTGTAAATTTGACAATAATGCAGTTGTTATTTACAAGCATTACAATATAAGCTTTTTATTTCAGGAGCCCAGAAAAGATGGATGGTTAGCATGCTTCGTTTGGGTCAAGATGTCTGGGATTGAATTCCACCACGGTTTCAGCAACCTAGTCGTTGTAGTCAATTATTCTACATCTTGCAATTCAATGTTATGCTGAATATCATTGCAGTACCACCTGTGGTTAGCTAGCTGATGCTTGCAGGTTTTACCACAATGGTTTTGTGGGCTTTTCCCCTGCACTAGCAGAACAGAACAGAACTTTATTACGCTCAGGCCTATAACCTCGGCATATGAGGTACAAAATGACAGTATAATACATAATGTTAGCGGATAAGTGATTAGCCGGAAGATTTGACAATTTGCATTATAATTTTACAAAATTTACTTAGTCTTTTTAATACAGATATTCTTTTACACATGAAAAGTTTTTGCAATTTAAGCATGTTTGATTTTTTTGACAACACATGTGGTATGTACAAACTTCTTTGTTCAGCAAAGTATGAACAAATAAAAATATAATGAAATTCATCTGCAACATCATCAGTTAAACACAATTTACATTTTCTTTCAGATAAAGGTATCTTATTCCATCTTCCCTTTTCAATTGGCAAATGGTGGCATGATGTACGAAATAGAAGTAATGGGATTGCTTGACATTGAGGAAGGGACGTTAAATAATGTTCAAGTTCAAATTGAGGTTTCAGAACAGAATAAACTACACCCTTTTTGGAATTTTCTACTTCTGACCTCCAGATTTGTTTAGCATTATCAGTTAGAATAGAATGAGCAGTTGCTTTGAGCCAGGAAGATGAAATGGGATATTGGGATAGCCATACAAAACTTAAACCTATGTTGTTAAGGATATTTTTGATACATGAAATCCAAGCAAAATTGTAAGTACCAGTATTATAGATATTATATATAATGGAATAAATAATAAAAGATATTTTACTAGCTTTTTCGGTTAGAAGTTTTTACCAAAAAGTTAACATGCGAGTTTTCACATCAACAGATAGAGGGACTCTGCCTAACTCACCATAAAGCATATATAGTGGCGTACTCTTCTTTACAGGCAATAATTTTCTCATGAAACAAATATGTACATTTTCAATTTGATTAAGATTAACAAAGTCCCATGTTTCACAACCATACAACAAAATAGGTTTTACCATTGCATCAAAAAGATATAGCCGACACTGTATTGATAAATTAAAGATTTGGCTTTTACGTAAAACAAAATACATTGCTTTGGTAGCCTGTTGACAAAGACTTGCAATGGACACTTTAAAATTACATTTCTTATCAAATATAACACCAAGATATTTATAATCGTTAACATATTCTAAATGCGTACCATGAAGAAGAATGTCTTTACTCATATCTGTTTGTTTCCACCAAATACAAGAATTTTAGTTTTTTGTACGTTTATTGTCAATTTAGAAGTATTACAATATGATTCAAAATGATTAATAGCTTTTTGGAGATTTGTTTTTGAGGAAGCTAAAAGGACAGTGTCATCGGCATATAAAAGAACTAACAACTTAATAGATAAATCTAACATGAAATCTATTGATTCAGAGTTAATTTTGACACTTGGGCAATCTTTGGATATTAAGAATGTTTCTAAATCATTTAAAAACAATGAAAACAGTACAGGGGATAAATTTTCCCCTTGTCTAACTCCCACAAGGCAGGGGGAAAAGGCAGATTCAGTGTTTAAAACACTTACACATGATTTTATACCACTATACATAGATTGTAAAATTTTCAGACATTTGCCATCTATACCTTGATTAAACAATTTATTCCACAATGCTGCCCTCCATACACTATCGAAAGCCTTTTTAAAATCAATAAAACAACAAAACAGTTTCTTTTTTCTTGACTTAAACAAATCTACAAGACATTGAAGGGTAAATATATGGTGAGAGGTAGAATATTTTTTACGAAAACCGGACTGTGCTTCTGACAAAATATTTTGATCTTCTATAAAATTTTGAATTCTATTACTGATAACACTTGTAAAAAGTTTACCAAAACAACTTAAAAGGCTTATTGGTCTATAATTTTCTGGATTATGTTTGTCACCTTTACCTTTATAAATAGGGCGTATAATTCCGCTGAGCCACTGCTCTGGATAAATACCATCGTCTAAGATTCTATTGAATAATCTTACATAAACAGGTAACATAATGTCTTGGGTGGTTTTAATATATTCATTGATGACTCTATCAGGGCCACATGCCTTATTATTTTTTAAATTGCTAATGGCTTTCAGGATTTCTTCCTGTGAAATAGAGCTGTTCAAAAATGAGTTACAATCATCAATATTTATATCTAACGGATCGGCAATATCACCAGGTTCTTCATCGGGCATATCACTGTTTATTTTCTTAAAATAATTAAAAAGGTCCTCAAGCGTAGGAAGATCCACATCTTTATTTTCGTTTCGGAGTATTTTCCAAAATGATTTCGAATCTTCTTTTCGTAGTTTTGATAGTTTGCCCTGTAAGTTAACTCTATGGAGATTATGAATTTCTTCAAAATGTTTTTGTAAGCCTTACTTGCATTAACAAGTCTTCTTTTATTTTCGAAAGTTTTATGCTTTTGGAATATAGATTTTGCCTGGTGATTTTTTCCTCTACTGATCTTACATTCACGTCCAAACCAAGGTTTGTGTCGTCGACGTTTGTGATTATACATTGCAATGTTTGGCTGTCTCGAACCAAAAACACTCTTCGCACTTTCAATAAAAACATTGTTAATGTCATCGACAAGATTTGTAACAGCATCATTGTTTCCTATTGCACAATTCTCTAAACCCATAACAATGTCATCTATTTCACCTTGACGAGAGTTAATTGCATCATGAAATTGAGAAGCACGTCGTTTGTCCCAGCGGCGGTGTGTGCACGTTGAGTCCGTGTTGCTGACTGCTTCAGTCCCTGATTGACAGGTCATGACATCGTCACACATGTTTATAGTCAATTTCAGCGCGCAATGAGCATCAGATAAGATTGGGTCAAAATCTAGGACATTGAAATCACATATTATATTCATGACATTCAATGAGCATATACCATAGTCAACTAAACTACAACCTTTACAAGTTGTTTTACCAATGTGTTTATCTTCACCAAAACGACCATTTATAATAAAAACGTCATTATTTCTGCAAATGTCAATCAATCTTTTGCCATGGTTATTTGTTCTACCAGTGTCTGATGAGTGTCTGTTCATGTCTATTTCAAGTGTAGAAAACACGGATAATACATCACTTTCATCAAACACATCTTCTGGGATTCCAATATGATCACATACAGTATGTGATAATTGAATAACATCAGGTAATTTTCTTGTTCTTGCATTAAAGTCACCAAGTAGTAAAATTTCACAGTCATTGGCATGTTTATCATTATCAATATCTACAAATAGGGAAACATTGAAGTAAGGAGAACTTTCTAGTGGTATATACACTGCACCAACAAGTAAGTCTTTGTTTATGTCAAGTATGTCTTTGGAGACTTTTATCCAAAATACACCTTCTGTGTTAGTTTCTATATATTTGGAATATTTTTTCAATGATTGTTTAATTAAAATTGCAATACCTCCTGATCTTACTCTAGAGTCTCTGTTTTGTGTATACACATCATAGTCAGGTACGTCTATAGTGTCTATGTCATCCAGTTTAGTTTCTGCTAGTAGAATGAAATCATGAGTGTTAATATAGTCTTGAAAATCAGGGTTTATGAGTTTGCTTAGGATTCCACAAACATTAATGAAGAAGAATGTTAGGGTATTCATATTTGTAGAACTTCCTTGACTTCCCTAGTCAGAGGTGTGACTGTCATTAGTGTACCTGGCTTTTTTCTCTGGTCTGTTGTGGGTAGGAGTGAGGGATGAGGGGGGCTCTCTGTCAGAAGGGAGGGGTGGGAAGTCCTCATTTAAATCCACATCTGGTGTTGAATTTGGATAGATTCTTTTCCCGTCTATGAATAGTCTATCTCTTATGAATGAGGTTCTGTGACCATTGCTTTTAGCTTGTTTATATCTGTGCCATAGTTGTTTTCTTCTTTGTTGAATTTCATATGGAAAATGTTCATTTATTCCCACTGATGAGCCTTTAAGTTTGTAACACTGACTTTTAACAATGTCTCTGTCCCTCTTTGAAGTAAACACAACTAGGATAGGTCTAAATCTAGTTTGATCACTTCTCTTCTTTCCTAACCTGTGTGTTCTTTCTAGGTCTATGCTCTTTTCTATTTTTAGGTTGTTTTCTATCACATGTTGTGCTTTGACTTCAGTATTTTCATCTTCTGTCTCATTAATACCAGTAAATATGAGATTTCTTTCCATACTTTTTTTTAAAACTGACATCATCATCATCATACACAATTGAAAAACATCAGAACTGAGTGGAATTAAATGATTTTGGAATGTGCAAATAATGATTGAACATTGATTACCTATAGACATTATTTCAGGAAAACACTAAAGTCATACCAATGGCTTGTTATACTTGAAAAATGCAATGAATTATACACAAAAAATGTAAATTAAAATAGCATTGTTTTCCACTCATTGCCATTGTGAGATTTCTTGCAATATTTTTCAAACAAGTTAATAATAATTTCAATAATTAACATTACCTTAGTTGTTCAAATTTAAAGCATGGTGATTATACTCACCCCCATTATTGGAGTTATATTCTGTCTAATATAAATGAAATACAAATAACATATAATGTGTAGCTGTATCCAACATTCTACAGAAGGTGTTTTAAGCTATTTAGCTTTCCAATCCAGCCCATTTTGCAGAACAATCTGTGCACTGATTCACACTAACTATATAACTTTTCAATTAACATTCTGTTAATTTGTCTAGACAATTGTCTGGCAATCAAAGATGCCAGCCTGTGATCTCAAGATGACAATACCCAGGGTGGATGGGGGAGACATGTGACATCTAAACACCTACAGTGGCTGACAAGATGTAGACACCACATGTTTTTATAGCTATTTAACTGAATTGACTATATGCACACCTTTTAACAGCAACAGTTTAGTTTGTTACTTTTATTGGAAATATTTTATTTGAAATATATTTTGCATAAACATTAAACTATGAAGATTTGCAAATTCAACTTGATCTCTATTTTCATATGTTCACAATTGAATGTATTCTTTTAACTATTAATGCAAATTTGGACAGCTGAATCCATTGAGCATTAGTAGGTTATGTCAATATTTCTTTAAAATTACATTTTGTTTTTAAATATGTTGAAACTATGAACAATACTTACAATTCTTAATAGTTTCAAAATATTTTTAAAAAGTGTTTATTATTTTTTTCAAAATATAATATTCATGAAATTTAAAAGACCATCAAAATATGAAACTGTCAACAACAATAAAATTTCTAAAACAAAAAACAATTGGATGCCTCTCTAATAAGCCAATCAAAGCACAAGTAACAATCACTGTTACGGTTATTGTAATTGGATAGCTCGTTAGGAATGAACCAATCACAGAAGAGACACTGCCAAGTTCCAAGTCCTGTCTGAAAAAAATGCCATTTTGAATCTGACAAGATGTATGGAGACTGGAAGGATTTGAGGGCAATTTTCAATTCTCAAAGGGGCCCAATGCAAGTCAAGATTATTCAACAACATGGGTAAGTTGATCACATTTTGCTAACATAACAATTTACATGTAAATGAGAATCAAATCACCTCAAATTATGTCAGAGAAAATTTGAAGCCAGTATTTGAATTTTTCACTGCAACTGATGCATAGTGAAGTTTTTTTCAAATAGATCTCTTCAATGTTATATATGTCAAAAAATTAAAATAATATTTGTTAAATGACAAAGGTGATATTAATTTTGTTACATTTAGATTTATCTTCATCCATTTGCATGCTTCAGATATTTTGTACAATATGATGTATTGGTAAGCAAAAGTAAACAAACATCCCTCATGTTGCCAATCAAGCTTACTTTTAGCCTAGTGAGATTAAACAATATTTATTCAAATAATTTCTTATGTTTAGTTCATCACAAAAATTAATAATTATCTATAACTTGGGGTTTTGACAAATTTTATAGGTATATATTTCTTTATAATTCATCACATGATTCACAAATAAAATATATCTTGTTTTCAATTGTAGTTTTGCATTATTGTCAGACACTTCTTTATTGAGACAGCTTTCTTACTTCATTTGACATTTTAATTTTGCCCCCTTTTCACTTGTATTAACATTTACATTTCATTTCAATGAAATGGATTGGCAAACAACACATGGCATAAATTAATGCCACTCCAGAGTACATAATATATTTCACTTACCTGTAGCATTTTGACCATGCACATGTATGATAAATTTAACAGTAACAATATAATCTGGTATTGACACTTGGAAACTTTGAGTTCATTTATCTGTTTTGATAACATTAAGATCAAAGTAAGGTCAGTGATCAAGTTAATCCTATCTTAATAAATCCTGTGAGTTAAATTATCTATGTGAGTTCATTTGTCTGTTTTGATAACATTAAGATCAAAGCAAGGTAGTTATAACAAATTAATCCTGTGAGATAATTAATATGTAACAAATTATAATCATTAATCTGTTTACACAGTACAGACGATAATCCTTATTACTATTTTGTTCATGACTCTTTTCCAAGCACACTGTGAAAAAGTCCCTTCAAATTAATTGAGACATGATCATATATTTGAAAACAACTTAGTGGTGATAAAGTATTTAGATTTTGAAGATTTTTGGTTTAAATCTAATGATGTATTTATCCATAATAATAAAGTTGTATTTTATGTTATTTACTTCCAAGATTATATTTTTTTTATATATAGTTAACAAATAAAAAGTTTAAACTGCAAATGAATTATAAATCTACATCTACAATAAGTTTGAAGGAAAGTTAAACAACACAAATATTTGAATTTGAATTTATATCTTTTCATCATATTTCCTTTAAAATGACATATACTAGTATACTAAAATACAAATAATGCAAATATTTTTAGTTAATTGCTAAACTACTTGTGTAACCAATGTATCCAATTGACACGGAATCTCAGTTGATATAATTTGTTAATATTGATGTTCACAGGTCCTGTCCAAGAAGAGATTGATGGGGGATCAGTCATTCAGACAGCAAAACAAAACCCTACAGGTATTCATAATGCATACTTTACTTTTGATACTGAATAATATATATGTCTAACCAAGTTCAAATGTGACAATTTACAGCATACTGAATAACCTAATACACTCAATATAATTACTAAAATTTATATTATTTGCCAATAGGTTACAGCCTTGTCTTGAAGTTTTGCAGTTAGTTATCATAGAACATCTGCAGCCTGAAGAAGGCTTAAAAACTTAGATTAGTAATATGATATTGCTTCCTTATGCTTAAATCACATTATTTTATGAAGATTGTAAATTTGACAATAATGCAGTTGTTATTTACAAGCATTACAATATAAGCTTTTTATTTCAGGAGCCCAGAAAAGATGGATGGTTAGCATGCTTCGTTTGGGTCAAGATGTCTGGGATTGAATTCCACCACGGTTTCAGCAACCTAGTCGTTGTAGTCAATTATTCTACATCTTGCAATTCAATGTTATGCTGAATATCATTGCAGTACCACCTGTGGTTAGCTAGCTGATGCTTGCAGGTTTTACCACAATGGTTTTGTGGGCTTTTCCCCTGCACTAGCAGAACAGAACAGAACTTTATTACGCTCAGGCCTATAACCTCGGCATATGAGGTACAAAATGACAGTATAATACATAATGTTAGCGGATAAGTGATTAGCCGGAAGATTTGACAATTTGCATTATAATTTTACAAAATTTACTTAGTCTTTTTAATACAGATATTCTTTTACACATGAAAAGTTTTTGCAATTTAAGCATGTTTGATTTTTTTGACAACACATGTGGTATGTACAAACTTCTTTGTTCAGCAAAGTATGAACAAATAAAAATATAATGAAATTCATCTGCAACATCATCAGTTAAACACAATTTACATTTTCTTTCAGATAAAGGTATCTTATTCCATCTTCCCTTTTCAATTGGCAAATGGTGGCATGATGTACGAAATAGAAGTAATGGGATTGCTTGACATTGAGGAAGGGACGTTAAATAATGTTCAAGTTCAAATTGAGGTTTCAGAACAGAATAAACTACACCCTTTTTGGAATTTTCTACTTCTGACCTCCAGATTTGTTTAGCATTATCAGTTAGAATAGAATGAGCAGTTGCTTTGAGCCAGGAAGATGAAATGGGATATTGGGATAGCCATACAAAACTTAAACCTATGTTGTTAAGGATATTTTTGATACATGAAATCCAAGCAAAATTGTAAGTACCAGTATTATAGATATTATATATAATGGAATAAATAATAAAAGATATTTTACTAGCTTTTTCGGTTAGAAGTTTTTACCAAAAAGTTAACATGCGAGTTTTCACATCAACAGATAGAGGGACTCTGCCTAACTCACCATAAAGCATATATAGTGGCGTACTCTTCTTTACAGGCAATAATTTTCTCATGAAACAAATATGTACATTTTCAATTTGATTAAGATTAACAAAGTCCCATGTTTCACAACCATACAACAAAATAGGTTTTACCATTGCATCAAAAAGATATAGCCGACACTGTATTGATAAATTAAAGATTTGGCTTTTACGTAAAACAAAATACATTGCTTTGGTAGCCTGTTGACAAAGACTTGCAATGGACACTTTAAAATTACATTTCTTATCAAATATAACACCAAGATATTTATAATCGTTAACATATTCTAAATGCGTACCATGAAGAAGAATGTCTTTACTCATATCTGTTTGTTTCCACCAAATACAAGAATTTTAGTTTTTTGTACGTTTATTGTCAATTTAGAAGTATTACAATATGATTCAAAATGATTAATAGCTTTTTGGAGATTTGTTTTTGAGGAAGCTAAAAGGACAGTGTCATCGGCATATAAAAGAACTAACAACTTAATAGATAAATCTAACATGAAATCTATTGATTCAGAGTTAATTTTGACACTTGGGCAATCTTTGGATATTAAGAATGTTTCTAAATCATTTAAAAACAATGAAAACAGTACAGGGGATAAATTTTCCCCTTGTCTAACTCCCACAAGGCAGGGGGAAAAGGCAGATTCAGTGTTTAAAACACTTACACATGATTTTATACCACTATACATAGATTGTAAAATTTTCAGACATTTGCCATCTATACCTTGATTAAACAATTTATTCCACAATGCTGCCCTCCATACACTATCGAAAGCCTTTTTAAAATCAATAAAACAACAAAACAGTTTCTTTTTTCTTGACTTAAACAAATCTACAAGACATTGAAGGGTAAATATATGGTGAGAGGTAGAATATTTTTTACGAAAACCGGACTGTGCTTCTGACAAAATATTTTGATCTTCTATAAAATTTTGAATTCTATTACTGATAACACTTGTAAAAAGTTTACCAAAACAACTTAAAAGGCTTATTGGTCTATAATTTTCTGGATTATGTTTGTCACCTTTACCTTTATAAATAGGGCGTATAATTCCGCTGAGCCACTGCTCTGGATAAATACCATCGTCTAAGATTCTATTGAATAATCTTACATAAACAGGTAACATAATGTCTTGGGTGGTTTTAATATATTCATTGATGACTCTATCAGGGCCACATGCCTTATTATTTTTTAAATTGCTAATGGCTTTCAGGATTTCTTCCTGTGAAATAGAGCTGTTCAAAAATGAGTTACAATCATCAATATTTATATCTAACGGATCGGCAATATCACCAGGTTCTTCATCGGGCATATCACTGTTTATTTTCTTAAAATAATTAAAAAGGTCCTCAAGCGTAGGAAGATCCACATCTTTATTTTCGTTTCGGAGTATTTTCCAAAATGATTTCGAATCTTCTTTTCGTAGTTTTGATAGTTTGCCCTGTAAGTTAACTCTATGGAGATTATGAATTTCTTCAAAATGTTTTTGTAAGCCTTACTTGCATTAACAAGTCTTCTTTTATTTTCGAAAGTTTTATGCTTTTGGAATATAGATTTTGCCTGGTGATTTTTTCCTCTACTGATCTTACATTCACGTCCAAACCAAGGTTTGTGTCGTCGACGTTTGTGATTATACATTGCAATGTTTGGCTGTCTCGAACCAAAAACACTCTTCGCACTTTCAATAAAAACATTGTTAATGTCATCGACAAGATTTGTAACAGCATCATTGTTTCCTATTGCACAATTCTCTAAACCCATAACAATGTCATCTATTTCACCTTGACGAGAGTTAATTGCATCATGAAATTGAGAAGCACGTCGTTTGTCCCAGCGGCGGTGTGTGCACGTTGAGTCCGTGTTGCTGACTGCTTCAGTCCCTGATTGACAGGTCATGACATCGTCACACATGTTTATAGTCAATTTCAGCGCGCAATGAGCATCAGATAAGATTGGGTCAAAATCTAGGACATTGAAATCACATATTATATTCATGACATTCAATGAGCATATACCATAGTCAACTAAACTACAACCTTTACAAGTTGTTTTACCAATGTGTTTATCTTCACCAAAACGACCATTTATAATAAAAACGTCATTATTTCTGCAAATGTCAATCAATCTTTTGCCATGGTTATTTGTTCTACCAGTGTCTGATGAGTGTCTGTTCATGTCTATTTCAAGTGTAGAAAACACGGATAATACATCACTTTCATCAAACACATCTTCTGGGATTCCAATATGATCACATACAGTATGTGATAATTGAATAACATCAGGTAATTTTCTTGTTCTTGCATTAAAGTCACCAAGTAGTAAAATTTCACAGTCATTGGCATGTTTATTTATATCATTATCAATATCTACAAATAGGGAAACATTGAAGTAAGGAGAACTTTCTAGTGGTATATACACTGCACCAACAAGTAAGTCTTTGTTTATGTCAAGTATGTCTTTGGAGACTTTTATCCAAAATACACCTTCTGTGTTAGTTTCTATATATTTGGAATATTTTTTCAATGATTGTTTAATTAAAATTGCAATACCTCCTGATCTTACTCTAGAGTCTCTGTTTTGTGTATACACATCATAGTCAGGTACGTCTATAGTGTCTATGTCATCCAGTTTAGTTTCTGCTAGTAGAATGAAATCATGAGTGTTAATATAGTCTTGAAAATCAGGGTTTATGAGTTTGCTTAGGATTCCACAAACATTAATGAAGAAGAATGTTAGGGTATTCATATTTGTAGAACTTCCTTGACTTCCCTAGTCAGAGGTGTGACTGTCATTAGTGTACCTGGCTTTTTTCTCTGGTCTGTTGTGGGTAGGAGTGAGGGATGAGGGGGGCTCTCTGTCAGAAGGGAGGGGTGGGAAGTCCTCATTTAAATCCACATCTGGTGTTGAATTTGGATAGATTCTTTTCCCGTCTATGAATAGTCTATCTCTTATGAATGAGGTTCTGTGACCATTGCTTTTAGCTTGTTTATATCTGTGCCATAGTTGTTTTCTTCTTTGTTGAATTTCATATGGAAAATGTTCATTTATTCCCACTGATGAGCCTTTAAGTTTGTAACACTGACTTTTAACAATGTCTCTGTCCCTCTTTGAAGTAAACACAACTAGGATAGGTCTAAATCTAGTTTGATCACTTCTCTTCTTTCCTAACCTGTGTGTTCTTTCTAGGTCTATGCTCTTTTCTATTTTTAGGTTGTTTTCTATCACATGTTGTGCTTTGACTTCAGTATTTTCATCTTCTGTCTCATTAATACCAGTAAATATGAGATTTCTTTCCATACTTTTACACTGAACATCAAGCAACTGTTCCTTTAGTTCATAGTTCTGGTCACTGAGCTGATGTAGTCTACCATAAAGATAGTCTGACTCCTCATGAAAGTTATCAAGTTTACCCTCAAGTCTGTCTATCACACAGGTGTTCTCCTCTCCTGTAAACTTAGTTTTATCTACTTTGATGGAAAGTTGGGTCAGTGCTGTTTCAATGTTTGACACTCTATTAACAGTAGATTGGACAGTCTGATTAAGAGTAAGTAAGTTATTGTCGATGCTTTTAACTCTTTCTTGAATTCTGTCAATCTGTTGAGACCTTTTATCAATGATAGACACTTTAGCTTCAATATCCGAGGTTCTAGATGCTATTCCATGAGTGATCTGTGAGAGATTCTTTATTTCTGAGATTAAATGAATAGCCCAGTTGGGTGGTTGATTACTGTCATGTGAAGGAATAGGGACCTGGTTTAGTGACGATACCTGCGTTGTTTGTTGTTGTGAATTGAGTTGTTGCTGCATTTGTCTGTGGTGTTGTTGTAGGAAGTCTAGTTCAGGTTGATACCCACAGTATGTTTCACTCGCAATGTAATCACCTTGGGTTTCCGCCGCCATTATCCTTCCCGATAGCTGTGTAGAGGGTGTTGTCAGCTAACATCGACAGAATCGGAAAATCCAGGGCAGTTCGGTTGTAGATAAACTTGTACAAGTCTTCTAGATGTAGTTAGGGAACTTGTGACGCGTTTAGAACAGATCACAGTGCTGATTTACTGTGATAACTAAAATTTACTCGGGAGCCTATTTCAACCGGCTACTCACTATCCGCCATATTGTTTCAAAAGCAGACTTAATATATGTGAACGACTCTTGAAATCAGTGTTCAAATTCAAACACGCTTCACTCCTGTACTACACAGCTTGTTACAGAATTGTTATTAAATTATTTATTTTACATGATCTTGTATTTCTGTGATTATTTCTTGCATGCGATTTGGTGCAATACAATAGTCACCCAATGAAAAAGCTTATGCTGTTATTACGTAATATTGCATAATATTAACATTGTTCTACATCATCTCTGCTAGATGCCAAGAACCAATGAAAATGCTTCAATGCTGGTATTATGCACTATTGCATTTGGTACGTTGTTCTACAACATCTCTACTAGATGCCCAGAACCAATGAAAAGCTGCTATTACATAATATTGTATTCGACAGTCAGTTCTGAAAGATCCTCACAAGTTTAGTATTTGCATCAGAGGTTTCTGTAAAACCAAGTTCCGTGGTACTTTTATGGTGCCTCGTTAGTAAAACATGATAGGGGACTTCACTAGAAACATTTTTAGGGTTGTAAATTTTACGACTTAATAACCCACTGCACACACTTCTTAGCACACTGTAGGAGGATTTCTTAGTTAGTCAAACTTTACGACTTAATTACCCACTGTACACGCTTCTTAACACTTTTCTCAAAAAAAAGAAGATGGTATGAATGTTTTTGCAAAAGCATTGTGTTGATGGTAAAAGTTTGTTTGCTACAACACTTCGAAAGTGAGTTTTCAATGGAATTTTTTTTATAGGGGTGGGGTCACTGGGGTCACATCCTAAAGAACCTATTTCCATCTTCTTCTCCAGTTCCAAAGAGTCTAGAGAGCTGAACAGTTTTGTGCAGACTCCTTGGCCAATGGGGGATTCTAAATTGTAGATTTTGTGACCCATGACCCCAAATTGGGTCACTGGGGTCACATCCTTAAGAACCTATTTTCATCTTCTTCTCCGGTTGCAAAAGGTCTAGAGAGCTGAAAAGTTGTGTGCAGACTCCTTGGCCCATGGGGATTCTAAATTGTTGATCTCATGACCCCATGACCCCAAATGGGGTCACCGGGGTCACATCCTTAAAAACCTATTTTCATCTTCTTCTCCAGTCCTAAAAGGTCTAGAGAACTGAAAAGTTGTGTGCAGACTCCTTGGCCAATGGGAATTCTAAATTGTTGATCTCATGATCCCGTGACCCCAAATGGGGTCACGGGAGTCACATTCTTACAAACCTAATTTCATCTTCTTCTCCAGTACCAAAACGTTTAGAGAGCTGAAAAGTTTTGTGCAGACTCCTTGGCTAATGGGGATTCTAAATTGTAGATTTCGTGACCCTGTGACCCAAAATGGGGTCACAGGGGTCACAACCTTAGAAACCTATTTTCATTTTCTTCTCCAGTTCCAAAAGGTCAAGAGACCTGAAAAGTTTTGTGCAGACTCCTTGGCTAATGGGGATTCTAAATTGTAGATCTCATGACCCCATGACCCCAAATGGGGTCACAGGGGTCACAACCTTAGAAACCTATTTTCATCTTCTTCTCCAGCTCCAAAAAGTTTAGAGAGCTGAAAAGTTTTGTGCAGACTCCTTGGCCAATGGGGATTCTAAATTGTAGATTTTGTGACCGATGACCCCAAATTTGGTAACAGGGGTCACATCCTTAGAAACCTATTTTCATCTTCTTCTCCAGTTCCAAAAGGTCTAGAGAGCTGAAAAGTTGTGTGCAGACTCCTTTGCCCATGGGGATTCTAAACTGTAGATTTCATGACCCCGTGACCCAAAATGGTGTCACAGGGGTCACAACCTTAAAAACCTATTTTCATCTTCTCCAGTTCCTAAAGGTCTAGAGAGCTGAAAAGTTGTGTGCAGAGTCCTTGGCCAATGGGGATTCTAAATTGTAGATTTTGTGACCCCATGACCCCAAATGGGGTCACCGGGGTCACATCCTTAAAAACCTATGTTCATCTTCTTCTCGAGTCCTAAAAGGTCTAGAGAGCTGAAAAGTTGTGTGCTGACTCCTTGGCCAATGGGGATTGTAAATTGTAGATTTTGTGACCCCATGACCCCAAATGGGGTCACTATGGTCACATCCTTAAAAACCTATTTTCATCTTCTTCTCCAGTTGTAAAAAGGTCTAGAGAACTGAAAAGTTGTGTGCAGACTCCTTGGCCAATGGGAATTCTAAATTGTTGATCTCATGATCCCGTGACCCCAAATGGGGTCACGGGGGTCTCATTCTTACAAACTTATTTTCATCTTCTTCTCCAGTACCAAAACGTTTAGAGAGCTGAAAAGTTTTGTGCAGACTCCTTGGCTAATGGGGATTCTAAATTGTAGATTTCGTGACCCTGTGACCCAAAATGGGGTCACAGGGGTCACAACCTTAGAAACCTATTTTCATTTTCTTCTCCAGTTCCAAAAGGTCAAGAGACCTGAAAAGTTTTGTGCAGACTCCTTGGCTAATGGGGATTCTAAATTGTAGATTTCGTGACCCCGTGACCCAAAATGGGGTCACAGGGGTCACAACCTTAGAAACCTATTTTCATTTTCTTCTCCAGTTCCAAAAGGTCAAGAGACCTGAAAAGTTTTGTGCAGACTCCTTGGCCCATGGGGATTCTAAATTGTATATTTCGTGACCCATGACCCCAAATGCCCATATAAAAAAAAGATCCTTCAATGGCTTTCATACAGTATCTCCACAGTACACTCACACCATCTTTTCAGGTGTTAAGGGCAAAATTTTACCATCACTTCTAGTCGAAGTCTTGCTCTGGCCTTAAAACAGCGTTCGCTAAGATGCATGTTGTGCGCTGCTGCTGACCGTATTGCAATACAAAATTCTGCAGTTATTTAAGAAGCATTTTAATAAGCATGTCCTCCTGTACGGATACTTCCATGGTAAGTTCACAAGTGACCATCAGTTAACGAAGGGCTGTAAAGTAATAAAATTTATGGCAGCAAGCGATGCAGGGTATTAAAACTTCACCCCAGTAAGTATGGTAGCAGTGATTATGTAACCAGGGTTAGAGGACACTCATTGGTATATTGTGATTGATGACATAACCACAATTGACTTTGTAATACAGTAATTATGTCCCACGAAATTTTTTTCGGGACACACAATGTTTTCGCCTCTGTCTGTCATTCCGTTATTCTGTCATTCCGTTATTCCGTCATTCCGTCATTCCGAAATGCTTTCTTTTCCGGGCCATATTTAAAAAAACGTTCAATATTTCTTCACGAAACTTGGGATGTGGTTAGACCTAGTGGTGGAGTGGTGCCTTTTGCTATTTTGGTTATTCTGTATTTTCTGGTTTCCATGGAAACAATTTGAACTTAGTGCATATTGAGGGTAGGGACGGGACCTTTTCCGGCCTCTATCTCCAAAACCGTTCAATATTTTTTCAAAAACATTTGTATTTGCTTAGACCTAGTGATAGAGTGGTGCCTTTTGCTACTTTGGCTACTTTCAGAACTGAGTGGAATTAAATGATTTTGGAATGTGCAAATAATGATTGAACATTGATTACCTATAGACATTATTTCAGGAAAACACTAAAGTCATACCAATGGCTTGTTATACTTGAAAAATGCAATGAATTATACACAAAAAATGTAAATTAAAATAGCATTGTTTTCCACTCATTGCCATTGTGAGATTTCTTGCAATAATTTTCAAACAAGTTAATAATAATTTCAATAATTAACATTACCTTAGTTGTTCAAATTTAAAGCATGGTGATTATACTCACCCCCATTATTGGAGTAATATTCTGTCTAATATAAATGAAATACAAATAACATATAATGTGTAGCTGTATCCAACATTCTACAGAAGGTGTTTAAGCTATTTAGCTTTCCAATCCAGCCCATTTTGCAGAACAATCTGTGCACTGATTCACACTAACTATATAACTTTTCAATTAACATTCTGTTAATTTGTCTAGACAATTGTCTGGCAATCAAAGGTGCCAGCCTGTGATCTCAAGATGACAATACCCAGGGTGGATGGGGGAGACATGTGACATCTAAACACCTACAGTGGCTGACAAGATGTAGACACCACATGTTTTTATAGCTATTTAACTGAATTGACTATATGCACACCTTTTAACAGCAACAGTTTAGTTTGTTACTTTTATTGGAAATATTTTATTTGAAATATATTTTGCATAAACATTAAACTATGAAGATTTGCAAATTCAACTTGATCTCTATTTTCATATGTTCACAATTGAATGTATTCTTTTAACTATTAATGCAAATTTGGACAGCTGAATCCATTGAGCATTAGTAGGTTATGTCAATATTTCTTTAAAATTACATTTTGTTTTTAAATATGTTGAAACTATGAACAATACTTACAATTCTTAATAGTTTCAAAATATTTTTAAAAAGTGTTTATTATTTTTTTCAAAATATAATATTCATGAAATTTAAAAGACCATCAAAATATGAAACTGTCAACAACAATAAAATTTCTAAAACAAAAAACAATTGGATGCCTCTCTAATAAGCCAATCAAAGCACAAGTAACAATCACTGTTACGGTTATTGTAATTGGATAGCTCGTTAGGAATGAACCAATCACAGAAGAGACACTGCCAAGTTCCAAGTCCTGTCTGAAAAAAATGCCATTTTGAATCTGACAAGATGTATGGAGACTGGAAGGATTTGAGGGCAATTTTCAATTCTCAAAGGGGCCCAATGCAAGTCAAGATTATTCAACAACATGGGTAAGTTGATCACATTTTGCTAACATAACAATTTACATGTAAATGAGAATCAAATCACCTCAAATTATGTCAGAGAAAATTTGAAGCCAGTATTTGAATTTTTCACTGCAACTGATGCATAGTGAAGTTTTTTTCAAATAGATCTCTTCAATGTTATATATGTCAAAAAATTAAAATAATATTTGTTAAATGACAAAGGTGATATTAATTTTGTTACATTTAGATTTATCTTCATCCATTTGCATGCTTCAGATATTTTGTACAATATGATGTATTGGTAAGCAAAAGTAAACAAACATCCCTCATGTTGCCAATCAAGCTTACTTTTAGCCTAGTGAGATGAAACAATATTTATTCAAATAATTTCTTATGTTTAGTTCATCACAAACATTAATAATTATCTATAACTTGGGGTTTTGACAAATTTTATAGGTATATATTTCTTTATAATTCATCACATGATTCACAAATAAAATATATCTTGTTTTCAATTGTAGTTTTGCATTATTGTCAGACACTTCTTTATTGAGACAGCTTTCTTACTTCATTTGACATAAAATTTTAATTTTGCCCCCTTTTCACTTGTATTAACATTTACATTTCATTTCAATGAAATGGATTGGCAAACAACACATGGCATAAATTAATGCCACTCCAGAGTACATAATATATTTCACTTACCTGTAGCATTTTGACCATGCACATGTATGATAAATTTAACAGTAACAATATAATCTGGTATTGACACTTGGAAACTTTGAGTTCATTTATCTGTTTTGATAACATTAAGATCAAAGTAAGGTCAGTGATCAAGTTAATCCTATCTTAATAAATCCTGTGAGTTAAATTATCTATGTGAGTTCATTTGTCTGTTTTGATAACATTAAGATCAAAGCAAGGTAGTTATAACAAATTAATCCTGTGAGATAATTAATATGTAACAAATTATAATCATTAATCTGTTTACACAGTACAGACGATAATCCTTATTACTATTTTGTTCATGACTCTTTTCCAAGCACACTGTGAAAAAGTCCCTTCAAATTAATTGAGACATGATCATATATTTGAAAACAACTTAGTGGTGATAAAGTATTTAGATTTTGAAGATTTTTGGTTTAAATCTAATGATGTATTTATCCATAATAATAAAGTTGTATTTTATGTTATTTACTTCCAAGATTATATTTTTTTTATATATAGTTAACAAATAAAAAGTTTAAACTGCAAATGAATTATAAATCTACATCTACAATAAGTTTGAAGGAAAGTTAAACAACACAAATATTTGAATTTGAATTTATATCTTTTCATCATATTTCCTTTAAAATGACATATACTAGTATACTAAAATACAAATAATGCAAATATTTTTAGTTAATTGCTAAACTACTTGTGTAACCAATGTATCAAATTGACACGGAATCTCAGTTGATATAATTTGTTAATATTGATGTTCACAGGTCCTGTCCAAGAAGAGATTGTTGGGGGATCAGTCATTCAGACAGCAAAACAAAACCCTACAGGTATTCATAATGCATACTTTACTTTTGATACTGAATAATATATATTTCTAACCAAGTTCAAATGTGACAATTTACAGCATACTGAATAACCTAATACACTCAATATAATTACTAAAATTTATATTATTTGCCAATAGGTTACAGCCTTGTCTTGAAGTTTTGCAGTTAGTTATCAAAGAACATCTGCAGCCTGAAGAAGGCTTAAAAACTTAGATTAGTAATATGATATTGCTTCCTTATGCTTAAATCACATTATTTTATGAAGATTGTAAATTTGACAATAATGCAGTTGTTATTTACAAGCATTACAATATAAGCTTTTTATTTCAGGAGCCCGGAAAAGATGGATGGTTAGCATGCTTCGCTTTGGGTCAAGATGTCTGGGATTGAATTCCACCACGGTTTCAGCAACCTAGTCGTTGTAGTCAATTATTCTACATCTTGCAATGCAATGTTATGTTGAATATCATTGCAGTACCACCTATGGTTAGCTAGCTGATGCTTGCAGGTTTTACCACAATGGTTTTGTGGGCTTTTCCCCTGCACTAGCAGACTTAATATATGTGAACGACTCTTGAAATCAGTGTTCAAATTTAAACACGCTTCACTCCTGTACTACACAGCTTGTTACAGAATTGTTATTAAATTATTTATTTTACATGATCTTGTATTTCTGTTATTATTTCTTGCATGCGATATGGTGCAATACAATAGTCACCCAATGAAAAAGCTTATGCTGTTATTACGTAATATTGCATAATATTAACATTGTTCTACATCATCTCTGCTAGATGCCAAGAACCAATGAAAATGCTTCAATGCTGGTATTATGCACTATTGCATTTGGTACGTTGTTCTACAACATCTCTACTAGATGCCCAGAACCAATGAAAAGCTGCTATTACATAATATTGTATTCGACAGTCAGTTCTGAAAGATCCTCACAAGTTTAGTATATGCATCAGAGGTTTCTGTAAAACCAAGTTCCGTGGTACGTTTATGGTGCCTCGTTAGTAAAACATGATAGGGGACTTCACTAGAAACATTTTTAGGGTTGTAAATTTTACGACTTAATAACCAACTGCACACACTTCTTAGCACTCTGTAGGAGGATTTCTTAGTTAGTCAAACTTTACGACTTAATTTCCCACTGTACACGCTTCTAAACACTTTTCTCAAAAAAAAGAAGATCCCAAATGGGGTCACAGGGGTCACATTCTTACAAACCTATTTTCATCTTCTTCTTCAGTTCCAAAAAGTTTAGAGAGCTGAAATGTTTTGTGCAGACTCCTTGGCTAATGGGGATTCTAAATTGTAGATTTCGTGACCCCGTGACCCCAAATGGGGTCACAGGAGTCACAACCTTAGAAACCTATTTTCATTTTCTTCTCCAGTTCCAAAAGGTCAAGAGACCTGAAAAGTTGTGTGCAGACTCCTTGGCTAATCGGGATTCTAAATTGTAGATTTCGTGACCCTGTAACCCTAAATGGAGTCACAGGGGTCACAACCTTAACAACTTATTTTCATCTTCTTTTTTAGTTCCAAAAGGTCTAGAGAGCTGAAATGTTGTGTGCAGTCTCCTTGGCTAATGGGGATTCTAAATTGTAGATTTCGTGAACCCGTGACCCCAAATTTGCTCACAGGGGTCAGAACCTTAAAAAGTTATTTTCATCTTCCTAGTCAGTTCTAAAAAGTCTCGAGAGCTGAAAAGTTCCGTGCATATTCCTTGGCGAATGGGGATTCTAATTTGTAGAACCTAGTTTGGACTTCTTTTCCAGTATTAACAGCTCTAGAATAAGTTTCGAACAATGTATTTTGGATTTGCAAACAATACAGATCCTGATGAACTACAGAGCCCATGGCTCTATTTTATTATTTTGTTTGTTTCCATTGCAACAACTTGGGTATGGGGTTTCTTTCCGGGCTCATCCTGCCAGATGGTCTTTATGCCATGGTCCGTTGTCCGGCTTCATCTGTCATCCTTTGTCCGTAAACTTTTCACATTTTAGACTTTTCCTCCAGGACCACTACACCCCCAAAGCTGAATTATTTTTCGTTATATCTTCCCTAAGGTACCTTTGCAATTCAATCTCCAATTGAAAATAACACGATAATTGTAAATATTCCACGACATATATTAAAAATAAAAAACCTACCTGGCAACGAACCGTTCCCGCTCAGCCACTCAGCCGCTCAGCCCCCTATGCAGTGCCAAGGGAAGGGACGTAACTTGTGATGGCTTACCCAAACCGCTTCACTTTCAAACTATCGCTGTTGCAAGCAACACTTTCATTACAAAGAGAGTTTCCTCCAAAAATGTTTTGTATAAGAAAATGGCTGAGAAAGAGAATGTATGTGTGGTAAATTTAGTTGGCTCACAAATGCGTTATATTACTGCATTTATTTTTTATCTCGAATGTTGTATTTATCTGGGGTTTTTCACACCTTGTGTCATTAACCATGCGGTCGATATTCACGTGGCAAGCTAGACTTGCACTCGTCCTTTTTTCTATATCGCTGCAATTTCTTTCCAAACACTTTCATCGTAATTCGCATTATGTTATTAGCAGCTCCGACTAAGTCGCCACTGCCACCGCCGGCGCGTTTTGTATTCGCTATAACTTTTTTCCTAGAAGGTTTTGAGAACTCATATACATAACTTCTTACTTATGCCCCTGGGGAATCTTTTTGACATGTTCATATTCAAGGTCAAAGGTCAAGGTCACGAGTTCTGAAATCGCTAAACAAATCCTTGTAAACACGATAACTTGAAAAATATTTGTACTATCAGGCTCTTATTTGGTGTACAACAACTATTGAGAAAGGCCAAGATTTGAAAAGGTTTTCGCTAACATCCGTCAAAGGTCAAGGTCACAGCGAGAGCACGACTTAAGCATGCTTTTGCGAAAATGTCTTAGTTCAACTATTAACACTTTGAATCATTAAATGATTGTTATACACAATGAAAAGTGATCACTGATTGTGTGACCCTGAATTTAAAAGGTCAAGGTCACGAAATATGGTCAAAGTCACCAGTTCTGAAATCACTAAATAACCTTTTCCGAAGAAGGTATTAATATCTCATATACATAGCTTCTTTCTTATAAACCTGGTGGATGATTTTGACATGTTCACATTCAAGGTCAAAGGTCAAGGTCACGAGTTCTGAAATCGCTAAAAAAATCCTTGTAAACACGATAACTTGAGAAATATTTGTGCTATCAGGCTCTTATTTGATGTATATCAACTATGGAGAAAGGCCAAGATTTGAAAAGGTTTTCGCTAACATCCGTCAAAGGTCAAGGTCACAGCGAGGGCACGACTTAAGCATGCTTTTGCGAAAATGTCTTATTTCAACTATTAACACTTTGAATCATTAAATGATTGTTATACACAATGAAAAGTGATCACTGATTGTGTGACCTTGAATTTTAAAGGTCAAGGTCACGAAATATGGTCAAAGTCACCAGTTCTGAAATCACTAAATAACCTTTTCCCAAGAAGGTATTAACACCTCATATAGATAGCTTCTTTCTTATAAACCTGGTGAATGATTTTGACATGTTCACATTCAAGGTCAAAGGTCAAGGTCATGAGTTCTGAAATGACTGCAACAATCCTTGTAAACAAGATAACTTCAAACTTTTTGTGTGCTATCAGGCTCTTCTTTGGTATATATGAACTATGGAGAAAGACAAAGATTTGGAAAGGTTTTCGTTAAAATCTGTCAAAGGTCAAGGTCACAGCTAGGTCACAACTTAAGCATCCTTTTGTGAATATGCCGTATTTTAACTATGAACACTTTTCATGATTGTTATTCACAATGAAAAGTGATCATTGATGGTGTGACCTTGAAGGTCAAAGGTCAAGGTCTCCATTCTGCCATCTCTGGTCGCCAAGTTTGATTTACCCGAACTTAACAAGAAGTACCCTATGGGGGAGGATGATTTCTTTGGTTTACCAGAGCTGGACGAATGTGTTTAAGCTTGCGGTGTCTAACCCCACCTTGGCTTCATCCAAGAAGGGCCGGCGGCTGGCGCCTTTCCGTATAGCTGGTCCCACACTGAAGTCTGTATACCGTTCCTTTGAGGACCAGTATCAGAACGCAGCTCAACAGTTGAGACTGACCGTACAGTCAGCCTACCTTGCCACTATGGAAGGGAAGCTGAATAGTCAGGCTTCGAGTCCTCACTCCCGGCTTCGAGGCCTTACTCCCGGTGCAGCTGACAGAAATCCATGATTTTCTAGCGAGGGACAGCATTAGGAGCGCAGTTATGGGCCTGCACAGACTCTGGATGTCGTGCTCGAAATATCCGGCCAACTCCCAGTCCGCACTACTGGCACTTGCGTTCAGGATAGGGGACTCCCACTTCCTGAGGGCGAAGTAGGTATTGAAGGAGGCGGCTGACGCAGTGGCTTTCATTAAGGAAACCAAAACCTTGTATGAAAAGTAACCTAAGTCATCCAAAAAACGCCCCTCTATCCTTGCTAATGCTTACTCTTATGCACCGCCTCAGAACACTGAATCATGGAAAACGTCCCTTTTCTACGACTCTAGTCACAGTGCTTGAGTTCATTCAGTCACAACTAGAGGCTGTCCTCTACAGTCAGAGGGTACTCGATAGCTATGTCAGCATTCCATATCCCTGCCGACAAGGCGCTCTTGGGGGCGCACCCTCCCGTTCAGAGATTTTTAGCAGGTGTGGACAGGATCCGACCTACTGTCAGAAAACTTAGCCCAGTCTGGGACCTTTCTGTTGTCTTAGACTGGCTGTCTTGGGCAGCTATTTAGTCCCCATTTTCGCTGTCCCTCCAGACTTTGAGTTGGAAGGCTGCCTTTTTGGTGGCGGTGACTTCTGGTAGGTGGGGAGGCGACATTTCATACAATATCTCCCGACAATGAGCTAACTGTCTTCCACGAGAACATTGTCAGCATAAGACTACCGGAGTCATACTGTCTCAAGTTCGAGCACACGTTCCATATGACAGCGCCCATTGAGCTCCCAGTCCTCAACAAGTTCTCACCAGATGTGCTTGATGTTCGCAAGTCACTGAGATTGTACATCAAGCATACGAAGGGCATCCGCAATGATAAACAGCAGTTCTGTTGCTATGGTGGTGGAAAAGTGTGATTGCCAGCCAGCAAACAGACTATTTGGTTTCCACCATTTACATGGCCTATGTTCACATGGGAAAGACCCCACCTGAAGGTTTGAGGGCTCATTCCATTATAGCAGTAGCAACTTCGAAGGCGTTCGATGCAGCTCTGACTATTGAAGAGATCTGCTCAGCGGCAATTTGGAGCCGTCCGAGTACTTCATCAAGCACTACCAGCTCGACAAGCTCTCTAGGGACTGTGCTCGCTTTGGTCAGACAGTTCTCTCTGGTGGGCAGAGTTCTTAGTTCTGATGGAATGAATTTTCGTTTTTAACTCATCTGGCCTGAAAGGCCTGATGGGCTTATGGCATGGCATGGTGTCTGGCGTCCGTCCATCCATCCGTCTGTCTGTCTGTCTGTCTGTAAACTTTTCGCATTTTCCTCTTCTTCTCAAGAACAATTTGGTCTATGTAGCTAAATTCTTTTTCAGAAGCGATCCTCCTTGGGGTACATATAGCATAAAAATCCTAATTTTTTAGATATGACAGTTGAAATTTTATATTTTTAATAAAATAACCGTAAAAATAATAAATTACTAAAAAATACGATGCCAAGGGCAGATAACTCTCATCTTACCACTTATACATCTGTCATTTGAAGAGTATAGACATGTTGTGTTTTCTAGTCAGTTGTCGCAGATATTTAAGAAAATGTATCCAGACCTCAATACTGCAGGAGTGGTCACCTTTCTTCTATTGTCTTGGCAGAGTTTTCCATTCATTGTCGTTTTCATCTTGTCTCCGTGACCAGTTGGTCCACATGGCGGAAAAAACGCCCATCATGGCGATCCTTTTTTTTATTTTTCGTATCTCTTCCGGACCACAAAGTTAAAAAAAATTCTGGGGCTGTCCAAGTTGGTTTATGTAGGATGCACAACAGTTTTCATCCATTTTTACAGCTTTTGGCTGTCCGATTTGGATTGGGACTTAGTCGTTTTCTCAGCAAGCAATTGTTTGTTTACATGGTTTCTTTCATTGATCGGGTACATATTACTGGTTTGCAAGTTATTTATTTATGCTATGCAGGACTAAAGTAAAAACTTCGTCGATGAGCCAAGACACTCATTCGAAGCTTCTTGCTCTGCCGTTCAGGTTGGGGGACTCCCTCTTCCCGGGGCCACAGCAAGTGCTCAAGGACGCTGTGGAGGTGGCGACAGTTTGCAAGGACACTCAGATCCTTTCGAAATCACCACCTTCCAAGCGCACAAAGTGTCCTTGGCCCATGACTTCCAATGCTCTTACGACTGGATTAAACCAATCCAGTACCCGGGACAGAAGTCAAAGGGCGGAAAGCAGACTCGTGGGGGAAAGGTTTCCCGGAAGCCAAATCAGGGCTCCTAAATCCGCCAGTTGCCGAGGTGACTCCCAAAATTCCGGTAGCCGGAGAGCTGTCGGAGACTTTGGTTCACTGTCTGTTGCCAAGTATTCCTGTAGGCGGACGACTGTCAAGGTTCCTTGCTGCTTGGTCGAAGGTAACCACAAACCCTTGGGTCCTGTCCTCACTCAGGGAGGGACATCTGCCTCAGTGGAAAGTCGCGCCACCAGTTTTCTCCGGGATACGGTACACGCCAGTTCCCTCTGTGCCGGAGAAAGTCGAGATCCTCAGGTCCGAGCTGCGAGCGTTGCTCCAGAAGTCGGCCATAGAGGTAGTGCCCCCTGGTCAGGAGCAGGATGGATATTATTCCACCTACTTCATAGTTACCAAGAAATACTGGGGATTCGGACCAATACTCAACCTCAAGTATCTCAAAAGGAAGATAGAGGTTCCATCGTTCAAGATGGAGACCTTGAGGTCAGTCATAGCGTCGGTAGAGGCAGGTGAGTGGACGCCTACCTGCATTTCCCAATGCACGCAGACTTCAAGAAGTATCTGAGGATCGCATTCGACGGGACATGTTACCAGTTCAAAGTTCTACCCTTTGGCATTTCCACAGCACCGAGGGTGTTCACGAAGCTTATGCTCATTCCTGCTCAGGTTACCAGGGCACGAGGTCGGTTTTGCCATCCGTACCTGGACGATTGGTTGGTCAGATCTCTGTCTCAGAATCTGAACCAGGCTGCTACCATCGAGATTATCAGACTACTGGTATCCTTGGGCTGGATAATCAACCTGAAGAAGTCGGACCTTAGGCCCTCACAGGATCAGATCTTCCTGGGTGCCAGGTTTCTCGCTCCAGATCGAGTTCTGAAGGTTCAGAGAGCCACGCTTTTGTTCCTCGAGTCCCACTGTCACACTGCTCGCAAATGGTTCCAGCTGCTGGGGTTCATGGCGGCAACAGTAGACGTGGTTTACAGAGCTCGACTCCGGATGAGACCGGTTCAGCAGGCCCTAGCCGGTCTTTGGTCTCATTCCGAGAGTTATGAGAAGCAGCTCGAACTCTCTCTAGTGACGCCAGTGCCCTTGTGCACAGTCCAGACAGACGCTTCGCTCTCGGGCTGGGGAGGGGTTTTAGGTCCCCACTTGGCATCAGGTCTTTGGTCCCAGCCTGAGGCCAGTCTGCACATCAATGTGCTAGAGCTGAGAGCAGTCAGACTGGTGTTCAAACACTTTCAGCAGAGGCTTTGTCTAGAAATGGACAACCAGACAGCCATGTCGTACATCCTGAAGCAAGGAGGGACAGTGTCCCCGGCACTTCTTCAGGAGTCATGGGAGTTTCTCCTGTGGTGCGACAAGTTCGACATCACAGTCATTTCTGTTTATTTTTCTGGAGTGGACAATGTGAGGGCGCAGAATCCTGGCCCCTCAAGAATGGAAGCTCGACCCGGAGCAAAATCCTTGGCCAATGGAGATTCTAAATTGTAGATCTCACGACCCCCTGACCCAAATAGGGTCACAAGGGTCACGACCTTAAAACCCTATTTTCATCTTCTTCTCCAGTACCAAATGCTCTAGAGAGCTGAAAAGTTGGGTGCAGACTTGGCCAATGAGGGTCCTAAATTGTAGATTTCGTGACCCCCTGGCCCAAAATTGGGTCACAGGGGTCACAACTATAACAATCTATTTTCGCCTTTTTCTCCAGCACCAAAAGGTCTAGAAAGCTGAAATTTTATGTGCAGAATCCTTGGTGAATGGAGATTCTAAATTGTAGATTTCGTGACCCCGTGACCCCAAATTGGGTCACAGGGGTCACAACTTTAAAATCCTATTTTCATCTTCTTTTCCAGTTTCAAAAGGTCTAGAGAACAGAAAAGATGCGTGCAGACTCTTTGGCCAATGAGGATTCTAAATTGTAGATTTTGTGACCCTGTGACCTCAAATGTGGGTCACAGGGGTAATGACCTAAAAACCTATTTTCATCTTCTTTTCAAGGATGAAAAGCTCTAGAAAGCTGAAATGTGTACAGACTCCTTGGCCAATGGGGATTCTAAATTGTAGATTTTGTGATCCTGTGACCCCAAATATAGGTCACAGAGGTCATGACCTGATAATATATTTTCATCTTGAGATATTTTATGTGCTCTTCAAAGGGAGGTAATTTAAAGGAAACAACAGTGATGAATTAAATCTTCAAGTTTGTCTTTTATCTCTGGCCTCAAAGATAGGTCAGAGGGGTAAGGACCTTAAGTGCTTCCTATTGGTTGTACCTCTCACCTAGTAGTTGACATTTTGAATTATTTAATACCTGATGAGCTACAGAGCCAGTGGCTCTATTTTTTTATTGTCTCTTACGATTTTTAATGTTTTTTCTGTGGTTGTGGGTTATTTTATTTTTTCACGGCTGAGGTTTTCTGCCGTTTTTGGTGGATATCTATTAAAGGGTATAGTTTGTCTCTCCCCGCCAACTCCTTTAACCCCCAAAAAAGGGGGGGTATATTTTCGGTTAAAAAATGACTGTAATCGCTGTGATCAGCTTGGTCTGTACACCGATCACTTTACCCCGCAACCTCACTCGCCTGTCGTGCCTTTCATCGCGGTAATACTGGAGAGTAAATTAAGAGCTATTTTTAATTAAGTGCTCTTAGCAAGGTTTTTTACCTTTTTGTTAGACAGAATGCCGCTACCATTGCCTTATCTGTGGTAGTCTGTTTACGGAGGTACCATACGGAAGATATTACGAAAAATAATTGAATGAATCTGTAGAGGTTCTAGATTATTTGAGTAATATCTTTCGTAAGGTACACCTCTCGTTCTATTTATCCCTTCTCGTTCATTCTGTCTAAATCTCTAGATTGGTTTGAAAGTGAAGCGGTTTGGGTAAGCCATCACGAGGTGAGCGGAATGGTTCGTCGTCAGGTAGGTTTTTTATTTTAAATATGTCGTCGAATATTTACAACTATCGTGTTATTTGAATTTGGAGATTGAATTGCAAAGGTACCTTAGGGGAGATATTACTAAAAAATCTAGAACCTATACACGTTCTTTCAAATGTTATGGGCAGATACCTTGCACCTAGGGGATCAAAGTGTGTTATTTTGTCCCCACCCCTCTCCAAATATGGGCATGGCAGGAATTAGTGAAAACCTTTTAAATCTCAATGAGGAACAATTTATAATGAAAAACATGTGACAAAATGTTGAGATTCTATGTTCTAATGACAACTGTGTTGTAGCATCTGTTGGAGGAAACCGGGATGTGGCCATTGCTCTGCTGCTAAATGGTGCCAATATCAACGCCCAGGACAGTGACGGCAAAACGGCACTCATGATTAGTGTTATCAATGGTCATCAAAGTTTGGTGGAATTACTGCTGCAGAGGAGAGCTGATATAACAGTAAAGAATGAAGTATGCACATTCTCTTTTAGATATTAATAGTAGTTATAGCATTAATTGGGTTCAGAAGATGGTTAGGTTACTTCTCTTGGCTGGCCCATCTCCTCTCAGTAGCCAATCAGCCTGCGGTTCAACAAAATGAAGAGCTTCGTAGCGCTCATTGATCGCTCAATGTAGCGCTCAATGAGCGCTTCTTCTCTCTTGAACAACACAGTGCAAATTCCTCGAAGTTTGCTAGCCTTGCTACGTAGCACTACATTGAGCAATCGCGTTCAAGATAGGTTTAAAAGTAATCGCTCATTGTGCGATTACTTTGAAACCTATCTTGAACACGGCCCTGATATGCCACTGAGTTAATACTCGCTGTAATGTTATACGTCCAATAAGTCTGTCATTACATTTATAGAATTACTCATCACAAAAATCTGACATAAAAAACAGACCTCTGCTCTTGAGGTCCCTTAATTGGGATTTAGCTTATCTGGCCTGATAGGCCAAATGGGCTTATGGCATGGCATGGCGTCCCTCCATCCGTCAGTCCATTTGTCTGTAACTTTTCGCATGTTCGACTTCTTTTCAAGTTCTAGTGAAGCTGAAATTTAATGTATACCAACGTGAGCAAGGCCTCCAAGCGCTCCTACAAAGTCCCTGAAAATGCCAATCTGGAATTTACTCATTGGTTGGAGATTAGGGGTTTTGTGGCCCAACTTGACAATCCTGGGAAAATCCTCGGAAAAAAAGTATCGGAAAAAAAAGTCTTCCGGAAAAAAGTCCTATTATTGTGAAAACAGATTTCATTGGTGTTAACATCAAACTGTTTGATATATAATATAAGTCTATAGCTTCAATGTTAAGAACATGAAAAGTCTATAATTTATGGTCAAATTTTCTTTTGATGAAAAAAAATCATTAATTATTTTAACCAATTATACAAACTGCCTCAAATATTTGATTCATTAAAAGGACTGAACAATGATGTATATATATATATATATATATAAACTGACAGATCAGCCTCGTTATACCCCTGCTACGACGTAGTCGGGGGTATATAGCGGCCACACGTCCGTCCGTCTGGAATGTTTTTGTTCCGCTCATAACTCTGACACTAGTTGTTGGTACATATAATCACAATGATGTGTACATCTGCCTTTTGTATGTTTCATACCCTCATTTGCATAAGTTATGCAAATTTTCTCCATTTTTCAACTTTTACTTCTAAAGCACTCTTACAAGTGTATCTATGAAGACATAGTTACCCTGAAAATACACATACTCTTCTTTCACAGTACTTCTGTGGTTTGTTCATCCAGAAGACTAAACATTGATGTCTATCAGCTATTTCAAAACTTTTCATCTTTGACCAATGTTAAAAGCGGGGATACATGTACATATGAGTGTGCTGTGCTCACTTATTCTCTTGTTTTGGAGAGCTCATGAATATTCATGACGTAATATTAATGCTACACTGAATTTCAGCCAGTACCACCCATGGTTCTAAGTTGTAGATTTGCTGACCATGTGACCCGAAGTATAGGGTGTACAGACTCATTGTATTTGTTATACCTCTTATAAATACTAACATACAATACTTACAATTTACATTTTGAAACTTATGGCTCGATTTTTTTAGAAGTTTTGGGGCTTGACTAAAAATGTTTTACTTTCCCATTTCAGATTTACAGTACTTGCTTATGTTGAGATCTTACACCATAGGATACCTTCCTGTGCGGGGCATCCGGCGAGTCACCTGAGTCACCCAGCCCTTATATTGAATATGTGTTTTAATGTTATTTAGGGCTGGGTACCCCGAGCAGAGACATTCGAAAGCCCCGCACAGGGAGTAGTACTATTATGAAATAAAGAAAGAGTGGGATGTGATATGGAATAATTTGGGCACAGTGAGGATGACAGTGGCGAGGTCCCACGCGAAGCAACCAATTTCCCGAAAATGGGATGAGAGCGGTCCCACAGGATGGGATAGCAGCGTGCAAAGCGAGAGCGAGCCAAGATATTATGTGCTCCCCAGCGGAAACCAACCAAAGAGATTGGGCTAGTGTGGGGGACCCCATACAGGAGACCCCACAAAAACCATACCAAGGCAGGTGCTTCAGGGACCTCGTCGATGCCATGCCACACAGACCCATCCAACCCAATATTATAGGATGGTGGGGTGGGTCTGTCAGCCACACTGTACAGAAATTGTAGAGTTAAAGGGGGATGAATGTTTTTTTGTTTTTGTGAGAAATGTGAGGAAAATTGTATGTGGAGTGTTAAGGATGTGTTGCTTAAGTATGGGTGGTAGGTGATGGGTGAAGAAAAAGGAAGAGGATGTGGGTCCTAATGGGTGATGGAGAGTGAAGTTGTCAAAGGCAAAGAAGAGGAAAGAAGAAGAAGAAATACAGCAATGAGAGCAGATAGAGGATGATGAAGATAGGAGCTGAATATGAGATTTATGCATAAATTAATTTTTTATATTGTAAGATTATGAAAATAGGTACATGAGATACAAAAAGAGATGGTGTATAACCTTATTACATTGTGAATGATGAAATGCCAGGCCATGGGATTTGAGCTTATGATTACGTGCCTGTTGGGTAATGTCCTTCCTGAATGCACCCTACAATTTGGCGTACAGCAAATAAAGCATTTAAAATACCAGCACATTTGTACATCTGTAAATACCACGTCCAACACAAGGTATTAAAAGTATTATGATAATACGCTGATAGAAATAATGTCCTAGATTGAAATTGGGGAATGTTATGATTTTGTTATTCTTTGTAAGTCGTGCAGAAATGTCACAGAAGCACATGAACCAAGCTCCTCCGAATTCACATGGACGGAACACTGAGCATATCACAGGTTATAGTCTGATATATGTGACCATTTGTTACCTGGGAGTCCTGCAGTTATATGCACCATATTAATATATGTTCTCATAATAACTAAAATCACAATACACTGCAGTAAAATATCAAGTTGTAACCGTTCACTTGTTATTGTATCACGAAGCAAGGAAACATTATTTGAATTAAGTTTATGAAAGAGAGATAGTCTTGTTTATGACACTTCCCATTCGCAGTGGTAGAGATCAAATGCAATATCAAGTCTTGGTACACACTCGCAGTTAATTCATATAGGCTTCTGATAATCTGATTTGATGAGCGATGGTCTGAAGTTCTATCCTTCGTGCGGAATCACACCACATGACGCGGACTATAATCTCCAAGGAAGCTGCCAAGCCAGTGATAGCAGATCACATGTGATATTAAGTCTTGGTACACACTTGCAGTTAAATTATAATAGTCTTATGATACTATAATTTTATGAGCGATGGTTTGAGAGTCTATACAGCAGATGTTGGCCCACGCGGCATGCCGGGAAGTTCTGTCCTTGGTGCGTAATCAACACATGACGCGGACTATCCTCTCCCAGAAAGCTGCCATGCCAGTGTTGTTGAGGTGGACCACATCTCTGATGTACATCCTCTCGCTGATGTTGTAGGTCACCGCCTTGCCCCCCAAGCTTCGCACCAAGTTGGCAATTCGCCGATTCAGCTTCCTCCGCTTGATATCTATTGCGGTGATGTTGCCAGCCCCTCTCCAGATGAGCCGTGGCAGCATTGATGACCAGACCAGCACTGAGTTCGGGCATCTCAATTTTATGTAGAGGAGGTCCAGGTTGATGTCGTCGTAGAGATCCTTAGACCCGATGGTGCAGAGGTCGTTCGATCCAAGGTGGACGAGGATGAACTTAGGATGACTTCCCCCTGCAGCCAGTAGTTGATCAACATGATGACGCAATCCGGACCACCTCATCCCGCCTTTTGTTGACCAGGTGATGGAAACGCTGCCACTGTCCGTCATGTGAGACGTCTGGAGTCGGGCCAAGTAGCTGTCGCCAAAGAACCATGCTGAAGCATACCAGAAAATTGATTAAAGCATATGAATTGGCCTTAAATTATTTGAGGAATACGAACATAAGATAAGTAGGCATTAGATTTTCATCTTTATCTGTATTTGCTCCCCGCTCAGACCGTGCATTGCAGCCGTTGTTGCGGCGCCTATACGAAAGGAATGTGTAGAGTTATTAGTTGGTTGTGTGTTACCTGGGATAGCTGCTATGGCCCGCTTGAGTCCTGCCTGAAACTGAAATCTGGTTAAAGATGAAGCACTGAAGTGAAAAACAGTAGTGGATTGCCTTGTGGCCTCACAGCCAGATAGCGAGTTAGAGCGTTAACCGGGCACAGTGAGGAGTTAGGGGCTGCCTGGATTAAGATGTTGGTTCCTTTGGCGTGCTGGTCCGTTTTAGAATACCTCAACTTGACAATGATGCCTGTTCCGTCCGGGCAGAATTTTTTTAACTGACGTCAGATAGGAGGCAAGCTCGATTTGAGGTGTCCTTGCTTGAATGTGCCACCAGTTCGCCAACCCTGAAAAAAACAAAGAATGTTAGCAAGTATGCCGCTCTGAAAAGGAATTGTTCATATTGATGAGTGCATACTGTACCCAAAACAGCTGTGATGTCTGCGAGCATCTGTACGGTTATAGGTTGCCTGACATCCCGGCGAGAGGTAAGGTGGGACATACCTAACAAGGCTTTCTGCACAAGAAAATGGTTTGTATTAGTAATGAGATTATGCAAATCATGATAAGTAGCTAAAGCAGATATATATGGTCTAGCAGTGGCAGCAGACCTACCCGTAACCGATAAATAAATTGTAACAGTTGGTCGATTGGTACTGGCCAGGAGCTGGGCAACCGTTATGACGTGTGAAAGTTGTCGAGTGCCTCTACTGCTGTGTTGCATACGTCCTCCAAGTGTTAGTAGCCATTGAAGCTGTTATCAACCTGTCAGATTCAGTCCTCAGATGGTCCAGGCCTCCTGCGGTATGGGCGTCGCCTGTGCATCTGCCTCCGGCACTGCCCCTCTGAATCTGGTCCACTGAAACCTCGAGAGTGCATCTGCTATAACATTTTCATGCGTTGGAATATACTTTGATTTAAAGTAAATGTTGAATTTTAAGCATAGCAAGACAAGGCGCCGAAGCAAAACCATTACCTGTTTTCCCTTTGCTGTTTGTTTCTTTATTATACTGACAACTGCCTGGTTGTCGCAGTAGAAGAGGATGTTGCTGTTGGCTAGGTGTGGTCCCCAAATTTGGATAGCTAGTGTAATGGGAAACATCTCCAGAAGTGTAATGTCTTTGAGCCAGCCCATTTCTGCCCATGTTGCTGGCCATTCCCCATTGGTCCAATGTCCTTGAAAATAAGCTGCAAAACCTTTACTTCCTGCTGCATCTGTATACAGCTGTACTGTGTCTGTGCTGAGCCAATCTGGTTTCCTGAATATTGATGTATCATTATAACTTTTAAGAAATTGGAGCCATGTCGCCATATCCTCGTGTGTGCCATTCGTTAAGCATATACGGTGATGTGGCTTTGTAGGACCCATTTGCTCATCTATTAACCTTCGCAAGAATGGTCTGCCCATAGGTATTGCCTTGCAAATGAAGTTGAGCTTGCCTACTATGGACTGCAGAGTTCTTAATGTGGCCTTTTTGCTCGCTGTTGATAATAGCTCTGAGAGTTGTTGCTGTACCTCTGCTAGTTTATCCCCTGGGACCCTGATCTCTCCTTTTGCTGTGTCTATGGTGAGGCCAGGTAATCCAAACATTTGGTTGGTCAAACTGTTTTTTCTTGTACTACAGGAACGCCCAGGTGTGATAAGAGCTTAAGTGATGAGGAAATCATGTCTTCGCATCGTTGGTAACATGTTGCTGCTAAAATAAAATCATCTAAATAATGAGAGACAGACTTGGAGGTTGTGATTTTTCTTATGGCCCATTCCAGGAAAGTGCTAAACTTTTCGAACAGAGCGCATGATATTGAGCATCCAAATGGGAGACATTTGTCGATGTAGTATGAACCTTTGAATTTGATGCCGAGCAGTTGGAATTGTTGAGGTGATACTTGTAAAAGTCTGAATGCTGACTTGATGTCGAACTTTGCTATGACTGTGCGATTCCCAAGCTGTTGTATCATTTGTAAAGCCTCGTCAAAGGTACTGTAATGAACTGAGCAATTCTGTGAAGGTATGAAGTGGTTGATACTTTGTCCCTCCGGTACGACAAATGGTGTATTAGGCAGAAGTCAGCCACACCGTCTTGTGAAGGCTTCTTTGGGACAAGGCCGATAGGTGATGTGATTAAGGTATTTATTGGTAGTTGAGTAAAGGGGCCTGCCATGCGGCCTGCTTGAATTTCCTTGTTTAGTTTGGCTTGAACGACCTGCGGCTGTGCTACTGCTGATTTGTGTTTTTTTTACTCTCTGGGGCCCTTGTGAAAAACCTTGAAGAATTATGATGCTACTTTGGGCGTTGGTTATGTGATAGAGTTGGAGCAGTTCTGTGATTTGATTTAATTTAATTGGTGTTGATGCCATGGTGAGGACGTCGAGCTTGTCTGTAATTAGCCTGGGTTTGGTTTGTTGGGGCAGACTTTCCCCCTTTTGCTCGAAAGCAATTATTAGCACTGTGGCCCATCTGATTGCATGCTGTGCATTTGTGCAGAAAGCGATAATTTTGTCTTTGACATCCACCCACGTTGAAATCCCAACATGGCTGTGTCTGCCTGTTGTGTTGAGTACCACCTGTCTGGCCTTGATAATTTCTATTGTTTGTGGTGGCTCTGAGTTGAACATTAGTTGTAACCAGAGATGACTGTCAATCATCCCCCATGACCATGTCGGGTACCTCTCCATCCCACGTCTGAATTGTACGTCATATTGATACCATGCATCCCCCCAAAGCGAGATGCTGCCCCTCTTATGTCTCTGCGTAGGTTAAAAGGTCTTGTGCCTTGTGGGGGTGAGCTTCCAGGTATACGCTCATGAATGTATGAAACGCAGAAGTCCATTGTCCAATATTTAGGGTTTTTGTGTGTCACATGTGCTTGGTTTGAAAACTATTTGCCCAGTTGAGTCGAGTTCCATTGAAAATTTAACATTTTCTGCGCATTGTTCCCCCTCATTGTTAAGCAGTGCTCTAAATTCGACAAATTCCCCCTTCTTGATGTTTTCCCTTGTTACATTCTTGACTGTGTCTCCGAGTTTTTCGGTTTGTACTTCATTTGTTTTGGGTTGAGATATTTCGTTGGAGGCTATGTTTGAAAAATTTTGTGGAAGTATTGGTTGTTGGATCTGGGAAGGTAAAGTTTGATTAATAAAAAATTGCAGGTTTATATCAATAGGCATGTCCATAGGAAAAGAATTGTAATTACCTGAAGCTGTTGGGGGAGGCGGTGTCCGTCTGTCAGGCTGATCAACGGCTTAAACCTTGTATCAGTCTTTTGATTCAGAGGAAGTAATTTGATAGTAGATTTTAGTTGTGATTTCCCTGCAAACAACACTGTTTGTAGAAGGTTTTCCTAAACATGGCGGAGTACAAGGGGACCCATCTAAAGCCCTCCATTATTGTCCATTGATAAACCTCTTCACCACTGAGTTCAACATGCATCTTCTCCGGCCCTATACCAGACTCTGCAACGTGGACAGTTGACTCCCTCTCTATTTCATGAGAAAAACTAGGACATATATCTTTCCGCCACATATCCTACTCCTCAAGGATCTGGTCAAGTTTAACGGAACCAGGGTGATCAGTCTGCATTTCGTCTCTCCTCTTTGACTGGCAAAATGAAAAAGTCAAAAGGGCCGAAAACCCTTCATCAGAGAAGCTGCATGAATAAGTAACGAACGCTGCATCAAAAGTCAAAAGGCCCTCAGACATCTAGTCAAAAGGGCCCAATATATAAAAAAATGTTACCTGTTTTACCAGCACCCTCACCCGAATGCTAAGCAGAACCAGAGAATCGGGCTCTGATGTCAACATGGCCCTTCCCAGGAACTTCCTACCATAATGGAGGGATGTTTTTGGAAGTTTTCAACAGCCACAATCTTCAGAATATGGCAGTAGAGAATGTACAGGGACTTCAGTCTTAAAGCCTGCTGGTAGTTGCTGGGCAGCTCACAAGACATTCTTCTATTATAATTGTTCCTACATTTGGGCTTTTTTTGCAAAAAGGATAACCTATGTTTTTTCGTGTTGTTTCATATGAGCTTCTTGTGGTTTAATCTGCTTGTTTTCTAATTGGAGGTAGTAACTAGTAAAAGCATTTCCACTTCCCCTCTATGCATACATCTGACAATGTGGCCCCTACTCTTAAAGTTGATCTTTCTATCTTTATTTTGTGTATTTTGTATTTAATATTACTTAGACAGTAGCTAATCCATCTTAAGCAATAATCATGTAAGGAAACAAGCAAACGATGGATAGTGCGTCACACGGCACGGCACCCTTCAGGAACCACACCAGCATTTGCATTTTGTCAGATGGCTCTTAGTAGTTTCAAAAAGCTTGTATATGAGTTGTTTATCATTTGTTTTCAAAACTCAAGTAACGGTCAAATTGAAATCTCCTATAAAGAATGACTTTGAAAGTAATCATGAGCCATTAGAGTTCATCATTATGTAAAATGAGCAGGATATATCAACACAGAGCATGATTTAAACATAACTAATTTGAAAGATCGACAACGGATGTAGGTAGAGGTTTCATAGAAAAGAAATGTGAAATGTCTGACTGGTGAAAACTTAAATCTGAAGACATGCACTGATGTGTATTCATAATTACCTGTATTACAATTTTTTTTAAATGTCACAAGTCGCTCAATGTGATAAAAATTCTAAAACTCTAATGGAAGTGTTCTTTTTCAGTATGGCAAAACAGCAATAGAAATGGCCCATTCCATGGAGAAAAGAGTAAGTTGCATGTCAAGCTTTAGATTTGCGTTCCTTCAGTCGACTAGTGTTAATCAAACATAACAACTTCTTTATTTTGACAATGTTTCTGAGTATATGAATACTCCTTCATCAGGTGCAATGTTGCAAGGTAGGATACATTTATACAGAATATTAACAACTGCGTGAAGGAGATTAAAAACATGAGTAGGCAATGCAATGATGAATTGCGATAGAAGCATGAGGTAAGGCGAATTTATACCAATGACATATGAATAACTTGTATCTTTAAAGCAAAATATTTATCTCCAATTGTAACATGACTTTGGTGTATCCGTGATTTTGATTGGCTGATATCCCTATGTTGCAAATTGGCTAGACCAAATCACCGCAAACTGATTCACCATTCACTATGTTTGTTGATGCCGTAGATAAATGTTTGCCGCTATCTAAAGTATAGGGTAAATGTTGTAAGTGACTATAATTAAGCATCACGCTGATATTTATCACTCCGAGTAATCACATTTGTTTTGACCTGACCACACCTCTTACAAAAATTAGCACAGTCGCCAAATCCTTTCCACTCAGAGAGGGGGAGCGCACTGGTTAGCTTGTTCAGCTTTCGATCAAGAGGACCGGGGTTCGAATTCTGCCAGGGGCACGGCAACTTTGTCTGCAGTAGAGAACTGTTCTACACGCAGTAAGGTTTGGGTGCAATGCTGCACTGAAATTCAGTGTAGTACCATCCATGGTTCGCTAGTTCAAGCTGATGCTCGCAGGTTTCACGTCATGTTACAATATCGATAAATAGTTGCGTTTGTAAAATTTCCAGGATTCATTGTTCAAGACCCGCAAAAGTTCACTGTTCAAACCTCCGGCTTTAAATTTAGAGAGAAGTAAACTTTTCAAATGTTTGGCTTCTCCTCAAGAACCGCTACACTCCCAAAGATGAAATTTTGTGGGGAGGTACCTTGCAATTAGGAGATCTTATTTTGTAGTTTTATCCCGAACCCACCACCTCAAATATGGGTGTAAACGACTTCTTCTCCGAAAGCAGTTGGCATAGGAAACAGAAATTTCAGAATAACATTTTTATAACATGAAGTTTCAAGTTTGTCCATTTTGACTTGACCCTCCATAAAATATGGGCGTGGCAAGGGGACCACCCTAAAATCTTTAAACGACTTCTCCTCAAGAACCAGCAATGCCATGAAGTTAAAATTTTAGGAATATGATCTTTGATAGATGGAGACTCAGATTTTTTAATTTCATTAGCCAACTCGGAAAAAACTCGTGGCATGGGTGCAATTTAAAGTTGTGTTTTTCACCTCAAGAACTAGAAAAGCTAGAACTCTCAATTTTGCACAATATAATCTTTGATGATTGGAGACTAAGATCAGTAAATTTCAGTAAATTTCTCCAAAAATAAGGGCGTGGCCGGGATGTGTCATATATCATTAAATATAAGGCACAGTCTCTTTGCTATATTTGCTTCATTAATGAGGTATACTCACTTGAGAAGGGATTTGTATTTTATACTATTTTGTTTGATGATTTGGGGAATATGTTTATTCTATTTAAATTTGGAGGATCACCTTTTCTTAAAAATCTTTGCAGGAATTGTGATACCTGGACAACCCATTTTATCAAAATTTAGTTTTGAGTCATGTTTTTGTTACGCACTGACAATTTCAAGACTGCAATTTTTCAGGGCTAGGGGTTGTGCATTATATTGAGAACAATCTATTTTAGTCTTCAACATCAAACAATATAAACCCTGATGAGCTACAGAGCTCATGGCTCTATTTTCATAAGAAAGTCTGTTAGATACATTTGCAATATGTTTTGTTTCAGAGACTTGCACGAACCCTTGAGGAACACATTGCTAAATACGGCATCAAAGTGTAGCACACACATAGCTCCAGGACTTGCTGTAACAACGCATTCTCCACTCTAAGGGTAGCACACATGGCTGTAGGACTTGCTGTAACTACTCCACTATGAGTAGCACACTTGGCTCCAGCACTTACTGTAACAACGCATTCTCCACTCTAAGGGTAGCACACATGGCTGTAGGGATTGCTGTAACTACTCCACTATGAATAGCACACTTGGCTCCAGGACTTGCTGTAACAACGCATTCTCCACTCTAAGAGTAGCACACATGGCTGTAGGACTTGCTGTAACTACTCCACTATGATTAGCACACATGGCTGTAGGACTTGCTGTAACTACTCCACTATGAATAGCACACTTGGCTCCAGGACTTGCTGTAACAACGCATTCTCCACTCAAAGAGTAGCACACATGGCTGTAGGACTTGCTGTAACTACTCCACTATGAATAGCACACTTGGCTCCAGGACTTGATGTAACAACGCATTCTCCACTCTAAGAGTAGCACACATGGCTGTAGGACTTGCTGTAACTTCTCCACTATGAGTAGCACACATTGCTGTAGGACTTGCAGAGCAGCAGAGATGTTTTTAGTAACCTGAAACCTTTGTGTATTAGCTGCTGTTTGCATCTCTGCCAGGAAGCGGTCACTCCCCGGGTCAACACCTGCAATGACACAACATGCAGACCCTGGACTCACAGCCAGTGAATTATATATTTTAAATTTTGTTTTCCCCATCTTTATTTATTTTTCTTTACTGGAAAAGAAGATGTGGTATCACAAACTCATGTAGCTAGTTCTAATAGTCTCTTCTTATTTCATCACCAGTCATATTTAGTTCACATATAAATGTAAAATAAAACATTTCTTAACCCTTTTTAAATTTGTTCCTATGCATCCTGTCACAATATTCAGCTCACAGGCTATTCAATAGTTCTAATTTCACATTGATTAATAATAATAATAATAACTAGGACTGCCGCGGCAGTACTTAGGTCTTCAGACTTCTGCTTGACCTTCACCTCCATGTTTGATCGAAGAATGTCACTTATAATGTTCTGTCAAAACTACCAATGTAACATGTTTATCTTATACCAACAAAATGAAAATTCCGAAATTTCATTGGAAATAAAAAAAATAGCGCCTCAACCAGGTGACCTATCACTTCGCCATGATTAACTTGTTTTTTTTATAACTATTTCACATCTTTTAAAAAAAAAGTGTCTATGTTGATTCTAAGATTGTCCCCATGTTAAAAATCGAAATCCTTATTTACTGTGATTGTTCAGGCTGCTGTACAGTCGACATAGCAACCTGCTGTTACTGTACTTAGTTCGGTGAACCTTTTGTGATATTGACTTCATAGTTTTTCGAGATTTCTGAGATTTCAATTTTTAACTTATTGGACAGAAATCTCATGAAAGAAGTTGAAAATACAAAATCGGCCGATGTCATAGACTCAGTTTGTATACAGGCTAACGTACCTGAAAGTTTCCCGACATCAGCTTATTGCTTACATGTAGAGAAATAAACAAAGAAATTTAACTGAAAAAAGTAACCAGCACACCAAACTGGACAATGTTTCCAATATGATTTTTTAAGACTAACAAAAGTGAAAAAAGAAATGAAATCAAGTTAAACAAACAAAACAAACTAAATTTTGAACATTGAAAATACAAAAGTTTTCCTCATAGGGATTTGAACTCGAGCTGCTGGATTGCATGTCCAAGACGTTAACCACTACACCAGCTAATCCTCTGGTCGCAAAAAGTCAATTTAGTGATAATATTTTATACATCTGTAAGACGTGTAAACTACAACGAATATATCAGCTTCATTTATTTGCAATGAAGGTTATTTTGATTCATTCAAAACAAGTTGCAAGTCTGAAAGTAGATATTTAGAAATAATATAATGACAATAACACTAAAAAGATGAAATGCCAGGTTTCCGCAACCTCTTGCCAAGGAGCATGCCGCCAAAGACAGGGCTTCCCAGTGAACCGATGAAAAACCATTATAATACAGAAAATGTAAATGGCGGCTAAACTATGTGAGTTACGAAGTCGTCATGATTTACAATTTTGGTCACAACGATATAAGCTATCGTTTAAATTAAGTTGCAAGTCTCTAGGTATATTTTGAAAATTTTGCCCATGTTAAAAATTTACGTTTTGAAAAATGTAATTTTTTTGAAAATTCCTACAGACCGGAAGTGACTGTACGCGAGCCATGTTATTATTGATTCTAATACAGAACATATGTATCTTCCTTCCCTGAAAATATCATAAAGTTCCCTTTCCAGGTTTGTGAGTTATCTGCCCTTGAAGTTTGCATTTTTTCTGATTTTCTCATTTTTAGACAACTTTGAAAGCTGACTGTGATAAAAATACAATGAGTTCGCACTTCCCATGAGATAGCCAGATACTACAATGCATCTGCTTCAAGAAAATGTAATTTACAGCTGTCTACCCCAAGAACTTTCAGAGGAGAAGATTTTTAAAGGTGCATGGGGTCAAAATTCACGAAAAGTCACTAAAATCAAAATGGCGTCTTAGTCACGTGACGTACGATTTCGCTATGATTTACTTTGCTCAGAATGATATTGCGCATCTTTTGGAACAGGTTTCAAGTCTTTAGGTGCATTTTGAAAATTTTTCCCATGTTAAAATTCATATTTTCCAAGGGCCGTAACTCAGAAACCGGAACCGGAAATCGGAATTCCTTAAAAATGCATCAAGTTCATCCAAGAGGCTATTGTCCCTGAAAGTTTCATGAAAATTGGCTTAGCCATTTATTTTATAGAAATTCCACAAAATTCATGTGGAATAATAATCAGGATAATAACAGTAGGTCTTCCAGACTTTCGTCTGAAGACCTAATAATAATACTTTATAGCCTTTTCAGGAATTTGATTAACATCAACAGAGCTAAAATAACAAACAAACAGTGATACAAATACATCATATCATTATATTTAACTTTAACTTTAAGTATTTACACGTGTATTTAAAAGAAATATTGTGTTTGGTACAACTGACGTACGGGCTCTCTTAGTTTTCAAAACTGGAACTTTGTAGCGGCGGCCTGAAGGGAGGATGTGATATTCCGAATGTAAATAATGAGTTGGGTCAGATATGATTTTAACAGCTAGATTTAAGATTTGCCGCTCATATATTTCTGTTAAACATTCAAATTTGACCCAGCAATTTTACTTGCAATGTTTACAATTTTTTTCACTTTAGATTTCAGATGAACTGAGAGAGACCCGTACCAACAATGAAATGAAAACGTTAAAATGCTTTGGATAAATGCTACATAAACAGAAGACATGACAGACGGGTTAACATTGAACGATCTGAGTTTGCGCATAAGATGAAGACGCTGCTGGCATTTGTTATACAAGGCTTCAGTGTTAGACTTCCAGTTTAACTTAGAGTCAATGAAGGTTCCTAGATACTTACGTATATTCAGACACAGTGTGAACACGTTCACCTTTGATTATCACTTGAAGCATGTCACTTTGGTTACTCCGAAAGTCAATTACAAGTTCTTTGGTTTTTGAAACATTTAAAAGTAAGTGATTGTCATCGCACCACGTTGTGAAATTGTTTATATCATTTATAAAACGTTCTTCAGAGATTCTGTCATTTAATTTACCAACAATTGCTGCGTCATCTGCAAACTTTATAGTGGAGCAGGTTGAATTAGAGCTTACACAGTCGTTAGTGTACAGAGTGAACAGGACAGGTGAAATTACACAGCCTTGCGGCGCTCCGGTGTTCATACTTCGTATACTTGATATTGTCCCATTAACTTTCACATACTGTTGTCTATCCACAAGCAAGTTTTCAATCCATTTAATTAGGTATGAATTGACGCCCGTGTCTATTAATTTTCGAATCATGATATGCGGCTGAATGGTGTTGAAAGCAGATGAAAGGTCAACGAACAGTATCCTGATGTATGACTTTGGTGTCTCTAGATGGTTATAGACATTATCTAGGAGTGACAGTGTGGCATCAACAACCCCCTCCTTGATCTATAGGCGAACTGAAGCGGATCTAGTATGTTTTCCATATGGAAGGAATAACGTGTGTATCCACTGAGAGCGGGAATAACCTTGTGAATACTTTACACAGTTGAACCCGGCATTCTTTTAACACAATTCCGTCAAGATTGTCAGGTCCCTTTGCTTTCCGGATGTTAATCCTGGCAAAGCTCTGAATGACATCTTCTGCCGAGATATGGACAGGAATGGCCCTATCTTGTATAGAGTCCCTGACTTGTTCTCTCTCGCTGCTGAAATCATGATGGTCAAAACGGCTGTAGAAAGTGTTGAGGTCCTCAGCAAAGGTTTCATTGTCCTCGGCGTTGATTGTGGGCGTCGATGTTTCTTACCAATCATGGTCTTCACGCCTTGCCAAGCTTGTTGCAAATTGCTCAGCTGAAACTCTCTCAACTTTCTCTTTGTATGCTTGTTTACACTCTCTAGCTTTCATGTTAATATCTTTCTGTATACATTTAAGTTTTAATAAATCTTTCTTCATGAAAGCCCGTTTCTTTTCATTTAGTTATAATTTCATCGCTTTAGTAATCCAAGGCTTATTATTTGGGAAAATCCTTATTTCTTTATCTGGTATTATTTTGTTGACACAAAAATTGATATAGTCGGTAATGACATCACACAATCCTTCTAGTGTTTGTTCTGTATCATAGAACATGTCCCAATTGGTATTCTCAAAATATCCTTTCAGAGTTTCAATTGATTCTTTAGTCCATGATTTGATTGCTTTAACAACTGTCTTCTCTGTTTTTATCACTTGACGATATGTAGGCAGTAAATACACAGAGTTGTGGTCGGAGGCTCTTAGGGGAGGTTTACTGTAAGACTTGTAAGTGTTTTTTATGCTGCCGTAACACATGTCTAGGATCTTGTCTTTGCGTGTAAAACATGTTACGTACTGATTGTAGTTTGGGAGCACAGGTTTTAGGGTACATCCATTAAAATCTCCAAGAATGAATTTCGGTGCATCTGGACTGATCAGTTCTAGAGATTGAACGTGGTTATATATTATTTCAGCGGCCTGCTTGTTATCAACACTTGGTGGTATATATACATTGACAACAAAGATCTGGCCAAATTCACGCGGGAGGTAAGTGGGCCGCATTGAAACTGACAAAAGTTCGATGTTTGCTGAACATATTTCTCTCTGACAACATAATTACAACAACACTTTTCATTTATATAAATACACACACCTCCTCCGATAGATTTCCCTGTAGCTTCAGAATCCCTGTCTAAACGTAATGGAGTGCCAAATCCTTCCAAATAGAGAGTGTTACTGTCAATGGCTGGTGATAACCACCTCTCCGTGGAACACATGACCTTTTGAACTGGAGAAGAAGATGAAAATAGGTTCCTAAGGTTGTGACCCCTGTGACCCCATTTGGGTTAACGGGGTCACGAAATCTACAATTTGGAATCCCCATTGGCCAAGGAGTCTGCACACAACTTTTCAGCTCTCTAGACCTTTTGGAACTGGAGAAGAAGATGAAAATAGATTTTTAAGGATGTGACCCTGGTGACCCCATTTTGGGTCACGGGGGTCACAAAATCTACAATTTAGAATCCCCATTGACTAAGGAGTCTGAGCACAACTTTTCAGCTCTCTAGACCTTTTGGAACTGGAGAAGATGAAAATAGGTTTTTAAGGATGTGGGTCATGGGGTCACGGGGTCATGAAATCTACAATTTGGAATCCCCATTGGCCAAGGAGTCTGCACACAACTTTTCAGCTCTCTAGACCTTTTGGAACTGGAGAAGAAGATGAAAATAGGTTTTTAAGGATGTGACCCTGGTGACCCCATTTTGGGTCACGGGGGTCACAACATCTACAATTTAGAATCCCCATTGACTAAGGAGTCTGAGCACAACTTTTCAGCTCTCTAGACCTTTTGAAACTTGAGAAGATGAAAATAGGTTTTTAAGGATGTGACTCTTGTGACCCCATTTGGGGTCACGGGGTAACGGGTTCACGAAATCTACAATTTAGAATCCCCATTGGTCAAGGAGTCTGCACACAACTTTTCAGCTCTGTGGAGTCATTGGTTCTGGAGAAGAAGTCGAAAAAGCGAAAAGTTTACGGACGGACGGACGGACGGACGGACGGACGCACACGGACGCGGGACACCATGCCATGACATAAGCCCATCGGGCCTTTCAGGCCTGATGAGCTAAAAATGCATTCTCCACTCTAATGCGGGTGTCACACATTGCCGGAGCTTACATCCCGGACATCATACGAATGTCAATAATTTCCAATTTTGTCGACTTCGGCTCTAAATCAGGATGTCCGTATGACCGTCGTGTGTTATCGTATGACCATCTTGGGGCTCAAACGGTACTCGATGCTCATGCGAATGCTGACGATGGTCTACTAGATGCTTACACGACGTCGTGAGACCTGCGGGTTACCCTCGTGTTACCCTCGCGTTGCCAATTATTGCTATCGTGAATGGTACAAGATTGCAACACTGTGGCGGGCCCCAGTCTTTCACAGACGTGCACCTATAAAACCAGCATCTGAATAATGAATCCCATAATAAAATAGTACAAGTACATGTAATAATTAATTATAACAACTTATTATTTGCGCGTTAAACAACTTAACAGCAATCAATAAATCAATCACTCAATAATTAGTGAACGAACGTTCACTGATCTCATATAGTGAAAACATTTACCAATAATTACTGAGTTAAAACGTCAGCCGATTTCGTTATATCTCAATCTCAATCTCAATCTCAATCTTTATTTCACTCAAAAACCACCAACGGTGGTACAAGAGCAGAAAAACAAACATAACATAATATACATTTTTGCACGCGCCTTAACTATTTCCTAACAAACTTTGTAAGATTTTTATACAGTTCACATTTTGATATTGACCGTCGTTTTAATCTCTTAAAGGGACATTGGTTATGTTACTTAAAAAACACTTTTCGCTGATTAATGTTCAAATCATCTCTCTCGGATTGCATATTCATCAATAAATGACCAATATATAATGATTAACAGTTTTCAATGAAAATCAAACAAAAGCTTTACAGCTGCTTGACAAGTTTATCTAATTCAATAGAATATTGGTATTTATAAAGATGCAGATGGTTTCCACAAAATAAACAATTACAATTATTGTTAGTAATTATTAGTAAACTTACCTCTGGAATGAGTTTTGCCTAGTCCTTTCTGTCTGAAAGTGACTCTACAGGTTACTTAATAAAATATTTTAAAATATTTAAAAATTAAGGAGAAGTGTGAACATATATTTACCCTAATTGGGCCCCTTCCTCTGGTCTGTGATGCGCGCACACCCCTGTCATGACGTCATTCTGTTCCTGTGTCCCCCATCATCTAGAACACATGTGGGGAGGTATTAGTAAATACACCCGGGCGGGCATATCTCTACTCATTCCAGAGGTAAGTTTACTAATAATTACTAACAATAATTGTAATTGTTTATAATTATTGACGTAAACATTCCCTCTGGAATGAGTTTTGCCGAATGCCACACACCGGAAGGCGGGTGTTCCAAGATGACCCGGAATGTTTATGCCAAATAATTACACAAAATTTACTCTCGAATTAATTGCATAATCATTACTTCAGCACACAAGCAGTAAAATTCAATAAACATGAGATAGGGAATTCCCATATCATAGATAAGAAACAACTCAAGCGACATTCTGGGGAAATTCCCGGTTAATTTCTGATAATCAACAAGGGGCCGTGTTATTCCATGCTGAATAGGTAAATATATTAGTATCAAGGCCAGAATATGATGTCCTTTTGACCCCATTATTCCCCAACCTTGGTCCTTAAAACCGAATTTCCATATGATTTTACTAAATATGACCGGCTTTTTAGGCCCTTCTTAACCTCCTTGACGTCATTTCCGGGTCCTTGTGACGTCATTTCCGGTCATGACGTCACTTCCGGTTCCTTATTTCGCCACTTCCGGCTTCCCGAGCATACTTATAACAGCATCATCATATTCTGGCCCCCAGATTAACTTGGTGCAGAATTTGGTGGGTATACCACTCCCACAACGTGAATAATCCAATCAACTAGTTCCTCTGGTTAAGGACCACCACCCTAACTCGAACGTGAGGGATCCTCACCTTGTATCTCTGATGAAGTTCTAGTCGCATTCACATCTGGCGACCCCCGACCCCCTTTTCTTTCCCTCAAAGAGGGTCAAGCAGAGGTAATATGTGACCACCAATGGTCCCAAGGCACTGAGTCCCTCCAATGAAGGCGTAATATCTCTCAGATAACTTGAGATGAAGGTGTTCGACCCTTTCCATTGGCAAGCCGCTACTAGCTGATCAATAGAGACCGATTTCCAAGCAGATAGCGATGATGCCAGAGCCCTTATTTCGTGTGGAGAAAATCTTTGATTCACAGCAACCTGGTCCTTGCCATGATAAGCAAAGTGAATAACCTTCCTCAGCCAGGAGGCAATTGTGTTTTTGGATATCTCCTTGTCCGATGACTTTTTGCATGAGAGGAAGAGTCTGCGTCTCTTGCGCCTATAAGAGGCAGTCGCCTGAATATACCAAACGCAACGCCCTAACCGGGCAAAGTAATCAAGCCTTGTCAGATCGAGATTCTGGAGGGGGCAACGCTGGAATCCTGTACACCCTTGCTCCCAAGGGCCCAGATGCCGAAACTTGATTCTTGGCCAAAAACTCCAGAATTGCACGGCAAGAAAAGTCTTTGTAATCCTGAGAGAACCTAATCGATGAATTATCAATAGCGTGTAGCTCGGAAACTCTGGCAGCTGAGGCAAACGCGAGCAAAAAGGCTGTCTTGTAAGAGAGGCATGTGGTAGAGGCATCCTGCATTGGTTCATATGGCTTCCCGAGTAATGATTGCAGCACGATACACAAATCCCATTTGGGGAACACAGAAGGTGAAGTCCTATCCTTAATCTGGAAAGATCTCAACAATTTATGGAGAGACGCGTCAGATCCTATGGCCATGCCACGAATGTCACAAACAGATGCTATTGCTGAACGGTAGCCTTCAATTGTTCCATGTTTCAGCTTCTTTTCAGTTCTTAGATAAAGTAGAAAGTCTGCAACCATAGGTACAGAGATCACTGAATTTACGAGCTGTCGCTGGAGCCTCCACTGACAGAAGATTCTCCACTTTGCATCGTAGAGCCTAGATGTAGATGGCCTGATAGATTGTGTAATAGCGTATGTAGTTGGCTCCGAGAAACCTTGATCCTTGAGGGATCTCTTGACAGTCTCCAAACGTGTAGATTGAGGACTGATGGGTTCTTGTGCTTCAGCAATGACCTGGGCTGGGTCAGCAGGTTGTGCCATTGAGGATGACGTAGAGGAAGGTCTGTTAGCAGGTCCATCAACGCTGGAAACCATGACCTGGTTGGCCATGCCGGAGCTACCAGGTAAATCAGACAATCGTGGAGGAAAATCTTGGCAAGAACGTCTGGAATGATCTTGAATGGGGGAAAGGCATAACCCACCATTCCTTCCCACGATATTGACAGAGCATCTACTGCCCAGGCCTGAGGGTCGGGTACTGGACTCACGAAGGTGGGAATCTGGAAATTCCAGCTTGTCGCGAATAAGTCCACCATTGGATGTTCCCATCTTGAACCTATCAGCTGGAATGCCTCTTGGTGAAGAGTCCATTCGGTAGCAATCACTTGATTCCTCCTCGACAAGGAGTCCGCCAGCACGTTTAGCCTGCCTGGGATGTGCCTCGTCTTGAGAATGACCTTGAACAGATCTACTGATCGAAACAACCTTCGGGTTAATTGCATGAGATTGGGAGAGCGGGTACCTCCCAGCTTGTTGATGTATGACACAACAGTTGAATTGTCCGTGGCAATCATAACACTGGCGCCGTAGATTGTTTGCCACCAGGTGTCTACTGCTCTGATAACCGCGAGCAGCTCCAAGGAATTTATGTGAAGCTCCTGCTCTTGATGACCCCAAGATCCCTGAATCTGTAGTTGGTTGAGGTGAGCGCCCCATCCCTCCTGGGAAGCGTCTGTGAAAATAGTGAACTTTGGCGGGGGCTGTCTGAATCTGGTTCCCGACATCACATTGTGTTCCTTTGTCCACCAGAGCAACTCCTGACGCACAAGGGCGGGACACACGATCGGAGAATCGAGGTCCAAATGTCTGTTCTGGTTGAGCCAGACCTGAGTGTAGCGTAAGTTCAGACGGCCCCTGTAAGTGAATTCCTGAATGGCTTTGAGGCATCCAACTAGAGACATCCACTTGCGTCGACTTACTGAGTCTTGATCCAGTCGAGTGAGTATCGAGTCCTTGATGATCAACCAACGATCCAGGATCGGAAAAATGAGACAGTTCTCTGCATCCAGAATGGCTCCTAGGAATTTTATCCTCGACACAAGTGTCAGCTCTGACTTGTCCGGGTGAACAATCCAACCTAAGTGAGTGAACACATGAATTGCAAATGTGGTCTGATGATTCAACACACGGTCGGAAACATGTCTTGCCAAAAAATCGTCCAGGTATCCATGAATTGCTAGGCCTCTGAGGTGAAGAAAGTGTAGCACAGGTTTCATCATCTCTGTGAACAACCATGGGGCTACTGACACTCCGAATGGGAGAACACGAAACTGGAATCTCCGTTCGTTGACTGCGAATCTGAGATACTTTTGAGAAGCCTTGTGAATGGGAATATGAAGGTAAGCATCCTTCAGATCCAGCTGATAAACTTGGAATTTGGTCTTATTAGTTTCCTCACATTGACAAGAGACTCCATCGTGAATTTTGGGGGCTTGCACAAAAAGTTCTTGTTCAGAATCTTTAGGTCTATAATCATGCGCATCTCCCCAGTGTCCCTTTTTGGCACCAGAAACACTGGGGAGAAAAACCCTGTGGTGGAATCTAGGGGGGATAACTCCACAACTGCCTCCTTCAGCATGAGTTGTTCGATGGCTAGCATCGCCGCCTGTAAACGTGTCCCTTGAAGATAATAACGTCTCCCTGTGGGATGCACTGTTAAGGGAGGGGGCGTGTGAAAATGGAGATGGTACCCGTTGGAGATTACAGCTTGAATCCATGAGTCGTTGGTGATCTGTCTCCAATTTGCGGCAAATCATTGCAGACGACCTCCCACAGGGGAGGGGGTTACTGGCAATATAAAATCGAAGTCCAAATCGAAATCCGTGGGCGTTTCCGTTTCGTAAGGATAGAGTGTTTGAACGTTGACAGGCACGGAGTCAACGTCGTGGAGGGGCTGAAGAACCCCTGGAGCCACGCGCACCACGGCTCCTAAAATTTGATCTTGGGGCCCTGAGGGGGCATCTCCGGACTGGAAACGCTGGTTCCGCCCCTGAAACCGAGAGTTAACATTCCTGGTCGTGTTGTTACTGTTGTTACTGAAGTGTCAGCTCTGACTTGTCCGGGTGAACAATCCAACCTAAGTGAGTGAACACATGAATTGCAAATGTGGTCTGATGATTCAACACACGGTCGGAAACATGTCTTGCCAAAAAATCGTCCAGGTATCCATGAATTGCTAGGCCTCTGAGGTGAAGAAAGTGTAGCACAGGTTTCATCATCTCTGTGAACAACCATGGGGCTACTGACACTCCGAATGGGAGAACACGAAACTGGAATCTCCGTTCGTTGACTGCGAATCTGAGATACTTTTGAGAAGCCTTGTGAATGGGAATATGAAGGTAAGCATCCTTCAGATCCATGCTGATAAACTTGGAATTTGGTCTTATTAGTTTCCTCACATTGACAAGAGACTCCATCGTGAATTTTGGGGGCTTGCACAAAAAGTTCTTGTTCAGAATCTTTAGGTCTATAATCATGCGCATCTCCCCAGTGTCCCTTTTTGGCACCAGAAACACTGGGGAGAAAAACCCTGTGGTGGAATCTAGGGGGGATAACTCCACAACTGCCTCCTTCAGCATGAGTTGTTCGATGGCTAGCATCGCCGCCTGTAAACGTGGCCCTTGAAGATAATAACGTCTCCCTGTGGGATGCACTGTTAAGGGAGGGGGCGTGTGAAAATGGAGATGGTACCCGTTGGAGATTACAGCTTGAATCCAAGAGTCGTTGGTGATCTGTCTCCAATTTGCGGCAAATCGTTGCAGACGACCTCCCACAAGGGAGGGGGTTACTGGCAATATAAAATCGAAGTCCAAATCGAAATCCGTGGGCGTTTCCGTTTCGTAAGGATAGAGTGTTTGAACGTTGACAGGCACGGAGTCAACGTCGTGTAGGGGCTGAAGAACCCCTGGAGCCACGCGCACCACGGCTCCTAAAATTTGATCTTGGGGGCCCTGAGGGGGCATCTCCGGACTGGAAACGCTGGTTCCGCCCCTGAAACCGAGAGTTAACATTCCTGGTCGTGTTGTTACTGAATGTAGCCCGGTCAAAGGCTGAGCGTTGGAAGGGGGGTCGGGGGGTTGAGGAAGCGGCACCTCTTCGGCCTCTGGGGCCCCTGTTCTGATTCTGGTTAATGAGGGCTGAGGCTAATCGACGATTTAGAGACTTGGTGAGTTGCTCCTCCTGGGTGGAAATTGCCTGTTTGCATTGCCCATTAAAGACGGAGCTTGACTCGAGAGGTTGTTGAAAAAGATCCTCCTTGGTATCAGCAGGCAAGTTCTTAACTTCTCCAAGGAGGTGGGATCGTTCTAAGGCGGACAAACGGTTGATGGAATGCATTTGGGCCATTGTGACGTCACCAACTGCCGTGTATATACTATCTAGGAAAGAATGTGCGAGAGCTACCTCCTTTGCCTGTAGAGCCACCATAGTATCCGGTTTTATCCCTGAATAATCCGAGAAGGTAGGGGGTAATAACTGCCTAACTCCCGCTGCGAACCAGTTAATATAAGAAAGGATGTCCACAGAGTTTCTGGCAGCACTGTCTAATTCTTTGAGATCTCTGCGATTTACCAAAATTCTCTCTGGTTTTTTAGCTGTGGTTTGCAAACGATTAAAGTCACGATCCAATACTGGAGCCGAAGCTGGGATCATCCGGTCATGGATTAAATAAGCTTGCTTGACTGGTAATTTTGGTATTGCTTGTAAATCCTTAGCTTTGGCCATGCTTCCATTTACCGAGTCCAAAGCAGTTTTAACCACAGAAGAACGAGGAAGTGAACGTTTCTGGGGTCTAGATAGAGGAAGAGCACCTGTAGAACCGAGCTCATCCGGTAGAGGTTCGTTCAAAACAGTGTCCGATGGTTTAGTAAAGGGTTTAAGCTGATGTAAAAAGTCTAACTTCTCCACAAAATTCCACTCAGGGACCAAGTCTGGCCCAGTCAAGTCAGCTGATGGAATAACGAATAGTCCCTCATGACAATCCAACTGAGTATTCACTGGGAATACCTCATCTTCCCCGGGAGTATCGGGGGGAAATTGGCGGAGCAAACACATCAACATAATCATCCTGTGTTTGTTTACACTGAGTAAAGTCATCTTGACCTACTACCGGCGGGATGTTCGGATCGCATGGGTTCTGCATGATCTGAATCGAGCCTGAGCCCCCCGAGCACGTGCCGACCGTGGCACCCGAGCCAGTAACGGTATGGTTTGGCCTAGATAAGCCAGCTTGCTCACTGGCTCCGGGCTTCACGCCCTGCACGTGCTGGTTGGCCTGGGCCCATCCGCCGGGGGACTGCCGAGTGCACTCAACCATACCATCAAGCGTCCCGGATCCAACTAACCCACCTGGGGGTTTAGAAGGCCTCACGGAAGCTAACGGGTCAACCCGACCCGAGACAGACGACCCGTCCCCAGGGGGCAAACATGGTCTCTTGGAAGTCATCCCCAAGCTGTCATTTTGAGTATTTCCCGGAGTCCCACCGGGGGAACTGGCGGAATTTCACCGTAGTCTTATCCTTAGAGGAGGAAGACCCCTTAGAACCCGAGCGAGAATCATGCTTACGGGAAGCAGAGGAAGACGAACCACCCGACCGAGAATAGGACGATTTATTGAGAGAATTCTTGAATTCAAGAAGCTTAGCGTCACTCCTCTCCTCAAGTTTGGCTAAATCATGGGAAAAGTTAGAACGTAAATCCTGTTGCATGGAAGTGATTAGGTTTAACAAATCCGCGTTAGATACATTTTTATCCGGAAGATCTGGAGACCTAGCTGGAGAATGTTGAGTTAGGGACGGTACAGGCGATTTAAAAGGAATTTCCTCGGAAGATTTCTTAGGTTTAGCCCGAATCTCAAACATAGCAATCCAGTCCTTGTCACTTAGATCCTTACACATCAAACATCGTTTGCCAACTATACAAGGGACTTGTTTATCACAAGAAAAGCACACTGAATGCGGGTCTTTAGCCGACATGAATTTTTGACACGTAAGGCACTTCTTAGAGTGTTGGTTAGAAGGATGAGACATGATAAGTTGATACAAAATGGCGTCCTTCGCTAGAAAACGATCGAATGAAACGGCGAAGTTGAATGAAAAAAGTAATCAAAGTTTACACAAGTCCACACAAAGCACAATTAATGCGGTTGTCCAAAGACCAAATGCAATTCAACTCACTTGAAGTCCTTAGAAAAACAAAAACGTAGATAGAATTCTTGAAACACTGTAGAATCACCTTGCCAGTCAGAATACAGGAACAAGAATGACGTCATGACAGGGGTGTGCGCGCATCACAGACCAGAGGAAGGGGCCCAATTAGGGTAAATATATGTTCACACTTCTCCTTAATTTTTAAATATTTTAAAATATTTTATTAAGTAACCTGTAGAGTCACTTTCAGACAGAAAGGACTAGGCAAAACTCATTCCAGAGGGAATGTTTACGCCAATAATTACCACTTATTGTTTTATTCTATTGACCATATGCTCTTGATCTATGTGAATGGTGGTGTCACCATTTGGGTTACCATAGTGAAAATGTGAGTCTGTGGTAGGTGCTCTATAGCTGACTGGAGAGCTAAATGTTAGTAAATTTATTGATTAGAAGGACTGTTTCATTAACATTTGCTTAAAGAAACTTCTGAAATTGGATTCATTCCAACAGAGAACTCTGTCCCATTCTTGCGCTCTAAAGTTTGAACATTCCTTTTACCAGAGAAGTAACTATTTTCTAGGTGCTGTCTTCATGTGTTGATTTCGTTTAGGAACGTGGCACAACTGTCTAAAATGTTTTAATTGTCTTAAGCTTCTTTTTATACACAAAAGGTTGGTCATTCTCTTCTATACAATTTTCAGAAAAGTAAAAATGTAAAGAAAACCTCTCTTTTCTGAAATCTATTCTTGCAGCATTAAGCGTTTTGGTCTACCAAACCGTATAAGGTCTTTCACAGATAGTACAGGTTGGATATTCGTGTTGTACGTAAACTTACCCATGAATTGAAACCTTGCAAAACTAAATCTCGGTCATTTATTTTTTCACATCCTCTAATGGTATACTCCAACGTCGTAAACTAGATATGTAGGTTGCTCAAATATTGCCCTTTTTTTGTTATTTAAACATATCATTGGTTTAATTATTATGCTGTTGTTTGCGTTGACTTCCAAAAAGGTCAATTCCAAACCTGACACCGTAAGAGGTACGATAGAATATTACCTTTGCATTACCAGATGATACAATACATGTGTAGAAACACACAGTGAGTAATAGCATTCAAAGTGTGAATTAAACTTTTGTTAAGCAGCTGTACATGTATATATGTGCTAAAGTTGAAATGTTGTTTTCCAGGTAAAACACCTGTGCTTCACTACCTGTAAAGCAACATTTGTGATGTTCTATTTGCACTTATTTCTTTGCATATCTGGTACCTTTTTATCCACATATTTATGAATGCATTTTCATTATTTTAGCTTTAATATTTATTTAAATGTCATATTTATCTTATATCTTGTGAATCATCATATCAATTGTATAACATGTATAAACTCTCTAATAGCCTTTATTTACAGGGTGGGTCTTCATTGTTTTAATGAATTATCAATATCTTGAATGTAATTTAACTGTAATGTTGCGGCGAGTTTCTAATAGAGAATATGTCTGTCTGTTTCAACACACCAGAATTGCAGATTGACATCCTTCGCGTATTGTTTTATCACTAAAAGTTACTCTTACTTAAGGCACTGAATGCATGATTAATCACAATTAACGTATATTCAGAACATGGTCTACGAGAAATGTATGATTTTGCAACGGTCACGTGGAGTTTGATACCATGTCACGTGGTTGGTTCGGATGGCTTTCCAGTACCCATCGTGTGCTCATACGAACGTCACACGACGATTACATGACGTCGTGTAGATTTCGTATTATAGTCGTGTGATATTCGTGTGTTGTTCTAGTATGCATCGTGTCACCGTCGGTTCTAACCTCCTCCAGGATGACCATCGCAACACTACCGGCAGTTAATTCAATGTTTTACATTCGTATGATGTTCGGGACGCTAGCTCCGGCAATGTGTGAGGCCCGCATAAGGGTAGCACACATGGCTGTAGGACTTGCTGGTATCGTTCGAACAGGACTTTTGAACTTATTTCTGCAGAATCCTTTCTTGACATTGTATTTTATCATATAACGTTAATAGAAAAAACTCATAGAAATTGCAGAAATCCCTTTTCTATTCTAATGACATTCCACTTATGAAAGAAAACAACAATAAAGCCCTGAATGATTATCGATTTGTTTGAAAAAGTGACTTTAACAAAATTAAATAAGTTTGCAATTTTTTTAGACATTCCCACAAAAAGACATAATTTTGTAGGAAAAACAAGGTCTGTGACAAGCACTTTTTCTTTTTGAATCTCGAATATATTCAGCTTGCATCACGCCAATTTACAGCAATTTTTCATTTATTTGGATTATTGTTGGGAACCTCTTTAAGCTATGGTACACCCAATTAAAACCTTATAAAATGTTTTCCGGGTTGATTTGTCCACCTTTTGTACTCCAGGACAAGATTTTTATCAGACCCTTGTGGAGGCATTTTGCGGGCAAGTGTAAACGAGGCAGTACACTCGAAAGTGTGCCATATGACTTATGAAACTTGTGCTAATTTGTATATAACCCTCGCTCTCACACGGGCAATACAAAAATTTACACTCATTTCGTAACAGTCATATGACACACTTCCACGGTTAATAATGTCTATATATCACACCCTGTAATACGCTACTGGAAGAGGGTGTTTGCCCAGTGGTCATTATGGTTTTCCATGTTCACAGCAACCGCTCGTAATCGCCAATGCATAGGCGTAGGAACCCCACTTTTTCACAGCCAGAACTTTTTAGGGGATTTAAACGCAATTCCAGATATGTAAGACCAAATATAGAGAGAAAAACTTTTATTTAGCAAGGTATCTCCTCCAAAATGTCATTTTATGGGGATGTAGAGGTTCTTGAGAAGGCGAAAGTGTCATATGTAAATGGACAACGGCCTGTGCTAAAAGCCCTTCTGGACTAAAACGGCCATTGTCAAACACCCAAAATATGACCTGGGTAATATGCAATGCTGAAAGGTTATATCTGTCGCTTATATATTACACCTTTGTGATTATATAACATGCAATTCTCAAAAATCCCCCCCCCTCCCCTCTCCCCCTCCCCTCGCCCCCTCTGAACCGTTCCTAGGCCTATGCAATGTCAGCACGATGTTGTTCAGAAATTCAGAAACTGATCCGTCTAACCCTCTGTCCGTCTCTGTAAATATTTCGCTAATTCATCATATTCTCCAGAACCACTGGGTCTAAAGAGCTGAAAAGTTGTGTGCATACTCCATGGCCAATGGGGATGCTAAATTGTAGATTTGGTGACCCCATGATCCCAAATAGGGTAACAGTGGTAACAACCTTAAAAATCTATTTTTGACTTTTTTTCCAAGTGTGGGTCAAAGGAGTCTGTGTCTGGGGTCACCATATCTACAATTTAGTATCCCCATTGGCGAAGGACACAACATTGCAGCTTTCTAGACTTGGTTCTGGAGAAGTCGAAAAAACAAAAAGTTTACAGACTGATGGATGCTACACACCATGCCATGCCATAAGGCCTGATGAGCTAAAAAGGTAAATAAATGACTAATGGTTCGATGGCCGCTAGATGGAAGTTCAAGTGATCAATCAAGTGATGTAGCGATACCGAAACACTCAAAGTATAAATGTATTAAGTTTAATATATATTACACTGCTGGAAAGGTCAAATATCTTGCTGTCTGAACTCTAAATATCACAGAGGCCTACAAATCCACTTCTCACACTGAAGAGTTCCACAAAATTGTCACTTTATATGTCACATAATTTTCTTCCAATATGGATACCGGAAACCGTTTTCTATGGATACGGGTAATCGGGGCGTGTAATGGGATTCTTTACCCTCTAACCTAACAAATATTGTATAAACTTAAATAATAAATGACAAATTTGATGGGCTTAAAGCACAGGCCATCGTCCGTTCACATATGACGCTTTCGCCTTCTCAAGAACCGCTACAACCCAAAAACCTGACATTTTTGGGGAGGTCCCTGGCAAAATCAAAGTTTCTCTCTCTATATTTGGTCTTAAATATCTTGATTTGAGTTTAACAGGTTGACAACTTAATGAGTGAATCATTTAACAACTGTTTACATTAGAATAACAGATTTATACTAGATGAGCATTTGCGGGACACCGCAAAAGCAGAGCAGCTCCGAAACTTAGGGTCTCGACTTTCCCTATTCCGCCTAAATAAAATGGGAATTCTTTGTAACAAAAACTTTTTCATTATTCGAGTTATTACCAATCATCACTGGGGTCACTTTTAACAAGTTTGTTCTTAAAACCTATTTCTTATTTCAAAATTTGATCAAAGGATTAATGTGGCCTTAACCAATATCTCATGACCTTGACTTTCAAGGTCACACCATCAATGATCACTTTTCATTGTGTATAACAATCATGCAATGACTCAAAGTGTTCAAAGTTAAAATATGGCATATTCACAAAAGCATGTTTAACTTGTGACCTAGCTGTGAACTTGACCTTTGACAGATTTTAGGAAAAACCTTTTCAAATCTTGGTCTTTCTCCATGCATAGTTCATATATACCAAATAAGAGCCTGATAGCAAAAAAAAGGTTTGAAGTTATCATGTTTACAAGGATTGTTGTAGTGATTTCAGAACTCATGACCTTGACATTTGACCTTGAATGTGAACATGTCATGTTCACCAAATGTATAAGAAAGAATCTATGTATACGAGGTGTTGATAACCTTCTTGAAAAAAGTTATTTAGTGATTTCAGAACTGGTGACCTTGACCCTATCTCGTGACCATGACCTATGATATTCAAGGTCACACAATCAATGATCACTTTTCATTGTATATAACAATCATGTGATGATTAAAAGTGTTAGTAGTTGAAATTAGACATTTTTGCAAAAGCATGCTTAAGTCGTGACCTCGTTGTGACCTTGACCTTTGACGAACCTTAGCGAAAACCTTTTCAAATCTTGGCCTTTCTCCATAGTTGATATACACCAAAGTAGAGCCAGATAGCACAAATATTTTTCAAGTTATCGTGTTTACAAGGATTATTTTAGGAATTTCAGAACTCGTGACCTTGACCTTTGACCTTGAATGTGATCATGTCAAAAAAATTCCCCAGGGGCATAAGTAAGAAGTTATGTATTGAGTTCTCAAAACCTTCTTGGAAAATAGTTATAGCCAATACAAAACACGGCGGCGGCGGCGGCGGCGACAGAAACTGTGCAAAAACTGATAGCAGCTCCGACTAAGTAAGTCGGAGCTGCTAATTATGTAATTATAACTGCTTCAAAATATATGTCTACACAAGATTTCAGCATTCTAGTGTTTTTTGTTCACTCAAAGTAGTAAAAATAGAACCATGGGCTCTGTAGCTATCCTGCTTGATAGTGATTTGTGTTGTAGAAATAAATAGTACAGATAAAGCACAATTCATAGCCATAATTTTATAACAAAAACATCTGAAACTGATCTTTGTCAATACATGAGACCAACATGACTGGATGACATGGTTGTCTAGATAATAACATTCCTGCAATTATCTAGAGCAAATTCTCAAAGTAATCTATACAATTCAATTACATTTCCCTAATCACGATACATGATACAAAACAGTCCAATCTTTGAAGAAATTTATTACATATGATTGTGTCTTGGGTTCCTTGATACCATGACATCCCACTGACAACCCATCCCTCCTTTCTTAGTCTTTCTAACCTACGAGGGGCATTCAATAAGTGTTGCAAGCGGGGCATTGGTGTTTACATAAACAGTGTCAGCTTATAGCAGGTGTTACTATAGTCAAAACATAACATTGACACATGTCAAAACAGTTTCTAGACATAACAATTATTTAGATATAATAGCTGCGCTGACCTAGGGGTCTCCATAATCATGGATTCTCTCAAACATGAACAACGCGCTGTGATCAAGTTCCTTACTAAAGAGGGATGCAAAGCTACAGAAATACATAATCGTATGTGTAATGTGATGGGTAAGGATGCTCCTAACTTTTCAACAGTTTGTCGCTGGTCTCTTCAGTTCAAGCGGGGCAGGGAGTCCTTAGACGATGACCCAAGGTCAGGCAGGCCATCTGAAGTCACCCGACCGGAAGTTATTGCCGCTATCGAAAGACGAATTTTAGCTGACCGCCGTGTTAAAGTTTCTGAACTGTCTTTGGAATTCCAGATATCAGTTGGAAGTGTTGAACAAATAATTCATGACCATCTTGGTATGTCCAAGGTATCTGCAAGATGGGTACCCAGAAACCTCACAGCACAAGATCGCCAGAAAAGAACCGAAAGTTGCATGGAGCTCCTGGATCGGTTTAATGCGGATGAAGCCAGGTTTTTGTCTCCTCTGGTGACAGGTGACGAAACCTGGATCCACCACTGGGACCCGGAAACTAAACTGGAATCCAAGCAATGGAAGCACCCGAGTTCACCGCCTCCCCTGAAGTTTCGCACTCAACCATCAGCTGGCAAGGTTATGGCGACAATCTTTTGGGATGCAAAAGGCATATTATTAATTGATTACTTGCCAACCAAAACTACAATGAATGGTCAATATTATGCCAACCTAATGCAAATATTGCGAAAGACAATTCGACAGAAACGCCGTGGAATGTTGACACATGATGTTCTGATTTTGCATGACAACGCTCCAGTCCACAAGTCAAGAGTTGCACAGGCCGCTATACGTGATTGTGGATTCGAACAGCTTAACCACCCACCCTACAGCCCAGATCTAGCCCCCAGTGACTACTTCCTGTTCAGAAACCTGAAATCCGCCTTACGTGGAAGGCACTTCCGGGATGACGAAGACGTCAAAGCTGCCACAGAGGCGTGGTTAGGGGGGCAAACGGAAGACTTCTACAAAAGCGGCATCAAAAGTCTTAAAGAGAAATGGAATAAGTGTATTGAGGTGAAGGGTAACTATATTGAAAAATAAAAGTAAAAAATTGACTACGCGAGTTGGTTTTATATTGAAGTTGCAACACTTATTGAACGCCCCTCGTATCCTCGTCTACTACTCTTCCTTAACACTTGAGGAAGGACTGTCACTCTAGTGTTACACCCAAGGAGAGAGAGAGGGGGAGAGAGAGAGGGAGGGAGGGAAGGGAGGCTGACTAACGAGGTCCACACCTGTCCATGCTGTTGTTCGGGAAAAAAAGTGATAAATCTACCTAGGAAAAAAAGTCCTACGGAAAGAAAGTACTATTTGTAATTTTAGATGTCATATCTTAAGAAAAAAACAGAGATTTTATCCAGACTAAATGTTTCTTAAACTTATTTCTTTTCTGAATCAGATGTTTTTGTATGTTGTGCTTTTCTCAGTATTGATGAATGACTATTGTGTTATGTATTATTTTGAATTTCTGAATCAGATGTTATTACTTTATATAATACTACCACAACAAATTTTTGTGTATGTTGTACGTGCTTTGATTTTGCACTGAAAAGGTATTTGTATAGGCGTAATGCATATTTACCAATCCACTCAATTTAATAAAATAAAGATTGTTTAAAGCAGATGGTGATCAACCAAGTTAAACCAACCAACCATCATATAGACTTCTTCTGTTTCACTTAGCGAAACTGAAATCATAATGGTTGAGCTTTTGTGACTGCCATATACGTTAATTTAGGAGTACAGGTATACTCAATTTCGGACAAAAACCCACCCCTCAAAGTACTCAGCTAAACTCACATTCTAGGACTTTTGTTTGGAGGACTTTATTTCCACAATCTCCATGCTATCCCACCTAAAGCCTTGCAAGCAAGACTCTCAACCAGTTACTGGGCTGCAGGGAAACCTGATCCCACCTGACATATAGACAGAAAAATATTATTGTAAAAAATAAAATAAGTGAGTGAGTGAGTTATTGTTTAACGCCGCTTCGGCAGTATTGCAGCCATTAGCGGCGAATAAAATAAGTTCTATCTTGCTTAATTTCTATGATACAAATATAATAAAAGTTGCATAACATTTGGAGAAAAACAATACAAATCCATTCTCAAGTCAGTATACTGTATTATTGAATCCTACTTATAAGTGGAAAAATTAAAGAAAAAAAGATAATTTCATAAAACTTTCATCAAAATGTGGGCAACAACATTCCCAGTTGATAAGGCCTATAGGGATAATAATTAGTATTGTAACATGATTTCGGTGTATCCTTGATGCCGATTGGTTGATTTGCCTATGTTGAATGACAATGAATACCCGCAAATTACTTGGGGCGAATCACCGCGAACATATACATCATGTTCACAAGATCCGGCCCGACTCAAAATTTTATTTTTCTATTTCTCTTAATATGTGCCCCTTACTCAAATTTGACAGATGGCTTTGTCATTTTCTAACATGTGTATAGCAGTATAGGTAACAAATTACTCGCAAAATAAATTAATTTCAAGTAATTAAAATGTTTTCAACTAGTAAAACTTTTCCAAGTTTGACGCCTTCTTCCATGCTGTTGTGTTTACCGAATGCCGTTGCCATGGCATGACGTCATAGTGATCAACCGTTTTGACATCACAATGCTGGCGTCATTGTCACAATGTGTTAGGGCAAGTTTAAAATTTTTGTTGCTAGGTATTTTACAGTGTTGATGTCGTAGATAAATGTTTATCGCCATCTAAAAGGATATGTGAATATTGTGAAGTGAACATAGTTGAGTGACACTGTTTGAGCTTATGTGTTAATTGTTGCTAATGTACATATTACGCAGAGTATTTACATTTGTTTTGACCTGACCACTCCTCTTACAAAAATGGAACAGTCGTAAAGTCCTTTTCACTCAGAGATAGGTACGCAAAAAGAGAGTTCATTTCAAAATGCCTGATAACTAACGGTCATGTTACAATATCGATAAATCGTTGCGTTTGTAAAATTTCCGGGATTCATTGCTATTCAACACCCACAAATTTCAGCGTTTAAAACCTCCGGCTAACGCCGTCGGTTTTAAACTAAATTTGCGAGTGTTGCAATGAATCCCGAAAATTTTACAAACGCAACGATTTATCTTATAAATAATTGATGTTTTGCTATTGCGAAAAAACTGAAAATTTTGTGCAATTTCACGGTTTTGAGGGTATGCTTCTTTGAAAATTTTCTTCTAAATAACAGCATGCATACAGGTATTGTGATAGCTCCTGTTTAAGCTCAATAACTTGTCAACAACATGAACGAGGCCGAATTTTTCATATTTTTCCTAGAATTTGACTAATAGCCCTTGAAAATGATAATTTAAAAAAATAGAGCCATGGTCTCTGTAGCTCATCAGGGTCTATATTGTTTGATGATGAAGATATCTTGTCTCAATATAATGCACAATCCCTAGCCCTGACAAATCTTAGTCTTGAAATTGAGAGAGAGCACTGAGCAATGTCAACACAGGAGATTATGCAAATGCTGACCCCTTGGCTCTGGTTACAAGCCAGCTTTGCTTTTACAGCCAACTTATGTAATAGCCTCTGCCTTGCACTAAACACTGGCATCACTGATCTAACTGTATAAGGCATAGAGAGAACAGGTAATGTGATGAATCTCATGGTACATAGTACAATTTAGAATCCCCTTGGCTAAATAATCTTTGCAAAATTTTAACGGTTCTCAGCCTTTTCATCTTAACATCTTAACATTCTGAACACAATATTCCTTCTACTTTGTTCTGGAGAAGAAGATGAAAATAGATTTTTATGTTTTGACCTGTGAGGGCTTTTTTTTAATAATATCCACAATATTCAGTTCATAGGCTATTCAACGGTTCTCATTTCACATTGATTACATCAATTTGACAAACATGTCCATAATGTTGATTGTAATCTTAAGTCAACATATATGTCACATTCCTACTGAATAAGATTAACTGCAAAGTTACTTTCTCAATTCTGCATTTCTCAAACCCAAGTTAGGACTCACATATCTAAAAGATGAGATGACTCTGCCTCAGGTATAGTATTAGGGTTTACTAAATACTGAATGAAGTGCACATAAAATATCAGTTCAAAATTCAATTTCAACAGGTTTTTTTAGGCTGTGGCCCATATTTGGGATCACAGGGTCACCAAATCTACCATTTAGAATCCCCATAAGCCCTTCAGGCACATCCTCGGTTGCCCAGGGTTTTATATTTGCTCCGTTTCTCTCCACTATATCACCCATGGGAAATTTCATCAGAGAAATCTGTACTCAAATTACCCACCCTTGGCTGGCGTGAGCCAATCAAACCGCTACATAGCTTGGACCTGCGAGCCAATGACAATTCATATCACTTCATTGCAAAGCAAGCGAGGTCATTTTGTTAGCCATCAGTCACCGGTTATCTCCCTTGACCATTTCCATCTTATCGTATTGAGTATTTTCTTTGGTTACTGACTTCGTCACGCCTGCCAAGGGCGGGTAATTTTAGTACAGACTTCGCTGACAGATTTTCGTTGTTGTTTGTTGGTTCTTTTTGTGTATGGACGTTTTCGTTGATTTTTGAGGATTTTTAAATTCTGTATTCTGTCTATGATCATGAGTACATCACGTTTTATGTAATTGCTTATATGTACGGGAGTGGCATTCACATAAGAAGTGTTTGCTTGTTTGCCAATCCCGATTTCATTTTTCATTGAAATAAAATTTGTTTAAACCATTGGTCAGTTCAAACAGCCAATGAAATTTCATAAGTGCAGAACATCCATAAAGGTAAGTAACGGATATGTCAATAGTAATATTAATGACAACGGATTACCATAGAATGAGAAAGTAACCTTAACACTGAGTTTTTTTTTTATTTCTCTTTCTTAAAGGGGCAGTAGCAAGTTTTTTTGCAAATCTTATTTTGTTATAGTTTGTAATTTATATCTACTTCAGAGGGTAAAATATCTTATTGCATAAACCAATTATCCGTAGTGGCGTATAAAGTAAAAATTGCATGGCGGCCACTTTATTGTGAATACAGTTTATTATTTCGTATGACAAAAACGATTCCCATGGCTTTACGGAATCATGTACACTCATTATTAACTTTATTTTTCAAAGAGAGAGAGAGGAGTTTTACTATTGGTAACATTATTTTTCAAATTATCAAGTATTTCTACTTATTTCAGCCAAAAAAAATGTGCTACTGCAGTTATTAAGTTATTTTTATAATTGTACTTTATAATACTATTTTAAAGTATTTTTATTCATTAAAAGTGAAACTTAGGATGAAAACTATGGCAGTTGTGAAACTCTCACCAAGTACTGGGCATAATAAAAATAACTTAACAATTTAAACAAAGAGAAATACAAAAAACCCTTCCGTGTTAAGGTTACTTTCTCATTCCATGGTAAGGGAAGACATTTCAACAGTAATATTCATCTAAAACTAACTTCAAAAGATTTTTAAGTTGCTTACTATTTTGAAGGAGAGAAAAATGCAAAGGCTGGAGACAAAACAAAATTATTTCATGAGATATCCTATAAGCTGAAGGCTTTTGAAAGAAGAATTGTATCTAAAGTCAACTTCTTTACTCTTTACAGACAACATTTGATTGAAAGACACCTGCACAAAATAATGGAGATGTATATAAATCTCTTTGATCTAAAAGCTAAGCTTGTTAAAATAAAGAGGACAAGGACTCATGAGGACTCATTTCTTCAAATTCATTAGATGTCTCTCAGAGAATGTCCATTCACCTTGATAGGAAACTTTCAAAACAATACACTTCAAGTTTATTCAATGAGGGAACAGAATAAAGTTTATTAAGGTCAAAGCAAAGATACACACACAATCCCAATAATGTTAAATATAATAACCTTAAAACCTAGGTGTTCACAGTGTGAGTATTACCGGTATAGGAGGATATGAAGCATAGTAACAATATGACAGTGGTCAAGTCAGGAGGCCATGCTGCATAGTAACAATATGACAGTGGTCAAGTCAGGAGGCCATGCTGCATAGTAACAAGCAGTGGTCAAGTCAGGAGGCCATGCTGCATAGTAACAATATGACAGTTGTACAGTCAGGAGGCCATGCTGCATAGTAACAATATGACAGTTGTACAGTCAGGAGGCCATGCTGCATAGTAACAAGCAGTGGTCAAGTCAGGAGGCCATGCTGCATAGTAACAATATGACAGTTGTACAGTCAGGAGGCCATGCTGCATAGTAACAATATGACAGTTGTACAGTCAGGAGGCCATGCTGCATAGTAACAATATGACAGTTGTACAGTCAGGAGGCCATGCTGCATAGTAACAATATGACAGTTGTACAGTCAGGAGGCCATGCTGCATAGTAACAATATGACAGTTGTACAGTCAGGAGGCCATGCTGCATAGTAACAATATGACAGTTGTACAGTCAGGAGGCCATGCTGCATAGTAACAATATGACAGTTGTACAGTCAGGAGGCCATGCTGCATAGTAACAATATGACAGTTGTACAGTCAGGAGGCCATGCTGCATAGTAACAATATGACAGTTGTACAGTCAGGAGGCCATGCTGCATAGTAACAATATGACAGTTGTACAGTCAGGAGGCCATGCTGCATAGTAACAATATGACAGTTGTACAGTCAGGAGGCCATGCTGCATAGTAACAATATGACAGCTGTACAGTCAGGAGTTTCACTTCTACAACTTTACTCACATGCTACACATCAATCAAAATGGCAAAAATAGAGCTATCGGCTCTGTAGCTCATCAATATTTCATTGGTTTATTATCAAAGGTTGAATATCTAAGTTATCTCAAGTAATACATGTAGCAAATCTACAATGAAGAATCTGCTATTGCCAAGAAGTCTGTACACAACATTTCAGCTTGCTAGAGCTTTTTGTACTGGAGAACATGTTTTTAGGTCAAGACCCCTGTGACCCATATTTGGGGTTACAGGGTTACCAAATCTACAATGTCACAAAATCTACAATTAGAAACCCCACATAAGATTTCAGCTCTCTAAAGTCAGTGGTTCAGGAGAAGAAGTCGAAAAAGCAAAAAAATTATGGACCGAACGGATGCCGGACGCCATGCCATGCCATAAGCCCATTGGGCCTTTCAGGCCTGATGAGCTAAAATTTCGAAAATAACAGAATTCAATGTAAACATAATGACAATATACTGGCATAACGAAGTGGGGCAAGTTCCATAAACATAACATGTCACAACTAAAAGACAGAAAACACTACAGTAATTTACATCTGTTCAACTTAGCCACATTGTTCACATGTTCATATATACACTGTTTTACAAAGATAAGAACCATCACTTTGCATGTGTAAAATTCTTCATTTCATAAATTATTTACACAGAGCAAATCAATAAAAGACTGCTCATTCTTCAAATATTTAATTGTACCGGTACTTCATATTGAACAAACAGTTTTTCTGTGACCCTGAAATTTAGCAAATTCAAAACATGTTGAAGTAAACGGGAAAATAATCCTTAATTTTTATATCGTTGTTGAGTGTGCTTGTGTGCAATTTTATTTCCACGAAAGACCGGTGACATGGATATCAAGAGGCCATTCAGTAAATTCATTCCAACCCATATGGACTAGATTAAACTTATTAACCACCAACTTTGTAATCCAGCAGTTTGATGCTATAGGTAAACAGATAATATAGCAGCATTGTTGCTGCAGGTTTTGACTTCTTGAATCTTCTTGAAAATCATACTTGGTGAATAAAACTTTGTCTTCAGTTTCCAACAATTTTTCGAGATATTTCTCCCTGAAACAAAATGTAAATAATATTTCAGTTTATTTTCAAGAGAAACATTTTATTCAAAAGCTTAGCTAACCAAATGTAAGTTTGCATTTGAGTAGAAGTGATTTCACTTTCAAGAGTATTTACATAAAGCTATTATTATAACAGAAAGAAAGCCAGCAATACCATAGTGACCATATAGTAATTGCATTGAAACTTACACCTACCAATTGGAACTAGAAAACCATGGATGGATACTAAATTTTAACTAGAAGGTGTTTTATTCGTAAAAACAGATGTCTCCCCCTTCCCCCAATTTATTAACCTTATAAAAGTCAAAATTGTTGCCATAGAAACTGAAAAAACAAAATTGAAAAAAGTTCAAATCCCCAAAAGCCACAACTGCTTGATATGAGGCTGTATACCAAATTTGGTGAAGATTGGCCAAGCAGTTTCGGAGAACTGCTCCGGAAACAAACCCTCAAATAGACAAAGTCCAAATTGTTACCATGGAAACAAAAACAAATAAAATAAATTAAAAGCTAAAACCCAAAAAGGCACATCTTCATTGGATGGGAGGCTGTAAACCAAATTTGGTGAAGATTGGTTGAGTAGATTTAGAGATATGCTCAAGAAACGATGGGAATGCCGATGCGACGCCGATTAGAACTCAACCAAAAAAAAAACATGTCTCCCGACCTGCGGGGGGAAGACATTATTAAATTATCTGAAGAAAAAGACCAAGAGGAGCACTCACTGGGAAGGAACACAAAGTTATCAAAATCTAAATATTTTAGATATTTAAAAATAGTTACCCTACCTCTGGTTCATGTGCATGTTCCTATGCTCATCCGATACAAAGATTGGAGAATGAGTTGGAGAGATGATCCCTTCATGAAGACAGTAAGATGAATGGACTGGCATAATGAGAAATCTTGATGTGTATGACGGAAATAATGCCACCAAGCCAATCACGTGACCACATGAATAATCACAATTCATGAAATGCCAGTCCAAGTGGAGTCCAAGAGAGAAGAGATATCCATAGCAGGATGGGAAAAATTTACTATATTTTATATCTAAAATATTTAGATTTTAATAAATGTTGTATACTTACCCTACCTCTGGTTGGTGCATGCTGATCCTAAAGTAGGATTGCCAGCGGTCTCTACAAGGACTCCAACACGCACACACAGTAAGGAGAAATGGTCAATGAAATAAGACACACCAATTGCTGTAACTGGAATTACCCCTAACTAAAAGTCTCCGAGGTAGGACAATTACGAGTTGTTGGGCCACCAGCTGTCGATCGAATGACTGAAGTCCCTGGGCCACCACCTATTGACCGAACGACTGAAGTCCCTGGACATCCTCCACATCAAACACCGCAGTGGACTCCCAGAAATAGCCCTCCATGATATTAGGTACAGAGCAGTTCCTGTGTAGTGCCATTGTCGAGGCTAACGCCCAAATTTCATGAGGGTTGCTGGCCAAAGGATGCGGTAAGTCTGCCACATTGTACGCTGCCAAGATGACTGAGCGGAGCCACAACACAATCGTTTTCCTATTTATCTCGCCCTTGAATCCGGGAGAAAAAGGGATGAAGAGTCTCTAGCAAGTCCCTCTCCTAGGCGCCGAGTGCAAGACAAATTCTTTAACAGTCCTCACAGGGCACAGGAGCAATTCTTCCAAATCCTCAGTCCCCATGGTAGAAGAGAGGAGGGATGCAGAAGAGTCTGTCGGGTTGACCTGGGAGTTATAAAGAAGTCTCAAATGCGCTGCTCCTGGTGACGTCTAGTGCATGGATCTCACTAACTCTCGCAGCTGTTGCTAGAGTAGTCCGTCATCCAGACCCTAGAGCAAAATATTCAATTGACGACCAACCCAGTCTAGAAAATTACAGCAAGTCTAGATTACTCAGCTCTAGGAAATAAGCTCTGAAATTAAGACATCTTTAGGGCTCCATTTGGTATAACTAATTGAATTGTTTGTAAAATGTTGCTGGTAAGAAAAAAAATATTTCTGAGACTAAATGTTAGTCTGTCTTATAGGTCAAGTTCTGAAATGACGCTTGATCTAACAGAGGTTCTCTGAGGTGCTTGAGAACAATGTTGAGGTCCCAAGCTGGAGGATGAAACTTGGTCTCTTGATCCTCCCCCTTGAAAGCCTTCCACACTGCTACCAACGCTGGTTCTGGACCGGTTCTATTACACAACAAATGGCATCTCGGTGACCGGCATGTCAATAGACATGTTAATTGTTAAATGTTCGGTCTTGGTGACACAATGCTGATCATGACAACAAATACACATTAATGCGACATTCAGTCTAGATATTGTCAGCCAATCAAAGTTAGGAATATATATTCGACCAATGGAATTTAGGAATAGGATGATAGTTTTGTATTTTGTTTGTTTGACACTCATTTGAATAATAATCATTGGACGATTACTAACGGTCACTATCTCTGAACGCAGACGTTAAACCTCAGTCCAACAACAATTAGGCAACTTAGGGTGTTATACGACGATGTGCACGGATTATCAAGCTCACAGGTTCGTTATTCTAATCACACATTGTAGATTGCTATTCGCATGCGAAATATTTGCAAAATCATCACAATTGTACTTTGGTTATATTTACAAAAATGATATAATTGGCCTGTACGTCGCGTGTATGTTTTCTCTATACTTTCATATATATAAGAAGCTCGCATCTGGTTGAGTATCGCGCTTGTACGGCAAGTAGTGGCGCGTAGGCCTCTGCGCAATGAAAACCCCGCTGAGTAGAGGGAGCGCTGATTGAGATTTCCGACTGGCTGTGAGCTAATTAATTAATGCCTTCCACAGCTAAATTCAGGAGACTTGTCCCCCTTTAAGTGACATGTCTACAAACAGTTCGTGGCTGTGACTGAACCCTGAGGCTCTTGCGCAGACGTTCGACATGATCAGCCACCACCTGAAAAACTTTGCAGGTTCGCGGGAAGCCTGAACATGATCTTAAGATCGTTTTGGCGATAAACGACGACGACATAAAGTCAAGCCTAGAGCTGAGGACAGGAAGCTGTAGAGGGATTGCCACTTCCTGAGAGATAGCTCGTAGACTAACGCCCTCTGCAATGTTGAATCTTATTCCATGTGTCCACGGGGACCTCCACCAATTCCAGGTCTGTCAAGAGTCTGTTGTGAAGGAACCAAGTGCAATTTCTCTAGGTTGACGAGCCACCTCAATTGGCGAACTAGATTGAGAATATAGCGTGACTGCAGTAGCAGGGGTCGAGGTGCTTCATGGCTCATGAAACAGTAATCGATGTATGGATCAGTTCTATACTGCGGAGATGAAAAAATCAGCGCTGTGATACGGTTGAAGAGCCACGTGGCCATAGAAATTCCAAGACCTGGTAATGGTTCACTTGAAAGGTGAAACGGAGGAACTTCCTATGGGGTTTGAAAATTGAAATGTACATCCTGGAGGTTAAAGTTGACCAGCCAATGGTTGGGGGATAGCTTGGAGCTTAGCAAGTCCAGGGTTATCATGCGAAATGAGGCGGGTCCTCCATATACATTTCGTTGAATACCACCAGGTTGTGTATCATCCGCATCTAGTCCCGAGTTCTTCAGGACCAGAAACTTGAGAGTAGAACCCTTGGGAGTGAATTGGAACTATCACACGTTCTAAAGCACTCTTGTCCAGCAGTGTCTGGATGTTGGAGGACAACTGCATCTGCTGGATTTCGGGGTACATGTATGGCCGGGGAATGTTGGTCAGAGGTGAAGAATTCTAAAGGCAGTTTGTAGCCGACGCGAAGTATATTAAGACGAAATGATCCCTACAGTCCTTTCCAGTTAGGCCAAAAGATCCTGAGTCTCTGGTCTACGAGAGTGTCGTAGATAGGGACGACATGGGGCAAGAGATCTTAGTCATGACTGTCCTGGCCATCAACAGCGCTTGTATGTGGTCTTACCCGGGATGATGGGCTCCTGGTCCTTAGTGGGACATTTGCAACCTCTGGGGTTGGACTTGCCTCCTCTAACGCGACTTCGGGAAGCTCCTCTGATTGAGGCTCGACGACCCTGGTACAGCTGGTTCGATATCCTCTGCTGAGGGGAAACTTCGTTGACAGGACCTTGTCCGATCCCTAGGAGAGTGAGAATGTGAACGCAGACACTTAGAAGGCAAAGGCCTATTATCCCTATGTCTAAAGGTCGCTAGGTGCCGATCATCAGACAGTACGCCCCGATCCTTAGGTGCTGAGTGCCGAGTGTCAACACGCTATGCATTGCCGTGAAATCTGCGAGCAACAGCTGGAACTAGCGAACGATGGGTGGTACTGCACTGAAATTTAGTGTAGCATTGCACCCAAACCTTACTGCGTGTAGAACAGTTCTCTACTGCAGACAAAGTTGCCGTGCCCCTGGTGGGATTCAAACCCTGGATCTCTTGATCCAAAACAGAACACACTAACCACTGCACTATCCCGTCCCCCAAGCATAAACAATAATTTTATATGCAGAAGTGGGGGAAAAGGAGTACCATGAGGGTCGCAATTTTGAACCAGTGAGGCGAACCAACAGATAGGCAACGATAACAAACAACAAACAGTATCGTTTAAAAAAAAATAGAGCCATGGTCTCTGTAGATCATCAGGCTTTATATACATTAATTAATTCAAAATGTCAACTTCTATGTGTGAGGTATAACACATAGGAAGCACTTTAAATGGAGAAGATGAAATAGGTCTTAAGGTCCTTGCCCCTCTGATCAATCTTTGAGGCCCGAGATAAAATCCCCTACAAATAAAGTCACACTTGAAGATTTAATTTATTACTGTTGTTTTCTTTAAATAACCTCCCTTTAAAGAGCACATAAAATCCCTAGATGAAAAAGCTTTTCAGGTCATGATGTCTCTGACCTGTATTTGGGGTCACAGGATCACGAAATCTACAATTTAGAATCCTCATTGGCCAAGGAGTCTGCACACAACTTTTCAGCTGTCTAGACCTTTTGGAACTGAAGAAGAAGATGAAAATAGGTTTTTAGGGTTGTGACCCCTGTGACCCTCTGAAGCTCCTCTACCGCGACCTCGGGAAGCTCATCTGATTGAGGCTCGACGACCCTGGTATAGCTGGTTCGATATCCTCTGCTGACTTCGTTGACAGGACCTTGTCTGATCCCTAGGAGAGCGAGAATGTGAACGCAGACACTTAGAAGGCAGAGGCCTATTATCCCTATGTCTAAAGGTCGCTAGGTGCCGGTCATCAGACAGTAAGCCCCGATCCTTAGGTGCTATGTGCGGAGTGTCAACACGTTGATCATCCAAGGGTGGACCCGGATCCTCGGCGTCAGGAGAAGATCTTTAGGAGGTGGGAAATATTTAGGAATAAGGACATCTGAATCCAGAGATGGAGGCAAGTCCTCCGGTGCTGTGCGGCAGTCCTCCGGGGACTGAATTCCGACGAAGAGGCAGCAGTGCTGTTCTTTTTAGACATTGATCGCGTGTTAGGACAACTGTGTTGATCCAATGCGTCCAAACATGAAGGATCCTCCATGATACCCAAGATAAAGCTGGCAATACGAGGGTCTTGCAGTATAGGTGGAGCGTCAGGATGGACAGCTGCCTCAAACTGTTGTTGCTTGAGAGTGAAACAGGAGTCCAGCGGAGGCCTATCCGCTGGAGTAGACGAAAGTGGAGGGTCCTTCCTAGTAGAAGGAGAGTCTATCATTCTGTGCTTACGTTGGACGAATCTCCTTAAAAAGCCTTGAAGTTGGTGCCGAAAAGAGGTAAACAGTACTTGCACCTCTTCCCCCGAGCCCAGACAGTCAGGGCAGAGAAGATCGTTGGGTCTTTGGCCAATTTCAGTGACTTGCACACCAAACAAAACAATTTGGTCATGCATGACACGTGAAAACATAAAAGAAGCAGAAAACAACATAAATAAAGAAATTGAACAAATTCGACAAAATTCTTTACTTTTCTTTATATTTCGAACAGTAAGATAATAATTGGAATTTGTTAATAATGATTATTTTATTAATATTTTATTTATTTACTTTTTAAAAAAAACTATGATAATGTTGAATAAAACAGAATCAAAGCAGTTAAATATGCTAAGATAAGTTTAACCTTGAAATAATTACAACCTTAAAATTAAGAAAGGTAAACGAAGTTTGTTATAAAAACCAACAGTGTAAATAACGAAAACGAGTTGATGGCAAGTCTAGGTTAAAACAAAAGGTATTAAAATGCCATGGATAAATAACAGGGTAGAAAGAAACAAACAAACAATATCGTTAAAAAAAAAGAAGTACAAAACAAAGGAAAACAAGTAACCATAAGGGGGTAGAAGCACCCATATGGCAACTAGATGTTCTTGCAAAGGCACACCAAGCAAAAGTCGCACAAAGCGAAACAACACAAGGGCTTAGGTAGCAAGGGGTTAGTAAAACGAAAATTCTTTCTTTATTGCATACATCTCCTTAGGAGGGGAAGGTAAATACCTACCAATACACAAGCAAAAATAGAAAACTTTATTGAAAAGTAACAAAATTTGAGTAACTCTTAGACACACAACCCATCAGTAAGGCGATGAAAGCAAATTGTGATTATTCAAGTGGTCATGTGATTGGATTTGGGGCATAGCTTCCGTCATACACATTATGTTTTCTCATTATGGCAGTCCATTCATCTTACTATCGATATTCATGAAGGATAATCTCTCGAACACATTTTCCAACCTTTGTATCTGATAACTTAGGAACATGGACTAACCAGAAGTTGGGTAAGTAAGTTGGGTACACACTGGGAAGATAAAGAGAAAGAGGAATACTCACTGGGAAGGAAAAGAGAAAGAGGAGTACACACTGGGAAGGAAAAGACAGAGGAGTACACACTGGGAAGATAAAGAGAAAGAGGAGTACTCACTGGGAAGGAAAAGACAGAGGAGTACACACTGGGAAGGAAAAGACAGAGGAGTACACACTGGGAAGGAAAAGACAGAGGAGTACACACTGGGAAGGAAAAGAGAAAGAGGAGTACTCGCTTGGAACGAAAAGATAAGAGGAAGGAAAAGACAAAGAGGAGCGCTCACTGGGTAGGAAAAGACAAAGAGGAGTACACACTGGGAAGGAAAAGACAAAGAGGAGTACACACTGGGAAGGAAAAGACAAAGAGGAGTACACACTGGGAAGGAAAAGATAAAGAGGAGCGCTCACTGGGTAGGAAAAGACAAAGAGGAGCGCTCACTGGGTAGGAAAAGACAAAGAGGAGTATAGAACATGTTCCGCATGCCAAGAACAGCCACTTGGAAGGAGTAGATGAGGGACACTTACTGGGAAGGAGTAGATCAAGAGGGACACTTACTGGGAAGGAGTAGATCAAGAGGGACACTTACTGGGAAGGAGTAGATCAAGAGGGACAGTTACGATGGAGGAGTAGATGAGGGACACTTACTGGGAAGGAGTAGATCAAGAGGGACAGTTACGATGGAGGAGTTTATCAAGAGGGACAGTTACCATAGAGGAGTAGATCATGAGGGACAGTTACCAGGAAGGAGTAGATCAAGAGGGACAGTTACCATGGAGGAGTAGAACAAGAGGGACAGTTACAATGGAGGAGTATATCAAGAGGCACAGTTACCATAGAGGAGTAGATCATGAGGGACAGTTACCAGGAAGGAGTAGATCAAGAGGGACAGTTACCATGGAGGAGTAGATCAAGAGGAACAGTTACAATGGAGGAGTAGATTAAGAGGGACAGTCACCAGGAAGGAGTAGATCAAGAGGGACAGTTACCATGGAGGAGTAGATCAAGAGGGACAGTTACAATGGAGGAGTAGATCAAGAGGGACAGTTACAATGGAGGAGTAGATTAAGAGGGAAGTTACCAGGAAGGAGTAGATCAAGAGGGACAGTTACCATGGAGGAGTAGATCAAGAGGGACAGTTACAATGGAGGATTAGATCAAGAGGGACAGTTACAATGGAGGATTAGATCAAGAGGGACAGTTACCGGAAAGGAGTAGACAAAGAGGGACAGTTATCAGGAAGGAGTAGATCGAGGGGGACAGTTACAATGGAGGATTAGATCAAGAGGAACAGTTACCAGGAAGGAGTAGATCAAGAGGGACAGTTACCATAGAGGATTAGATCAAGAGGGACACTTACCGGAAAGGAGTAGACAAAGAGAGACAGTTATCAGTAAGGAGTAGATCAAGAGGGACAGTTTCAATGGAGGAGTAGATCAAGAGGGACAGTTACCATGGAGGAGTAGATCAAGAGGGACAGTTACCAGGAAGGAGTAGATCAAGAGGGACAGTTACCAGGAAGGAGTAGATCAAGAGGGACAGTTACCATGGAGGAGTAGATCAAGAGGGACAGTTACCAAAAAGGAGTAGCTCAAGAGGGACAGTTACCATGGAGGAGTAGATTAAGAGAGAAGTTACCATGGAGGAGTAGATCAAGAGGGACAGTTACAAGTGGATCAAGAGGGACAGTTACCAGGAAGGAGTAGATCAAGAGGGACAGTTACAATGGAGGAGTAGATCAAGAGGGACAGTTACCGGAAAGGAGTAGACAAAGAGGGACAGTTATCAGGAAGGTGTAGATCAAGAGGGACAGTTACAATGGAGGAGTAGATCAAGAGGGACAGTTACCGGAAAGGAGTAGACAAAGAGGGAAAGTTATAAGGAAGGTGAAGATCAAGAGGGACAGTTACAATGGAGGATTAGATCAAGAGGGACAGTTACCAGGAAGGAGTAGATCAAGAGGGACAGTTACCATGGAGGAGTAGATTAAGAGAGAAGTTACCATGGAGGAGTAGATCAAGAGGGACACTTACCGGAAAGGAGTAGACAAAGAGGGACAGTTACCAGGAAGGAGTAGATCAAGAGGGACAGTTACAAGTGGATCAAGAGGGACAGTTACCAGGAAGGAGTAGATCAAGAGGGACAGTTACCATGGAGGAGTAGATCAAGAGGGACAGTTACCAAAAAGGAGTAGATCAAGAGGGACAGTTACCATGGAGGAGTAGATTAAGAGAGAAGTTACCATGGAGGAGTAGATCAAGAGGGACAGTTACCGGAAAGGAGTAGACAAAGAGGGACAGTTATCAGGGAGGAGTAGATCAAGAGGGACACTTACCATGGAGGAGTAGATCAAGGGACAGTTATCAGGAAGGTGTAGATCAAGAGGGACAGTTACAATGGAGGATTAGATCAAAAGGGACAGTTACCAGGAAGGAGTAGATCAAGAGGGACAGTTACCATGGAGGAGTAGATCAAGAGGGACACTTACCATGGAGGAGTAGATCAAGAGGGACAGTTATCAGGAAGGTGTAGATCAAGAGGGACAGTTACAATGGAGGATTAGATCAAAAGGGACAGTTACCAGGAAGGAGTAGATCAAGAGGGACAGTTACCAGGAAGGAGTAGATCAAGAGGGACAGTCACCATGGAGGAGTAGATCAAGAGGGACAGTTACAATGGAGGAGTAGATCAAGAGGGACAGTTACCGGAAAGGAGTAGATCAAGAGGGACAGTTACCAGGAAGGAGTGGATCAAGAGGGACAGTTACCAGGAAGGAGTGGATCAAGAGGGACAGTTACCAGGAAGGAGTAGATCAAGAGGGACAGTTACCATGGAGGAGTAGATCAAGAGGGACACTTACCATGGAGGATTAGATCAAGAGGGACACTTACCATGGAGGAGTAGATCAAGAGGGACAGTTACCATGGAGGAGTAGATCAAGAGGGACAGTCACCATGGAGGAGTAGATCAAGAGGGACACTTACCGGAAAGGAGTAGATCAAGAGGGACAGTTACCAGAGAGGAGTAGACAAAGAGGGACAGTTATCAGGGAGGAGTAGATCAAGAGGGACACTTACCATGGAGGAGTAGATCAAGAGGGACACTTACCATGGAGGAGTAGATCAAGAGGGACAGTTATCAGGAAGGTGTAGATCAAGAGGGACAGTTACAATGGAGGATTAGATCAAAAGGAACAGTTACCAGGAAGGAGTAGATCAAGAGGGACAGTTACCAGGAAGGAGTGGATCAATAGGGACAGTCACCATGGAGGATTAGATCAAGAGGGACACTTACCGGAAAGGAGTAGATCAAGAGGGACAGTTACCAGGAAGGAGTAGATCAAGAGGGACACTTACCGGAAAGGAGTAGACAAAGAGAGCCACCAACAGAACAAGGATAACGATGACAAGAACCCCCAGGAGGTACCACTTGTAGTTGCGCCATATCACATATTTCAGGGTCTTGAAGGGGCTGGTGAACCAGAGGAATGATGTTTCTGGTCTTCTGCAAAATTAAAATATTTTAGTTGATTTACTTTTTAAGAAGAGAAGCTTCAGTGTACCTGTAAGAAGTTTTCAACTCACACTCAAACCTTTGTTCTCAAGTCATTGATAATGCAAGCTTCTACCAAACGCCCTAAATGACGCGATGGAGCACAGTGATGTAGTGGTTATGTAGTTCATGTCTGTCTCTCATGCCAAAGGCCAAGGTTCAAATCCGGGTGGAGACACCAAACATTTGTAACCAGGGTCTTATTCTGTGTTGTGTCCTTGGGCAAGGCACTTCATCCTCATTGCACTCAGTTCACCCAGCTATACAAATGGGTACCTGGACACAGGAATGTATGGACGGATCTATACAGTCGCACAGAGCGCTTAATAGGTGGCACCTAAAGTACTATTCCTTCAGGGTAATATTTGAGCATGCATTGAGCATGGATATGTGCGTATAAGTAATAGTTACTACCATAGTTGTATCGCGAAATAGCAGGACATTGAGCATAGGTCATTGACCAGTTGGTGAAAAAAACTTCAGGTCACTGACACAAAACAATAGGTCACAAAATATCAAGGCCTAATACAGTAAACAAATAAAACCTTACAGTTGTCTGTCTTCAGAGTCAATTTTGATGTGACATAAAATAATGTGTTTGTTTCATGTAAATAAGTGAATTCAAAAGTTGACAAATGTTTCATATTAAGTTTAAATATCCAATTTGTGATGTAATAAAATGTATTTGTGGTTTCGGGTAACCAAAGAGGAGAAGGAAAATACCTACCTGGTAAAAATAAAATAAAATTCAGAAATTGATCTTACCCTCAAAAGGCACATCTAGAGATCATGGCTAACAAGTGTAGCAAGTTTGGTGAAGCTAGCATGTATAGTTTGAGAAATATGCTCTGCACAAAGTTTTGTGACGGAAGGACAGACAGACAGAATGAACGCTATATACACCCGCTTATGCTGTAAGACAAGGGTATAAAAAATATAATAATAGAATTCACCCGAGAAAATGTAAAAATATTTTTATTTTGTGACTGTTTTCGGATATACTATTAACTAGTCACTTTATTGAACTTGATAATCATGTATTCAGGGAAGTTGGCTGTTGATTCCCTTCTGTATTCAAAGTCAACAACTGAGAAACAATGGCGTCAATTTTCTAAATTTCAAAATCTAAGTGATGATGCTTTATAAAATGTCAGATTTTAAATGAACATATAAGGCACCTGGGATCGATCCGATCCCGTGTCCTGTTGCTTTCTGGCCAAATGACCTAACCATTACACCACGAAGCCAGTTGAAACTTTGAACATTTTTTCATGATCAAATGAATAAGGTTCTTATAATGAGTGAAATAATATCACAAATTTATGTATTTCTTTTTATATAAGAATGTAATTTAATTTTGGGTGCAAAATGTCTTTCATACTGAAAGTTGTTTCTGTTTTCTCTAAACTTTGGCCACGTTGACATTAGCCATGCAGTTTATAGCGTTAGCTGTACATTTCAGCAAGATGCACGTGCATCTGCGTTGACAATACCGTCATCAGGCCATATCAATTAGATTTCGAGCCCCAAACATGGGTAACCATACAACGCAGTACGGACTGCATTGTCACAGATGAGGCCGTATTTGGGTTGTGCGTTTCATACACAAGTCCTTACAGCTGTATTTGTTTAGAAATATTATGAAATAGTATCCGCTTACACTCGATCGTAAGTGGGCTATAAGACAGATATACCCATACTTGTCCTAGTGTATCAAATGATACCCTACACTTTTCCTACACAAAAAGATGAGTTAGGTTAAGTATTTAGCGTAAAGGCCGCATACTGTGGGCATTCTGTGAGAATTGTTTCTGCTTGTGGACATGCAGGAGATGCTTTTATTTTTGTTTTGTGGAGATGGGAATTTAGTTTAGTATGCCCTGTTTGGAGCTTAATCATTGTCCTATCGATATTTTTATTTTTGGAATAGATTTTTTTTTCGCCTTGGGTTTTGAGAGAATTTGCTTTGTCTGTTGTGCCCCAGTGGAGTTTGCATATTGCTGATGCCATGCATGCTTTACATAAGATTTGAAAGGCTTTTTGCTTCTTGTTTCGAATGGTAGAAAGGTAGAAATTTTGAAAGTTTAAGGCCCTCCTTTGCTGCTTTGTCGGCTCATTCGTGCCAAATATGCCGACGTGGGCTTGTACCCATAGGAGTTTTACTGCCTTGCCTTGATTGTTAAGTGATTGAATGCTGTTAAGAATTTTGGAAATTAAACCAGGACGGTTTTTAGTGGATTTGTTTTTGAGTGCCTGTAAAGCACTGCATGAGTCTAAAAGGATGAGAATTTTGTCCTGGTGGATGGCTTAAAGCAATTGCAATGGCCATAATCTCAGCCGTGTAGACCGATTGGTCGTTAGGAAGCCTGTTGGAGTAAGAGGAGGTGGAAGTGAAATGCCTACACCTGTTGAGAGTGCTTCTGGGTCCCTAGACTAGTCTGTGTAGATGTGACACCAGTCGGACCAGTGTTCCGAGTTTAGGGTTTTGTTTAGAAGTTATTTTGCTAAGATGGAGGTTTATTTTGGGAGCCGGAAGTGGAGGGATTGGGTGATGCGTATTTTTGGTGGGGAGTTGAATATGGCCCATCTTGGCTTGGGAAATAAGTAATTATATATGGTGAGAGATGGGTGCGCGGAGAGGGCTTTTATTGAATAATAGGATTTGAAATTTAGAGGTGAGGTGAGGGGAGTTAGGGTTTAACAACGCTTTCAAGAGTAATTCACTTATATCGTGGCTGCCAGTATTATGGCAGGGAGAAAGCCCGCAATGCCATATGGCTATGCATTGCGGTGAAACCTGCGAATCATGGGTGATACTACTCTGAAATTCAGTGTAGCATTGCACCTGAACCTTTCAGTTCTCTACTGCAGACAAAGTTGCCGTGCGGGATTCGAACCCTGATCCAAATCCGAACGCGCTTACCACTGCGCTATCCCGCCCCCTCAACGTACTTGGCATTGTATGTTTAGGTCAAGGCGAGTGTGAAAAGGTGACCAAAATGCCATTGAACTGAACATAAGTTTTGACAGCTTGCATGCAGTCATGTGAGGCCTTTATTTGGGGCCCCACCAAATCTTTAATTTAGAATACCCATTGGCTAAAGAGTCTCAACACAATATTACAGCCTTCTACATCTTTTTGTTCTGGAGAAGACAATGAAGATTAAGGTTTTAAGGCAATGGCCTGTGAGGCCCTTATTTGGGACCCCAGGGTCACCAAATCTACAATTTAGAATCCCCATTGGCTAAAGAGTCTCCACAAAATATTACAGCCTTCTAGGTATATTTGTTCTGGATAAGAAGATGAAAATAGGTCTTTAGGTCATGGCCTGTGAGGCCTTTATTTGGGGCCCAAGGGTCACCAAATCTACAATTTAGAATCCCCATTTGGTGTGACGCAAGGGTCTGTTTTAGGACCTGTCCTCTACTGTCTCTACTCAAGGGCCATTGGGGAAATTTGCCGCCATATGACCTCCCTTACCAATGCGGATGACAAGCAGATACACAAGGTCATCCATCCAAAAGATAACGCCAGGTGTGCCATGTTTAAGATGGAAACTTGTCTGGATGACATCTATGATTTGACAAGTACAAACATGTTGAAGTTAAATGAAAACAAAACTGAGCTGCTTGTCTTCAGACCAAAAACCTCTAAATCTGAGTGTCCTGTTCATGAGTTGGTTCCAGTACCATTCAGGCAGCTGATAGTGTAAGGCACCTTGGCGTCCAGTTTGACAAGTGTTTAACGATGGAGAATCAAGTGACGGCAATCTTAAGATCATATGTTACCATCAGATCAGAACCATTGGTGCCATTAGACAGCATATTACAGAGGAATGCTGTAAGACTTTAGTGCATTCACTGGTCACATCCAGGCTAGACTATGCGAACTCGTTACTCTACGGAATCCCTCAATATGTGTTGAGTCGCCTACAAAGACTCCAAAACAGTGCTGCCCTATTGATCACTTGCACCAGAAAAGGGAATCACATTACACCAACCTTGAAATTGTTGCACTGGTTGCCGGTGCATCTAAGATGCCAATACAAGATCCTGATGCATACATTCAAAGCACTGCATCAAACAGCACCATCTTATCTGCAGGAGCTCGTTCGCCCATACAGACCTGCACGATCTCTTCGATCTGAATCAGCCTCACTGCTCACCATGCCCAAATCAAGGAGTGAAATGTATGGGAACAGGTGCTTTGACAAGGCAGCTGCAAAGTTATGGAACAATCTTCCACCAAGTCTGAGAGAAGCAGCAACAATCAGCAGCTTCAGAGAGGGGCTGAAAACACATCTTTTTCACACTGCCTTCAACCAGTGATGTGATTGTTCTGTGAAGCGCCTTAGCGTGAACTAGAATAGCTCAAATAGGGAGCTATATAAATGCGGCATATTATTATTATTATTAGGTCTTCTTAGGTCTTCAAGACGTATGTCTCGAAGACGTATTGTTATTATCCTGATTATTTTATTATTATTATTCTTTGTACCAAATTTTGTTCAGCAGATTTCTCAGTAACGGCTGGGTCGATTTGCATGAAATTTTCAGGAAAGGTAGCCTGTAACCAAACTTAGGGGACACTTTTTTACTTTTTTGATTTTCGACTTCTTTCTTGAGTTATCTCCCCTTGAAGTTGAAACTTCAAACCTCAATAGCTCGAAAACTTACCAAGATATTTTCAAAAAACTTTCACCACAATGTGGGCAACAACATTCCCCATCGATTAGGATTAGTGCGGATTTCGGCCGTAATGATAGTTTTTTTTCTATTTCGAAAAAACTGAACATTTGGTGCACTTTCGCGGTTTTGAGGGTACGCGCCTTCAAAAATCTTCTTCTAAATCAGGGCAATACATACAACATCGTGCAGTAGCTCATTCGAAAGCTAAAAGAATGCTGCAAAAAGTAATCCCCCAAAACCTTGCTCTATTTTTAACGGTTAACGAGCTACAGCAATTTGAAAAATGGACTTTTTAAAAATTGAATTTTTTGGACTCGCATTCAAAGGAAAATAACTCTGTTATAAATCGAGTTATGTCAAAGTTACTGATTTCAATCTCTTTCTAATACATAGATTAACAATTCCATAGCACATCATTATCATATAAAAGTTATTAGTTTGGGCATAATTTGAGCATATTCCCAAAACAGTGAAATATTTTGATTTTGAGACTTTTTGAGGTGTGTATCCTTTGGGGAATTATTGATAATGAACCACGGAAGATAGGAAGACTTTAAATAGATCATGGTGATGTAGAAACATCATATATTAAGGACAATATTTTTCAAGCTCGTATCTGACTTAGTTTTTTTGTGACAAGTCATAGAAGTTTGTCATTTTTTTAAAATCGCCATTTTCAACAAAGTTGAAAGGTTCATAACTGCTTAACTTCTTATGCTATTGAGATTTTACATACACCTACGTATGCACAATTTCAAGAAGAACAACTTTTATGTTGACCGCTTTCATCAAAAAGTTGATAGTTAAGGCTCGAACATCGCAAGCGACGTCTAGGGGTCCAAATTTAAGCATTTTTGAGTATTTTCTTGAATATTCAGAACAGCATAAGACATTCATTATGTATGCAATCTAAATGATGATTACATCTTCTTAAGTGGAAATTAAAGCACAACATTTTCTATGTTGCACCTTAGTATGGAAATATTAACCATTTTGTCTTAATCGTGAGAAATGTAATGTAGGGGTCCATTAATATGTGATTTTTCCGTTTTCAGAGGGGTACCTTCTTTGGAGAATTTTTGTAAAAAAACTACTGAAGATAGAGACATGTTTGATAGCTCATTTTAAAGCGGAGAAACAGACGAATAACCCTAAGTCCAACATGGAGTTCTAGGTCAAGCAGAAGTCTTGAAGACCTAAGTATTGACGCGTCAATCCTAGTTATCATTATTATTATTATTGGCTAAAGAGTCATCACACAATATTACAGCCTTCTATATCTAGGTCTTTTTGTTCTGGAGAAGAGTATGAAAATAGGTTTTTAGGTCATGGCCTGTGAGGCCCTTATTTGGGGCCCCAGGGTCACAAAATCTACAATTTATAATCCCCATTGGCTAAAGAGTCTCACACAATATTACAGCCTTCTATGTCTTTTTGTTCTGGAGAAGAAGATGAAAACAGGTGTTTAGGTCATGGCCTGTGTGGCCCTTATTTGGGGCCCCAGGGTCACCAAATCTACAATTTATAATCCCCATTGGCTAAAGAGTCTTCACACAATATTACAGCCTTCTATGTCTTTTTGTTCTGGAGAAGAAGATGAAAACAGATATTTAGGTAATGGCCTGTGAGGCCTTTATTTGGGACCTAAGGGTCACCAAATCTACAATTTAGAATCCCCATTGGCTAAAGATTCTGCACACAATATTACAGCCTTCTACGTCTTTTTGTTCTGGAGAAGAAGATGAAAACAGGTGTTTAGTTCATGGCCTGTGTGGCCCTTATTTGGGGCCCCAGGGTCACCAAATCTACAATTTAGAATCCCCATTGGCTAAATAGTCTACACACAATATTACAGCCTTCTAGAGGTCTTTTTATTCTGGCTAAGAAGATGAAAATAGGATTTTAGGTTATGGCCTGTAAGCAGTGTTCGAAATAATCGCCGGCCCGGAGGCCCGGGGCTGGCTGTAATGACATGGGGCCGGCAGTTTCAAATATCTACAGGCCCTTATGGCCTTTAGTAAATAATCTATTGACTGTATATTTTTATTTCCAATTTCAAAATCTTTACGATCCATATCTTAAAACAACTAAGTTTCACTTTCATTCGCAATGCGCATGTGAATGTAAACACCAGATAAACGAAATAAACCTTCACTCTGTGTTATAGGCTTCACTATTAGATATCGTACATGACAACAGACAAGCCAAGCAATGTTTAGATATTTGAATATAAATCTTCCCAGCGTCATAAGCTTCGCTTATACGTATCGTATCTAAAGACAGACAGTCTAGTGATGTATACAAGCAGGCAATACAATGTGCAATATAGAAGAGGGATTTGACTGCAAAAAAGGGTTTAATACAGAAAGATTGAGTTTCAGGACCTAACTTGTTTGGGTCGGTAATTGGAAAATACATTTAAACAAGTATTATTAAATCAAAATATTGAAAAATGGTGTTATATATTATATTCGTCATCATTTAGATTAAAATCACCCTTTGCATATTATAGTTTCTATCTTTATCCTTTATTTTCATTTTATATAACTGTTTCCACAAATCATAATTTGCTATTTTACTTTTTTTGGAGAGATATTGGAAGGCTACCATATTCATCAAAACGAAAAATACCCTTCCTTCTCTTGACCCTCAGAAGTGATAAATATGGATTAGGAACAATATACTTTCCTTGTAAACTATATAATATTTTGTAAATCGAGTTTATACATCCCAGTTGCTGTGCAAATCCTTGTGTGCTGATGTAGTATTTCGTTCAAATTTGCTTTAATTTGTATGTTTATCATGACATTACTTTTGCACCTGACAGGTTCGTGGACCTGATCCCAATTCATATGTTACTTGTTATACTAAAAAATCAACTTGTAGCTAAGTTATTCTAAAATGACAACAAATGTTGCAAATGTTTTCCCTGTAAGTTCACAACTCAACGTTCTGGACAGTACACAACTAAAATAAATTCTGAGCCTGATAGTCCTGATGACCGGTAACTGTATGACTTGTCATCGGATCCTAACTTTAACTTACTACTTAGTACTTAGTAGTCTTCACTCTTAAGTCTCTAGTCCAGGGCACTGTTCCATAACAGTGAGCGCATATAATCGCTCATTGAGCACTACATTGAGGGCCCATTCCTCCAGAACGACACGGTGCGATTTCTCAAGGTTTGCTCGCTTTGCTACGTAGTGCTACATCGTGTTCAAGAGAGGTTCAATGTAGCGCTCAATGAGCGATTATAAGAGCTCGCTATTATGGAACAGAGCCCTGGTAGTATGTAAACTCCAAATTATTGTACTAAACATTGTAAGTTTGAGTTTGCTTGTTGTTTCTTCTTAAGTGTGTTTCTAGAAATTGGGCCTTCAGATGTTATTTAGGGCCTGCAGATTTAAAAACCTGCAGGCCCTGATGGCCGATTGGCCAAAAAAAAAATAATTCGAACACTGCCTGTAAGGCCCTTTTTTGGAGTCACAGAGTCACCAATTTTACAATTCAGAATCCCCATTGGTCAAGGAGCCTACACATAAAATTTCAGCTCTCTAGAGTTATTGGTTCTGGCAAAGAAGTCGAAAAAGGGAAAATTTTACGGACAGATGGACGGTCGGACGGACGTATGGCCGGACGCCATGCCATGCCATAAGCCCATCGGGATGTTCAGGCCTGATGAGCTAAAAAGTGACTATTTATGCTAAAAGTATTCACTTAAAACGTCTCCAGTTGTGAGGAAGAATATTTTCTTTGAAAGGTGTTGCTACTTACTTTGGTGGGTCTAATTTGGGATGCTGATTAGGTTCCTCTTGGCCCAACCCAGCTGGCCGTTCCTCTGCCTCCTCTCCTGTGATCAACTCAAGCTCCATCTCAATCTTGCCCTGCAGCAACAACTCATATCATTTATACTTTGCTGTAGCTTATCTCAGTTACATTCTGCATCAACAATATCTCATTTCAATCAAACCCAGCATCAACAACTCATCTCAATCATACCTGCATCAAGAACAAATCATCTCGATCATACCTTACATCAACAAGTAATTGTCACAAACGTGACCATGTCCCCCGCCGCAATTAAGAAATGAGCCAAAAGGATGGACACACAGCTTGTACCGAGTAATGACCATTCATTTGTTATTATATCAGGCTAAGAACATTTAAAAAGTGATCAAAGTCCTGTAGTGACCTTGAAAATGAGGTCAAGGTCTGGTCAAAGACTTGTGTCTGCGTATTCCACTAATGAAGACTGGTATCAAATTTGAAGACTCTAGGTGCAGCAGTTCATGAGATATTGTGCTAACAACATTTGACAAACAATCAAAGTCTCGTAGTGACCTTGAAAATAATGTCAAGGTCACCCAAATCGACTGGTGTCTGCGTATTATCCTAATGAAGACTTGTACAACATTTGAAGACTCTAGGTCCAGCAGTTCATGAGATATCATGGTAATATTTTTCCAAAAAAATTTCAGTCTCGTATTGACCTTGAAAATGAGGTCAAGGTCACCCAAATCGGCTGGTGTCTGCATATTCCACTAATGAAGACTGGTATCAAATTTGAAGAATCTACGTGCAGCAGTTCATGAGATTTCGTCGTAACAAGATTTTATCCCCAAACATTTCAAAGTCTCGTATTGACCTTGAAAATTAGGTCAAGGTCACCCAAATCGACTGGTGTCTGCCATTCCCCTAATGAAGACTGGTACCAATTTTGAAACTCTAGATCCACTGGTACTTGAGATATCGTGGTAACAAGAAACGGGATGGACGTAGGTACGGACGTACGGAGCTGAATACTATATCAACAATTTATCTCGATCATACCTGCACCAACAACAATTCATCTCAATCATAGCTTACATCAACAACAACTCATCCATCTCTAACATATCTGAATCAACAACAATTCGTCTCAATCATACCTGCATCAACAACAGTTTGTCTCAATCATATCTGAATCAACAACAATTCGTCTCAATCATACCTGCATCAACAAAAGTTCGTCTCAATCATACCTGCATCTACAACAATTCGTCTCAATCATACATTACATCAACAACAGTTCGTCTCAATCATACCTGCATCAACAACAGTTCGTCTCAATCATACCTGTATCAACAACAGTTCGTCTCAATTATACATTACATCAACAACAGTTCGTCTCAATCATACCTGCATCAACAACAGTTTGTCTCAATCATACCTGCATCAACAACAGTTCGTCTCAATCATACCTGCATCAACAACAGTTCGTCTCAATTATACCTGCATCAACAACAGTTGGTCTCAATCATACCTGCATCAACAACAGTTCGTCTCAATCATACCTGCATCAACAACAATTCGTCTCAATCATACCTGCATCAACAACATTTCGTCTCAATCATACCTGCATCAACAACAATTCGTCTCAATCATACTTTTCATCAACAACAGTTCGTCTCAATCATACATTACATCAACAACAGTTCGTCTCAATCTTACCTGCATCAACAACAGTTCGTCTCAATCATACCTGCATCAACAACAATTCGTCTCAATCATACCTGCATCAACAACAGTTCGTCTCAATCATACCTGCATCAACAACAATTCGTCTCAATCATACATTACATCAACAACAGTTCGTCTCAATCATACCTGCACCAACAAAAGTTCGTCTCAATCATACCTGCATCAACAACAGTTCGTCTCAATCATACCTGCATCAACAACAGTTCGTCTCAATCATACCTGCATCAACAACAGTTCGTCTCAATCATACCTGAATCAACAACAATTCGTCTCAATCATACCTGCATCAACAACAGTTCGTCTCAATCATACCTGCATCAACAACAATTCGTCTCAATCATACATTACATCAACAACAGTTCGTCTCAATCATACCTGCACCAACAACAATTCGTCTCAATCATACATTACATCAACAACAGTTCGTCTCAATCATACCTGCGACAACAATAGTTCGTCTCAATCATACCTGCATCAACAACGATTCGTCTCAATCATACCTGCATCAACAACAGTTTGTCTCAATCATACCTGCATCAACAACAATTCGCTCAATCATACCTGCACCAACAACAGTTCGTCTCAATCATACCTGCATCAACAACAGTTCGTCTCAATCATACCTGCATCAACAACAATTCGTCTCAATCATACCTGCATCAACAACAGTTCGTCTCAATCATACCTGCATCAACAACAATTTGACTCAATCATACATTACATCAACAACTTATCTTAATCATAACCAGTTTCAACAACAACTCATCACTATCATACCTTAAATGAACAACAACTCATTGATTACAACAAAAACAAGTCATCTCAACAATAACCAATCCACAATACCCACAATTTCCATCTTGCTCTGAACAACATCTTTACATTTCATTCATATCTATCTTACTAAGAAAAACACCCAAAACTTTATACTCATCTAGAAGAAAGTTTGAATTGACATATAGCTATTGCAGTAGTCAGACATATATACAGAATATTACCGTGAGCGTTTTCTCCCCACTTTCATCATTGTAACATGGCCAAAACCCTCGCAGTCGCCTGCATTCGAAGAGGGACACAGTTTTAATTGGGCTTGTGTTATCAACATCGGGGATCATCTTCAGTGAGCAGGATGAGGCTTTCTTAGCAGGTTTGGGCATGGCATTAAGGTTGAGTTCCAGAGTACCTGTTCAGAAAATGAGGAATACTATAAGAATAATCAACGAGTTGCGAGGAATTACGGATTATCTGTCCCGAGTTAATTATTGTGATAAAATCCGAGCTTTAGCGAGGAGTTTGACATAACTAGAAGAGCGTTTGCGGGACACCGCAAAAGCAGAGCAGCTCCGAAACTTTGGGTCTTGCCTTTCCCTGTTCCGCCTTCTCCTCAGCATAAATAAAATGGGAATTTATTTTGAAAATTTTTCTGATTTCAAAATTGGATCAAAAGATTAACATGGCCTTAATCAATATCTCATGACTTTTAACTGTGACCTTCAAGGTCACACCATCAATGATTACTTTTCATTGTGTATAACAATCATGCAATGACTCAAAGTGTTCATTGTTAACATAAGGCATATTCACAATAGCACGCTTAAGTTGTTACCTTGCTGTGACCTTGACCTTTGACAGATTTGAGCAAAAACGTTTTCAAATCTTGGTCTTTCTCCATAGTTGATATATACCAAGTTAGGGCCTTATAGCACAGAAGTTGTTGAAGTTATCATGTTTACACAGATTTTTGTAGTGATTTCAGAACTCATGACCTTGACCTTTTACCTTGAATGTGAGCATGTCAAAATATTTCCCCAGGTGTACAAGAAAGAAGCTATATATATGAGGTGTTGATACCTTCATGGAAAAAAGTTATTTAGTGATTTCAGAACTGGTGACCTTGACCCTATCTCGTGACCTTGACCTTTTAAATTCAAGGTCACACAATCAGTGATCACTTTTCATTGTGTATAACAATCATTTAATGATTCAAAGTGATTCAAATAAGACATTTTCGCAAAAGCATGCTTAAGTCGTGCCCTCGCTGTGACCTTGACCTTTGACGGATGTTAGCGAAAACCTTTTCAAATCTTGGCCTTTCTCCATAGTTGATATACATCAAATAAGAGCCTGATAGTACAAATATTTTTCAAGTTATCTTGTTTACAAGGATTAGCGATTTCAGAACTCGTGACCTTGACCTTTGACCTTGAATATGAACATGTCAAAAAAATTCCCCAGGGGCATAAGTAAGAAGTTATGTATATGAGTTCTCAAAACCTTCTAGGAAAAAAGTTATAGCAAATACAAAACGCGGCGGCGGCGGCGACGGAAACTGCGCAAAAACTGATAGCAGCTCCGACTTAGTCGGAGCTGCTAATAATTCATGAGGGACAGATAATTCGTAATTCTGAGCACCGAGTTGGTTATTCTTTTTCTTACCCAATATCATTTTAATGCATAAAAATCGAAACACAAGACGCAAATTCACGATCTTTGATTAGACTGCAAAATACGAATTGTACTCATACGCCATTCATAAACTCTCTCACACCTTCAAGATGCGCACATCTAAATAGTTTACAACTTGCGCTCTTTTTTCCAGAAAGATTCTAAAGTAACTGTTGAATTTTATTCACAAAATGGTTTACTTACATAGTAAACAACTCATTAATATCGTAAACGATGCCGCAGAATGAGAGAAAATTTGTGAAAACGTGAATTGATAATCGCTCTGTTGGAATGCAAGACAGGAGTGTAATTACGTCACCAAATGACGTCATGGTTAATGACATCACAAAGCAATGACGTCACGGCAGTGCAGTCGGCGACTCTTGCATGCTGCTTCGCCTTGCAAGTTTAGTACTGTAAATACGGTCTAGGAAACATAGGTTGAACATGATTTTATATTTAATATGTTTTACTGACGTGTGACTTCAATTAGGTATGCTCGAAATTGTTCAATTATGTGATTTAGCTTGAACAGGAGAACTTAGCAATTCATGAATGAGCGCAAAGTAGTTCCGTTAACCAATAAAAATGCAAGTTATATTTAGAAAAACTGTAATTCCCATGACCATTATGAAAACTTTAATACCCGGCATATCTGTGCCCGCTTGGGTAAGAAATTGAAAATCATAAGGAGATTATTTTCAAATCAATAAATGGAAGTTTAGTTACCAAGAAAATCATCAGCAGAGAACTTGTCATTGTCCCAGATCTGACACATGAGAATTGGGGCCAACTGCAGCTCAGTTTCATCCAGACTCCAGAAATGTTCCTGTTGGCAATCAGAACATTTCATGTGTAAATTCATTAGTAACATTATTAACTAACAAGTAATGGGGAATGACAGATTATCTTTCCCGAGTTACATTAATTGCGTAATTCTCAAACCTTGGCAATATAATTACTCAATTGATATAACGAGGGAAAGATAATCTGTCATTCCCCGTCACGAGTTGGTTACTGTTTATATTACCTATATAACAAATTAAAGTAAAAATGCAAATATTAAAAGCCAAAAGTGTCCCTGAGAGGACCCAAGAACGAGGTGAATCTCAATATCCATACGCGTGTGCCGTAGATTCACTACCTATTCTTGTTTAATAAGCAGTGCGATAAAAGGCACAAGTGCACGCTTTTTGCATTCAAATATGGTATTTTAAGTCATACGAGGACATATAAACTCACTTTAGTTTACTTTCGGTGCAATAAAATACTTATTATTATTTACAATTGACCTGCAGTCAATAATCAAATAGTCAGGGATATCTTGAATAGAAAGAGTCGCTAAAGTGCAAAATGGGAAATATAGATTGTAGAAAACGACTGAGGTAGAATTTTATTCAGTTCTTGCATATACTGTATTCTCTTAACTGACAACAAAGATTGGATTATAGTCTTCATTAAGGAGTATCTGTAACTTCACCGGTTTGTAATACTCAGTGTAAGCATTGTTGTTACATTAACGATAGCGACTGCCGTTTTTGGTCTTTGGTCTTCATGTGACAATCGACATTGTGACATCATAACTGCTCACGCCTATGACGTTATTGCATTGGAACGAAAGTCGTAACTCTTGTCGCTTTTCGTGGTTATAGTAAATCAGTAATCACTAGTTCCTTTAATTTTAGGACATTTAATTGCTTTCTCTGACATTTGATACGAACATGCTTATTTCAACTACGGGAAACAAATAAAGCATGTTTTAATGCAGTAGACGGTTTGTCATGTTACCAGTGGGAAAAGTTAGAAAGAATAATGAAGTAGTTTCGGTAACCAAATGAAATTTGTTTTCTGTAACAGCCAATCAAAAGCCAGAAAAATTTGTAACTCCCATGTGCCTTACAAAAAAAATAGAGGCATGGGCTCTGTAGCTTATCATGATTTGTACTGTTATAATACATTTTTCTCAGCTAGTTCTAGAACTTAATTTCATATTGGAGAAGATTAAAATAGATTTTTATGGTTATGACCCCTGTGACCCTATTTGGGGTCACGGGGTCACGGGGTCACCAAATCTACAATTTAGAATCCCAATTAACCAAGGAATCTGCACCCAACTTTTCAGCTCTCTAGACCTTTTGGAACTGGAGAAGATGAAAATAGGTTTTTAAGGTTGTGAATCCAGTGACCCCATTTGGGGTTACAGGTTCACCTACAGGTGTCCAATAAATAAACATACCCCGTATCTAGAAACTTTCTAGTGCGTATCTAGAAACTTTCTAGTGCGTATCTAGAAACTTTCTAGAACGTTTCTAGAAACTTTCTAGTGCGTATCTAGAAATTTCTAGAAATTTCGAGTTTTTATTTTTTACGAGATATTCAAATATTTCTTTCATATTCCGAAACTGCACGTTGACTTCGCCATAATTTGTAAATTTCAACAATGTCACTCAACTAGAATAGCAGGAAATTGATGTTTAGTTTTGTGGTCTCCTCGTTATAACGCGCCCCCTGAACTGCTCAAGGCAGTCTAATTACATGCACAATAGTCGCTGTCGTGTCGCTGTTTTAAGCTTCAAACTGTACTGCCCTTGAAGTGATCTTTTGTAGCTGGCGAGTTTATGAATGAAGGATATTCAGTGACGATAAAATAATAATAATAATAATAATGTATAGTTCTTTTATAGCGCAGTTCTCCTCTCAGAGGACTCTGTGCGCTTCTTCTTTGCTGTGAGATGCTGAATGATGAAATTTTTATGCAAAAGCTTCCTTGAAAAGATGTGTTTTGAGTTCCGATTTGAAATGTTGAAGGTTTGGTATATTTCTGAGAACAGAAGGCAGTGAGTTCCAAACAGCAGGTCCAGCACATTTGAAGGCTCGTGCACCTGCTGATTTTAAATTGAACTTCGGTGTGCAAAGAAGTGAAACGTTAGATGATCTCAAGTTGCGTTTTGGGTCATACTGAGAGAGTTCATTTGCAAGATAAGGTGGAAGTGTGTTAGCAAGATATCTGTACACAATTGTTGCCAACTTGTACATCACTCTGTACTTGATCACTCTGAAAATGAAGTATATGTTTGTCTAGTAGAATTATAATTGTACACAATGTAAGCTGGTTTAAGTGAGACCTCAGTGATGTCGATTACCGACTCAAACTGATCCTGGTCAACTTTGTGATATAAATTGTGGCACATTTACGAACATTGACATTGTACATTCTATATCATGAGCCATTTTACAAAACATTTACTAGTTTCATTTCTAAATCATGGTACAAACATGTTAGTCAACAAACAATCGATTATAGAATGTTTTTAAATATATAATACCTTAGCTCATGTCTGCTTTTGATATCTTAATAAAACGAAAACCGAAATACATGTTCTTTGATAGAACGGCCGTCAATATTTTCCAAAATACCATGCGTCGATGCAGCAATTTTTAGGCTATTAGAATAGGATTAAAACGTCATATGCATACCTTCTCTCACAATCATCGTTATAATTGCTTCTTTTATGTCACATTTGTAATTTTTGTTGAAGCGCTGACATAAGCTCTCAGCTTGCTTGTCAATCCATTTTAAAGGATAGATGAAATGCATTTTTCTCAAGAATGACAGATGATTACCTCTACGTATATTGTATATCGGAATCAATTGAGCATAAAATCGAGACAATATACACTTGCAATTGATAATTAAGACGATTTTAATTCACCCATTTTAACACTATCGCAATTTGTTCGGCGAATCCTTTTGAAAATGCTCACTGAGGCGTGACTGTGATAAGCGATAGGCGGGGCGGCTAGATAGCATCTCCGCCGGTGTCTCGTTAATTAATTAATGATAATTATCACTGCCGCTAAATGAATTTATGAGGTGTATTACATCGCCAAAAAGACATGTTTATGTAATAATTGTGTAATTGTCATCTGCGGAATTACCTAGTTGGATATCTAAACATTCGATATATGGGAAATTTAAGTTGGTTCATTGAAGGTATCTTTGTGAAATTAACAATCAAAATGTTGCGAAATTACGTTGAATTGTGACTCGCTGAAAATCAAATTCCTCCACATACGTCACAGAAGTCATCCCTTCACGGGTCACACCCCCGCAGACTTTCATTCTGGTCGCCGGGGCTAAATCAGGCGGCTTTTTAAAAAGCCGTATATAAGTAATTTATGGACCGATTTCAGAAATTTAAAATCGAGCATTTGTCAAATTGACATCCCATTTTAATGAATCCGATTTGGACCATATGTCATTTCATCCATCCTTTAACGAATAAAATATGTTTAAACCAATTTCAAAACTATTCTTTATAGCAACAGTGAATTATTTCATGATACTAACTTACACATTGTTTTATTTAGTTTCTTACTGACTGAAGCAAACGGTCCCCATACATCTGAAAGCACATTCACCGAACATAATCTGTAGCTGTTATGTGAATTTTGATTTTGTTATAATATATGTTATGTGTAATAATTCATAAATACAGTCCACGTCACGGGGAGCGATATGTAAATTGACCATTCATATAGGGAAATAGCAACGTTTATCAATCACTTTCCATGTACATGTACCATCTGGACATAGTTTTAAATCGTTCAGCACACTTCATCCTTGCAAACATGACACATCAAATATTTTGTTCATCAACCCCAGGGGCAACAGTAAGATCCCGGTGTTGCATCAACTGTTTTACTACATTTATTCATCCGTAAAACCATGGTGACACCTGAATGAAATAAAACATTAGGTGTCATTTATAACTTCGGAAAGTTCGTCACCAAAACGTGAAATTATTGATATTATTGATAACAAAAACATCATAATAGGCTGTGTTTGTTGTATGTTCATGCACAACACGTCACTACATAAAAGTGTTATGTTATATCAATATCGGATATAAAAAAGGCGTAAGTACTAAATCCTGAGAACGATTTTCTTGGCGTTTACAACGTAAAACACTGATTCACTGCGTTGTTTGTGGTTATGCTATCTTTTTAATACTTCGTATATAACTAAAGAAGTGTCTCTGGGATTAATGTTATAGAGAAATATATTAAGTTTTCCATATTTTGAATTTTTATTTGTAAGTATATTTTTCAAATGAACAATAAATGTGTCATTTGAATGATAATAACAGTATACATGTAAGAATAGGTAGCAGAGTATTTAAAGGAAGGAGTCTTCTCAACGAATATGAATATTGTTCCTAAACTGATTGGAATATCAAATCAAGTGACTGATTTAGATTCATTTGTTACTTACTACATATGGACAGAAACAATGTTAATAAATCCGGGGAGACTCACATATGCAAGACCATTTTAAGAAGGAATGTTTAACTGAAAGAGGGCATTTTGCCATAAGCCACTTAATGTATTTTGAAAATGAAGTATAACGTTTTCAGTAAGATGTCATCTTGCTTATTAGTTCAAATGTGCATGTGTTTAGTTGTGTTTAGTGATTAAGTAATGAAGGAGTTGAGTAATGAATGTCAAGACATAGGGGCAAAAATGAGCTAAGAAACTTCGTACTGTAAGTGATAAAGAAACTATGATCCATATCACACGTTGTATAACCTATCGAATTCTAAATGCCCACAACTCGTTTAATAGGAACAATTTTACGATTATCCGTTTCCCCGTTTTTCCTAGCCTAACAATATTAATACAAGTAATGAGCCTACATAAGGTGTGTATTTAGATTCAATGTAAATTGCCCTTTCAGGTTATTATTTCTGATAATTACACTGAGTCGCGCATACATTGAAATTGTGTTCAACTGTAATGGGGGCATTTTGATTTTTGTAATGTAAACCAGAGATTATTAGAGCGTAAAATTAACCTTGAGTAACCGACAGTTACTAATGAACTGGTTGTCTGCGGTCAGCTCGTTAAAAGAGATAAAACACAGAGGCCGCCAAAGAGTTTTACGAGACACGCGCATGAACAGCAGTTGTGCAATGTATTTCATGTATATGTGTAGATCTCTAATTAAACAGTCATGGCTGGTGTCATCCCAGGTTTTAAGGACACCTGTTCAGCAACTCCAACGTGGTTAGCTGTGAACCCGCCGTTGTGTCATTCATTCAATGGCACGATTACATCATGAAATATACAAGACGATTGAAAGAAGGAAATGGTGTATATTTGAAAGAGGGTGTTTTGTAAGCCGTTTATTTATGTATTTAGGAAATAAATTTTAGATCTTCAATAAGCTGATATCTTGATTACATTGTATCTCATGTAACGCCGATGGAGAGAATTAACATATGAATTTGAACTGAAAATCACATATTCAGGCCCCCCTAAGTAATTGAAGGAAATGCGTCAATTTTGAAGAAAATCCATCCAAATTTGAAAGAAATTCGTCAATTACGGAAGAAAATGCTTCTTTTCTCGAAACAATCGCAGCAATATTGGTGAATTCACGGTAATTACAGAAACAATCACTCTGATGTCGGAAGGACCAACATCCCTATCTGAAACGACATCGGCCATTTCCGTGAATTCTCGGTCGATGCCAGAAATGCACACATCAAAAAATGGCGTCGGAAGAATGTTCTCCTGCTTCGGTGAGTAATGTTTTTACTGATTACAGTCCGTACTTTACATGAATCGAAGTTAAATTACTTTTGTTGAATCCGTCTAGGTACAGGGAATCAACACGACTTAAGGTTACTGTCATGAAAATGAGTAGTTACGGTGCTAATGTTAAAACAGTTCGCGATTCGCCGATTGTTTACATCGAAGCCAGGTGAAGCCGTATCACTTACAGAAAGACTAAAAAGCATAGATGATCTCTGAAGCGTGTAAGTCGTTTCAGGGTTATTTCATAAGTAATTAGGGACATTCATTTTGATAATTTCGTCACTTTATATGCGAATCCATGTCGATGGGATTGCTTATGGTGGGTTATTTATTTCGGGTTTTCTTCACCGAGAGCAGCAACGGAAATGACTTGTCAAACCAAACGCAGACACTATCTGCGTAAACAACTCGACCAATCAAAACGCATCACTACCGTTGTTTATAGAAACAGACATGGCGGCGGCCGACTCACTCGATGACGATAAAGTTTGTAACAAATTCAGCGTAGAAAACCTGACAGAAACTCAAAAGAAAGTTTTAAGAAGTCTGTTCGAGAAGAAGGGTGTATTCATGTCCATCAAAACGGGTGGAGGTAAATGATTAAAATCCCTGTGCTACCAGGCGTTCCTGACACGAGAGTGCTTGTTATTTCACCCTTGATTTCAAGTGATCTCATTGGTTGTTAGAAAGCAAGCGTTTCGCTGAGTCATTGCGAGGGGAGGTAACTAGGTTAAGGATAAATACCCTTACTGTTTTCCAGCGCTTGTGTGTAGATTTATCGGAACAATAGCGCTGGATTATCGAGGATGCATTAAACTCAAAATTATTATCTTCTTTATTCGTTAATAAATATGTGATAAATAGCTGTTAGAGTTACTCCAGATGTTATGGGAATATGATTACACTATATGTATGACATACATTTCGAAGTTGTGGCACCATGGAATACGGCGATAATTTGTCTGATGATAATTCTAAACAATATAAATAACTTATCAAGATCGTCCGAATAATGGAATAAAAACGAGACATACAGCTCCATGATCAGGATTCTAGTTGGCGAAAAGTGGCCGTCATACATTCAACAGATAAATAACCTAATAAACAGTCCCATTGACTAGGATTCGCATTATCACATATAAGTGACGAAATTAAATTCCTAAAGTCCTAATTAAATTACTTATGAAATAACCCTGAAACGTCTTATACGCTTCAGAGATCATCTATGCTTTTTAATCTTTCTGTTAGTGATACGGCTTCACCTGGCTTCAATGTAAACAATCGGCGAATCGCGAACTGTTTTAACATTAGGACCGTAACTACTAATTTTCATGACTGTAACCTAAAGTCTTGTTGTTTCCCTATACCAAGACGAATTCAACAAAAGTAATTTAACTTCGATTCATGTAAAGTACGGACTGTAATCAGTAAAAACATTACTCACCGAAGCAGGAGAACATTCTTCCGACGCCATTTTTTGATGTGTGCATTTCCGGCATCGACCGAGAATTCACGGAAATGGCCGAGGTCGTTTCAGATAGGGATGTTGGTCCTTCCGACATCAGAGTGATTGTTTCTGTAATTACCGTGAATTCACCGATATTGCTGCGATTGTTTCGAGAAAAGAAGCATTTTCTTCCGTAATGGTCGCATTTCTTTCAAATTTGGATGGATTTTCTTCAAAATTGACGCATTTCCTTCAATTACTTAGGGGGGCCTGATATTTTAAATGTCCATCAATCATCTACCATTCCTGTTTTCACTTATGTCTTATTAATACTGCATGTGCTTATTGTGCAATCAAGATGAAAAATATTACTGAGGGTAATATATGTATCAGAAGTGAAGTTATACATCGGCGCTACTAATGTTGAAAGCATTGTTATGGCACATTAAAACACTGCTTATTTGGTTAATAATGAGGTATATGTTACTCTGTAACTCTGGGACGATACTGGCCGTCGTAACGGCAATAAACTACGCACATTCAGACTGTTTAAGTCTTCTTTGTCAGTTTCACCGTATGTTCGTACTATTATGGAGCGATCACAGCGAAGTATTCTGGCCAAACTACGCTGTGGAACTTTACCTCTGGAAATTGAGATTGGTCGGTTTTCACGTCCTATAGTTGAAGTTGATCAACGGTTGTGTCGATATTGTAGTAGTGGTCATATTGAGGATGAGGTTCATTTTTCATCTAGTTGTAAATTGTATTCTGATATAAGGTCAGTTTTATGGAAAAAGGCACGTTTTCTTAACCCTTTGTTTAGCTTAATGACTCCTATCGACCAGATTGTTTATATTGTGAATTGTGATAATCTAATTTACCCATTAGCTGCTTCAGTGTCG